>JAGSMS010000019.1:2482183-3723274 GCA_029286595.1 Bhutanitis thaidina
TGGAGGCGACTAGGGGAGACGCCTTAAAAAATCTCATGGTATCCTACATATGGCGGAATAAACAACTCAAAAATGCACTATGAATTGGATACCAGAAACAATACCGTCGAACTCCTCTCAATCTCTGTGAGCAAACCTAGCGACGAGTGATCACGCTCGAGGGCGGGTCGAGGTGTTCGCCACTGGTCATGGAGGGACGAGAAGTGGATTGTGACAGCCTATTAGGATATGCTGAATGTGTTTTGAGCGATGAGAGATAAGATGAATAAGTGACATGATGTGTAATAGAAGAATAATTTATTTATTCGATACTTCTAAATGTATGAATCTGAGAAACCGAACCTCCTCTGGTTGCGTTGATTTAAAGTTAGTTTTAAAAAGTTGTTAGTCCTGAGGATTAGGCCCCCGACATGTCAAGGCCCATTCCGAAGAGAGTTTTGGGGTGTGTGAAATGCAAGGAGAAAGAGAATATCATTATCATAGAAAAAATTATGTAAGGATTGGTCTAAACGTCATTTGTTATAGAGTAGAGTAGTAGAATATAAAGAGATTGGGAATGTGAGGTGAGAATAGCAGCAATGAGAATGGCAAAAGCCTTCTCATAGTGTTTTCTCACAGAGTAACTTTCCTGTAAATAACACCTTATTTCCTCATAAGAAGATTCGCATATATACGTGGGAAAGAGGAAAAGAAAGAACGTGTGGATGGAAGAGCAAAGAGTACAATGGTAAACCCTTGTATTTTAATAACGGTTCACAAAGGCTCTACGTAGGAACTGATCATTATTTAGTTAGAACCAAACGGTATAAACCTTACTTTGGTTAAAGAGTATAAGAATATTAATGTGTGAGTGATAAATGTAAATTGGAATAACAATCTAGTAGTTTGGATGAAGTGAGATTTAAAAATATCAGACTAAACAATTTGGTGTTTAGACTTCTTTTCTTCTTCTTCTTTAGAGAAGAGGAAAATAAGTAGTAAAGTACTTCCCTTTATGATCCTTATAATATTATCCCTCCTGTCATTCGAATTTATGTTAATATTACTCTTTTATTGATTCTGATTCTCATTTTCAACTATTTATCGGAGAGTCCTCAAAAATGTCTAAAAATAGAATTACTGGCACAGTGCGAAACAAAAATAGGATACTAGTAGCAACATGAATGTATTAACTGTACCCACTAACAAACAAAATGTCCCTTGCGTTCATTTGAAATAGGTAACAAAACAAAGCAGTTGGTAAAGTGCATCGGATAATAAAATTGAGGTGTATCGTAACTTTTACGGTGATTTTTTAAATGATTGCTTGTAATGTTGCTATGGTTTCTTGTTTGTAAGTTTAAATTATGTTTTATAAAACATGAATATTAAATATTTCCTTTAAATTTTGACTCGTACTCTAATAATATATAATTGACGAAAACTGTATTGCTCTTACTTACTTATAGAAGATTCAGTTTTTGACCACCTAGCCTGAAATTGCCTTTTCCATGATCGTGTAAGCTGCCTTTGATATATTTTGCATACTAACTTTAATATTTAATTTAGATCCACATTATTTTTAGTGTATAAAAAGTACGAGTACCGAAAATCACACGAGATGGAAAATCAATTGTCGAATAAAACTGTACCGAAGACAAAATGGAAAACTAAAGGTGCAATGGCAACTAAGGTGCTAGAAATTAGATCAAACTAAAAGAATAACAAAGAAATAACAATAGTAACCTCCTGTGGGTAAAATAACTTGCGTAAAAAGCGAAAATACTTATATTATTTACGTAGAAGAATATATTCTTTTATTATATATTCAAATAGATTATGTAAGAAGTATATTCTAATACTTATTATTATAAAGATACTATTTACCTTATATTTAGTTCCTTCCCCAGTTTTTTCATGTGCTACAGATATATAACCCTTTTCGAATAGGTAACTATTTTGCATGTTGTTAGAGAGTTTAGTCTCTGTAAGGATATATATTGTATGTGCCTGGAACCTTAGACTGTTGCACGTTGCGAATCTGGGTAATTTAGGTCTGGTACGTTTAAGATAGTTGTTTCACTATTTATCAAAGGCCCTGGTATATGATATGAAATATTAGCATTTCCTTCAGTCGGTTTAGATTCTCTCATAACACCACCAAACATACGTACTACAATCCCCCACAAAAGTAATGTACAAAGGAAATGAACGAGAAAAGCGTTTTTTACATGTGCTTCGGTTTGGATTGAAATCTTTTGCTAGCTAAATGATTACGGAAAGGTAATTTAAAAACCTTTTTACATTTTAATTTATGTTCTTGGTCTTGATAGGATATACAATAACAATGGACTGCTTTAATAAATAATAGAAAATCCTTTAAGCTTTATGGGTTCAGTAGAAACATTCGTCTATGTCAGTCAAGAAAACAAGCTATTCACAAAGTGATGTATCGGTACGAAATAGGTTTTGTAACTTTCTTTTGTAAAAAGGTATGCGAAAAATATTTAAGTGAGTGTTTCATTAAATAAATATAACAATATTAAAAAAAAAACATGCGCCCAATTACATGTCGTGCGATAAAGAAAATTCTATTTTTATTGAAAGAGGAATTACAGACATCCAAGATTTCAATTGAATGGAACGAAATCAATTATGGCTATATTTAAAGACATAAAGACATAAAGACATTTATTCCTTCACTTACATCTAAACACAGCACATGATATGGTGATACATAACAATTATAAAATAACAAATCAAGAAAAAATAAATAAAACAAACTATGAATATGAAAGAGAAAATGAAAACAGGAAATTAAAAATAAATAAATTGTGCTATAAAAAAAAAGTGAATATATCACAAGGAATTTGTGTGTGTTGTGATGAAGCGGCGGAAAGGACCGTCTCAGCATGAGCCACGAGGTGTCGCAGCGCTGATTTTCAGTCGGCCCCCGGTGTCCGTGCGCAGCGGACGGGCAGTAAGCGAGTAGTAGTTTTTTTATCAAATTATGTAATGACTACAAATTAAGTAAATTTTGTCAACAAATAACTGCTACATATGCGAACGCGGTATGCCGTTGAACAGACAATGAGTGTACACAGTCAGAATGCTGGATTTAAATAATAACTTCTTTATGGGACGTGAAGGAAACAGTGGCAAGCCAGTGACGAAAAAAAAAGAAAAAAAAATTTAAATAAAAATATGCAATAAATTACAGTAAAGAAAAATTAAAAAATTATTATTTAATTAGATAAGATTAATTTTGAATGATTGTAAATTAGCATGTACCCTTCTGTTCGTTTATTAAATGTTTTTTTAAATTACTTTTAAAGTTTCCTAATGTTTTAAGATCGCGCAATGGTGGAGGTAGATTATTCCAACAGTGGGTGGCAGCATACTTATAACTACCTCTGAAAGCCGAAGAACTATGCCGAGGAACACTTAACAAGTAAGAAGAAGCGCGGGTGAGATACTTATTGTGTTCCCGACACCAGTCTAGTTTGCTGTACTTTGGGTTTTTAGTTTTAATAACGCCAAAGAGAGAACAAGCAAAGTGGAGCTTGCGTTTGGCAGCCATTTTAAGACTGTTACTCTCATTGAGGAATGGACTTACATGACCTCTGGGCGGCACAGTAAAGCAAAATCTTACGCAGGCATTTTGAACCCTTTGTATAAGATGTCCGGTACGTGACAGTAAACACGGCCCATAAACAATGTCAGCATAATTAAATTTCGATAGAATTAGTGTGTCGGATAATCTCTTTCGTAATTCTATACTTAGGTACCCACGCATCTTATATAAGATTTTTAACCGGTAGAAACAGTTTTTGACAATACCTGCAATGTGATTTTCAAATCTTAAGTCAGGGCTTAATACAATTCCTAAATTACGAGCCATTTCGACCCTTTCCAATGCTGTTCCTTTAATATATAATTTTGGATCAAAGTCGTTAATTTTACCTATCTGTTTTTTAGTTCCACAAACTAAGTATTTTGTTTTTGACGGGTTCAACACTAGGGAAATTCTCTCGGACCACTTCACTATTCTATCTAAATCGTCATTAAGGCCTTTTATCGCTTCTTTAGCATGACTAGGGTTAAAGGAGGTTTATATCTGCGTGTCATCTGCATATATGTGGTATTTACAATTTTGAAAGCAATTGCTAATGTCAGATGTATACAACGCATACAACACAGGTCCCAAAATAGATCCCTGAGGGACGCCTCTCGTAACCCGCTGCGGAGATGACATACAATTCTGGCCATTTTCTTTATTAATAATAATATTATAATATTTAAATTACAAATAGCAATAAACTTGTATATATTTGTTTGAAAAATCCTTTAAGTATAAGTTAAGCTTTAAATGATAAAAAAGGCCTTATATGCTTTTCAAAGTTAAAAGAAAGCTTGGTCTTAAACGAAGAGAAGAGACTTAATTCCTCTAAAAATGAAAAATGATCTTACATATGTAATCGCTGTGTATTTATATAATAAAGTATACTACCATGCATATACAAATAATTGAGTTTAGTCGAAATCGCCGAATAACGAAGCTAGTATTTAAAACTAAGCTTTGGTTCCATTGGATTTAATTAATATAAAATTAATTAAACGACCCAGTGATTAGGTTAGAACCGGGAACAAGACCCGTTCTCAGTTCTAATCGCAGTCGTAGTAATTTTTTAAGTAACAGTCTGAGTGTTTGCTGCGTAGATCGGAATAACTGGAGGCGGAATAACTATGATATCAGGATGTCAAACAGCCAGTGACCCGAAACATCGGGAAGTACACTTAGTAAAATTTGTAATTTGTTTTTGTTTCAATATTTTATAACCCATTAAAAGCTATACAATAAGCGCAACTTACTTTACGACTAAGGGGGAACTTATAATTAAATATTTGGGAATCAAAGTATAACAATTTCTGAATCTTAGGTTTAAATTTTAAGTATAAGTAAATGATTTTAACGTATAAGGCAGCAGGTAAGGTTCAGTAGTATTACTCTTCTCCGATAATTTGAATACATGCCATAAATATGCCACAAACGCTACATTTGATGTAGCCCTAAAATGTGATCAGAGAGCAATGTGGCGTGAAAGACGATGTAGTGACACGAATTGAGAAAGGGATGCTGAGCTGGTTTGGACATGTGGAGAGGATGAATGAAAGTAGGTTGACAAAACAAATATAAGGGGTGAGTGTAAATAGTAGAGTCGGGAGAGGAAGACCTAGGCGAACATTTCACGATCAAATCGGAGACGTTCTGAAAAAAGGCCAGGTCAAGAGTATTCTAAACCAACCAGTATGCATGAGAAGATTGATGAAAGTGGGAGAAGCGAAAGACGTATGTCAGGACTGTAGCAGGTTGAAGAAGATTCCCTCTGCCTACCCCGTTGGGAACAAGGCGTGAATATATACATACATTTTACGAGCCGGTTGTTGTCACAGTATTTGATCATATCTCGTCTCCAGTTTCGCCATTTTGGATTTAGGACTTATTTTTATTCATTTCGAAAACTTATAGCTAATTTACAAGAGTATAAAAGAGCCGAGGTAGCCTAGTGGTCAGGGCGCTCACTTAATTATCATAGAGCGCGAGTGATCTGGGTTCGAACCCCGGTGCCGGCAACACTAAAATTGTTAATAGCAATTGTAAGTGCTCTATTTACCTCGTGCTAGACGGTGAAGGAATCCTGCATGTCAGAGAAATAATTAAAAAAAAAAATAATATTTTTCCAACGCACAGTGGAGCCGCTTGGCGGACCATTCCCGGTTCCTACACCCTCTCAGATATTTGAGAAGGAGGCCTACAGGCTGCTACTTTACTTTACTTACTTTTACACGAGCTGATATAATACAATTAAAATAATGAAGGTCAATTATAAGTTGTGGAAACTTATAATGCATTAAAATGAGACGAAGTTATTACAGTTTTAGTAAGGAATAAATCAATGACTACATTGCGTGAAGTAACATTAAAAGATCTAATTGAATTAAAAAAGAATTTTGCCGATAGATACATTTAGCGGCCGGTATGGACGTTGTTCTATTTTACTCAGGTGTTCAGAGCAGTCAACATAGAATAAGACTAAAATGATAATAATTAAAACAGCCTACGGTCCTATGAGGACCCAGATACGCTAGTGGAATAGCGAGGCCGTGCTCCCTACCTGGTCGAGCTGGCCCATTCAAGCAGCAACAAAAGCCGCCGCTTGGCTCTACCACGTGTAAGCATAAGATAACTCTACTCCGCGCCGGTATTCTGCGAGGTCGTGGTAGCAACCCGGACGTGCCGGTCCACTTCAATCTTGCTTTTATCGTTAGAAAGCCATTAAATGAACATAAATAGAATAAAATGGAATAGAATAACTTTATTTGCGAAAAGTAGCATTAATGTGCCCACGCCTTGGCAAAAGCAACCTTCTCAAATATCCGAGAGGGTTTTTGGCGTTTGGATGCTAAATTTTGCACATGCGCAAATAATACAGAATATGATGTTATAAAATAACTTTTAAATATAGATTAATATTTTAATTCTTTAAAATTGATGATATACGCTTTTCAGAACTTTTGATAGCTCACTATGTCCAATTTAATTTCGAGATAATTGGACATTGTTATACAGTTTATCCAAAAATGTAATAATTGGATTCGACGAAGGGTCGCTGTGGAATTTTGAAATTAATTTTATAATGACATTTACTTACTCTTCTGTTTTAGGTGTGAGGAGTGAAGTAAATAGTAGTTACTCGTACAAGTATGCAAGTCTATCGCGCGTTACTCCATTGCATTTTAGCAAACATTACATGTCCTCGAATTTTGTTTTTATTACTTAGACATGTAGGTTTTTTACATTGTTATGTTCACTGCTTACCACTTGATATCGAATATTGAAATTGAAGTTGAGTGGTTATAATATTATTATTACAATATATAGTTTTTAAATTAATCTACTTTTGAATAAAATATTACAATAAAAGCACAAAATGTGCAATTATTGGAATATGGAGAGTTATGTAATTTGAAACGCGCTTTATTGGAATTTGAGTTTCGAGTTCGAAAGCGCTTATATGATAAAAGTGCACTGGTGACAATAAAAAATTGATTCCTTCCAATGGCAATAATCAAACTTTGTTTGATGAACTACTTTAAATATGCTTGTCAGTTTGATATATACAAAAATATACCCTATACCATTAAGCTACTGGCGCGTTGTCGTATTCGTACCACCACAAGCGGGTCACTGAACCTCCTATCTAGGTATTATTATAAGTATCGTGAAAAGAAAAAAAATATTAATTTTCGCGTTGCCAAGCCAGAAAAGTTGTATAGACGATAATAAAAAAAAATTGCAACGGATAAACAACCTTAGGTATTTTATAGTGGACGTGGATACAGGGATAGTTGTGTGGATTATCACTTTGTATAAGTGAAAAGTGTAGCAAAAAGACGTAGTAAATTATGTACTGCTAATGAAGCCATTATCTCACTTGCGGTTGTAGTTATTTTAAGTTTCATTTAGGCTTACGCCGCTAATTTCCGGGCGGATTACAATAGTCAAGTTGTTAACAGCAAAGTCATACATCGTTGTTTGTTGTTGATTCTAAAATAAAGCCTTACCATGACGATCATTATTTTCTTCGGGCCAATTTCGACCACGGCGTAAACTTCTGAATACTATAGGCAGTTGTAAAGTGTGTAGGAGATATTATAATGCGCATAACATGTATTTACTTGTTTCTACAATAGGTGTTTAAACGCTAAAAACGTTATAGGTATGGTTAAGTGTGTTAAAACTCAAATGTCAAGCAATAAGTCAACGCTTATTCAAAGACTTTAAAGTATATATATTATTCAATAATTTTGCTCTCAATACAGAACACATTTTAGATTACACTATGCTCAAACTCGACTGAAATGCAGATCTGATCGCAGCATAATATTATTATTCTTGTTATTCGGGGGAATAATTAAAAAATGATCATGGCAAAATAAATATATTAAATTAATAAATAGCGAAGAAAAGGTCAAATCAAGAGTTTTTTTGCACACCAGAACTTAACACCAGTCACGGACACCAGTCCTCCGTTCCGTATATAAATAACGTAGTGGGTATATACTTTTTGTATGTATAAATGTGGCGCATATGTTATTAATGTCCTTGACACACATTAACGTGAACGTTAAATCTTTAATAATAGTTCAGAAACTAGGTTGTTTTGTTTGTCGTAATTCAACGCTTTACGAGGGACGGCTGAAAAGTTTTGAGCCTAAGGTATTAAAAACGCTGATAGAAATATGTAAAAAAATAGATTTTTAATATAATCTCCTCAACTTCAATACACCTCTTATATGGCTTGTAAATGTATTGCGCGAAATCGATATCGAAATATATTTCGATTATTGGTGGGTGCACATTCAATAGGAACCCGTACTTGAGTAAAGCAACAATCACTACGCCAAGTAATGCAAATAGCTGTTGCTTTTTCAGGTGAGCATCTCCTAATACAAATTTTTCGTCATCAGGCTTCAGTCGGTCGGTTTCCGATTACTATGGTATCAAGTCATGCATCGCAACCCCAACCCCATCCCCTCCATTCCATGGAATTTTTGGGGCACGTAATACCTGTGTCAGTTTATATAATATTTTTTATGATCACCTAAAGTAATAGTAAACTTATTAACCCGTTAGATCTACTAACGTATTACGAATACATATGTAACAGACAACACCTTTTAGTTAGTTCGAATTTCTTTATGTATCGTTCGGAATTAAATAATTCGTTGACGAAATAACCAGTGGTTCAAATATATGCTATCCTTTCCTTGAAGATGTTTAATTATTTTCTTCAGAAATATTTTTGAGGAGTCTCATAAAGTTCACCTGCGCAGAATACTACCGTAATCTAGAAGCATTAGTTAGCCACAACCAGCAAAAACGATTAGAAGATAAGTTTGAAACTATGAAACAATGTTCAATCCCCTCTTAAGTTAACAACTAAAGAGATTTCAGTAATACTCCAGTTTTCGTGGAGATTATATTTCAAATACGAGCTCCTCCATGCATATTGACAAGCAGTGTTAGAGGTAACCGCCCGTTACGTTTAACTGGATTCAAAGCCTTTAAGAGTCGCTTAATAAGCTTAACCATGCTAAGTTTGTGGGTGTTACTGATTGGTCTTTGATGTTCTAATGGATGCAGTATTGCAGCATTTCAAAAATATGATGCTATGCTATGATTTCAACAAAATTGGCCCGTCTCAACATAAATATTCATGGTATGATCGAGATAACTCAGCGATTTACGAGGCCGTAAAATATTTTCGATACAAGTTAGAAGCAATGAACTTCACCATCTTTACAGACCATAAGCTATTTAGTCTTCTCAAAACGGAAGTTATTGGCATGGACAGTAATATCAAGTTAAATATACGATGCCGCTTCAACTGCTTTGCTAATTCCGCTTCTTCCTATGAAGCCTATGAAAGTCACAATGTCGATGGTAAACGTTCGCTGTGGGCTTTTATACATCCTGAATGAAAATTTAAGATGAATTCCATAGATCTTTTAAAAGTCATATCCATCCAATTCTTATAATGGCATTCTTCTTTACCAGTGAACTTCTAGTTCTCTTAACTCATCACACAGAACATAGCAACGTTTTGTTTTGTTACCAGTGTTGTTGAGTTAAAGTAAGAAATGGCGAAATTATTTAAGCATCATAATGCAGCTTCAGTAAATCTGTCATTTTCTTTCTCGCGCCTAGTACAAGGGGGGGGGGGATACAGAGATCACGGCGAGTTCTAACTCATTCCACAGAACCTACACTATTATGATGGAATAACATTTGTTACGTACAAAAGCATTTTTTAATGAAGGGGGCTCTGGAAATGTGACTAGTTTTTAAAAAGACTTAAACCATAATTTAATTAAAACTTAACTAGGCGTTGATTTGGGCAATGCTAAATTAAATTCAGACGGGCTCGGAAATATTGCCTCGTCTTGCATGGCCAGAGATGCTTAGTCGTCAAAACACCGTGGCGTGGGTGTGCTGACCCATCAATAGCATATGACATGATCCATACCCTTGTGGTCGTCAAATAACTAATTTTCAATAATGGTAGAGGGTCGAGGTCTAGACATTTCAGTGCTTCACTTTTCACCAGAGCTAGTGTCCAGGCCAAAGATACAAATAGAACAAAACGAAAAACTTATTGACACGAGCCCTCCACGCAGGGTATCGAACTTGAGTCTACTGATTCGGAGGCATATCCCACTGTCACTCGGCTTAAGCCACGATAGTCAATTTACAAATTTACTGCCATTACTATAATAAGTGTCGGTTGTTTTTGCTTTTTTATATTTTGGCGGTTTTATATTTACTTTATCTGTTTAAAGATTTTTAATAATTGTACTTCCGAAATACCTAGTAACAATAAACGGTTGAACATTGAGAAAGTTCTTACTACCTATTACATTTCTATGTAAGAGATAACAAACCTAGTCAGGGCAAACAGAACATGTATGTGGGCGGCATAGACTAGTTTGCACGCGGGCGTTCATGCGGCTAGCGGTGGGCCTTATTCCATAGACAAGTTTACGACACAGACCGATGACGGAGAGCAGCGTCTAAGGTCTGATAATTAGATTGCCTGGTGTGGCAATTATTGCAACGGGATGATAATTGGAAGAAGATAAATATTAAGCTGTTGATGATTATATAGACTTTATTTTAGGTAGAGGCCCAATGACGCCCTTCACAACGACTTTAACGGCGCCGAGACACGTACCGTTTTTATTTATAACTACGGGTATATACGCTATTACAAGGTATGTACTTGTAGCGAAGTTCTCACCGGCCATATCAACTACACAAGTCAGATATCATTACGTAATATAATTTAAGGTTGAAAAGAAAATGTTGCGCTTTGTTGCCCTGTATTAATGTGACCGAAAGAAAAAGAAAAAAATTCAATGAATAAATATACTATGGGTTCGGCGGCGGTGTCTCCTTTTGTGTAAACTTGTATATTGTGATAACCAACTCGTATTCTTCGCTTGAAAATCGTAGCAATTATTTTATAATAGAAAGGAGATAAGAGATATCATATTATTTATAAGCTAATAATACACCGTCTAAGGTGCGAGGTGTCTGGTACTGCGATCGCCAATCCGCTTGCCGAGAGTGGCGATTATGGCTAATCATCCTTATTGGAGACTCCTGCTGGGGACTATTTACGGACTGTTAATGTTATAACGCATTATTATTAATCTCGATTTTTTTTATAACCATTTTATATTTCGATCAATACTTATTATATTTATTGTACTGTTTCGTATATTTAAATGTACGAAACAGTTCGAAATATATCAACATAAGTTAAAATGAAAATATTCCTCTTTGGCAATACATACCCATGATGTAAATGATATGAAGCCGCGCCTCGCAGGCAAATTGGATTCATAAAATAGAATGACACTGACAAATAATTTTTGGTCTTGAATTGTGGCTAGAGATTACTTAGTACATTTAAATATACGGTGTAGATTTTATGCTTTTTTTTAAATATTCATATTCGTACTAAAAGGTGTAAGGCGAATTACATTATCTTTTTTCTAAATGTCAACCTCACCTATACCATAGGAGTAAATAGTACCGACCAGAAGGGAATCTGCCCAATAACTACAAAAAATATTATTAAATCACATTAGGTTGACACTGGTCACTTATATTTATTTTAATAACATTATACGTTTAATACACGTTGAAGAAACCAAGTGGGTTTATTTTATTTGCATAATTAAGAAGAAAAATTAATCTATTTTAAGTAATTTACACATAGATTATTCTTATTTATTATAAAAATTTTACTAGTTTAATCTATGTTAATTACTTTTATTTTTTCGAAGTAATATACCTATAAGAATCTGATGGATTTATTATAAAAAAGAAGGATGTATTATTTTCTTTTCTTGCATATATCGTTCAAATCATATAGCACAAATATTTTTTTCGTAATTATTGAGTAAAAAAGTAAAATAAGAATCATTATTTTATTTAAATAAAGTTTGTTGTCTTTCTAAACCATTAAACAATGGTAAACCTCAACCATTTTTATGTCACCGTCCATGAAAAAGCCAAAAGTTAAGTAGTAGGGACCCCTTCATTATGAAATTATAATAACATTTTAAATAATAGTTTATTTGTACGTTTAAAGTTTAAAGGATCTCCTAGTAAACTAAAAAAGTACCAGCCTGTAAGTGTCCTGGGCAAAGGCCTCCTTCGCAATTATTTGAGAAGATTTTGAAGCCGGGAAGGGCCCGACACGCTGCTCGAGTGCAGGCGTTGTCGGTCCTATATCCACGAAATAACATTCTTTATTATTTCTCAGACATGTAGGTTTCCTCACGGTGGTTTCCTTCACCGCGGATCACGTGGTAGATTCAGCATTAACTAGGCTACCACGGCTCATCTCCTAGGCAGGCCCGATTTTATAGCAGCAGTAGGATGTAAGATCACATTCTCCTAATACAAAATATAGTAAGAATGTATATCTCAATATCAAAATCGTTAAAAATATATATTAGAAATATAAATTATCGCTAGTGTCTTTGGCTTTTTATCAGGTTTTTACCTGCGCTCTACTTGCACGAACTTGTCAAATAAGCCGCCCGCGCATCCCGTGGCACGTACGCTAGTGAGACATGTTAAATGCGTCATATAAAAAAACAAAAGGACCCAAGGCAAATTTTCATTCTAAATTAAATTTTTACATTTACATGGAAAAAATACATACAACAACGATCTTATCTCGCTCACAAAGTGTTTAATTTAAATTAAATAAATTGTTTACAGTAGGAAAGTTACAATGCACAAATTTGTGAGAATACGAAATATGGCGACTTTGTGGTGGTGGTGAAGCTGTGAAGAAAAGAACGGGTTATACAACGATACGTATTTAAAATATGGATTTATTACATTGGATGAATTTCTTCAAAATTTCTCCGACGTTTGGAAACAAAACGTTTGAAAGACATATTTTCACATTTGAATGACTTGAATACCAGTGTACAAGTTAGTTTTATGTTCTACAGTTTATATTTACATATTATATTTTTGTATATTATACAAGTTAGGTATTTTTTAGATAAATTTTTACAGGAATTTCCAGATTTGAAGACTAAATATTGTCCGACCCGATGATATAATAACTGCTAAGCTATGAATTCCAGCCGAACCCAAAATATTTATGCAGAATACAAACTACTGGTGTTCTTCGGCTTACGTTTTCGGGTCCTATTATGACACTCTAGTGGTAATCGTAATAGTTATTCGAAATGTTGTCATAGGTACTTGTCTAGTTCAATCGAATATTGTATCCGAGTAAACTAAAAAAGTCTCTACGACGCCTTCTGTTAAGCTGTCCAGTCTGCAGCAACGTCAAATAGAATGGATCGCTGTTATTATACTCGCTGGTTGTATTATGTTGTATCACATGTCAATGATACTCTGTGTTAGTGCGTAAACTTGTTGCGAAACTACATATCTATATTATATCCGTAGGTAACAATCTCTGATAATTTTCCAAAGTTTCTAAAGCGACCTGGAGGATCTCATAAACGTTTTCTTTGTACTAAAAATTAATAATTTACAGTGCACGAAAACCGTCGCAATACATTAGGAATATTTTGGCTGTATGTAGTTACATGAAAATTTCCTAGAATTATTAGTTGATCGCGTAAGTTCAAAAACCTAGTGAAAAATAAAGTTTTGTGTAGTCTAAAACAGCCAATAAGTCGTTGTTAGGGGGCGCAGGTTTGTCGCCGGTTCTAGTGCCAACTTTAACGACTAAACTAGATTTTTCTTTCTTCGAAATACCTATACCACGCCTCTATAGAATGAGGTCGTTCTCAATTATATCCTACTAATAGAATCTTCTTCAGAAACTAACCACATGCATTTTCATAGAAGTCTGTCTTTAGCACGAGAAAGTTTTAAGAATTGCCTTGAAATTGTAGCAAGTTCAAAGCAAGATTTATTGAAAAAGTTCTGTATACATTTGTTAGTTAGGCCTGAGTATTGTCGAGGTCAACTCCCTGCGTATTATGGATACCAATTTTTCCAACTCACAGGACTCGTAACTTTATTCAAAGTTGAGTGGATCTTTTGGGAATAGATTTGTCTGGGTAATATGTTACCTAGAATTGCGAAATGTCAAAGTTTCTAGCTCACTTTGAGATTGAAGAATTTTGTAAATGACAAACTGAAAGTAATTAAAAGTTCCGTAATTATGAAAACAAACCGGGTAAAAAATATAAAGTACTTAAGTAGAAACAGGACTGGATTAGGGAAAATGGAGACGGGACGGATGCTATGTATACATACTATTTACCTCATGCAACAAAAAAAAATCACGCCTCATGAATTCATGTAATATCATTAATCATCTCTCCGGATAGCGGTCGGAGACAGAGTTGCCAATATTTCAAACTGTTAAGACTAAGTAATTTTTAGCTGATGTTCAGAGTTCCAACTTTTGTCGAAAATGTATACAGCATTAAAACTTGTCACGTTGTCTGCCTAGCCGCTTTTCTAATACTGCAAACAATGCATAATGCTATGGATATTTGCGATTTGTGGTGCATGGTTAAAGGAGTGCAATATTTATTTTGACAGCTTTATTATAATCGGCAGTCTCGTTTGTTACTTAGGTTCACAAAGTGCAGATATAGTTCGCATTTAGATGCAGAGGTAGTAGGCATATTTTCTTTAGGTTCGATACCATAGGACATTGAAATTTACTCAGTTTCTATAAATAAATTGTCGATTTCAAGCTACCATTTGATACCATAAAGCTTATTATAAATTCTGCTCGTGCGTCTAAGAAGAACAAACTGCGTAAAGAACAAATTTATAACGACTTCCCTCGGGAACAATAAGGGTTTAGGAAGAGTAAGTAACTTCTGTTATAGAGAAATTGGACCATTTTTGGTTTCATCAATGTTATGTAGCTTTTTAATATAACTGGAAATACAAAACTATAATATTATTACGAAAAGTACATGTAGCATATTATCAAATATTTATAACAGGATAGGAGAGTAGGGCATTTTGGGCAAAGGTCCAGCTGTGGGAATTTACAGGCTACTACTTTACTTTTATGGAAGGCCTTTATGATGTTTATTGTACCATATTTTTTTTATAGCAAAGGCGGCAAACGAGCAAGTGGTTCACCTGATGGTAAGTGATTTCCGTCGCCCACGTACATCTGCAACACCAGGGGTGTTGCAGGTGCGTTGCCAGCCTTTAAAGGCATTTGGGAGATGGGAGGAAGAATAAGTATAGGCATGTGGAGGGGGAGTGGGCCTCCGGTTACCTCACTCACCGAACGAAACGCAGAAACACACCTTCAAGCCGATATTCTGCGAGGCCATGTTACCAACCCGGTTGAGCCAGCCCATTCGAAAGCCGCCGCTTGGCTCTACCTCGTTTAAAACATTCAGTTCATTAACAATTTCAGGGATTTACTGGTAATCTTAAAAATATTTATACTGTATTCTCCGAAAAAAATAAATAATTCATAATCATTCAAAGGTCCGTATATTTAATTTTTTTATTCTTTATTGCCATTAAAAACATTTCAATGATAAAAACAGGACTATAAAATCACTTTTGTTTTAATGCGTCATTGAAACATTTTATAGTAGGTTCGCAAAATCATCATACTTAATTTCCTTTGTTCTTTAATGTGCTAATTTAAAAGGAAACGTTTGTTATCAGTGTTTCATTGAAAACTTTATCTCAGCGTCAGCATCTATCGAGCTAAGATTAATGATTTTTATACGACAAACATTGTCGTAAAGCAACCTAGATTTTTTTTTGTTTTTTCGTGAACATATCTGACCCTTTCCATTAGGAAGTTTTAGTAGTAGTAGAAGTGTTCAGGAGTCGAGTGGAGAAAAGAAGAATGTTAAAGGCCGATAAAGAAGAAGATTTGAGTATTTTAAGAGTAGTTGATTAATTTTAATAATTCACAGCAATATTCTGAGACCAAGTTAGCTTTCGGAGTTTCTTAGTGCTTTTATACCACTAATTTCCTTTTACACCCACTCGCCCTTCTAAAACTATATAAGACCAGAATTATCGACAATATAGCACCAGTTCTCCTGGCATACCGCGGCGGATCTGGTCTATGGCTCCGCCGCCGACCACATTTCGGCGGCAGAAGATGGATAGAACGATTCTTCTCTCCCATCGGCTTCACCTTCAGCCGCAAAACGTCTTTTGGCGGGGTTATACAGAACCCTGTCTCAAGCATAACACGTCGCCCTTGCAATAAGTTGAGTGTCTATCTTCGTTGTGTCTTATTAAGTCTGTACTGACAAAGATTTTAGATATGTTTTTCTATTTCTCTCTTCTTATTTTCTCTTTGATTTTGCATTCTATTACCAAGTATTAAAATCTTGAACAATCTAAACAAAAGGGAACAGTTCTTCTGTTCATTTACATATTGGCTTATCACTCTCTCTCTCTCTGCCATTTGAATATCAATCTATCGTTCGTTAAACAATACATAGCTCCAGACGATGGAAGTCCTTAAATCTATTTAAAACTGTGCTTTATCTTTCATCATACTTATCATATTTCGCAATCTTTGTATTAGGGGTTAAAGTATGAAATTGCCGTTTTATATTGATAAATTCACTTTCTTATCTCAAAAAAATTTATTTATTTAATTGAAGTATTTACACGCATTATCTATACATTTCTGCCATCTAGAGAGAAGCTCATTTATACCTGTGCTATAGAATCTGAGGATCTGGACTCTACAAAGTCTATAGAGGCATTTTATACCGATTCCTGAGACCAAAACACAAAGATCAATAGAAAGGCTTCGGCTGGGAATTGAACTCAAGAATGGGTCTCAGCAGTCACTGACGCTAACCACTAATCTACGCGGTCGCGTTCTAATATTAGAGTAACAAACGAGCTAGTAATCCACCGAGCTAGTAAATCGCACACACATAGTAAGTGGTTACTCTAGGTTTTGGACAGCTACAAATGACTTCAAACAAAGAAGGCAATAGGCGCGTAGTCACTCCACTAAGATGGAAAGACTCACGTTCTGTAATTCTACTGGCTCTCCATATCCTTCAAACGGGAAAACAACAACACTACTCCTGTGTGACAGAAGCTGCAAAATAACCGCTGGTTGTATAGACCAAAGGGTACCTACATAGAACCCAAACCAAGGGGTAGCTCCAAGACATGTAAGGAATCCTATCGTCTTGTAATTTTAAAGTAAAATTTAGATGCGTAAAATTTAACAAAATGTTTATACATTAAAAATCACCAGGGTCTTGTGTTTGTTATGCATAACTTAATCTAAACCTTTTATACGTAAATGTAAATTTTGAAAAAGGTGATGATAATTTTATCCTAACTACTACGTGTCACGTACACTTCTTCAGCTCCCCTAGTTTATATTAATTTATAAGGGACTTTTTACCTCTTTTGTATGTTATATTTCCATTGTTTTTCTTTCCTTATTATTTCATCAATCCTCCAATTGGCTGTTACTTTTATACTTCCGTGTCACATGATTCGCAAATATTGTTATACACAATACATTAATCTTCATCATCTCAAGTAAATGTAGAAAGAAGTTCCACACAACTAAGTTTTGTTTTTGATGCAATACCAGTTCGTAATGTTACATTGAGAGATGGATGGGAGAGCTGATAAAGTAAACGCATATGGTAAATCGTAACGAGCGACAAAAATTTACAGTGACAATGACAGTTGACATTTTTACGTTTAGACGTAAAACTGTCTCGCGAAAGCCGATTACGTCATATGAATATGTAATATATTTTGATTTGACGCTACCCGCCGTATGTAATGTTACGTTTATGATAATATTTTCCCTTATTTACATACCAAACGTAATATTCAAAGGCTTGAATATTTGAATTGATTGACATGAATTGAAAATTCTTTTCATGTTTTAGATTATCTTCTTGAATATTTGAAAGTGTTCAAGGGCTCAAACTAGCAGCGTCGTGTTTCGTAGTCTGCTTTTAAAACATAAGATTATTGGCACTTAAAAATTCCGTTGCAAATGTGCCATAACATTTTTAAGTTTGTAAAGAAGAGAGAATACGAACTTTTGACGATTGGATATTTTGCTTTTGTATATAAAATAAGGTATACTCAAAATAAATTTGTTACTTTATAATACTATATATAACTGAAACCAAATCATTAATAATCTTATAATATCGGGTCAGTCAATAAAAACAAGCGATACTTTTTTCTTTTTTTTACAACAATATTATATGAACAAATAAAATCTAGTTTTAAAGTTAGGGTGTAAAAGGGTATATAGCATCTTTTTCTCCAAATGCCAATCAAACAAACGAGGCTGCTAGGAAACAAACAAGGCTCTGGCAGCCGAATGATGGTGGAATATCCATCCGAACTTATCATGGCAAAATCCCACGAACGAGTCTGATGGTGAGTAGTACCCTACTGCGAGGGTGCCGGTACTGTGCTTACCAACCCGTTTGAGTGTGGGCAAATCTTACAATAAATGTATGTCGGCTTTCTCTGACTCTTTCTTGGGAAGCCTATTTTTAGCAGTAGACTAAAATTGACTGATATAATATGTATATATGCCTTTATGTTTTGTAGCTGTTGCATTTGTATTAAGCACGCGAATTACAAGATATAGTTTTCCTACTATTACATAAATATTCTATAATATTTATTTTACCTTTATTGGTTATAAAATTACTTGATGTTTTGGCCGAAAAGCACTGACTGACATTTTATAGAAAAGCTAAAACTGTGTTACAACTGTAATAAAATGGTATTCGATCCTTCTTTCTTTCTGTTGAGACCGTGAGAGACGACTAGCAAAAAATCTTGAAAAAGTCATAACAATTACCAGGGGCAAACGTGGCGACGAGGCTCGCTACCCGTCACGTTTTGTTTCTGACTGTCACTATGGGTGACAGCCGTAAGTGCTTATATAGATACAAATATGACGAAGCTTCTGGTACTGCTATAATCGTCTGTTTGTACGTACTATAGACGCAATGGCATAGGTTTTGCGATAAGTGTGTCTGCCAATATTGCGCGACTCTGGCACGCACCGCAATGTGGCCATGGTGAGGCTTCGGAGGGAGAGGACAGGAGTGTCAGTATATACATCGGTGTCAGTCAGTGCTAGCCCGCTATTATCGGTCCTTACTGCCCCGCGTATAAAAAAGGCAACCATGTGACAAAATCCAAATACTGTAAAATTGATTACCTATATGCTTAAATAGGTTACAAATGTTATACCATGCTGTCTTATAATAAGATTAACTAAATCCAGTGGAGTTAGGCAAACATTAATACCTAAATTTAAACATGTAGTCTTTTATTATTAATGGACCGACCGCATTAACCCGGCGGCTGTATCTTATAGCGCTCTGAGCTCACACATTGTTCCGGTTATATTTTTAATTATCCCTTTACTCTACAAGTAAAGATTAATGAATCGAGTAAGTCGATTCTCAATTTTACTTTAGAAACATTTGAATAGTTCTTTACAGATTGTACTTTTTGAAAAATTATTACTTGCAGTACTAGGAAGGATAAGGAATTTGTAGAAGAACGAAAATTGTGAAGCGGTGGAGCTCTGTATATATCTAATTTACAATGAAGTTAGAAGCAAATAACTCATAATCTTTCCTAGATGTAATAAGTGTTTAGGAATCCTGATAAGACCTACTGTATACATAAAAAAGACTAGACGAACAGATATTTAAACTATGAATCTGTCTACTACTCGTATCTAGTTCGCCGCCTTGGGAAAATCTTTGAAATTTTTCGTGAGTACGCTTTATACGTTGTACAGTTTCTGCAGAAATTAGTCTTTTAAATAGAATTAAGTACAACTTGGATTTGTATGTAGTTATACGTTTCTAATAATTTTTTTTCTGTACTTGGTTAGTTAGAACTGTCTGTAACTTTGTAAAAAAAGCGTTTTATGAATGTATTCAGTTTTGTTTTATACTAAATACTAAAACAAATCATTATTACAATTATGGGAACATCGATATCGTAGTACCTTTTTTTGTAATATTATATACATTTTATTATAAAAGGAGAGGAATGAAACTTATGTCATTCGGAAATTAAAGTGTCCATGTTAAAATAAAGAATGAAATAAGTGAGGCTTTAATATTTGTGTACAGTGCACGCGACCGGGTTTCTAATTCCTTTGTCGGAACTGATTACGAAGAAATTATGAGGACACCTGCATTTCTGAGAGATAATGAAAGATATACTATTATCTTTTAAAATGAGGACTTGGAGCGCTGTAGTAAGCGGAAAAGGAAGATCAGGAAGAAAAGGAAGAGAAAAAGGAAGGAAAAGGTATAGGCAAGGTAACCAATGCAGGAAGAGAAAGAGGACTGCTTAAAGAGCAAGGGGCATCAAATCGGCGAATAAACTCTACATACTCTCGTTAGTCGTTTAAATAAACAGAAGCTTAATAGGCCGGCCTTTCCCTCTAATCCCGCAACCCATAGCTCGTAACAATATTGACACAGTACCTGACACAAGTTTAATCCTTGCCGTGTGGATATCACAATAAGGCGCAAACATCTGTCACCTCATTTCTTCCCTTGGGTGTAGTAGTAAAGGCTTTGACAAAAAAATGGCTACGTTTCATACCATAATATTAATGATATATAATTATTAATGATATTACAAGATATCACAAATGACACGACGGGAACACATAAATAACGTACATATAGTAATATTACAGAGTAAAGATAGTATATACAGAGAGATAGACAAAGTAAGTAGTAGTTTAATACAGAGACACTATGAAGCCGTTCAAGATAGAGAAATTGTACGCTGAGTTCAGAGTGACTGAGCGACCCATACTGGCCTCAGTATTATGGGACCTATTTTGGAGGATTGGTACGTCGTAAAGTGAATAATATACTGAATTCATTGAATTTCAAATTATAAATTTATTCTTTTATTAAAAAATGTTTCACAACACGTGTGCTGTAAGAAATTACATTTGCAGTAATTCAAATTTAGTGTGGTATCTGCGTAAGATTTTACCACCCCCTGCATTCCCGTGGGTGTCGTAACCATATCGAAAAATACCAAATCAAAATAAATAGACCGATGACGAATAGCAGCGTCGATGTCTAGTACTGCGAACGACAATCCACTTGCGTGGCTACTATGGCAAATCGTCTTTATGGAATATGCCTATGTTCTACAGTGGACTATTTACAGGCAGTTTGATTGTTTACCTTAAGGTAAGGAACGGTAAGTTTAATCTCCGGTTACATTTAATTTAAGTGTACCAAAACAACTGAATGTTTACATCTTTCGTTTAAATGTTAACTTAAAATCGTTAATGTTTAAAGTTAAATTAATCTTCTCTGGTTTAAAACATGTATTATTCGTACATGCTATGTGTAATTGTGCTTCCTGGCATAAAAGGGTACCCTTGCTAATATTTATTAAAAATATTAATTTTATTTCATGAAACTGTTTGAGGAATTTCCTGTCTCTTTTATAATATTTTACAGAAAGTTTTAAGTTTTCATTTGTTTCCGATTAATTCGCGATATTATAAATTACTGTAATATAAAAGTAAATAACAATTTTGCCTATTTGCCTTTAATGTATCTTATTAAACTATTTAAAACCGATATTTTAAACAAACACAGGCATGAATTCAATAGAGTATTTTAGTATTCCGGATAATAAAACAAAGTTATAAAATGATAAAAGGTTATGCATAAATAGATAACTTTATTCTGAAAATTTAACTACGAAAACAATCAATCACTCTAACGTTTTAATTTGCCTCTGGGTCATATAACGCACAACGTAAATTCACACTTGTAATTACTCATTGGGTAGGCAGATGGTCCAATTAAATTCCTCACAAAAAAAAAAAATCTAAATTACAACGGAAATTATTACCATTTATTAGAACTTAGTGGTTGTATATTTGTTGTTATTGAACTGTAAATAACACCGGCACACAAAAAAAAGTTGTTTGTGCATTTGACCAGACATTTAAGGTCAGTTTGACCCGGTCACCCTCCAGATTTGAGAAAAATGCAAAATCCCAAAAAAATTGGCAAAAAAATTTAATCCGCTGAATCTCAAGGTTAATTAGTCCGTAGAGCCGTCAAAATTTGAAAAAATTGCACAAAATCGAAAAAATTGCAAAAAAAGCCTTTCGATTTTTTGCTGAATTATATTGCCCACAAACGTAACAAAACGAATCTGGACTTTTATTACACAAATGAGAGTTACTTCTTGTAATAGTATACCTACAGCAGCAAAGTTACCCACTACCGATAAGCTGCAGTCACTTGATAACGACGCCTGCAAGCCTGCTTGCTCACCTTGACCAGACGCTGATACTAGGTTTCCGAATCCCTGCATCGTAAAGATGATCTTATAACAAAACACCGTATTAACTATATCACAGAGTAATACTGAAGCCCGCTACTACAAAGGGCGTTTATAAAAAATGAGAATGTGGTACAAACTCTTCGGAATTAAAAAAGTAAATATTGGCTGGAAAAGCTGGAATATTTGTTAGATAATTATAAAAATAAACTGATTATCTCTTGTTTTTAAATAATAGAAGCCATTTGTTTGCGGTTTGTTATAACGTCTTGGCGATAATGGAAAAAAATTACCTATGCGAAGGTAATTTTTATCCATTTCCGCCATGAATGATGAATGCGTTAATATGGATTAAGTATCTGTACTTGAAAAATTTAATTACGGAACAAGTCAATCAAGATTTACGGGATGCATAAAAGGTATACATGCTCCACCGTATTCAAAAGTTGCACGTTGGTGCCTCGAATTTAAACGTGGAAAAATATCCACCAAAAATGTGCGTCTCTAGGGATGTTCTACGACACCTGTGACCGAAGAAATGGTTAGTCGATAAAAAACGTTTTAGCAGATCGTCGTGTCACGGTACGTTTTATTGCTGAAGAAACAAAGATTTCGTGAGGTAGTGTGCATAAAATTTTACATGTACGCTAGGGGATAAAAAAAAGTATCAGCGCGTTGGTTACCCAGAACGTGTACCGCGAATAACAAACTAGAATGAATATTACCGGAGGCCTTTTGGAACTGTTACAACACGATCCTAATCGTTTTTTGCTTGATTTATTACAATAGACGAAATGTGACTTCACCATTACGATCCCGAAATAAAATATAGTCTGTGACTTTGTAACTCATCTCCAACTCCTAAAAAATTCAAGGCGAGTCCTTCCCCAGTAACATCATGGTCTCTTAATTCTGGGATAGTCAAGGGGTAGTAATGATTGAATATTTCGGTCATGGAGCTACTGTTACGTACGCTGTTTACGCAGAAGCAAAAAAAAAAAAAGCGCGGGAAACGGCGAGACAAACTCACAAATATGGCTTTGTGTCACCAAGATAATCTGCCCCGGGTCACAAGTCCATCGTTGCGATGAATACAATTCGAGACGTTCGCTTTGAAATGTTTGAGCATCCTCCATATTCACCAGACCATGCAAGGAGGTGCAATATAATATATAGTAATTTCAATTTCCGAGATTAAAATAGTATCTAAGCGATTTGAGTTTTGAAGATGATGAAGCCTTCTTTGGGAAGAGAATTTTAAGCTTAGGAAAAAGACATGCCAAGTCTTACTTATACACTAAAAGGTGGTGGTGGTTATAACTATGTGAAAAAATTAAAAAACAATAACAAACATATATGTAACGAATCTAGTACAACGAGTACAACTGCTTCGGGCCGAAGCCGAGGTAAGAATGCCTGTCGAGTACCTAGATTCAGTGAAGTTAGTGCTGTTGGCCTTTTCTGGCTTTAACATCGTTGCAGTTGCATGTTGTTTACAGATAAGCAAATACGACAAATATAATACACCGTCATCTACATCTACATTAATATTATGTTTATAACGGCTAAACTCAAAATCTAATGGACCGATTTCAAAAATTCTTTCACCATTAGAATGCTACATTATCCCTGAGTAACATAGGCTATATTTATTACTTGAATAAAATAATGGATCCCTATTAAAACTTTAATAATGTACTTTAATATATTACTAATATTTGGCAACATAGACGTTTCTATAGTATGTGCGATATTAAAAATAGGTTTATGGATAAAAAAATAAAATGTTATTAGAACAATATAAGTAGTAATTTGAAAAAAAAATACTTATGTCCTTCATACAGATACATTTACTCTACGTTTATCCCAAAACTTTTAAAAAATAAATGTCCATACGTGCGAAGCTGGGACGGTCCGCTAATATATAATAAATGTTCATTTCTGGGATAATCAAAGATTCATTAAATATAGTTGATTAGTTTCTTGTCAGGATAGTTTTTTGTTTTTTTACGTTGCCTCTAGTTATTTGCGCTAATAGTTTACAAGGCCTACGAAACCCCGGTCAAAGACCTCACCGACCGTCTGCGCCGATACCCGCTTGAACCGACCGACGTGCACCGACAACGAAATTTTGCGATGTGACTGCATCTTCATTGCGAATCGCGCTTGCGTTTAAGTTGTATTATTAGGCAGTTGGAAAAAAGGTTTACTATTTCACTCGCTTCCGCTGTGTACCAACATCGGGTTAAGAGTGTAAGCAGAATCCCTATGCCATGTTCACAGGCCATAGGGCTTTTTAGTGGCTTACAAATAAGCCCCGGGGACAGACTGGTGTCCGAACCAAAATCCTGAATTTGTTTGTAACAAACGATAGGGATTTGGGGATTTTAATTTAACAACGTTTCGTTTGGCTTTTAGATGAATATGGTAAATTATTTTAATTTGATGTTTAAAAATTTAAAAGAGTAATCATCGTAACACCTCATTTTATTTTAATAAAACATTAAAAATAACATGATTTAAAAATCATACATCAACAATATAAATATTATTTTTAAATATAATTACAGTTTGTAATACTTTATATTTATCTAAATTTATGTAATAAAAAGGTCACTAAAACACTACCCTTAAATTAGGACTGCATAGAGGCCACCTTAATATGTCACCTCCCCGGGGTAATCAATTATTGAAGCAAAATTTCATAAACTCGTATCACATACATGCTCAAAATGTGTGATGTTGTCCCATTCTATTTCATCACAGATCTGCGTTTCCTATTCAGAACATGCCGACTATTCTTATTATTCCTCGTGCTGATATTGCAGATGAAATATGAACATTATTTACGTGGAAACTTCTTGGAACATTACTTAAAATTATAGACATAATACTAAGTCAGACAAAAAGTTATGAAATTATTAACTAATAACTGTAGTATCGTTATGTAGTACTATGATCTATTATGTGATATATTATTATGTTGGCCCACAAGCACATCATATGCTATGCTATGCTGCATGTAACAAATGGGACTGCGTTTAGTTGCGATGTCAGCATTAGTATTAAATACTAATATAGTAACTTGTTAAATGGTAATACTTTGTAAATAAATTTTTAGATTTTTGATCACGTCGCAGTTAAGGTGAACATGTCCCCATCTGAAAACAATGTTGAACTGAGAAAAATGCTTTGTTAAACGGTTTACGAATTGAAACCCTTGTCGATCACCATTTTATTTTTTCTTTATCAGCCTATGTAAGTCTACTGATTGACATAGGCCTTTTCATGAAAAGTAACAGGATATGCATGCAAGAAGATTAACACTCTGCGTTAGTAAGGGCAGTGCCCGCACTCTCGCAGTAGAAGTACTGCACACCATTACCAGTCTGGGGCATTAACTTTTGGCATAATCGGATGGATTGCCTATCATTAGTCAGTCGCCAGAGCCTCGTCCGATAGCCACCAGTAGTAAAAGGTCGATATATTCCTCCCTACATTGTCTTATATCGTTGGACCGTAATTCAATTATTATTTGAAATTAATGCGGCTTAGCGACTAGATGTTTGCACATAATGTCATTACACAACATGTTAGCATGCTTATTTTCAAATATTTACATCAGGATACTGACAAATTCTTCGAAGGTTTCTCTACACTTTGGTTTTATTATCTTTTTTGTCGTTCCGTTTCAATAAAGCCGTCTTTAAACTTCGTAAGTATCCATTCTAATAAGAGATAAAGAATTTATCTTAAGTTACGCAAATAATGATGATTACTAAACTTTCTCCGCAATAAAGGTATGATTATTTTGTGAAATTCTCTCAGGTATTGGTCCAAAGCTTTTTGCTAATCTACATACATAGTCACTAAATTCCCAGAAGCCATATAGCCATGGGTCCATAGGGAGTCAATAAAATCATATTTTTTAGCACATCTTTTTTTAAGAGAATGGGTTTTTGCCACGACATAATCTTCTATATTATGTGTGAACAGTTAAATGAAAACACACGTAAGTAGTTAGATTCGCTACTTTATATAGTATGTTTAAGAAATTAGTAAGAGAGCATTACTTGTCTTAATCTCTCGTGCCTCGTCAGGACGAATTACTGCTACAAATATGTATATTTACTTATGTGGTAATTACTGTTTTTAAGAGTGTGTTTGAGGATTTTTGTAATTTATTTATTTATTTATGTATAAATATGAATGTATCTTTTATATAAATACATATGCATAATCTCTCTCTATTATTTTATGAAAATATTTTTTATTATTAGTTTTATATTGCACCACCACGTATCTGTTAGCTTTGTTTCTCTTCGCCTTTGGTTGCATGGAAGAGATCGCTATGCAGCGATAAGGCCGCCAATTTGTACTTCTTAATTTACTTCCCTTTTTTACTCTGTACCTTTTTGTTCTGTCGTGTACAATGAAGTATACTCATAGTGAAGTAACAATTAGGAATTTTTTTTTCAGGTTTTTTGTGCCGACATTAGAACATAGTACAAATATACTATACAATACACCAATAAAGAACTCAAGAAGAGGCAAAAGTGCCATTTATGTGATTTTCCTGACGACTTTTTTACTATATCTATTGTTGTCTATTATCTATCTATTGTCTATTTTGCGTAAAACTTTAAATGCGATTCACCAAACAATAAGTTATGAAAAGTCTGTCAATTACTATTATTTTAGTTAGTTATTTTTCTTCGGCGAGTTGGTTTTCTACATATATGCTTATGGTTTTACATATTGTTATATTATAAAGGAAAGGTTACGGTGTTAAGGATCATTTCATTGAGTAAAGAGGGGTTAATCTATTTAGGTTCACGTCGAACACACACGCGAAAAGGGAATGTATTTTATTCATTCTGATATAAATAATGTGTGAAATATGTGAAAAAATGTCGAAATTTCATTATAAATATATAAATCAACTTGTATGAAGCGTTAATCGTTTCTTAGGCCCAAATTAAATTAAATATTTTGACCGCATGCCTTATTTTTACATTTTTATTTTAACCCTTATATATTTGATTACAGTTTTTGAAGTGTTAAAACGTCGAAACGAGGTGTAAAGAGAGAATATAATAAAATTTTCACCAACTGTTAATCTCACATGCACTCTCATATAAGTGGGTTACTGACTAGGCTAATAGTGAAATACAATAATCTGTTAAGTCGACTTTAAATTACACCGACTAGTGATGGTGAATCATTAGAATCGATAGTGCGAGGTTAGCGGTGCTCATTGGGTTAATGGGAGTGGAAGTAGAAGAATTTCTATGTATGGTTCGTCAGTTTCTCTATTATTTATTGAAAAGATATTGTCAGTAATGGACTTAAACTAATGATCATTAAAAAAATCTTTATCATAAATACGTAGCCAACCTTCCCATACAAGAAAAAGCCAACAATGCAATAATGGAATCAGCAATTTTGTAAATGCACTCAGGATGCTGCTTACAGTGTACTTCGCGCGAACACAAAGTTGACGAATTATAACATGAAAGCCTTACTTCTGCAAACATATCTGAAGCACTGTAGTGATGTTGTGACTCATTAACATAACGTCATTCTTATACTGAACTCGATGGGCGCTCTGTACTTTTTTTTATGGAAAAGGGCTAACTATCAAACGGCTCACCTGATTGTAAGTTTTGTACGTGGTAGAGTCAAGCGGCGGCTTTTGCTGCTGTTCGAATGGGCCGGCTCTTGCTTGAAATATTTTTTGGTTTTTTCTTCTTTCAGTTTAATGACTGTTTTTGTCAGCGACCAATTCTCTCTGATTGACTTGATCCCCTGGCCTTGCAAATAAATGTCGCATATTTATTCATTTTTTATCAAATTACGGATTAGCAAAGAGAATGTTCTGAGGAACTGTTCGGAACGATAACCAGCCAGCAGCTAAGTTTCACCAGTACTCGACCACAGCGCAATTCTCACGGAATTTTCTACCACGAAATTCGACTTACCACCAGGCGAGTTGCTTCCCCAGTGTTCCCCGTTTCGATAAGAAAAAAATAAATGATTGGTCACGATATGTCGAAGTATAGATAGTAAGTTTTTGAACACTTCATTGTTGATGAAATGACGTAGTACCTTACCTTAACATCTTGTATATAGTCCAGGACATAGTCCTCACCAATAATGAGGATTTGCCACAATTGCCACGCTCGGCAAGCACTGATAAACTAAAAAAACTTGTATGAGACTAGTTTGAAATACAAATTGCAATCAAATAACCACAATTTGCAAAAGTTTATTGGTGTGGATTATGTCCCCGTATTATACAAGTACAAAACATGTCTAACATGTCATAACACTACACACTATGTATGAGTTTCCCAAAAATTGTTTTAAAAAGTTGCTTTATTGCGAGTTAATATTTTATGAAGACAAACTTTTGGGCTTTGAATAAGTTAACCGGGGAGTGTAGGTAGAAGTTACTTTTGTTATAAAAGTAGAGGAGATATTTTGTTTCTTGTATGGTTTGTTTAAACATTAGCAGTTATTTAGAAAATGTGTTGTTGTTACCATATTAATGTACAACAACGCATTTGTTAATGTTGCACTAATATGGTACCATCGAGTTAGTCTGAATGATGAAACTAGTTGAGTTAGGTGGAATGGCTACTACTAAAACCATTGTTTGGCCTCATTTTATAATTGTCCTGTAAATTTCGAGCCGAGAAATTCTTTGAAATTTCGTAATATTTTCCTAGCCGTCATTCCTAATTTAGCAGAGCTTAATAAAGGTGACAAAAATTTGCACCTCAAGTGAGAGATGTCCCACAGTACTATTACCAATCCCCTTGTAAAACGAGGGGAGCACCGTAAATCATCCTTTGGGCGAGTTGTATGTTTAAGAGCAGGCATGTTTAAAAATCGTATGGCGTTCGATTACCGTCGTCGGTTATGTGTTGGAATTGGCATTTCAAATAATATAAGACCAACGCTGATGGAGCAGCAGGGTCTAAGGTCTACTGCGATTGCCAATCGGCTTGTCAAGTGTGGTCATAAATACATTTGGAGATGCCTGTATTCAGCAGTGGACTTTTATAACTCTTATAATAAAGAAGAAGAAGATTCTTATTACATCCGATGTCAGTTTGATATTGTTACATGTAATAAATACAGTTGTTAACCGTAAAAAATCGTCGTCAAAGAGATGTAGGTAAGTCTGCGAATGGTTTCGGAATGTGAAATGGGAATGTGAAAATAATAGTCGGAATGTCAGACATTCATGAATTTCACGAACCAATGTGCATTCCCCATTGCACGAAATATTATTTTAAGCTTATTGTAAGCAAGGGATAATACTCAGACAGTTTCCCGAAATAGTATTCTATTGTTCAGACAGTTGCGCTGTAATAATCTTATAGTTTAGTAGCTTTTCCTAAAACATATAGAGTTTTTAGAGCCAGTTTTCAATTTGAGGGATATCTTTCCAGGCAATTCTCTCATTTAAATGGGATACAAAACATATTACTTAGCATGAGTGATGTAGTGATTCAACATTTTTTGATTGCACTATTTGTAAGTACTATAAACTATAGTATATAAACTATACACAGATAATCACCAAATAGTCACCAGATCCGTAACGGAAAAACCAACATTGATATTAATACATGCTACAATTACGATAAGAAGTTTCCAGCCACAAAAAAATAAAATCTTCACAATAAAAAAATTCTCATTTAGTCTTGTACCGTTCGTATGATATGGCAACATGCGTTAGTAAAACCCGTCCCTAAGAACTCAAACCCATTGACTGAAAAAGACCTACAGCCTGTCAGTATTGTGTATCAAAAATAATTGAAAACATAGTTGCAGAATGACTCACTAAGTATTTGCATAAAAATAAAGAATTATACAGGTAATTCTTCGGGCTCTAATTCAGTCAGCTCAGTTCAGTCGGATTATAATTCAGTCGGGCTTTCGAAAAAATCACAGCACTACGACTGCCTTCGTCCGAGTGATCGACGATTACTAACTGCTCAAGATTAAGGTAAAAGAATAACATTAGTGTTATTAGATTTAGCAGGGCATTTGAGTGTATATCTCTTCACTCTACTATCAAAACTGCAATGGTTCCATAGTTATTTTAAAAACCGATTATAAACTGTTTAACGGTGCGATGACCATTCTTTAATGTTTTCGCATTCAAATAAAATAAATACCGGTGCCCCTCAGGGACCGAACCTAGCTCCAATATGTTCCAATTTATAGTGCTGACATTGTAAAAATAAAGCACTGTGAATTTCATCTATTTAGGTGATTTGCAAGTTTCTATCTATATCTAGGAATCCACGTGATACCCAGGAAACTGTAAACAAATTCGACTAGGACTTAAAACAAATAGTCTCGTTATGTTACTCAAATTGCCATTTATTATATGGAAACAAATTAAAATTATTAATTTTAGGTTCTACGAACCAAATAAAAAAATTATCTGACAGAGGAGCATGCATTCAAATTCGTCGCGAAAACATGGTGTGTGTAAATCAGGTTCGCAATTTGGGCTTAAAAAAACCGTTATATTAAATATCAGAAGAAATGGCTTTTATAGGTTAATGGTACCGTCCCAAATTCAAGAATTTTTAAATTCTGATATAGGTGTAAAACTATGTGGCATGTCCTTTCAAAATTGAATTAAATCCCCGACTTCTAGCCCGCCCGTCAGCTAGTGCAACGAGTACAAATCGCCTGTGCAAAATACAGTTTTACAATACTGCACCGCATGCACGCCACTCCGTATGTTGATAAAGATAAAAGTTCAAAAATGGAATCTCGAAGAAAACTGCACTTGACACTCTGCTATCTGGTATTATGAAAAGTAATATAACATATCTTGCTAACAAACTGATTTGGTGACGTGACGCGAAGACAACACTTGCGCACGAAGTAACACGCACCACGCACTTTTCGAGGTAGTTAGCGAGGCATCTAAACGTGCGTCCTGAAACGATGGTCCTGCACCACTGTGTAGTGAAATTCATGACATCATGCCGAGTATGCTTAAATTCCCGAATGATGCTTTGACTCATACGAATACAGGAATAAGTATTAGCCATTTTTATTTTATTTTTATTTCTCTACGTTTTTGACGTTTTAATTTAATTAAAATTTTTGCGTACTTTTTGGGAAATAAACCTTTTTTTCTAATTAACCGAAGAAAATGTCCCAATATATGTGGGTAGTTAAATATACTAAACTGTTTAAAAATGGGGGCGACTATAAAACTGACAATCAGTTTGAACAAATTAGTCAGTATTCGAATGACGAATGGCTAAAAAAAAACTGTGCAATTAATTATGAGCCTCTAAGTAGTATAAGAAGGAATAAATATTATTTAATGGCCATTGTGGACGTAAAAGAAAATTCTGAACGTTCTCTTACAACCCCACTTCTGAAGTATTGCCTCCAGTTCAAGTTAAGGACATAACAGACAAATCAACACCAACAGTTTCTTAAATGATGATTATTATACGTGATTAGTCAGTAAATAGCATTACGTTTTTTATATCAGGTTCAATGCGGGATTACCACAACTAATCATGTCATCCAACCAATCATCATATTCTACAGGATATTTCTATCACATACACCAAATATCTATTATATACGCACAGTAGTTTAATCACAGGATCATTTTTAGTTTTTGTTATTTTGCTTCAGAATATATTTACGCTATTAGTTAACTAAGCCATTGACAACCAGTCATGTAAAAAACCAGGCAGCGGACGGCAGCGTGTTCGCTCTTCGCGTATGAAATCACCGACGCGCTGATAATGAAATCCTGGGTGGTCGCCGCTTTTGCCGAGGATATTAAGCTATTAGTCATGACGAATGGCGTTTGCGTTTTATTTGTATTATGAGGCTATTTAAATTGTTAGTAAAAATGTATTTTTATTTTTTTAATAAAAATTCAGTTCCCAAATAATTATGACCTATATTTTCTAGTAATAATAAAATTTTCTTAATGTCAATTTCAATATGATGTCAATTATAAATGTTAACAAGGATACATCTATCTTATATATAAAGTTTAGTAGTAATTCCCCCAGTCTGGAATAAATCTAAGTGTGCTGCTTTGAAATTTGGATTAAACTTTTTTTATATTTTTGGTGTGCGTTTTATCCTGCTTAATATTACAAATGTGAATATTTGTGTGTTTATCGTTTAAAGAACTGAATGTATTTATGAAATGAAATATACGATACTTTTTATCTTAATTAAGAGTTCTCTCGGGACCGAATTGGTAACCACGCGGACAAACCCGCTGGTTATATTATAAACACATTGTTAAGTGGATGGTCTCTTTTTTCTCTAACAAAGACATTTCTTATACTTTTTCTTATAAACAATCATGAACGTCAGAACTTGTTTCATACGAAGTGTGAAGATGGCTTTCCTACATAATATAGATTCGGGGAACGTGCTGAACCCTTTTTATTCCATGAAACAATTAACTGATACGATCACGGACGGGATCGCATTTAGGGATACAAGAACCACTAACTTAAATTGAATAGCTAGAATTACTTTGGTAAATATGTATATATATTAACACTTACTGTATTTATGAACCAATTTTATGAAATAGGTACAAAAGGAATTACGTAAAAACTTTAACTAAAAGTAAAAAGTAGGTAGGACCTCTTTCTTTTCATATTACAGTATTTTGTTTTTTTTATGGAAAAGACGGCAAACGAGCTAGCGGTTCACCTGATGGTGAGTGATTACCGTCGCCCACATACACCTGCAACACCATAGATGCTGCGGGTGCGTTGCCGGTCTTTAAGGATATTTGGGAGATGGGGAGGGAAGAGGAGGGGAATAGGAAGGGGGTGTGTGCCTCCAGTTACCTCACTCACCGAACGAAACGCAGAAGCACAAGATGCCTCTACTTCACGCCGGTATTCTGCGAGGCCGTGGTACCAATCCGGTCAAGCCGGGCCCTTCGAGCAGCAGCTAAAGCCCCCGCTTGGCTCTACCATGCAGTAGTATGATGTACAAGCCACTAGTTATATTGGTAGAAGCGAGAGAACGGATTCGGAGCTCATTTATTACAAAATAATTTACCTGTTAACTATGCGTCTAGATCAATTTCTAAAGTCGAATTAAACTATGCTCAGATAGAAATAGAATTGTTAGAATGTGTGTTTGCTTGTGCGAAGTATTATTCTTATTTATATGCTATATATAATAGTAAAGCCGAGTGCAACGGCAACCTCCAGACTACAAAGAATGATATTACAACTACAGCTGTATGCTTTTAAATTAGTGTACAAGCTAAGAAAATATTCGTATATTGCGGTTGTTTTGTCGCGTGATGCCGAACCGATAAGTCACAAAGAGTTAAAGGAATATTTTAATAATCAAGCACAAGTGAATGCAGAAATTTCAACGAATCCTCATACAGTATATACTCACTATACTAATCTACAGTATTGTACATAAAAATATACTTAATTACAGTTAATATAACTAAGTATGGCCCTCAAAGAAGGTTGCCCCAGTATAAACAAATCACATGTACTACTTTGCATTCCTGTTGGTGCTATAAGAACGAGTTATCTACATCATATGAATTAGCTTGGAAAGGAAATCAAGTCATTTAAGCTTAGAAAAATGTAAGTTGGGAATAAGAGATAGTATGTTTTGGCCTATCATATGTCAGGCGAATCTTAAGTCAAGAAATTAAAAAGAAAAGAAATGTTAATACCACACGATATACCAAACAGCGCGTGGTCGAAAATAGGGACGGAGTTGATTTATTTTCACAATGAAAATATCTAAATATGTATAACGTATGTCTTTGACTAATACAGAAAATTTAGTCTTTAAAAAGTGAAATTATCATAGACCAACTGGAAAATATATTCTCTACTTTAGGATACGGTACGGTATTCTCGATATTGTTTGTCAGATAATGGTCCCGAATACAATACTGAGTATTAAGAATATTTGCGCGCGAATGGAATTTTTAACACGTAACATCATCACCTCGCTATTTTCAATCAAATGGATAACAAAAAATATCATTTACACTTCATATAAGCTTTTAATGTCTGTAAATAAAATGACTTTGTAAAGTAATAATTTGAGAGTTTGTTGGTAAAATCACCGGCGACCGTCGGTTGCGAATATTCATAAAACTAGAGACACTGCAGGTGCGTTGTCGGCTTCTAAGAAAGGATTTCAAGACCACGCCTAGGCGTCGAAAACAATGTAGTGTCCTCTCTGACGTATACACAAACTTCGGCCCAAGTCACAGAAGTGTCTCAATTGCCGCTTAGAGGAGATAGGAGGTATCAACTGGAGAAGATAAAGCAAGGGAGACTACGTCCTTTGTAGGTGATGGATAAACTTAAGAAAAAAGTCCTCTGATGTTGTATCATCTTAACGAGCGTGGCAGTATTGTTGCTTAGTTTGGCTTGAGCAGGACTTAAATAAAGCAAGATTTTGTCAGAACACGAAGAGAAGAGTAGGGGGCTGCAGTTACCTCACTTACCGAAAGAAATACAGAGGCACATAATATCTATATTTCATGCTCGGATTCTGCAAGGCCGGGTACTATCCCGGTCAAGCTGGACTATTCATGTAACAGCGAATGAGCGAAAAAAGTGACTGCGTGGCTCCTTCATGTAGAAAACTTACCTTTTTACCTTATAACAAAGTATTGGATTACAAATCAACATTATTTGCAAACGTTCGAGTAAAGGCCGCCAGCGCTTGTTTTTTTAGATCTGACATATTAAAGACTTTTTGTTTTTTATGGGATAGGGGGCTCAGCTGATGGTAAGTGATTACCGACACCCACGTACATCGAAAAATCAGAAGAGCTACGGGTGCGTTACCGGCCTTTTAGTATATTTGAAGAGGGTGAAGAAAGGGGTAAGGACGGGAGGACGCAGTGGGCCTTCAATTACCTCACTCACCAATTGAAACGCGGAAGCACCAGATGCCTAAACTTTGCGTCGATTCTACCCCGGTCGAGCAGTAGCAAAAGCCGTAGCAAAAGTCGCGTGGCTATACGTGGTATATATATATATATATATATATAATTAATAACCTATAATGAAACTGCTACTGACCTCAGCTTCAGTGATGTCTTCGGACGAGGAAGGTTTCTATTATCATTGTCCATACTCCTCCGTAATATTTACTAATGCGACTTGACACAATACTGGCACTAACTAGTAAACTGCCATTGTCGGTGTATAGATTGTCTCGAAATTAGAATGCAAATAATATACGCTTACTCCCCTTCTTTTGAATTAAGATTAGACAGGAAACTAAGGAAGGCAAGCCAGAATAACGTCTGTTAAACTATTGTTATATATTTATATAAATGATGGCTAACTGATAATGGATAGAAAGTTTATCTAGAAGTTGTCAAGATACGATCTGCATAAGAGGGTGGTCTGAATAGTTTCCGACCTAACAAAGATTCAAAATATTTTTTCTTTATATTTATTTGTATTTTTGTTTCGAGCGTATAATAGTCTATCCAAGTTTCATCTACAGTAATGAATTGGCACCAAAACTCTGATTACGCCTAAACTGCGCAAATAGAGCGTTAGAAATGTTCATTCGAACACGTTTTTAGTCTTACGTGAGCAAACGCAGCAACCAACGCGCGGAAATCTTTCTCATGCCTAAAACTTGATTCAATATGTGACAAACTCGCTCTTTTGGCATATTCATAGCCTCTGCTCTACTGTCTCTCACACTTTAATTCAACGGTCGTTTAGCATTTGGCGAATTTTGGCGACGTCATCGTCTCTCAAGCTGCTACTGCCTTGTTTAAATTCAGCTGTTCAAAATTTCACGGTGGTAAATGATGGTGCAGAGTCCCCGTACACAGCATCCAACTCATCTTTGATTTCCGAAGGCGTATTGCATTTCAAAAAACAAATATTTAATGACAGCTCGATGTTCGATTTTTTCCATTTTCAGAATAACATTCACATTGACTCACTCAAACGATTATCAAACAACAACTGCACGTCTAAAATGGCTGAAATTTTGGTGAGTACTTTTCAAACGATGCGCAACCACATAGGCACATGGCATCACTCATTAATAACTATCTTTTATTAATGAGTGCTACCTACCATCTTCACTTTGAGGTTGGAAACTTCTCAGACCACTGTCGTATATATTAAGTGTAAAGATTTTTTAAGAATCCCGAAACGCGCCATGGGACGTACACCTTATACAGCTGGTTTGAGTTTCCGACGCCCCTAGAAAGAGGCGGGGATGCCAAGAATCCCCGGGAGCTAAACTTAGAATCGTCATGTCTATCTTCCAGTTACATATTAGTACTCATATGTCTTCGCCTGGAACTTGTAGTAAATGTAGATCATAGAAACAAATAATTGTATAAACAAATAAAAAAGTTTTTTTGTATCCAAGTCTTCATCTCCTTTGGTTTTTCAAATAAGAGGTATGGAAAGTTTATGTGTCATTTACATAATTATTTATAAGTTTGTTACAAAAGAACGCGTTTATACATATTGAAAATAAAATATGAATGAATATTCTCTGTCTCATTTCTCAGTCGAAATCAGGGTAGTGAAAAAGGGATCAAATAGATATTAAACATCGGTTACGGTTAAGGGTAAACTTATTGTACTGAAATGGCCAGAGATAGTAAATGGTCCTTCAGTTTTTCTAGATAAGGGGTATGTTGATGTTATCTGCCGTTTCCAATCACTTGAGTAATACGAAAGCCTCCTTTGACTCTAGAAATAATCCTTCTATTACAACCAGATGAACTATTATCAATATTAAACCCTTGTTTTCTATTGAATTTGAACATTTACCCTATTATTAATTTACTGCGTAACAAAGGCCAATGGAAGTTTGTATGTAGTACCTGTATTAAGTAGATGCAAACCTTTTCCCCTGCCCCTGTATGGTAGATTGTGGGTAAATTTCATAGATTGGTCATTATGTAGTGTTAGTTACTACCTCCGCATTCTGAATAACAGTTATTTGAAATATCAATCTTTAATTTTTAAATCAATCATTTGCCGGACTTACAGACTAGTGATGGGGGCTACAGCAGCATCGCAAGTGGCCTGCAAGAATGTTTTAAATAAATGCATGTTGGCATTTGCTGACACTTTTTTGGAGATGCCTGTGTTCAGCAGTGGATATAAATAGGCCGATGAAGAAACATAGACTAGTTGCCTAGCTTAGCCAAGTTGGTAGTGACTCAGCCTTCGAAGCTGAGGGTTGCGAGTTCGAATCCCACTAGGAGCAAAAATTTGTATTATAAATGAATAGTAACCGAGTGGATGTTTGTGTATGTACATATGATTAAGTATCTATGTATATATATATGTACATTACGTATCTAATCACCATCTAGTTACGACACAGGGAATCCTAGTTTGGGACTGGATGACGTGTGTAATTGTTTGCCAAACTATAATATTATGTATATTATTATTATAAATTGACAATATAATACAGAATGATATGAACTAAGCTAAAATTTTGTAAAATAACTTATAAATAATTATTTCAGTATGTTTTTAATTATTTTACAGACCATTACTACTAATAGCGAAAATTAATATCGTTAATTAATAAAGATGAAAGCTTAAATTATTTAAGGATTCGGTATTCATTGAGAAATACCCAAGGATGACCGTTTCGCTTTAGAATATCGGGAAAACGAGCGCGCGGCTCGTCTGATGGTAAGTGATTACCGATGCTCAGGAACATCCACCACATCAGAGCAGTTACAGACGCGTTGTCGGCCTTTGAGAAAGGATTAGGCACTTTTCTTGACGGTCCCTAAGTCCACGAAGTACCGCTGGGGACAGCTGATTCCACAAAGCCATTTTGCATGGCAAAAAAGTCCGTAACAAACGCATTGCTACGATATCAACCACGACATAACATATATATTGCTATCTGATCTGATCAATAATAAATATGGTTAAATGTGGCGCTTGTGGAAAATTTCTGTCAGCAACCGAGGCCGCTAAGTGTGGGCAGTGTCCCGTATCGTACCATCGAGCCTGTGTAGGAGTCCCAAAACGTCATAGAACTAATGCGCACTGGCAATGTCCAGAGTGTAAAAAACATATTCCTAAAGGCAACGACTCTTTTAGTCCTGTTTTGAAGTCTACAGTCTCTGGAACAAATAATTCCTCGGAAGATGTGACTGCCAGCTCCCCCGAGACTTTTCATCAGGAACTGATTCCAGAAATGCGGCTATTCAGGGAGGAACTTGGTAGGGTTAGAGAGGAGTTAAAAGATTTTCGAAGGGATATGATTGAATTGCGGGACTCTTTAATGACGTGTAATCGAAGAATGGATGAAATGGAGAACAGAATTAGTGCTCTTCAAAATAATACTCAATGCAACTGGTCACCAGAAGTAAAAGAACTCGAACAAACTGTTTCCCGACTCACGCTGGAGCTTAATGACCGGGAACAGGAGTTGCTTGCTGCTGACCTTGAGATTACAAATCTTCCTGAGGAGAGGGCTGAAAACATCACTCACACAGTCGTGTTAGTGGCCGCGAAACTTGGTGTGTCAATAAACGAGAAAGATATCGTGTTTGCAGATCGCGTAGGTGCGTACCAAAGGGTCACCGCAGATGCCGAGATGGGGCGAAGGCGGCGTGTCGTGGTACGATTGGCGCGCCGCCAGCTGCGTGACGACCTATTGCGAAGCGCGCGTGTGCGGCGCACTGCCACCACTGCTGACCTGGGGCTTCCGGGTCCACCTTGTCGCTTCTACATTAATGAGCGTCTCTCGAAAGCTAATCGCCATCTTTTTTATCGAGTACGGGAGATGACCCGGCAACGGCAGTGGCGATATTCATGGATCCGACGTGGCAGAATCTACGTTCGCCAGGGAGATGGAAAGACTGCTCACTGCATTCGATCTGAGGTGGACCTAACTCGTGTTTTAGGCGATGATGCAGTTAGCCCAGACTCAAATTAATTCCAAATTCTCGTTAGTTATGTGTTTTATTTATTCTTTTATATCCATTTCTTATCATATACATAATTTGTTTTGTAAGCCTTCCAGTACTCTGTTTAGTGTTATAGTCATAGAAACACTGTTTAAACTTAATTCTGTTGTTTGCGCTCGTATATCATGGTACCTGTGTGCGCTGCACAGTACGAGGGAAACATCGACCAGTTACTAAGCTGCCCCTATATATTATTATTACGGTAAACAATTTTACTTATCTTATTTCTTTACACAACTACAAAATCATTATTTATAAAAACTTAAGCCACTTACTGAAACACGTTTTAGTGGATGTTTATTACAAAAAAGTATAATTGTAAGAAAAAAAAATCAATACTTGAATTATTATTAAACTATTCTATATATATTTTCCTACACTTTTTTTTTTTATTTTAACTTTAAAAACTAATTTTTTTTTTTTTTTTATTCCGTTATCTATATTAGTCTAAAAAGTGATAAAAAAAGATATTACTTTATAATTACGGATAAAATACTTGTTAAAACTATAACATAAGTACAACTTCCTATTGTAATACAACTATTAAATATTAAAAATTTTACATATAAAACTATTGTAGGATCGCACGCCGGCTTGTCGGTGACGTCACGAGGCTCCAACTGAAAATCAGCGCTGCAACCTCTGCAGCATTACGCTGAGTTGGAGACCGATTTGGTACTCATTTTTATTGACTGTACTAAATGTAATATTTTTATTATTATTTTTTTTTACTCTATATATTTTGTATTCGTAATATTTTAAATATGTGTACCAAATAAATCATTCTTTCTTTCTTTCTTTCTTTCTTTCTTTCATTGTGGTCTATAAACCTAAATGCCGCCTAAAAGAGATATGCATATAATTTATGTCATTTATCCAAAATCAATCAAATTAGTATCTTAATTGCTAAAAGAGACTTATTATATAGCATGGAAAAAATATAGGCATGACGCAATATGCATTAGAGAATAATAAGGTCTAAAAAGAAATATAAGCCGAAATTCTTTATCAAATTAGCACAGTTTTAGAAGGTTTTACGGTTTATTGTTACAATAGATACCAATGCCAACGTAGACTATATAGTATACTTTCGGTGTTTGAAGATACGTGCATACATTTCATATATTTACGTGAAATTTTTTTACGATTGAGATACGAAAATTTTATAAGAAAATTCTATAACCCCCACTACGCCTAGGTTACCAATCGAAATCGCTTCGTTTGACGGTTACATTTTTTGAAATACGTCTTAGACCAATGTTCACAATAATAGTTCGCTTACCAACGACGATAACTTATATTATTTATTACGAAAAATTACAGACAAAGTATTTTCACCATGTGCTGAAAATTATCTATTAATATGGAGCTCTTTGGTCGATCGCTTCGAAGATATGCGCACTTGATAAAAAATCGAGAAGAAACTTCCGCAGTGGCACGTAAATCTGGTTTTTAAGTGCTACTTAAAAAACCTTTGTAAAGAACTTAAAAGACTGTGATTAAAGCTCTTCACAGAGAATATGTAAAATGTATACATGTAAATAAATAAGGAAAACGTGGAATTAGTCAAGAATTGTCTAGTTTAGAGAAGGTATTTTTTCATCAATAGTGGAAGGTGCCACCAAAGGGCCGATATCTAGTTGGGTATTGTCACCTCTGAGGCTATTAACATTTAGACTCGAGAGACGTCGCAGAATCAAAATGATAGTATTGTTTAGGAGACTTCCGTTTATATGAAGTGTAAATCAGGTCGTAACTTGAAAAATTAGAGGGTAACGATTCGTGACTGCGACGTCAAGAGAAGAAACTATAGGGTCAATCCAAGAGTGATCGGTGTCTATATTGTGAAGAGTAGCCGTTAAAGATAGAATACAGAGATTTACTGACTCAATTATGGAACGAAGTTTTTGAGAGAGTGGTGAGTATTTCTTAATAAATAATTATTGAAATCACCCATTACCATGTACTGGGTACTCAGATTCAACGCTATCTAGGACCGTCACATGAGCAGAAAAATAAACAATTAATGTCAAATAAAAAAGAATTATTATAAATTTTATTCTAGCTTAAAAATACGCAATATTTTGCCTTTTCCGATTCAGATATCTTTATCTTAGATCAATTTTTCTCCGCATCACTGGAGTATTTCCGTTAGTAATCGCGTCGCTAAGTGTTATAAACAAATTTTCCATGACGCTGGCTCAGATATTACAAAGACTTTTACCTAAGCAATTAATACCGCGCCTACTACTGTAGTACAATTCTTAGTAAACAGTCACTGAGATTATTTTCACATAATACATTATTGTCTATATATTAAGAACTTTACGTATTTTATCTACCTAAATAAATTACCTAAAGGAAGCATAAGAAATCTCGATCTTTTTCTTGACGAAAACCGCATTATTGATGTCGGAGGGTGCTTATCTAACTCCAACTTACCTTTCAACGCCTAGCATCCATCAAGTAGCCTCAAAGAGACCATGCAACTTACTTAATAATTGATCATTATCATCGCGTTCACTGCCATACAGGTGAGCATTTACGTAATTCGAATATTCGCCAAAAATTTGGAAATATTCACTAGAAATATAATAAGACAAGGCGTATATAAATTTCATTTTTCTCAACACAAGTCATTTCCTTGTTCCTTTTTTTGAATACTTTGAAGAAAAACTCGAATAATTATTTCACTGCTCCAGTAATATTGATTACATTATGTAATTAAGCCCTGTAATTAGAGAGAAAACGCAATTTTTTCAACCTGGGGTACATTGTTGACGCTAAAACGCTGTAATACCTTTGTATTCATATGGTGCGCAATCCCTCAATTTCAGTATCCTAACCCGAATTATATAAGTATATATTTTATTGTTAATTCCCCTAGCCTTCGCCTCCAGGACATATGGACGTAACGCAACATCTATTCTAACGAAGAGAATCGACGCAAAAATGTGGATAGTCGCGAGATTTTCTCTCCCTAAATAAATCTATTTAATTAATGATATCGCTCTGACTTCATAAATAATACGTCAATCCTGTGTGACGTATTCGTGTTATCATGTAACGTAAAGTACAAAACCCACCCTCATCGGCTTACAGTAAAAATGCAAGAAAATCTACCAGTACAAGAGTTCACTGCTGTGAAATAAACGTGGTTCTTCATAATGAACGTGGTGCACTTTGATAAAAATTTTATGTATTAAAACTTTTTCATACAACTTAAAAAATCAAAGTCGAAATAAACGCAAGCGCCATTCTAATAAATAGTTTAGTAAATTCTGCAAGAGCGGCAATATCGCCGGGGTCTGCTCGTGGTGTTATTTAAAACACAGGCTTATAAGACAAATTGTAATAATTAATGTAACTTAAGGAAATGTATGCAAGTAAGATGATAAAGTCTTTGATCTCTTTTGAGGCCCAGTGAACGCTAAAAGCGTAAATAACGCGAACAGTTTGCGTGAACTTAAAAAGAACTGGTATGTGACTAAACTACTGTGTGACCAAGAAACAAAATATTTTATATGAGGTTTTATTGAATGTGATAATGTCGTGTTTTATTAATATAATGTAGTTTCTAATCTGTATATCATCGTCATCATGTTTTAATAAACGCGTTAATAATGCGTGGATTTTTGAAAGTGCTAAAATGGGTAATTGTGCCATTTACTTACAGTTATATAGGTCGTAGTATTTTCCTGTTGCACCTACATTGCCACTTGGCTACTCCACAAGTGCGCGCCAACAACCTCGAGTTGGTAGAAGTATTGTTTTGTTGTGTTATATTCTGCAATTATGTGTAATTTGTAAGCGCTATTTATCTCGAGTATACGGTACTTTTTAGTTCATATTTAATTTTTCCATAATTTACGTTCTAAAATAAAGAAGGGAAATATATTTTGAAGTTGAAGTACTACTGGATGTGTATGAAAAAGAAAATTTTCATCTAACTGAAAAAAGAAAATAATATTTTTTATTAATATATTAAAATTTGTATATATGTATAATAAATACAAGTGGTTTCTGTAATTGCAATATTTTGGGGAAAAAAATGTGGATGTGGCTGTTTAAATGATACTAAAGCCAAATAAGTGATTTTTAGAATTTTCGGCATTCAGTCTATCTGGCTGTGGCAGTGTTCGCGTTTCATGCAAAATATACTGGATGGATTTATGGTGTGCAGTTAGCTGTACTGCTTCAGTATGAGGCTAGTCCATACAGAAGGTATTTTTTTAGCCCACTACGCTTATGTAAAAAGGAGGATAACGACAATTCTTTTTTGGTAAGTACTGCATCACTTTTGATAAATCATCTATTTGTAAATAAATCAAGAACTCAAATACACATTTGTAACTTTAAGCAATAAAATTTAAAAAAAAATGGCTCAAAGTCGACACAATTCTAAACGATAAAATTTACTAAAAGTGAAAAAAAATCGCGCCGTGAGTTTTTTTTATAAAAGTAGGGGACAAACGAGCATACGGCTCACCTTATGATAAGTGATCACCGACGCCCACGAACATCCGCAACACCAGAGGAGCTACAGATGCACTGCCGGCCATTAAGGAAGGAATATGTTCTTTTCTTTAAGGTCCCTAAGTCATATAATACCGCTGACGACAGCTAATTTCACAAAGTCAAAGTGCGTGGCAGAAAACTTCGAGAAAAACGCACTGTGGTGGAATGCCAACCATCTAGGTGGTTTTGGTGGAATTTGGAATTCTGTCGCGTTGTACGATGGTGAAACTCAGCGACTGAGATCATTCCGAACAGTACCTCAGAATATTCCCTGTGGTAAATTGTGTAAAAAATGCAAGGAGACAACATCTCTTCGCAAGGCCAAAGGATCAAGCTGATCAGAGAGAGCTTGGTCGCCGACTATTCGAGCAGCTCTAAGTTGGATGCGGTCAAATGGAAGGAGTTGGTACAGGGGTTCCCCTGCCTAGAGATGAGAACAGTATTACATATGGGGCCGGACTTGCGCCTTCTAAAGTTACAATCGGTGGACTGGCATGAAATACTGTCCCGCTCTGCAAAGCACACCAAGCTTTTTGGAGGCCAATTTGGCCTTTCCCTCCCAGTGACCACGGAACTGTACGTCGCTCGCTATATCGAAGCAAAGGATTCTGATACTGGCTGAGGCGATAAGGAGAATGTTTTCAAAAAGAGGAGAAACGACAAAGGGATTCTTTATAGCAGTAATAGCGCAAACCTGTGTCTTTTTAGTTTTGAATAGGACCAAATTACGTCGACCCAAAACTACGAGTGTTTCGTATCACATTAAATTATCACTAAGCTCAACTCAAATAAGTAACCCGTATGGGCAAGTCTCTTTAACGACACCTAAGTTCTCACCTTTGATGTTATTTAAAAATCTTAAAATGACAAAAAAGGGGACACCTGCGGCTCTTCTTTCGTTTGTTTCTTTCCGTTAGAGGAACCTCATTACGAAACGGTGGTAGATTGTAAAAAAAAATACATTTGATGCTTAACTATGTACTATGCTCTAACTAATTAGTACTAAGAAAGAAATAAAAACTCTAAATTAATTTAATTTTAAAGAAACAAACAATGCTGTGTGTACCTAAAAAGTTTTTTTATGTAAAGGTTTTTTTAGCATGCGGTTGTCGTAAAAGTGAAGTAGTGGGGAAATGAGTGAAAAATCTGGTGGCTTCCGATAGATGGCGGTAAGTAGTTAAAAAAAACAGATTTCAATTATCCAGACCGGTGCTGAGATCGCCACCCCGTCTACGAGTATCAAGTGTGGCGAATATGACAAAGCCTCTCCCAATGCCCCAGTTTTGAACTGAATACAGAATGTTAAAAAAATAAGAAACAAAACGATATGATTTAAAAATAAAAAATAGTTGTCAGACAAAAGAAGAAAAAAGATGATTGCGAGTACAGAATAAAATAACAAAAGATTAAAAGTAAGTAAAATCATTTACACCAGTTACAGATTATACACGTATTTAAATTATGTTTGTGTATGTGTTTGTCCCTTCCTCGATAACTGAGGTTTGTAATCAGTCTAAGCATAATCTGTAAATTTGTACTTTTTAATTGTACCTGTGCAGGAACCAATATTGTTGGTGGCCTAAAATTAATGAATATTGACATCTTCTATTATATTTTACTCATTCTAAAGAATCACTGCAATACCTAATGATGTTTAAGGCAATTTTCATTTACTGATTGACAACGCTTCGAGACTTTTACCTTCTTTTTTAATTAAAACTTTGCGTGTGAATTGTTGGGACAAAAATAATTAAATTTCAGCACAAAGTTATTTAAACTTTGTCCATTTAATTTAACGTATTTAATACTATAATTACATTTTTATTTAATATTCTCCTACCTTTTATTAAATATTAAGAGATAGTAATAGTTTACTACATTGATTCCATTATTAGTAATCTATGCTTATAAATAAATAAAATTAAAGTCCATAACCATTAAAAGGCTTTTAAAATTTAAGTTTTGTCTGTTTCTACTGCTTAATCTTGGAAGACTGCACGATATCGATATCGACCGGATTTTTCACGTCAAGGTAGAGGACTTCACAGGAAGTAGCTAAGGCAAATTTTTTACCCGGGAAATATTCAGGGTTATGGACCCTGAACGATTGCAACTGTCACTGCTGATAGCCATCACTTTCGTGTGACTTGGGGTTAGACTGTTTTTTATTTACCTTTTCTTGGAAAGGGGTCAAATGAGCTAGCAGCTCCTCCATGATAAGTGATTAGAAGTTGCAGCTGCGTTGCCGGCCTTAAAGGATAGGGGTGGGGGAGCGGGGAGAAGGAGGGGTCCATCAGGTCCTGACGGCGCGTTTCACCGTCGACGCTACCCTATATGATTCCGGTACTAACATATCGCGTGTTTACATTCGCCTCTAATTCGCAGCCATTGCATTAAGCGATTGGTTTAGAACATGAAGAGTTTGTAATTTTTAAGACAAAGCATAGTATTCGCTACATGTCCCAAAACACGATTAAAATCACTACAAGGGATTCCAAATAGTTTCATGCGCCGGGTAGCCGGAGTTCCTTATTATATGCCGAAAGCAGATTTGCACTGTGATTATCCCTGTCGGGCTTTATATAAAGATTTTTGTTTATATTTCGATTAAATAAACGATCACCCAAACTCATTAGTTTTTGATGTGAATGATGCCCCTGCGCGGAACGTCTCTATCTGACATCGTCACACTTAAAAATAATACGTTCGAGGCCACACTACCCGTACACTTTCAAAATACACTGACAGTTCACATATCGCACACAGCGCTCCCGGATCACGTCCCCAGACGAACGCTCAGTCCCTGGTTCACAGTCTACATGACATATACTCGAGTAACCCATTTTCATCCTAATCGACGGTAGCACAAGCGTTTTCCTCTTAAGGAGTTTTACATCTCCTTAAGAGGAACCCATAGGTCCCGACATAACCTTTTACTGCCTTCAGATACAGGTAAGTGACGTGCATCTTTGAATGTGAAAAACGTGGGAAAAAAAGAGGGAGGAGGAGTGCTCATCGAACGAAACATAAAAGTATAAGAAGCCTCTACTTCCCGCCGGTATTCTGCGAGGCCGATGTACTACCCTGGTCGAGCCGCACCATACGAGCAGCTGCAACATATAAAATTACCGGGATTTTAGTTACTTTGTACCCGGAAAACAATTAGGGATACTTCACGAAAATTAAAAACCTTTAAAATTACTAGGAGCATAATCTTCGAATGTTTGCAATTGCCTCTACTGATAGACGAATAAGGGAAAAACCTTTAAAATCGCAATAGTTACTGTCAGATATAAAACAACTGAAAAAATAATGAACCGATGACTGGCAACAGCGTCTTAGACGACTAAGGCGTCTGATATTATGATCGCCAACCCGCTTTGTCGAACGTGGCAATTATGGCAAATCCTCCTTAAGGTACGTCCTGCTGTGGACTGTTGGCAGGTTGTAAAGGTCAATGTGCTTATATGTATATGTCGTCTAACATGTAATGCATGATATTCTCTGTTCCTAGTTTTGTACACAAGAACAAACTACGGTGTTCCATTGGACATGGATCAACATAGTCAAACGGGCTTTCCCAATCTACTTTTCACCCCTCTGGAAAGAAGACGCTATAGAAGAATCTGCCACCCCTTTCTTCCCGTGGTTACGGTACGAAGTAACTATGAGAAAAACTTTGAAAATATCATAGATATCTCCGGAACTGAGCGCGGTGATAAGGCGCACCGCTATGTTACGTTTTGTTTTTTCAAAATAATAGGCCTGAATGTATAAATTTACCGTTTTAAGTACTGCCCTAGTAAGTAACCACAGGGGTTTAGAATAAAATTTTAGTTACTGTATAATTCTTAATAACATGCTTTAAGTTCTATAAACATAATTTTGAACTAGTATAATAAAAACATATATATTAAAATGTCACTAAAAACAAACCTAGCTCGATCCTAGTTCGTAAAGACATACTCGTATGCATGTCGGTCGTCCCCCGTCCACATTAATATAGTAAGGTAGATAGATGGATGCCACGTATTATAAAATAGTGATGGTTTTCTTTTGTTGATTATTATATTACTTATGGAACTTATTATATATATAACGGTTACAATGATTTAAAAACTGTGTATCTTTATTTTTACTAATAATGCTTTTTTTTATATACTTGTCCGGTTGTTCGTGAAGTCAATGAAGGACCCAACTGAAAAACAGTGCTGTGATATCACTGAGAGGGGAACCTTTTTGACATCGCACAACAAATTAATCTTTTTCATGTTTTTTGTTTATTTAATTTGTTTTTTATTTTGTGTTTTGTTGTGTGATTGCCAAATAAATGTGTTTCTTTCTTCTTTATTTCTTTCTATTATAGTTATTATGCTTTCTATTTGTATGATGATGTTTAATTAATTAAATTTGTTAAAAAATTAAAAAGTATGCTTTCTTATTTACTTGTTTCATCTCCCTCTGAGGAGTGTAATAAAATAATATATGTTTGACAAACGAAACAAAATAACATCGAAGAATAAAAAAAGTAAAATTTAGATGGTAGCAAAAGAAAATCCGTTACCACCTTTATTTCCGTAGGTGTCAAATGAGGAGGCTAAGGGAACCTTCAAAATTATAAATCTCTTCCCAATCTCCGGGAGCTACACGAGCGGCGACGAGACGTGCCACCAGTCACTTTCTATCTCGCACAGTGAAGAAAAGTTGTGCCAAACGGAAATCCATATTTTCTGTCTATTCATATGGCTTATATACATTGTACATATACTACATAATATATAATATTGTCACTCTCGTCTGAGTGGCAATATTGTAGCGCTGTTTTATTACAGTTATAATTGACCGAGTCTAAAGCTATTATTATAAAATAGTCGAAATTTTTTAAATAGTCACAAGAAAACGAATTAAAACTCTAGCCAGGTTCAATATACACGGATTAATTTGTTTTCCGACAGTCTCTTAGTTTTCCAGATATTCCGGAAGAGACTTAAAGTGCACTTTATAAGGAGCGGAATTATTTTCCTAGCGCTCATTGGAATTTGCTAGACTTCAAAGAAAAACGATTACCAAGTTCGATTAATTGGTGTTTGTTTTATATTAGAGACCGCTTAGGAAATTCAAATTAATATTCTATTTTTTTTAAATGCAATTTATAAAACTAATCAGTTAGCGCAAATAAATAGAATCGAAAATATTATTTGTTGAAGTAAATTCAGGTATACAATAGATATTGATATGGGTAAATTTCTGTCAGCAACAATGCTACATATAAATTGAATGCCTATACAATAAAAGAATATCTATTAGATAAATAAAATGATAACCTTCTTTGATACATAAATTATTGGGTAAGGTATAGAGGAGGATATCAGTTTCTTTTACAAATATTTATTTAACAATAATGTAGTTGTAAACCTTGCATGCATTGTGCAAAACTTCGATAGAAAATATCGATTATTGTACGAGCAGCCGCCTCCTTTGCTAGATAGAGTGTTATGGCAACACTATGCAGCACGGTACAGAAAATCGATGGGCACATCGAATTTACTTAGTCTATGCAGAGCCGTGGTAGTCTAGTGGCCAGGGCGCTCACTTTAGAGTCATAGAGCGATATTGGTATATTTTACTTTTCTTATACCCTAAAAAATATATTATCATCTAATAGATATCTTAAAATAGCTGTAACAATCGGTTTGCTATATCTATTACAATATCCGACAATCAGTTTCGTCTAGTTTATAGAAGACTATAAAACACAAGCTAGAGCGGCCAGTGCGAGTTAGTCACGCACACCGTGGGTTTCATATTGTTTAGTTCTGAACTTTGGTTTATTTTACCGCAACTGACATTTCACAGACCACAATTTCGTACACTTTCGGGAATAATCAGAAACTAATGCATTCGCAAAGTTGCCCCTTTGCGAATGTAACGACATCACGGTCTCAAGTAAGACGTAAGATATGACTTAGGCACATGCCTGGAAAACATTGCCAGGATGCCAGACCGCTAATAAGCAGATCCGTGACCGTGCGTGGTGTCTGGAAGCGCGATCGCCAATTCGCTTGCCAAGCGTGACAATAATAGTAAATCCTACGCATGGCTGTTTTAGATCGTAGTTCAGCCAGGTAAGAAACTGATGTTCATTTTTAATTTAGATAACGGAATTTTGTGTTTAATGTACTTCCCACTGTTTTTATGAAATATGTAGGATTTACCAGCTTGTTTGATTAAATTTATACCAATAATTCATTACATTGTTATTCTTCTTATGATAACAGTATTCTATTGTTCTTTTTGTGAGACGATATTAATATTTTATCTTTTGTATAATTCTTCTAATTTTTCAACTGTAAATTGTGTTGTCTTGAAAGACCCAATAAAAATTTTATTTCGAATCGCGCATTACATCTCTGAGAGATGTTACTTTTTATCATTGTTTACAAATGAAACATTTGAATATAAACTGCGAAAATTAGGCCTATTAACGCAAAAAATATATTGTTAGCATAGAACAATTGTTTACGACAATAGTTAATATAACTTCAGAAATAAATAATTCCTCAAGAAAATAAAAATCTTTTAATAAAAAAGCACCACAAAACAATAAATCTTGATAAAAGCTCCTGGTATATTTGTTGTAAATACAATACACGTTTATGCCATTTAAAAATTAATGTTTTATTTTTGTTAATCAAAGAGGTACGATAAATACAAACAGCTATATCACATATTTCGAGTAGATCCTTCTTTGTGATGAACTTATATTTACAGAAGCTGCCCCAAAGAAAGTGGACATGGATGAGCCCGATGCTACCACAAAAAATGAGATTGACTTTATCATGACGACCGAAGATCAGTCGTTCAGTGAAAACCGGCAATGATCACCGAATGGTAAGAGTCACGCTGAACCTTAATATTAGGCGCATGTGATCTCGTCTGATCAAGTCTACGCCCCGTCCACCTCGTGCCCTTATCCAACACCCCGAAAGCTTTCAGCTCGAATTGCATAATCGCTTTCAGTGCAAAAATATTTATTTACAGTGGACGACAGGAATAGCAGGCTAGTGGAAACTGTTCATACGGTAGGAGCCAAGGTTTGTAGGTCCTACCGCATAAACGTGCCCCAAAAAGGTCTCCGATCACACTCTAAAAGTCATGAAAGCCTGACGTGAAATGAAGCTGCAGGCTACAACTGATGTGTCAGATATGCTGACGAAGACGTTTATATTTTTTGCGTGAAATCGCATTTTCTCTGCGATTTGTAAAAACTTGAAAAGTAAAACATTATCTAAATACAAAATTTCATCCAAATAGATAGATGCGTTCCCGAGGAACCAAGTACATGTGTATATACAAGAATTGCTCGCTTAAAGTATTAAGATAAGACATTATCGTAACGACTTTCGTCAGAAACCTTGCCTCTTTTTCACTAAAACAAACTATTGATACCAGGCTCGTTGAATAGATAAATAACTCATATTTAGCTAATAAAATACGTTTTTATGTTAGTAATGAAATACGCATTAATTTTAGCCTTCTTTACCTAGTTTCGTTATTTTTGTTGGTTTCGTTTCGCTCACATGAACTTATGTGAGCGAAACGAAATAAGATTGTTATTTTTAATCGATTTTGATTTTCTTTATAAAAGATAAAATCTTTATATTAAAAATCTTAAAAACATTAATTGTAAAACATTAACCTGTAAAATGAGGCTAAAACTTGTATGAAAGTGGAATTTGGAATTTGGAGATATTACGTGAAATTATACTATATATATTGGGCGTATGGCAGTGGCGTTACAAGCTTTCATCACGTTGGTATTGAAAGAGGTGAATAAAGAAACACGTTTGGCGACAATGACTCGTGCCGAATGAAACTGTAAACTCAATCTGCCCCCACTACATGGATAACGGGCGTGAGTGGTTATATATTTTTAAATATCTTGGCAACATACATGTTATGAATAAGCCGTGGTAGCCTTGAGGTCATGGCACCTGATTTGATATCATAGTACACGAGTAACCTGGATTCGACCCCCGGTGACGGTTCACGATAATTATTAATAGTAATTTTAAGTGCCTAATTACGCGGTAAATTACGTCCTCGGCAGGAAAGAAACACATCGTTAGGAAACCAGAGTGCCCGAGAAACAGTATTTTTTTTTGCTAAGAGGTCATATGAAGACCACACCCATAGTTAATAGAGCAACGTGGTGGAGCTTTCCATTCCAAACCATTTTAAATGTTTGAGGGAATGTATTAGCCAGCAGTGGGAATATTGTTGACGAGTTATAATTTGAGTGCATTAGTGAGCAATGATCAGAAGTTGAAAATTTGGCATATACTGACTTTAACACATAAAGAACTAATGGTTATGTTAACTTAAAAAAACTAGTATAGCACTAAGGTACTGAAAAAACTGTAAAATATGGACAAAGACTACAGCATCATAATTAAAGTTAACGTGTATTTGTTGTTAAGAATACTCTTTAAAATATAGACACAATATCTACATAGGATTTTATTTAAAAAAAACTATTAAAAACTTATGTCACTAAACTAAACTTAATCGAACACTTTTTTTAGAATTTCACAAAGTTTGGACTTTTGAAATTGTGTATTTTTCTGGTATTTCTATATATTCTCACCCGGCTGGGTTATGTATATAAATATGTACAGATACAAATAATACCATAAATTAAATAATATTTAATAAAGTATATTTATAATAAAATTTTATAGATAAATAAGACTCAACCAGATTGGAAGCCCTCGGCAGGAGAGACCAGATGGCCGAGGGTTAGAGGAAAATGGAAAGAAACCGGCGGACGATTCGAGCGGTATTGAGGAGCACCGCCTTCTGCATATGAGCTTGGAGCGTTCCGTCACGGAGTCCCAGTCGCCTCAGATGTTCCGAGAGGCGCACTGGGATTAACCCATTTGCAGTGACGTCTATCGGAATAATTTCGGTTGGCATACACCTCGTGAGCCAGGTTGAGATATTTTGTCTTCTTGTCTGCTTTCACGAGTTTCTCGTTATATGGGATGGTGATGTCAAAAATATTCTCGACTGTGCTTGGTCCCTCAACACGATATCAGGCTTGTTCGCAAGAATTGTCCTGTCCGTGATGATGGACCGGTCCCAATAGGGCCTGGCGCGGTCACGGCGTGCGAAGCACGGCTTCCGGCAAGTACTTGCAGTAAGGCAGTCTCATAATACAATCATGCGTTATCTAAATCTTAATAAGTAATATAATTTTTTCCGTTAATCTAAGAAATAATTGAAAATATCGAGGACATTTAATCTCCCTACTGGAACTGGAGCAGCGTAACTCATTTTTCCTGACTCCAAAACCCTCTAAAATATGGAAACTAAGCCTTTGCTCAACAGCATAGGATCAGGATATTTAGAAGCTGCTACTTCACTTTTAAAACTACGTCTATTTAAACAATATTCCGTTTTACGGTATATACTACATAACTGATTTTTTAGTACATAAGTTATCCTATATTAGCCGGGATACATTTCTTGGAAGGTTTACTCATCACGCCACACTTGCTCTAGTGATGCTGCTCCCAATCATTAGTCAGCAGCTTTGGGTTTCATTCAAATGGATATTCCGCCAGGATGCACCGCATTCAGTTGAGATTGGCCTTTGGAGAAAGAGATATTTTATTCCCCCTAACATTCCATAATACATAATGTATCAATAATAATAATTAAAAGAGCCCAGGTTTATCATTAAAATTCACCATTGCTAATATTTGAGAGACAGTAGCATTATTCATAAGGGAATATTAACTAGTCCCTTCAAAGCGACAACTTCGAAATTTAATTGTAAAATACATTTACTAGACTAATACTTTCTGGACATATTCTTGACGGTATGCTATGAATTGCTAAAGACGAATTGCCATTACATTAAAAAAAATCAGGGCTAAGGTAACATAGACATAGCCATAAAGATTAGCAATCTAAAGTAGCAATGGCCAGACACATAGCTCGTAGAACTAACAAATTTGTGACCAAACCGGGAAGCGCAGTATAACACGACCTCCCCACAAAAAGTGATGACCTCTTATGGCGTCTTTTATATATATTATATATATACCTGAAATGACCTGCAGAGTGTTGCGGGAATTCGAAGGATATTGGTGGCTTAGGACTGTGCTTTAGGGATTTTCGGAGAGGGGCCATGTTCTGTAGAAGACTTGTGATGGGATGTAATGATGGTGATGATGATATATCACAGAAAACCAGCGTCAAATAGCAGCATAATGCTGCACTGTTTTATCGTGTGTAATTGAGTCAGGTATGCTACGGTGTTGTAGTGAATCTGTACGTGGTAGAGCTATGCGGCGGCTTTTGTTGCTGCTCGCATGGGACGGCTCGATCGGGGTAGTACCACTGTGAACCGCCGTGACTAAAAGCATGCAAGCAAGAAGTGATTGTTTTTCTGCGTTTCAGTCGGTGAGGTAGGTATCCGGGGGCACACTCCCCTATCCTCTTCTCATTTTCCCCAAGCGAAATATCCTTTAAGGTTGGCAACGCACCTGCAGCTCCTCTGGTGTTGCAGATGTACACGGGCGTCGGTAAGAGAGATTTGAGATCGAGATACTAATACCGAGGTAAAGGAATTTCCTTCCTAGTTTTCAGAACTGATGCCGAATCTGCATTTTGATTCTTAATTGAAGATAAATGCAGGTGTATATGGGCCGCAGCGATTATTTTACAACTGTGTGCTCGTTTATTATTCTAAATAATATAAATAAAAAGTTTCGATGGTGTGTTCTGGCTGATTTTGACCATATTTAATGTATTAAATACTAAATAGTAGACAATATTTAAATTTTCATTTAGGACGATTCCTGATTCTGGTTATAAACTACAGGTACCTTCGGCTCTTTTCATAATGTACATAATATTTTCGCGATGTTATTACTGTAGGCAACTGTGAAATGTATTGATTCATTACGTGAGTAGTGATGTCTAAAACTTCTAAATTGTCGTTTAAAATGTTTAAGTCTTTTTCCCATACACCTCACATCTTTGTATATATTAGCGTATTTAAATATGCTCAGTATATTTATATCTCTTACGCATAAATCTTGCTGTATTAAAACTGGTTTGGAAATGTGGAGAGGATGAATGAAAGTAGGTTGACTCAACAAATATAGAGTCGGGAGAGGAAGACCTAGGCGAACATTTCACGATCAAATCGGAGAGGTTCTGAAAAAAGGCCAGGTCAAGAGTACTCTAAACCGACGAGCATGCATGAGAAGACTGATGAAAGTGGAAGAAGCGAAAGACGTATGTCAGGACCGTAACAAGTGGAAGAAGATTGTCTCTGCCTATCCCGTTGGGAATTAGGCGTGAATATACATACATACAAACATATATACTCGTACTTGCCGCCGAGTGATACAAAACAAACTTGAAGATAATTTTTCTCTTCTTATCTAGATAGAAATGGGTATTTTTAACGCATATGCGCATATCGTTATATAACGAATAATATCTGAATCTTTTTAGGTCTGAAGATATTAAATCTTTATAAATAAAACATTTGTACCAAAATTTTAATACTTTGCTTATGTTTTTGAAAAATTTTAAATAAGTCGTAGTGATTATACAATGCCTAGAAAAAATTAAATTACTGTGTGCGCTTTGCCATCGATTCTTTACAAATAAAATAAGGTTCGAAATATAAATATTTATGTATTTGTTTAAAGTGTTAATTTTTGAAAGAAGTGTAACACACTATGTTAGTTTTAATGCCTTTAATCTAAATCAAAGAGCATGTTGGTGTTTTTAATAACATTGAATATCTTTTCTTAATATAACTCATTTATTTAATGTTTATTACAATTCCTAAAAAAAGTGCATCCAAATTCGAAACTAATGTCGGTAGACTTTCTCCACCAGTTAACCCTCGATGGGGTTATTTGTGTAGTGCAATGCTTGTAATAGATGGCCTCCTGGAATATGATATTTTTCAGGTATATCTTTCGCTTAGAATTTCAATTTCATAACGCCACATAAATAATATACACATAAAATGGGACAGTCTAAATTTTTTTTTCTATTTCCTGTTGAATACGTTAAGTTTAACACTTGACGAAATCTGTCGTTAAGTAAAATGGTTTCTCTCTTTGTATCAAATCTTAGACCCGCACGAGAATTGCTCGAGGCAGAGGTCGTTACTAATGGTCCTATCATATAGCGACCCTAGACGAGGTTTCATACCCTTGTCGGGGCACTAGGCTCGCCTAGCCCTTCCCCTCATCTTAAAAGCTCGATTGCAAGGCACGCAGCGCTTCACAGTTTCACACCAGCAGACATCGTTGCACCTTTTTTTTCCAACTTGAGGGGCTCCGCTTTCGCAAGTCTCCTTAGATGAAGCTGTAAAGGCCTCCGGCCAACAGGAAACATGAGAGACTTCCGAGATAACCCGTATGGTGGCCAGCAACGGGGAATGCATAAAGCATTTCCATCCATACAAAAAAAAATTGTATGAAACCAACCGGACTTAACTTACAATTTTTTTTAATTTACGTAATTTTTGTAAAATTAGCAACTTTTGCACGAGAAGCATCTTAGTTTTCGTTTTCTTTGGTCAATATAAACTTTGCGATAAAACTTCCGGGCGTAGAGTATTGATTAGCTGTCCATAAAATGGAGATACGGAAGTTGAATAGACATTTAGAAATTTCTTTTAACAAGCATTTCTAGTCTCTTTCAGACTTTGAAAATACTGTTCATGAGTTTTGACAATAAAACGTGGATTATGCCTATAGGTGTTAATTACATAAGTGGTAATTGTAAATTATATTACCGTTTTAATTATAAAATTATATGTAATGAATATAATTAACAATTAACACTTAAACAAAATATTGAGGTGTGTGAGAATAAACCGAAAAAACAATAATTTTGTGGTAATGTAAACCTCAATTTTCGAATATGTCAAACACAAATCCCACAGACTACTGATGTGAAGATGCAGCTGCCAGCCCATCGTGCTTAGTCATATAAATCTGTTGGCGTTTTCATATAAAGTCTTTCTAGGTCAAGAAAGCTGGTGGTAAATAGAAGGGAAATATGCATGTTTGAGAAATATTTTTTTTTTGTGGAGTTGTAAAGATAGCCAACCCGCACTGCATATCGGACCTTTCTCGGTTCCAAAATTATTTCAAATATATGTGAGGAGGCCTTTGCCCAGCTGTAGGAGTTTACAGACTAATTTTTACGGCTTTCGATTGTTGAAATCATTATAAACTAATATTACTAACTACTGGGAACGTCTCTGCATGTCCTCGCTGATCTGTTTAACGTAATGTTTGTTACAGCTACCATATGCAAGCTATTGCGGTAGAGCGGAAGGTGTTAAAAAAATCGTGATTTTCTTTAAACACCATCTCATTTGCGCACTATTTTTAACGACACGATAATTTAATAAGAAAAAAAATTTGCTAAGACTTTCTAATAACTTCGATATCCTTGTAGTAGCTTGGAATGCTTTTATAGTTGCAGTTAAGTATCTTTTGATTTATGGCTGCGGAACGGCATCCAATTTAACGCCATAGCAAGTAGTACTACTGGAGTAAGAGTCTTTTAGTTAATTTCGGCCACAGCTATTGTTTGCTTAGTATAGATATGCTCTCTTGTCTTTCCCCGGCTGTATAGTATCGACGGAAAACTTACAGGGACAGCGGTGGCGTTACATAAATATAATAATAATATTGCAGTGACTGGTCAATTATTGTTGACATAAGCCTCTGCCCCTAACCCCATGATCAAATACGTAGTCGTACATACAACCGCATGGCCTAGTGGTTAGCATACATGACTATGAATCCAGAGTTAGAATTCGAGCCGCTGCCAATATTTTGTTCACCTCAAAAACTATTTTGTGCGTACACTCATGGCATGCAAGTGGTACAACTATAGTTTCGCTGTGGCCAAAAATCGGTGAAAACCATATTATTTCACAATAGAAAATAAAATTTTGGTTGTCTGGAAAAGATCGCTTCTCAGAGATATCTTTTACATAACTGGCTCCTGGTTTTCTGTATCCTTTTGTTTTTAGGTGTTCAAAAAGTATATTCATTTATTCATACGTTTAAAATAATTTTTATTTGTTTTATTTTACATGAAAACGTTAAACGTTAAACAGTCATTAATTGTACATGAAAGATCACCCAGTCCCGAAATGATAAGTGGGCAGACCCGTGTCCCCGTAGCCAAAAGCTTAGCTACTGTACCAACCAAGTCGTCATTTACATTACAGTCTAGTAAAAAAATTAAATGAAAACCTACAGATACTTAGCATCGATAAATACTTGGTAGCATACTACATTATTTAAAAATGTCAATGAATATTAATTATCGTTAGTCAATAAGTAGACACATTTATGTAAATATCATTAAATAAACAAATACATAACTAAGGCCGAACAGTATCAGTGAGTTATAATGATTTTATTCCAATTTCGATTTTGCGTCAGCTGGTTACGCATTTAATTTCGACATTAATTTAAATTCCATTTTCGTACAAGCTTCATTTATAAATGTCGGTGCTTTTGCTTGAACAATAAATTTAATTAAAACGTCTACAATACTGTAAGTACAATTTTTATACATCCTTTTTAAGTAAAAACAAGTTAAGTAGCAGCCTAGAAATCCCATTGCTGGAACTTCTCGGTCATATAATTCCACGAGACAAAAGAGTTGCAATTACAAAGTTTCTTTAATTAAAATGAAATACATCCCACTCTATACACAGAACAAAGGACACTTATTTTTAAAGGCCTTTTTAGTTTGGGTATGAAGAACAATGATTGAGCTTCACGCCGACCGCACACGCTTAAAGAATGAAGCCTAGCGTATTCATTCCACGAAAAGTTACTTGTTAAAGTTGTTCCGAAAGACGGACTACATTAAGTCTGTAATAATATGGGAATTGTATTTTTAATAAATGAACCATGTACAGAGCAACTTTAAATTTATATCATAAATTTTACTAGCTATGTATAGACAGTCTCAGTATTTTGTTATAACTTTTACTACTTTTAATATATTTCTTGAGAATATTGGGTTATTGAACTTGAAAACAAAGTTATTATTTTTTTTTAATTTATTAGCAGTATGTATACCAAGCTGAATATAGAAATAGGTAATGTTTGAAATAATCATTATCAGCTTTGGTGTCAGGCTCAGTTTGTGAAATTTAGTATTGCAGAACACCCATTTAATTACTACCGCTATAATAATTATGCATTCATATACTTGCATAATAATTCTTCATCGTCATAATTAGCGAATATTCACGTGGCAATTATTCTCCCTCAGCACTAACTTTGAGTAACCTCCTTACTAAATAAAAAAAGTAAAGTAAAGGCCTCCGTCTCAAATATCAGTTTCACCATCGTACATCGCGACTGAATTCGAAGTTCCATCGATACCACCTAGATGGTTGGCATTCCACCACAGTGCGTTTTAATCGAAGTTTTCTGCCACGCACTTCGACTTTGTGGAATCAGCTGTCGCCAGCAGTATTTCCGAATAGTTACGACTTAGGGACCTTCAAGAAAAGAGCTTATTCCTTCCTTAAAGGCCGGCAGCGCATCTGTAGCTCCTCTGGTGTTGTGGATGTTCGTGGGCGTCGGTGATCACTTACCATCAGGTGAGCCGCACGCTCGTTTGCCCCCTTCTTCTTCTTCTTCTTCAAAAAAAAAAAAAAAAAAAAAAAAAAAAAAAAAACTGAGAGGGTTTTGGAACCGGAAATGGTTCGCCACACTGCTACAATGCGGGTTGGCGGACTTGGACGTTTTCTTTCACCGCCGAGCATGTCGTAACTTCAGCATTTAAAATCGCTATTAACGATTTTAGTGGTGCTGACATCGGGAGTCGAACCAAGGTCAATCGCGTTCTATGAAACTACGCGAGCGCTCTGACCTCTAAGCTACCTCGCCTATTACAAAGTAACTACAAATATTATAGGTAATTTAAATTCACGGTTAATTTTAATGTAATCTTCATCAGCTTGTTAATAGTTCACAAATGGACGTAGACATCTCCTTTTATATGAAAATTTGCAATAACCGCGATGCTTGTTAGACGGGTTGGCGATCACAGTACGAGACACCATGCACGTTAGATGCTGATACCCGTCATCGATCTATGGATTTTCGATCGGGCTTTTTGAAACTGTAATTTGTTATCTGTCGGATGTCGTGAGATCGTTAAGGCGCTTACATTAGTCGACTCTGTCGACTCACTCGTGGAGAAAGGAGGTCGTAGATTTTCTTATGTCTCTTCCATACAGCGTGGTTTTATTTTTCTAATTTTGATCTTATATCTCCCGCATTAAAAGCACCACAAAGTAAAATGACGGCTCGGTGGCGTAGTGGCTAAGCATTTAGCTGCGGGGCTGTGGGTCGCGGGTTCGATTCCCGCACGGGACTAGTATTTGTATGAACTACAAATAATAGTTCCCGGTCTGGGTGTTTGTCCATGTGCAATTCATGTATGTAAACTGCCTCCACGACACAGGAGAAATTTCTACAGCGGAAGGAATCGTTTTTTAAAAAAATAATGAATAATAATGAAATAATGAATATAAATAATACTGAAACGCTTTCCAAAGAAAATGTAAAAATGTTGTAATAATAAAAAGACTTAATATACCTAGTAATAATAATACCTAGTATAAAAGGCCAGGTCAGGAGTACTCTAAACCAACGAGCATGCATGCGAAGATTGATGAAAGTGGAAGAAGCGAAAGACGTATGTCAGGACCGTAGCAAGTGGAAAGAGATTATCTCTGCCTACCCCGTTGGGAACAAGGCTTGAATATATGTGTCTATAGTGTGACAACCGGTATTAGTGTGATATGGTAGCCGTGGCTTGATCAACACACAACTCTCACTACGATAAAGAACATACTTTTTAACATATCCTACGAATATTGTTTGTTATTAGTTATAATTAAGTTACAACTTAAATCTTAATTAAGTTAGAATTATTGGACAAAAAAATTACCCGTATTTTATATTACTCAAAATTAGGATGGCTGATCCTCGGCCCTATATTTATTTGTTTTATTTACCGATTCTCTGCTATATAAACAAATAATTCTCTACAAAGTCGTCATATTATTCTTGATCCTTCTAACAGCGATCTTGAATCTGTCAATCAATATATAGCCAAATTCTGAGAGTTGGAGTAGATACTCTGGAGTAGATATTTTTGGGGGAGATCCCCCAAAAATCTATTCTTAGACCATCTGAGCAGCCCAGTGGAAAATACTTACAATACAACTCGACAACCTTCTACAAGATTCTCCGTACGTCTAATCGATACTCCTGATTGCCTTTTAAATAGCTAGAAAGCGCTTCTTCGGCTTAAAAGAGCGGTTCAGAAAACGTATTGAGATCAAAAGTCAATACATTTTTGCGTGAGTATGCAGTTCAAGGATACCTGTCAGTTTCCTGTTCGAATTCCGAATCCATCGAACTTTCTTTGCCACCAAGATGTGATTAAGGAGATCAGTGAGTCCACCAAAATTAGAGTTGTCTAAAGACACCGCTAAAACGGTTCTGTCTTACTTCCTCTCTTTATCAGTGCTACCTACAAATTATAAGGAAAATAATTCAAGACTCTCTACTTTTTATATTAAATAGGCGTTCGGCTATATAAATCAGTGAGTCGAAAAAATGTATAGCCAAATTGACATCCACTCTAATGACTGTTTACATCTGATCATATATGGAGAAGAATAGTGTCAGCCCTTAAACACTCTACGTCTGAGTACTGCCGCTTACAGTTACGCAAGTGCCAAGCTGGCACTTTGAGCACTATATGTATTTGTTTTCAGTTATACATTTGGAACTTGAATAATGTGATGACTATTTTATAACAAAGTACAGATTACAGATATAAAAACAATTATTAAAAATGCGAAAAATAGGTATATCTATGGAGAAATAAAAGAATAAGAAACAAATGTTAAACAATGCTTATCATTGTCGCTGTGTGCCCCTGGGAGAATTAAAGTTTGTGTTTCATTTTCCATTCTTATAGTTTCCAGTGAGTTGAACAAGTAGTAATTTTCGCCTTTCCTTTCCATGAAATTGATGTTCAATTTTGACGGTAGTGTTACTTCATTATCTACTAAAGCTTTTCGTATTACTTCGTAATTATATTTCGTACACAGAATTGAAATATTTTAAAGAAACAAAGCAAACGCAGTTCTTCCCAATATGTTTATGCTAGAAAACATAAGGCATTAAATAGTGCACATTACTAATTAGTACTTGATAATGTGACTCACAGGAATATTTATGTAATTAGAATGTATTTTGTTTGATAATAATGTTTTTTTTTCGTAGTAATCTATCACAATTCCTTACCCGCTGTGCAATTCTGAGCTTCCTTATACCTGCAGTGAAATATCATAATATACCTGCAAATACAATTTGTAAAAAGTACTTGATTTACAGTAACCTACGCCTTCATAGCTGAGGGGTCAAAGGGTTCGCTTCAATTTTTTGTTCGCGTACTATACGCGAGAGACTGAGGATCGACGCTCGGTACTGGCACCGTGAGGAAATCTCAATATCTGTGTAATAAGTATAAAATGGCGTGCAAAAAGTATATACGTGGTAAAGGTAAAGGTTATTTTTATCAAATTAGAGGGATAAATAAGCTATCAGTACATGTGATGGTAAGTGGCTAATTAATAGCAAACAACTTCAGACAAAGAAGCTTACCCGTAAGGACCTAGATGGAATATATCACGGCCAGTACTTATATTGGATCTCTATACAAACCGCAACAGTTTTCGTTTACTTTCGTGAATTGGATTAATAGCAACTAATATATTTTTTAATTTTATTAATTTATTCTTCATTGTTGACACCTTCAACTTATGGTTACAATGGGCGAACTTAATGCCTCATGACATGTGAAAAGTGGATGTCAGGTGCTAACCATTGAATCAAAAATATATAATTGATTCTTCAATCAAATATTAATTTCTTTTTATCTTTTCTCAACATGTCTGTTTTATTATTGACCTTGAAATAAATTCACCAATACGTACATAAAAAAAAACATACAGTTGATTTATACTTTTGCTTGTCGACAAACATTTTTTATATGTGTTTCTTCGCTTCCTGTCTTCTTCTTTACCATGCCTTTCTCTTCCATTTACTCTGGAGCTTACAATGCAAAGCCGCTTGGCTCTATCACCAAGTGACCCTGACAACGAAACTGAGGGTTGCGGTTTCGAATCCCGCCAGGGGTAAACATTTGTATGATGAATTTAAACGTTTCTACCGGAGTTATTGATGTTTATGTATATTATTTGTTTATGTACGTATATGTATATTTTATCAAGACACAGGGAACCTAGATTAGACTGGATGACGTGTGTGATTGTTCGATATATTATTATAATTTTATATAGTACCGCGATGCACATATTTTCAAACGTCACTTTACATTTTGTATTCCGAAATATTCGAGAATAGTTTAGTTTTTATTCCAACATGGTTATTTTCCAACCAACACTCTGATTGGATTAAAAAAAGAAATTGAAGTGTATAAATACTGTATGTAAATCAAAAGCACAAAAAAAATTTATTTGATTTACATACACTATTTATATGTAATACTTTAAGACAACTACATTCATTTCATTCCTCTTATACCCTCTAGAACTCTATTACTGCGATCAAAATTGATATCTGGTCTTCAAGATAATAGAGGTCTGAAGAGACTGTTATCTGTTAACTTAAGTGGGCGGTATTATGGCACTTCTTGTAGATGAACAGTTGAAATATATTAAAGTACGTTTTTTTTAAATAAAAGTCTAATAAAATTTTATAAAAAAGACATACGATGTATTGGGGCATATAACAACTTTAAATTTTTCTTCGAACATGAATCTCATCTGCACTCGGTGGATCTTGCAAGCTAACGAACGAGGCTCTGGCGATCGACTTATAGTGGAAATCGAACCCAATGTACCGAACATAAGTCCCAGATTGATGATGGGGAGCAGAATTTCAAGTCCAAATATAGTAGCACTAAGGTTACCAAAACGCCTGCCCACTGTGGTAAGCAAGGTAAATATTCCGTGGCATATCAGCTTTTGTCATAATTTTTATAAAAAGGTGCTTTATGAAACTCGGAGCCCCTGATTCGGAGGCAGATCTAGTAACTACTTGGCAATCGGGGCAATAGGAAGTGACAATGCGCCGGCCTCATAGCTCGCAGAACTGACAACCGTTTGGGAAAAAAGATTCTCGAGTGGCATCCACGTACTGGCAAACGCAGTATGAGATAACCCCCACAAGATGTAGTGACGACCGGCGCAGTGTTGCATGAAGTCGATGGGTACGGGTGGCTCAGGACCGAGCTTTGTATGATGGGTACAGGTGGGCAATCTTTGGGGGAGGCCTGTGTTCAGCAGTGAACTTGTGATAGGCTGAAATGACAATGAAGATGATGTAATGTATAATAATTTTATCTTTTTGTCCTATATTTAACATGACTAAGTCAATATAAATTATTGTAACAATGATTACGTGTTTAAATTAACTAATGATTGTAAATTAGCGGATACTACGATGCAAATCAATGCAATTAGCGTTATTATGTATTTTAGAATGGTCAAATTGTGTACTGGTTTTAGAATCCACTGTTATTTGGCAAATACTAGACAAATAGGTAAAGATAAACATTTGTATACAAAGTGATTGTACTGGTACTGACATTAAATGTAAAACGCAGTCAGTACCACAGCTCACAATTATTAAGAACTAGTATTGTTTTATTTAAGTATATTAAAAAAAGTTTTATGAACAACCTAAATAGTCCTAAAATCCAAAAGAGACGCAAGCGACATTCCTTATGAACAAAAGAGAAACTATTCACGTGTCATAGCAAAAGAATTTCCATTGTTTCAACACTTCTAGAAATATACAACGATAAATCATAAAGATCGACGCTCTAAGAATTCTGTAGCCCGTCATCATATACCAGATCGCCCCAACCATTACATTAAATTTGATAGATCATAAATATCCGCAAAAGACCGAATTCTTTTATCGCATTTTCTGTCAACAACCTCATGATTTTCGAAGCACACATATTGTTATAATTATAATTATTACAAGTTTCTATTTCATCGTTGCCCAGATTTAAAAGGTAAAATCGCTCCCGGATTTTATATGTACGTAAGAATCTTCTTCATACATATCTATGTATGATTACTTATTGCTAAGTATCAGATAGCAGTCGAGTGCACATTCCGCAACCGTGGTCCGATCAACGCATCAAGCGTCAGACACCCGCGACTATAGACAATGCCCGGTGCATTGCCGCTATGTCTGCGCGTTACTACTATAGAGAAATAATATAATATACCTTTTAGGTGCTGTACTGTTCCTATGTAGAACTAGGAGATACCATTCGTTTTAGATAATATTGCTTGCTTCGTCGTTTAACTTAGTGGCAATCTCGTTATTACGAATTCTCCCAAGTCAAGTGAATCATGTGCGTATCAAAACACTCAAATGACAGTTTTAGATTATTAACAAGGCACTTGTTGAGATGTCTATCTGGAACAATGAACGTAGACTACTGATAATAACCATCACCATAGAAGTAATTATAATATAAATAATAATAATAATCAATATAATTTAATCTTGGGCCTTCAGTAGTGACGCCACATCTGAGCGTCACTGACGTGCTTGGCGCAGCAATGACGCAAGACGCGTGCGACTCTAACGAGAATAAAATATTATTAGATTTAGTCACTTAACATCCAATATTATATAATGCACATGATTATAAATATACTCTGAAGATAATACAAAATTAAAACTGTTATTCAAACGGCAAATTATCTTGAATTTCTGTTCATTCTATATTTAAATAATAACAAATCATCGTCTTCTTCATCTCCAAGGATTCTTTGAATATCCTTTGCACCAGAAATCGGATACTCAGCAAAACACGCGCCTGAGTTGCTCTCAGTAGCGACAATGACGCTGGCAAGAAAGTCAAAAATTGAGTGGCAGATGGTAGGCGATGCTCTGCGGTAGTGCCACTGACGTGCGCGTCTTTTCTTTATGGAATGGGGGCAAACGGCAAGGGGGTCACATGATGATAATTGATTACCATCCTCCCGTATGTTTGCAACACCAGATCTAAACACAACACTAGAAGAGCTACAAGTGCGTTGCCTGCATTTAAGGATATTTGCGGGATGGGAGGGATGACGGGGATGGGGGTTGGGGGAGGAGAGACTAGACGGCAGTTATATCAATCACCGAACGAAATGCAGAAGCACAAGATGTCTCGACCTCGAATATCGAGCTAGCCCATTCGTGCAGCAGCCAAAGCCGCCGCTTGGCTATACCACGTACAGAAACGCATCTGACGCTTGATGCGATAATCGAAACGCTTATGGGATGAGATCTGATGACGGTACGTATGTAGTGTTAGAGACACGGAATGCAACACAACACATTTGTAGACCTTGTTTTTGTTTGTTGCATAAACATTAGAGTTTTATGATTTTCGAACCTAAGGCAAACGTCTCAAAAGTCGGGTACGTTAAACACTAAGTCGACTCGCCTCGAACATTTTCTTGTACATAGTTATCAAACTAATATACCCGGACACGTCCGGTTGTTGAAAATTATGTCGTCGTCTATCTAGTTCCAACCTTACCAGAAATTTAATATTTTTTTTAATATGTCTTATTATACCCATTTAGTTATTGATAATTATTTTTAAATAAGCCAATGATACCGATGAGTCAAAAATGTGTTGCAAAGCTTCAGCAAAACAACAGCAAATTTTCTGGATAATAATCATGCACATGTTGTTCCTCAATCTAACTACTTTCGGAAGTTATGTTTTTGTTTCAATAATGGCGTTGATTGATCCGGGTAGAGAACTCCAAAGCCGAATCATAATTAACTATGTTCTGCTTAACTAATATTTTTTTCTAGCAATGACAAGATGCTTACTAAATAATCATAACAAAGAGACATAAGAGAGATTACTTTACATAATTAGGGATCGGATGTCATTACATAAGAATGTCCGGTTGGTGTTGTTATAATCTGTGTGCACAATAATTATGATTAACACTACATCTAAAAGTCATAATTCGTTAGGCTCTTATCCGATACGAGAATATCTATTGATTGCCAGAGAGCTTTTTGCTACAATTTAATAGGTGGTAGAACTTATTTTCTTGTCTGGGAACCATTAGGGTAGGTAACTGCCGTTTTATCCAGTTCTGTCACTAAGCAGCAGTGCAAAAACTGTAGTGTTTCAGTTTGAATGATAGGGGGATCTATCATAATTGCCTTTAGTTCCTAAGAAGTGTGCTATCACCTCTAATGGTGATAACGCACTTAAAGCCTTACTTGTTAAAAGGACGGTGGCTAATGACTAAGCGTTTGACTATGGCGCTGTAGGTTACGGGTTAGATTCCTGCACGGGACAAATATTTGTATTTACTACAATCTCGGTCTGGATGCTAAACTTTAACCTAAACCTTAACAGTCCGCAAACAATTCACAGGAGGACAAAGGAGAAGTTGACACAATCACCACCGTCGACAAGTGCATTGGTGATCTCAGTACCGACGAACAACTCGCACCTTAGACGCTGATGCCCCGTATCTGTCTGGTATTTTGCGTTATGGTTGTCCCACCTTCTGTCGATAGTCATTGCGATTTTCATGTTTAACTATGTGTTATTATTGAATAGTCTCGGCAACACAGGCGAAATTAGGAGGTAACGTTATCTAAGGAAAAAAAAGTTGCTTGCTGGTGTCCGTGAGTCGAAATAAACCTACCGCAGTTAATTTCAAACTAGCAGGGTTTTGAAGCTGGAAAGACATCACAAAAATGATTCAGTGTGGGTTAACAAATGCCACATGTTAGCTAACTGTTTTTTTAATTTTGATTCTATATTTTCCTCCATCGTTAGGTACGCCGTAAATCAGCACTCAAAGATATAATTAACAATTTTAGTGGTCCTGGCACCGGTTGATTCCAGGTGTAAAGACAAAGTTGAAACGTCCCATATGTTTCAACTTTGTCTTATATGTTTCAAGGAAAACATGAGTGTAGCTTTGACTACTATTTTCATAAATTTGTATTTTTGTGTAAAGAAATCCCTTGAATAATTACTTCATATTTATATAGCGTTGGCGGGCGTCCAATTATGCGAGGATTCTACATTGTGCTACCAACACTAAGACCGTCAAATTGCTATCATTTTGTCATGAGCCCTATGCTAATTATTTAAACACAAAACTTAAACAGCGGATATTATACGTAATGGAATTAACATTATATGTATAATATATACATCTTTAACGATCTTTATTACTTTAGTTTTATTAATTCTCTTGAACGGAATATATGTCGAGGTAACTAGATATCGTCTTAAATATCCACATAGGCCGTGGATATAATTGAGTTTTTTCTACAATACGCCTAAAAGTTAACAGCTGGATTTTTATGAATTTTTAAAATGTAAAAAGAATTGAAATTATTTTAACAAAAATGCAAATCCTTCATTGTTGGTTTGTGTAAGTTCACTGCTAGATATAGACCTTACGTACGCGCCCGTACGTACGTACTTACACAATTACCGCGCAGGGTGTGTGACCACAGTGACGATTCCTTCGCTAGAAGATATTTCGATTATCAAAAGCACATAGAGAATTGTAAATGTATGCCTTGATAGTGACTTTTGCATTCAATAAAATAATAAAGTCAGATATTCCAAACATTAGTGCATTAGCTTTTACTCTTTACTCTCAGTAACGTAACGCACCCATGAATGTATAACTTGATTGTAACACGCAAGACTCAACGACAGTAACATCCTATTTGATTCCTGTTTATGACTTTAACTAGGGTTCTATATCAATGGCATGTTTGGTTTGAATTGAATAATGTTGAAGCTGTAGAGGTGAGTAGTGAACTTATGATATATTCTGAAAACAGTCGTGAAGACTTCATATTTATTGGTGATCTATCTCTAAATTACCACAAGGCCGCTGTACTGTTTCCATAGGATTTTTTTAGCTTTCCCTAACTTCACGATTTCATAAATTGTATTATATTACCAAAAAAAATATATCTTTTATTCAATTTACATTTTGTGTGGTTTTTGCCCCGAGGAATGGCGTCTGGTTTGGTTTTGCTTTTTTAAATTCAGAACAATGTTTAAAAGCATTTAAAGCGTAGAAAGCTCCCGAAGGGCATATAAATATTACTGCTAAAATCGAATGCTAATGAACAACAAGCGTTGACAGGAATATCAAGTAGAGAGAAAAAGGAATCTATTTAAATGCAAGCACTTTATCCTTATTTATTTTTTAAATAATTTTACCTTAACATTTCTCTAGTTTGCTACAATGAACTACTTTACCCACTTTCCTAATACTCCTAATGTAATAAATTGCGCAGTTCGTCATATTTCTTCATTGTCTGTGCATCAAAAAGGAATTATGGTATCAAACTATATATGATAACTTCCGTAATGTATTTTTCGTAAATTTGTTTTATTTTTGATAAAATTGTTATTAGTACTTGTAAGAAAAGAGTATCATCTTTTATTTGACTCATACAAGATATAAGGTTATGTGTTCAACATAAACAGTATTCAAAGAAGACTTCAATATTCCATATAACAGAAAAGTAAAATTATACTTTTGGACATAAACATATTAATGTTTAAATTTTTGTTTAAATTAGTAATGGTGTGTCTACAGAGGACATGGGGAGGGGGCGTTGGTAGAGGCTGATTCAGTATAGTTTCGAAGGACCAGCGGAAGAGCATGCCAAACTCCCTTGTGTGTATGTATATATATTCACGCCTTGTTCTCAACGGGGTAGGCAGGGACAATCTTATTCCACTTGCTCCGGTCCTGACATACGTCTTTCGCTTTTTCCAATTTCATCAATCTTCGCATGCATACTCGTTGGTTTAGAGTACTCTTTACCTGGCCTTTTTTCAGAACGTTTCCGACTTGATCGTGAAATGTTCGCCTAGATCTTCCTCTCCCGTCTCTACCATTTGCACTTGCCTCATATATTTCTTTCGTCAACCTACTTTCATTCATCGTCTTTTTCTCAGTTCGTGTCACTACATCGTATTTCACACCACAACGCTCTCTGGTCACATTATATAGAATCCTGTCAGTTATCTTCACATCAATCATACTTCTTAACACTCTCATTTCTACTGCATTTATCCTGCATTATCACTCATAGAACGAACGGCGGTTTCTCCGACGTTAGGGTAACTGTCTTCCGCGGTGCCCGGATTTTTTCGATAACACCAAGGGGAATGCGTATGTGCGTGCGCGCACTTTGTCCAATAGTTGTTGGGTTCTCTGTAGGCATTAACGAAAAAAGCACGTGCATCCAATGGAAGTAGTGAGGTCCGCCGCGCGTCGAAAATAGCTCACAATCACTCGCAACCGCGTAGCGTAATGTTCTTGGCGGGAGTGCCGTCTGACCTCCATCCGGATGCTAGGCAAGTTGCAGATAAGTACAAGCAATGTGTCGAATGATTCGACTCCCGCTGCGTGTCGTGCGTAATACAGAGAGTAATTTTGGTGTGTCAAATAAATATAAAAAATATCGTAGGCCTCTATTTTACCCGTTTATTTTATATCACATTTGTCAGTATATTTTTTTTTCGAAAGGTGGCAAACGAGCAAGTGGCTCACCAAATGGTAGGTGATTACCGTCGCCCACGTACATCTGCAACACCAGACGAGCTACGGGTACGTTGCCAGCCTTCAGGGATTTTTGGGGGATGGTAGGGAGATGGGAGTGGGCCTTCGATTACCTAACTTACCGAACAAAACGCAAAAGCACAAGATGCCTCTACTTCACGCCAGTATTCTGCGATGTGGTACTATCCCGGTCAAGCCGACCAATTGGAGAAATAGCAAAAGCCGCCGTTTGACTCAACTACGTAAATTCTCTTTTTCTAAGTCTTTTAAAAATACCTACAATAGTTTTACTCACGTAAACACATCCATAACCCGTCCGTAAGAAGTGCGTGTAAATTTGGCTGGTTTATTAATTATCTTACCACAACTGTACATTATCTGTAATCTCATTCTACTGGGTATGCCATAAAAGTAATTGAACTAAGTTCAGTTCCTGCAAGTCGTAAAACCTTTCTTAACAAAATTTTTCAAAATATCGCAACGGTGGCTTAGCAATGTACAAAAGGAGCAAAGAATATCAAAAATCGATGGTATAACTTAGTCTCAGTAGATGATACTGTGTCACGGTTCATCAGATAAGAGATTTACAGAAATTAGAATGCAAAAACATTAAAATGAATTTCGTTTACATAAAATCTGAACAGGATGTTTAGACCGTTTACCTAGAGCCAATTACAAAATGTCATAATGAATATTTAATCTTTCCCTAGTTTAGCTAATAGTAAGAGAAAGTTTATTAAGTAAAAGCAGAGGCCGTTGAATGTACTATTTAGTATTTTTTCTTGGCTTTCATTATCGCAGAAAAACTTCGAGCGTTGTTGTATCATCGCTCAGCGAGCGACTTTGAGCTTCTTCATAGCTTATAATACAAGTTAGAAACAATAGCTGCAGAAGCGAGTGCGACAGTTTCGTTTCTGTTGAACGCGCTCGTAGATTTGTAAGAGGTTGAATAATTAGAACGTGGTTTTGTTTACATCTCTTAGTCTAGTACGTGCTTAGTGAATCTGTTGATTAAATTCCTACTAGAAATAAAATGTATAAATGTTTTTCAATTAAAGAGTTTTATGGTTTCTTATTAATTCAGATATCCCTTTAAATAGATATTTAGTTATTTTGAGATGGTGGTAATGTGAAGCATATTGAGCGGAGGCAATCCAGGCGTGAAATAATTATCTGTAGGCCACATAAATACTTGTCAGGTTCGAATTTCTTAGCGCTGAAAGTAAACGTAGCCAATTTATTTTTATTGTCAGCCTATTAAAGACATAGACGTCTTCCAATGGGTTTGATTTTTCATAATCGCCACGCTTGGCCCGTGAGATTTCAAGACGGTTTATACACCGTTTAACGGACACGATAAAGTTTAATAGGCGCTTTCACTTAGTCGTCTCTCTCAGCAATCAAGTGAAGAAAGTGTGTAGCAATTTTGTTCAGACCGGTACTACACGGGCACAATTAAATGTGTTACATATAAATTGATCATAAGCATAATTTAATTTTAATAGATCTTATGATATAAATACGTTTTATGTCAAAATACATAAGTATTCGCATCACATAGTTCGGAATTAAACGGAACCTAAACTACTTGAAATACAAAATGTATATTTAGCAGGGGTTTTGTTTCATAAATAACATTAAACTTTGTAGCGAATGTATACGGAGAGAACTTTTTTCGTTAAAGGCAGAAGTTTTATTGCAAATAGAGCAAAGAAATACCTAAAGTCATACCATAGAAGTATACAGATGTTATGCCTAGCAGTGGGCTACTAACAGAGCTTCATATTTTTATGAAAACATTTTATTACTTAAATATTTTACTAACTACTTACGACTAGTAATTACTAATTGTAGTATGTAATTCACATTATATGTCGTTAAACGAGATGAATTATTGGAATTAATATTAAATTTAAATATTTATTAACGAGCAGACATACACAATGAGCGATGAGCTCCAACTCTTATTTGATACAGTACCAAATAATAGACCAGGACCAAATAAATACCCTTGTAATGGCTTTTCAACCGTAATAAAACGTTTTTCATGTCGGTCGCAGTACTGTTCCATATGTCGGCAACAGCCTTTTGGTTTGTGCGAGCAGCGTGAAGCCTGATTGATGTTTCACCCCATTGCAGATGTAACGACCCTTCAAAATGAACGGACCTCAATGTGTAAAAGTAAGTCATGTTATATTTAACTAAAAAACATCAACTTCTTTGTTTCTTCATAAAGCAACGTTTAACAAATGTATATGTTTCAAAACGTATACACATAGCTTAATGACGTGATTATTTTATAAATGTATCGATATAGTGTAAAAAGTTTTCAAGTTACAATAATAAAAATATTAAAGTGATTACAGACCTTGGTTTATGATGTTATGTAATTTAGTTTCACAATTTGAATCCACAAAGAGGAGAAGAAGTTAACAAATAAAGTAATTTTCGACGTAGTAATAAAAAGTGAAGAATTTTTTTAATGTGTCTATTCTATGGTTGCAATGCGGCAGAAGCGCTCCAACACGTTCTTTTTTAACCAATCAAAATATGATAATAATAATCTTTAGTAAATGTATGCTTTACGGCTCACTTGTGTTAGTATAGATATACATTTATTATATTTTTTTTCCTCTCTTTAGTTCTCTCTATTCTATCACCTACAGCTACTTCATTTCATCTCTGCATTGTCCAAAGGTTGACTGGTAGAGAATGCTTCTGGCATTAAGTCCGCCTATATACATTTTCATGTATATGAAGTTTAATAAATAAATAAATAAAAACTATGCTAATTGATTGTCTGTAATTTTTGTTTATTTTCATTCATTCATCAGCTTCAATCATCACTAGTGATGCTGGCCCCTTTCATTAGTCTATGAGATCGGGGTTAATGTTGTGAGTAAGGCGTTTAAATTAGTTTTCCGCCATTAATCGATCGCTAGAGCTTAGCTTAGCAGAGTGTCCCACATTCTTACGAAGGTGAAATTTGGAAACAAAGAGTTCAATAATAACCACTCTGCTATGAAATGTCAACTATTTTCTAAATTTCAAGTTAAAAATTTGTTGAACTGTCTCATACGATTAATTCAATATCTTAACTAAATAGTGAATGGTTAAATTTCTTTAAAATTTTTTCGTTAGTGAAAGTTGTTGGCAGTCCGTAGCGAGTTTTATTTTTACAGCTCGCTTTACCATGCTTAAATTACGTGTGCCGCTATGGCACTACAAAAAAAAACAGGTTTAGAATGATTATCCGATTATTATATAGTAAAGTAAAGTTCTTGTTCAGATCTCAATAATACCCCTAAAGAGTGTAGTCAATCTTTTAATATTTCCTCGTGGTAGAGCCAAGCGGCTTTTGATGCTGCTCGAATGGGCCGGCTCGACCGTGTTGGTACCACGGCCTCGCAGAATACTGGCGTGAAGTAGAGGCATCTTATCCATCTGCGTTTCGTTCGGTGAGTGAGGTAACCGGGGGCCCACTCCCCCTCCTTTTCCTCTCTCCCATCTCCCAAATACCCTTAAAACACCTTTTGTGTTGCAGATGTACGTAGGCGACGGTAATCACTTACTATCAGGTGAACGCATGCTCGTTTGCCGCCTTTCCCATAAAAATAGATAGATCTTGGTTTTGACTATTGATAACGATTTAAAAACAATATATCAAGAAAATATGAATAGTATGTTAAACAGTTTCTAAAAAGTTTTTCTCAAATATTGCAGTTTAATTATGCTTCGGCATTCAAAGTATTTTGAAGATTGAATCGTGAAGAAAAATGGAATTCAAATTATTGGAAAATGAAAATTGGCCCAGAAACTCAGGCATTCAATATTTACTGGAAAAGTATTGAAATATTTTTCACCATACTGCAATATATATTTAAAATGATTAATTTTTATTTATTTCTGACACACAAAATCCAAACTAGATATTTGTGGGGAAAAAGAAGGTCTTTGTATATTTATGAAATCGATATGGCAATATTAGTATTACAGAAGTGATAGAGCGGAACATAGGCTCCAAAGACTTCGCCAGAGATCTTTTTAACGGAAAGAGGAAATTGACCAAGTTGGAAATCGAAAGCGGCGCGGCTAATTTGGCTAATGTTGAAATTTTGGGTGAGATTGAGAGATTTTGAGAGCTTCTGAAAGCAGGTCGAAAACTGGTACTTGTAGTCGAGTACCCACTTTTTTAATCCCCCTTTGTTATATTTAAATGTACAATATTGGCGTAAATACATGAATAAATTTTGACACAATTCAAGAAACTATTTACCTTTAACGATGGATGTCTACAGAAAATTTTTACAAGATTGTAAAAATTACCGCCTACTCAGTGTCGTCGGTAAATTGTATGCTAAAGTTTTGATGGAGAGAATCATGGATGAAACTGATGAAAATATATGGGATGTGCAGGCAGGATTTCGAAAGGGTATTCTCCTTAAGGTGCATATTTGAAGAGTATTTGGCTATGAACCAAAACTCTATTGCGCTTTCATAGATTTGGAGAATGAACATGTAGAACATTGAGTGAGCAGTGATCTGATACTAGCACTGAAATCCCTATATGAGGGTTCCAGAGCTTGTTTGAGAATAAACGAGGAGTACTCGGATTGGTTTGATATCCATAATGGTACTAGACAGGGCTGTGTAGCATTCCCATGGCTGTTCAATTTATTCATGGATTGGATGTTTGACAAATTTGACGGAGATTGATTGTGGACTACGAATGAATGAGTTGCTTGTTAGATGTTTGCTCTACGCCAACGATCAAGTCTTACTTGCGTCATCGGCTGAGGAAGTGCAGGCAATGGATGGGGCACTGGAAAGAAAGGGAATGAAAGTAACATTAATAAGACAAAGGTTATGGTGTTTGAAAGAGAGGAGAGGATGACGGAAGTATGTATCAAGATAAGGAAAGATAGTTTAGAGCAAGTGAATGAGTTTTTTTAGTTGGTAACAATGTCTACGAGAGATAGAAGGTACGATGTGACATTGAAAGGGGAGCAATGGCAGGTAATATGGTGAATGGGGCATTGCATACATTTATGAACAGCCAGACGATATCTCACAAAGCTTGTTTGGCTGTGCATAGAGGGGTATTGGTACCAACACTAACATATGGAAGCGAAAGCTGAGTATGGCAGAAGAGGCATGAAAGCAGGATAAATGCAGTAGAAATGAGAGCGTTAAGAAGTATGATTGATGTGGAGATAACTGACAGGGTTCGAAATAATGTGATCAGAGAGCGTTGCGAGAAAGACGATGTAGTGAGACGAACTGAGAAAGGAATGCTGAGCTGGTTTGGACATTTGGAGAGGATAAATGAAAGTATGAAAAGAAATATATGAGGCGAGTGTAAATGGTAGAGTCGGGAGAGGAAGATCTAGGCGAACATTTCACGATCAAATCGTTCTGAAAAAAGACCAGGTCAAGAGTACTCTAAACCAACGAGCATGCATGCGAAGATTGATGAAATTGGAAGAAGCGAAAGACGTATGTCAGGACCGGCGCAACTGGAAGAAGATTGTCTCTGCCTACCCCGTTGGGAACAAGGCGTGAATATATATATATATATATATATATATGACTACAGAGAAAGACTTTGTAATGAATACCATTTAATCATAAGTTTTAGATCAAAATTAACAGCACTAGAAACATTTTTAAATTATGAGAAAGTTCGTGGGGATACACAAGGTGCCAACGTTTCTTATCTATTTGCTTTCTGCAATTGCTAACGCCTTAACGTAAGCAATTAGGAGGTAACCAAGTTGGGTACGACACCTAATTATGCAATATCGAGAGACAAACATGGAGTTGTTGGCGTTCACAAACGCCATAGCCTGTGTAACTTACATATTTACTGTGCGTGAGCGAAATTTAAAGAGTAAGAGAAATAAGTTATAAGTCTAACTGGTAGTAGATTTCTTCTTTGCCTAGGAGTAATTTTTAGAGTAATAGTTGTGGATAACAGTTTGTTACCAACTCAGACAGAGTTGGTAACAAACTCTTATCCATTGTTTCCGTCAAACAGTAATGCAATTACGGCTATGTAGGTTTGAAAGAGCCACTTTATACTTATGGGATGTGCGGCTTTCCATTATAGTCTTTAGAGAGGACAATACACCTAGAACATTTTTCGATATAATTTGTTTGCAGGTCCACGGGCTGCAGTAGTCACTTATCATCAGATGAACCGTTTACTCGTGTGCTGTCCTTATTTTTATAAAATGAAACAAAACTCGCTTTATTTTCATTGAGCGCGAGTGATCTGGATTACGTCTCACCACTAAAATTGTTAATAGTAAATTTAAGAGCTGTATTTACCACGTGCTCGGGGGTAAAAGAAATCGTGAAGAAACCTGCATGTCTCAGAAATAATAATAACATATTATTTCGCAGATATGTGAATTCCGCCAACCCGCAACAGGAGCAGCGTGGCCCTTCACGGCTCCAAAAGCCATCTCACATAATTCGAAGAGGTCTTTACCCAGTGGTGGGCACTTACAGGCTAGTACTTTACATTACCTGAATAAAAAAACAATATAATTTATATGTAAAAATAATATGTTTTAATATTTAAGCGTTGTAATAATAACATAAAAAAACCCTGCTTATTTAGGCCAGCACTTCAACCTTTGACTGATGGTACGCCAAAGACAATATGCATCATGGCGGATCAGGTTAAACAGGTTACGTGGATGCCACGTTATTGAATTTGCCATTTTCTATCAAATATGTTTGCGATAATTATAAAATAAATATATTTTATTAAAGTGATTTGGTGATCGATGACAATGGATAATTTTGTTATGAATGTAAAGAGCTTTTTTAAAAAAACATATTCCTACGCCTAATTACCTTAAATTTTTAAGGTATGTAATAATATTAACCTAACAATTCTATTTTATAAGTTACTTCAAACTATTCACTAAAGTTAAGTTCATCAAATTCTTCATAAACTGTTAAAAAAGGACTGTACAGAGAAGTTCATACTGATGATACTGTTAAACGATCTAAAGGCCTACGGCAGGTATTTACCCCTCCAATATTAGGATATTGGAGGGGTAAATTGGTTAAATCATCTCGTCAACAATATCATAAATTCGTATGAAGTGAAAACGTATGTCCATTCTTTTTAAAATATATTTAAAAAAGTATAACGGTAACGTAAAATACCAGTATTATTTCTACAAATAAAACTAGTAAGTCTTGCCACAGTGAAAGGAAATAGTGATAACAAGTCACGTTTTCACACTTGGAATAATACTTAGCCGGTTTCTACCATTGAAAAGTTATGAGAATTACGTGACATAATATCGAATACACTCGACATAGTTTCATAGTAGTTTTATCGAGATATTATTAATATCTCCTATTAATAAGGTATAAGAATAGTAAATATCGATGATATTATATAACACTCAGAGCATATAAAGTATTGTTACGAGTTATTGCTTGGAGATTTATATTTTAACCAGTGGACTACAATTTTTGTCAGCACAATCCAAGATCGTCTCATCAGATTATTAGATATTATTAAAACATTAGTTAATTAGATGATATTGTAGTGTTTGGGGCCCGATTCTGATACTGGATAACTATGAGTTCGAAATTTACGGTTTAAAAGATAACATTAAATTGATATTCAAATAAAAGTACTTAACATGTATTTCGACAATTAACAGTATAATTATTTACACATTTTTGATTCTGATTGTAACCTCATTTTTAAAGAATAATTGAGACCACTAATCGCAATTAAAAAACAATAGTAAAAATAACATTTTATGTAATGATTGAATTATACACGGCTAGTAACAAAGTTACTACTGTATTTCACATTTTTAAACTTTTGTAAGGACCATGTAAATGAAAAGTTCTTTAAAAATTTATCATCTATCACTATATTATACTCGTATGTAAATTATAACTTAGCTCTTGCAATAGAAGGAAAAATATTTTATTTAAATTATCAAACTGCACTATAAAAATAACATTTAGTTAATGGTTTCCTTAATTCTTATTAAGTACATTTGTTCCTAATAGAACCGAAAAAGTTAAGCATTAGTTAATATAAATAAAAACTACAAACATTTTCGTCGCGTAGCCAATAAAATCACATAAACCTTCGTTCAATAGGCTCTCCATTATTACGGTAGGCGTATCTACCAGTCATTCTTATCACGTTTCACTGCAGAGAAAAATACGAGATCGAATAATGTTTCGCATAATCTTCTGTTAATTATCTTTGTGATTAAAAATATCAATTACATCTAAGGAATTAAACTGTGCCACAACTGTTAAACAACTTACACATTGCCACATTAGTCATTGAACTCATAGCACTACGGCTGCAGTTCCCCGATTAACCCACTTTCTTAGAAATCGATTACTTGATTTAATTAGGATAGCGGGAAGACGCGAACAGCTGACATAGAAATGGTTGACTAGACTGGTCGTTTGTTATTTTGTTTTTTAGTAAGCTTGTGTTCTTTCTTCGGGCTGTTTTACATTCTTTTGATATTTTCACAGTCCCGCTTCCTGTTTCATGAAACAATTAGTAGATTACGAAAATATTTCCATTTGGCACGACTTGGCGTGACTTCCACAACCAATGTTACGATTCTCCGGAAGATAGCACATAACATCTGAGCTCCATCGCAAGGCTTACTCTCAAAGATTGCTACGAGATTTTCGAGGATTACCATTAAGATTACCACGGAAAGAATGAGGTGGCAGATTCTTACGCTGCTATCACACAACACGAGTACTCGATACTTATTTTTTAATATAAAAATCAAATTACAATCACAGCCGGACTCGATATAATACACGGGATCATAATTTAAAGCAATTTCTTATTTTACATCTACGAGTAAGAGCCATAGTTTAAAAGCATTCCATTCCTCGAAATTTTGAGTCGTCGCTAAACGCAGTTTCGATGTATTTCCATTATGTTTGCAAAAAAGAACAAATGGATGCAGAAAAATGTGGACTACCTACTATTTACTACCGTATTTTTCATTATCCTTACATAACTGCGGCCTTACGTATTATCTGTGTTGCGGGTATCATACTTAGAGATGTTTACGTAACGTGAATACTCTTTAACACCTGGTATGATAGCAATTTTAATATAGATCTGGTAAATTTAACTTGGTGTGTTTTTTGCAGCTTCGTGTTATTTGAATTATGTATGATAATTATTATATAAATATAACTACTGTGATTAGATAATTCTCACTCATATTTTGTTACAGCTTGCGCCTGCAACTACGTCCGCGTGGAATATGTTCTCTTGACAATTTAAAAAGGATATCATAATCAATAATTTGTGTGTTGCATAAAATAAAGATCCGAGCACGGTCAGGTGTAGTGACAACAATCGTCATAATAATCATCACATCACAAATAATACAAAATAACATGTAACAGACATGTTTACGATGGAATGTAGATTTCCCCCAAATATTGCCTCTTGAGAACTTCTATACCAACTGTTATCAGTTGGTATAGAAAAGCCTGTAGGCAATATATAGGCAGATATTGCCTAAAGGCTCAATTGCCTAACAATATGTACTCCGGCTGTGATTTGAATCTAGAGCTTTTTGAAGGCTTGCCAGTCAGTGACGCTATCCACTTGCCACGTGGTCGTCATTTTGGCTTTAATAAAGAATTAGAGGGGACAGGAGCAAAGGGAAAGAAAGCTTCTGCACGTGCAGCACCCTGCTGACTAACGGATGAGGTTTTGGCGACCGACTGATGGTTTAAAAATGAGTATACGAGCGTATAGGCACCGCGCTCACAGCGCGTGGTGAGTATAGACAAGTCAAAGCCTCATTGTTTATTTAAAAAAAAATTGTCTCTAAATGACAGTTCTATGCTAAGTTCTAAAAAAATCTAAATCCAGAAAGATTATTGGCAACGATTAAAATATACTTCAGACATTCAAATTCAATTATGCAGCACATTAGCAAATTAGCGATGTCGATTTGGAGTGAGTCCAACATCCACAACGTTGTTGTAATTTGCTATTTAATTGCCATGTTTTATTGATTGTCTTCATGGCAATCGACATAAAAGTAGTTCTAAACATAGTTTTGTGGTGACAAGAGAAGCTTAGTTATAATGAAAAAATGTTTTCATGTAAACACAAATATTACTTTTTGTAATTGAGTTCCTCTGATTAAAACAATACAGAATCAAAAAAGCTGGAATTCTATCCTCTTTTTTTGGACCGATGTGTCCTTAAGACGTAAATTATATGGTTTGAAATTATTTTAAAGAAAAATTATGTAATAATTATATAAATTTAATGTAATAAATATAAAAAAAAAATTAAAATTTGCATTAAATTTATATGACACATATAGAAAATTAAATAAGTACTGACCCCAGTAACAAGCAACGGCAGAGATTAGCCATTTAACACGAGTCAGTGTAGCCAAACGGGATTCACCCGAAATTGTGACATATGTGAGCCTGTGACTTTTGCATGGTGAAAAAATTTACTGTCTGGGTAAACTGACTCTTATAAAAGTGACAGTTTACCCACCGTTTATCCAAAAGAATAGAATAATGTGTTCGAATATTTAATATGTAATGAATAATTTAATAATATATTTTTTAATTTCGCAATATTTTTAAGAATTTTGAATATTTTGTCAAATATACACTGAATTTTATACATTGTACAAAGTAAAAATTTCGTCTCTATTACTCTCTTGATTTGGTTAATGCGTGATACTATTATTGTATTGAGTAGTTATTTGTACTTTACTCTGCATATCATTTCACGACACGCAAAATACTTCTAAAATAGGGTTGTACTCGTTCCGGATCCAACTTTCTAAACTTAATCGAAATATTTGCTAATGAAATTAACTCCTGCAAATGTTTTAGTGGACAATCACAACTGTGTTCACTAAACTGCGAGAACTATGCGATACTTTATGAATAGGATAGTTACTGTTCATTGTTAGCTCCATATTGTTCCTTTGTTAGACCTCTTTAAAGTTTCTGTTGTTGTTGTACGCTAATATGTTATATATATATATGCAATTATAGTTATTCATCATCATACATAATTTTGTATTTCAGCCTAACACAAGTCTACAGCTGAACATAGGCCTCCCCCAAAAATTGCCACAAAGATCGGTCCTGAGCCACCTGCATCCATCGACTTCTTGCAACACTGCGTAGGTAGTCATTCCATCTTTTGGCGGGTCGTCCCACACTGCGTTTGCCTGCACGTGGCTGGCACTCGAGAACCTTTTTTCCCCAACGGTTATCAGTTCTGCGGACTATGTTTTTGCGGAACGTCCCATTGCCACATCAGCTTGCTGATTCGGCTATGTTGCTTACCCTAGTTCTGCTACGGATATCTTCTTTGCAGATTCTTCACATAGATAAACACCGAGCATAGCCCTTTCCATACCGCGCTGAGCAACTATGAGCTTCCTCATACCTACAGTGAAATAACAAGTACTCGACGAGTATATCTATAAATATTTCGGTCAAGCGTATCCACAAGCAATATTTCCTAAATAAAGAAGAAAAGTACGTAATCTGTGTGGATTTGCGTTTATATAGGTTTTTGGTACCTCTGCATTCGGGCTCGGATATTGCTTATATCATAATTTTCCAACGCATACAAAAGAGCCGTATTTATTCCATAGAAACCTTAAGGATATAAAGGTGATAATCTTGAGATGATGTCCCAGACACAATTACTATCACACTTCATAATATGTAGATTTGGTACATTTTTGTAATTCTTTTTGCCCTTTTGGCTCTGATTAGAATAAAGGAAAAAACCGAAGAAAAGTATGGTAATCACTTTCAAGTCACATATATAAAATAGTAAGTATATATTACATATATTGAAAACAAAAGGTTCACCGCCCTTGTGTAAGTACTTGGAGTAAGTGACGTTATTAAATTAAATTAAGAGTAAAATAATATAATAGGAGTGATGTAATAAAAGAATTGCGCCTAGTATTTTCATAACTATTTCATTATATTAATAATTATTAATTTTATTCTAATATTAAAAACCTAATTTTAAATCTAACTTTGACTTTATTATTCTAATATTTATAGCACATATTTATTTTAGATGTCACCATATCTTACCAGTTTCAGCAGCTTCTGAGCATTCTAATAACAATTTATAACGGATAATACCGCAACGTATATTGCTTCTTAGATTACTATCGTAGAGTATAAGGGGAAGATGAAAGCCGATTGGCGTGCCGGCCGGGGCTTCACAATGTATTTGGTGATAATAACGTCGGTCTTAAAGGGAGAGCAACGTGTATTATCATTTCAGTAACAACATTTAATAACGATATTGATGTAATTTTTATTATTAATACTCATTAATTTTATGTAATAGAAAGAACTAGCTGTAGAGATATAATAGGTATGGGACCTACCATCGAAAAGGGCTATGCAAGAAGTTCCTGACAACTGTGCATATATTTTAGGAAAATATTGCACTTACACTACTTATATTAATACTGATAAAGCTGCGTGTGGTTACGAGTTTGTCGTAAAAATCTTAAAAGTCGACTTAAGTAGACATATAGTAGACATGCATCGTGATTTACGACATGGGACATAATTCCAACATCACACATATTATATGTGTAGGTTGGTTATACGTGGTATAGCAACTCGTTGGCTTTTGCTGCTGCTCGAATTAGTCGGCTCGACCTGGGTAGTACCACTGCCTCGCAGAATACCGGCCTGAAGTAGATGCATCTTGTGCTTCTCCGACATAATGATTTATTTAAAATTAAAACAAATTAAATAAATACATTGACAAACTTTTAGTTGAAGAATGTTAGGACTGCTAGTAAATTAATCACAAAAGATTGAGACATGACTAAATTAAACTTAAAAGGTGCCTATTTTATTATACTTGTCTCAGAAAATCTATAAAAGTTCATACAATTTAATTTTGACTACAGACTACCAATTTAATTGTAGTCTGTTCGGGTTTACAGCAGCAATTGTAATCGCCAAGCTTATGAAACCAATTTTAAAATACCTGTCGAACACAATGGTTACAGTAACTTCCTATGTAGTTGATGGTATATTTACTTTTTAATCCACAAAAAGAACAGTTTAAGCAAAACACAGAGAAAGACGGTAAATTATTTCATAACCTGAATTTTATCGTAAACTTTGAAAAGAGTTTTCGTGAACCAAAAATACTTGTAGATATTTTGATATTGTATTAAATAAATGTCTGTTAACTATTAAGATAATAAAACTATTTCAAAACAAAAGTTATTGCAAGATAAAACAAATTTCCGGAATGTTAGGTACCTTAACATTAATCACGCTGACTATACCATTTAGCTGGGCTTACACTAAGTAGAGAAGTTATAGAAAAAGAGGTATTTAGCACCGTCAGATTCAGACAATTATGAGTAGCAACCATCGTGTATGTTCTCCGAGCTCATAGTCGTAACAATTGTCAAATTTTACTTTGAGTTGATAACACAACTATAGCAGCTTACATAAATAAAATGTAAGGGTGTTCAATTTCCACATTTGAATGATTCCTTATTACCTCATATACCACTAAACAGATTTGGCAGTGGTGTGAACCAAATAATATTTGGATCTTTGCATTCTTCATAAATAGTATGGAAAATTTTACAGCCGATCTGGAATCAAGAACGGTTAACATAGACTGCGAACTCTCGCAAGAACCATTGAATAAAATTATTAAGCTCCTGAAACCAGAATATTTATTCGTAACTAGAATAAATAATAATGTGAGATGTTTGTTTCTTAGAGACAGGACTTAGAAACCGTAGCAGTAGATGCATACTTTACATTGGAAACCATTTTGTTTCTATAGTTGTCTGATAACTCCAAAGGTATTCTTGAGTTTCCATTTTGGCCTTCCCAACCAAGAATTCTAATCGAGAAGTAAAATTTAGTGTTTTTTAAAATATACTGTTAAATTTGTAAAATATTAATTCACACCAAATATGCAACCAGTATATCTAAGATGAGTCGTTAAAGTTTAGGGGCCAGTGCTTTCGCTTTAATTTTAGAATATGTAACATGGGTTCGAAACTCGGTGCCAGCGACACTAAAATTGCATTGTGTTTATTGTGTATTGTAATACATTATTACATCTTTTATTGAAATTTTTTAGACAAATATATAATAAATAAAATTAAAAATTATTTTTATTTTATTTAAGACGTCATAACATTTTGAGGGGAGAGAAGTGACTTGTACATGCTTATTAATGTCTACTTTAGGCATCAGCTTCTCACATAATTAAAATATTCATAGCTAACATTGTCTATAGATTAGAAATAACATTGTGTATTGTTATGTGAGAAAACAATTAAAGGAGTGTAAATTCAAAGAGCGAGGCGTCTGATATGCATTCGCCAATTCACCTGCCTTATGAGGCGATGAGCTAATATTTCATACTCTGGTGAGATTTATGCCAAGTATTGGATTTCTACAGGCTAACTTTATAGGACAACAATATAATTACGAGTACATATTACTATCATCGTTACAGATGATGACTATAATCATATGTCAACATAAGTTACTATAAACTTATTTTAACTTATGTGTATATAATGTTTTTAACGATAATTCTAAATTAAACAATATATTTTCGGCAGTTGTTTATTTGTCAGTTTAATTTTATTATTTATTAAAGACATAATTTCAGGACATAAATCGTGAAATAAATAATTTTCAATAGGAAATAGGATCATAAATCTAAGTTCGTTTAAGTCGAAGGAAATTACAAGAATTATTTTAAGGAAAGTTACTTCAACGGATAATATTTTACTGTTATTTAAAACTTGACCAGAATATCAACTAATGTGCGCGTGAATGTCAGAACATTAAGTAACAATTAAATACCTTTATTGGAAATTATACAAATTATTTTAGTTCCATATTATTTAGTATCTTTAATTTTGTCAATAATTATACAATGTAAATATCTGGTTTGTAATTAATGTTACTGTGAATTTAGACTTAATTGCCACCATATTCAGAAAATTTTAATTTTGACACATGTAGGACTCCTTCTCTGCCTATGAGTCGTCCGGGTTATTACTACACCCATTTACTGTCGCCAAAAAGCAGTGAATAAATTTAAGTAGATTTCTGCTTTATCAATAATAGATGATTTTCTTAATACTGCTTACATAAAACATGGGAAAAACAATGCGTTAGTTTTCAACATTTATAATATTATACAATGTCCAAGAATTTCCATGAAATGGCGAACAAAACTTATCATGCCATTTATGGAGGGTCCCGCTGGGCTTGGGGTGACGAGCGCAGCGCCTGAACTGATGTCTAAGAGGGTTTTGAAGCCGGAAAGGGCCCGTCAAACGGCTCCAGTGTGGGTTGGCGTGGTTCACATATCCTGGTAATAATATTTTTTATTATTTCTTAGAAGTAGAGGTTTTCTCACCCTGTTTTCCATAACTGCCGGGTGACGAGTCACTAACACAAGGTAAATACAACCCTTAAAATTGCTATTAACAATTTTAATGGTTCAAGGTCACTCGCGCTCTGTGAAACTAGAGTGTAGCTATTGCCACCAAAATTTTTTGTACCTCGTCTAGGAAATTTATAGTGATAAAAATAGTAGTGATTTTTTTTGTTTCACTTATACTCACTATTGCGATAAAGCTAAAATTATTATATCAAAAAATTAATATAAATAGATAATTATAATAATAAGGTTGCCAGGTGTCTTGTACTGTGATCGACGGCACACCTGTCAAACTAAACGGTTTTAGAATAGAAACTATTTGGGTTGTGAAAATCCTCTGATGCGAATAAAGTTATTCGTATATTCCTTCTAATTAGTACAGTGTACAATTACTTTTAAATGACTTTAAATATAGATGTAATTGTTACATAGTTAATAAACATAGTAAAAAAATAATTTATATCATAAAAAACAGTGTCTTGTTTTAACACTTCCAGAGGTAAGCCTTCGCAATCATAAAGATTAATTACGCGAATCATATTTATATTTTGATACGCTGAAAACCAACGTTTTTTTTTATGGGAAAGCAGAGAAACGATCTAGCGACTCCCCTGATGGTAAGTTATTCTAAGAGCTGCAGGTGCGTCGCCGATTTTTATGAACATTTGGGGAGAGGGAGAGGCGCCACCGATGCAAGGTGGTTTCGTAATGATTGCAAAGTACCAACGATCAAAAAATGCTTTGTGACATGTTCCGGCGCTGTTTAACCACGCCAGTACATTTAAACGACAGTACATAAACACAACAGTGTGACATAATGCCCTGCGCAACGTATTCGTCGACCTGGAGATCGATAATTGTAGACCGTCCGAACTACTACTACTAAGTCTGAACCTTCTTGGATAGTCCATAGATAGCTTATTGAATAAAGATAAACGGTAGCGGTACATTAGTACAGATACTTTAAAACGCGGATTAATAAAATTAAAAAATTGGATATAGCGGTGGCGTAGATGCCAGAGCTATATCCAATAAAGCTGTGAAAGCCTTGAACGGCTAACAGCATTAACTTTACCGAATACATACCTAAGCAGAAGTACAAGATGCCTATACTTCACGCGGTTATGGTACTATTGGTATGAGATAGTGACACAGATTCTGTAAAATGGATATACCATGCGAGGACAAAATAAAATATGTATTATTTAGGAACAAACATTTTGATATAAAATGGAAAACATACTTAGCATAAAACTTATAAATAAAAAGAGGAAAAAAGACACCGAAAATACTCGTATTTATTTACTGGCCTAAGATAATATATGGAATTTCTAACTAATACAACATTTTTCAAAGGCAAGTAAAAATAACGATTATCATTTGTCAGTTACACAAACGAAAGAGAACTTTTGGTTAACAACTCGTTGGTTAACTGAAAGGACATTCAATAAATTCGTTCAGTCTTGCTGTAAGTTATTCTAAGAGCTGCAGGTGCGTCGCCGATTTTATGAACATTTGGGGAGAGGGAGAGGCGCCACCGATGCAAGGTGGTTTCGTAATGATTGCAAAGTACCAACGATCAAAAAATGCTTTGTGACATGTTCCGGCGCTGTTTAACCACGCCAGTACATTTAAACGACAGTACATAAACACAACAGTGTGACATAATGCCCTGCGCAACGTATTCGTCGACCTGGAGATCGATAATTGTAGACCGTCCGAACTACTACTACTAAGTCTGAACCTTCTTGGATAGTCCATAGATAGCTTATTGAATAAAGATAAACGGTAGCGGTACATTAGTACAGATACTTTAAAACGCGGATTAATAAAATTAAAAAATTGGATATAGCGGTGGCATAGATGCCAGAGCTATATCCAATAAAGCTGTGAAAGCCTTGAACGGCTAACAGCATTAACTTTACCGAATACATACCTAAGCAGAAGTACAAGATGCCTATACTTCACGCGGTTATGGTACTATTGGTATGAGATAGTGACACAGATTCTGTAAAATGGATATACCATGCGAGGACAAAATAAAATATGTATTATTTAGGAACAAACATTTTGATATAAAATGGAAAACATACTTAGCATAAAACTTATAAATAAAAAGAGGAAAAAAGACACCGAAAATACTCGTATTTATTTACTGGCCTAAGATAATATATGGAATTTCTAACTAATACAACATTTTTCAAAGGCAAGTAAAAATAACGATTATCATTTGTCAGTTACACAAACGAAAGAGAACTTTTGGTTAACAACTCGTTGGTTAACTGAAAGGACATTCAATAAATTCGTTCAGTTTTGCTGTAAGTTATTCTAAATTTGTTCTAGTAGAATCAATGTATTGAACAATTTTATAACCAAAAGAAATAATTTTAATAACTTCTACACAAAATCCAGGAAACCAGTAGGTTATATAGAAGCAGTCATGTCTTACACCCATATGGGAGTGCAAAGATTCGCCTCTCTGGGAAATGTAATCTGACCGGCGCGGAGCCTCTTCGTTGGATCTCTAGGTGATTGACACTGGCAGATAGTTAAACAATGTTCATATATAGGACTCCGGATCCAAAAAGAAACGAAGCAAACCCACTCCATACGAACGGGGAGACATGTTCTTACGCTGTTACTAAACATGCCGTTTTACTGTGCTAATTGGCAGATGAAGTACTGTTACTTCGTCATGGTGAAATTCATACGGAGAGTACCCTCCATGAGACTTGATAGTCAAGTATTGTATATATAGTATGGTAGTGGAAAAGAACCTAAGAACTAAGCAGAGGTAAAATAGAAAAGACGCTTTCGTCTTATATAACCATTTCTTATACTGAAAAAAAGCGATCTAAAGGAAGTTGGATACGTTTCAAATTTATTTGAAAACGATCCAATTTATTTTACAGTCCCCATTAATTTAAATCATGTGCTTAATTTTTTTTGAGTTCATATTTGAAATCAATACCAGCTTTTAACTAAGGAAGCTTTAAAGTTTTAATCCTTTTAAAAACATAATATATTTTTTAATTTCTATATTAATAGATATTTATATTTATGTTTATATTTGAAAGTAACGTTTGACAAAGGAAAGTAAAAATAACGATTATCATTTGTCAGTTACACAAACGAAAGAGAACTTTTGGTTAACAACTCGTTGGTTAACTGAAAGGACATTCAATAAATTCGTTCAGTTTTGCTGTAAGTTATTCTAAATTTGTTCTAGTAGAATCAATGTATTGAACAATTTTATAACCAAAAGAAATAATTTTAATAACTTCTACACAAAATCCAGGAAACCAGTAGGTTATATAGAAGCAGTCATGTCTTACACCCATATGGGAGTGCAAAGATTCGCCTCTCTGGGAAATGTAATCTGACCGGCGCGGAGCCTCTTCGTTGGATCTCTAGGTGATTGACACTGGCAGATAGTTAAACAATGTTCATATATAGGACTCCGGATCCAAAAAGAAACGAAGCAAACCCACTCCATACGAACGGGGAGACATGTTCTTACGCTGTTACTAAACATGCCGTTTTACTGTGCTAATTGGCAGATGAAGTACTGTTACTTCGTCATGGTGAAATTCATACGGAGAGTACCCTCCATGAGACTTGATAGTCAAGTATTGTATATATAGTATGGTAGTGGAAAAGAACCTAAGAACTAAGAAGAGGTAAAATAGAAAAGACGCTTTCGTCTTATATAACCATTTCTTATACTGAAAAAAAGCGATCTAAAGGAAGTTGGATACGTTTCAAATTTATTTGAAAACGATCCAATTTATTTTACAGTCCCCATTAATTTAAATCATGTGCTTAATTTTTTTTGAGTTCATATTTGAAATCAATACCAGCTTTTAACTAAGGAAGCTTTAAAGTTTTAATCCTTTTTAAAAAACATAATATATTTTTTTAATTTCTATATTAATAGATATTTATATTTATGTTTATATTTGAAAGTAACGTTTGACAAAGGAAATTTAATCGAAGAGTAAATTACTTGATTTGTGTGCTCAGTTGGCAAAGTACGTAAATCTATGACGTCAATGCTACGCGGAGTAATCATCGCACAAAACAAAACGTTTGTACAGCTTATTCCGGGTTCGGGTATTTATTTCGTGACTTTTTGCAATAATAAAATTTTTATTGTTATGACGCGTTTTATATCCGTAAACTCACGCAAGATTCAAGGGAAGAAGTAGTATAATGTTTAATCGTTTCTTCTTTTCAAAAACTTTTTATTCTCTTATATTATATTAACCTAATTTATTCACCTAAAGTTTTTTTGCACTAATGAGAGTACAAAAAAGCGGAAGCATAAGGTTGATGCATCTCGCTCACATAGGATGCAAAGTGCAATAGAGTACATGTAATGAATATTATATTAAAATAATTTTTGATTTTATACCAATATACGATAAAAAGACTGCGTGTTAATTTATTTCATTAAATTTATAAAACCTTGAAATTTTCAATTATTCTTTGCATTATAAGATTTTAAGACGCAAGGTTTCCTTTATTTCATTTTATTTTATAATCCCACTATGTACGAGCGAACTAAATGTACACATTCCATGCCTTTTAGTAAACGCGCTAGTTATTTAGCGGATCGTTTTTCGTGGCACAGCCGTTTGTCAGTAAAAAGGATTGAAAAACTCAAGGCGATTTTCAGGAGTAAGCCCGTCGAGGCTTTCAACTCGACACGTTCTATCTTCCGTTGAGGCAAAAAGTGTGTTGAGGAAACTTGTTTGGCTAAGTAGAAATCCGTAATCTCGGCCTACCCCTGTAAGTAATAGCCGTGGAAACTTACGTATTTATTTTCATTACAAATAAAAATAATTTTTAATCAATCATTTAGTCATCCCGTTAACTCGTATCAGTTTTTCTCGTAGTACTTACTATCAGAAAAGCGTATGTTTTAAAGTTTCATTGTATGTGTCATACACTGTGTAATTTATTAGCAAAAGCATTCGGCGGCTTTAAATGAAATAAAGCAGTGTGCAACGACGTCGAACCGTCGTTTGACTTGCATGTGTACAACTTGACTTCGAGCCTGCGCAGGATAGAACACGTGGCAACGACTGAACTCGTGTTGTAATGACGTCGGCTATTTTACTTGGATTTCTATTAATGTTTGAACACTCAATACGTGAGTGGCATAACTACAAGAGAAAGCAGGGAAAAGGGGAAAGCGATTCTACTAAGCGCGTTTTCATGAAGCAGCAGAGTACTTGACCAGTCTCGGTTGTTTGACGGCTAGCTTTTCCATCATGGTTTGCAATTGTTGACGATACAGATCTGCCGTAATCGTCTGGCCAGATCTTAGGAAGCTGTAGTGTATGACACCAGCACTGGTTTACCAAACACTCACCGGTACCTTTTTCTGAGTCAACTTTCGCTTGGAACAGGTTTTGACCGGTTCTCCTGGGTGCAACCTCTGTGATGAGCGTTTTCGACTGTTGTATAGTATCCATTTTACATCACATGCAACTATACGATTAAAAATTCCCTCGTTATTGTGATGGTGGAGTAATGTAACGCAGCATTTAATGCGTGTTTGTAGGTGTGCTTGACTCTGAATTAAAATTCTGCTCTCTGAATTAAAATTAAAACTGAATTAAAATCACACCGAAGCCGCTAACTCTGACGTGGTTTGCCATTGCAATCCGCTTCCACGATCAGCTTTAAATCTTCATTATCAACTTGGATCTCCGGCTGTCCGCCTGGTTTCTTGTGAAGCTCAAAATCTCCGATAACCATTGGAACCAAAAACGTACCGTGCTTTCTTTTACAGTAGCTTACCCCTCATTAATCCTTCGAGCAGTTTCTGCACCGCTGGTGCTACGGTGGAACTCATAATCGTAAGTAACGCGATATATCATGTTTTCCATTTTGTTAATACAAGGATGTCAAAAAGAAAACCAATGACGCAAAAACAAATTAATTCCTAAATTCAAAACACAAATACACAAGCCTTAATTTGAAATACATTTGAATTTGGAATTCCTAACCAAACGTCAGATAATATGAGATCAAAGTGGCCGGTTCGATTTCATATTACATATGAAATGGGCCTAATACTAATCATGTTTCAGAAAACTACATTGCTTTCAAATCCTCTCTTGGCCCGATCACCTGCTCCTGTTTCATTTCCGACGGCTTCAGAATAAAAAATATACGGTAGTCAGAGCTTATTTTTAGATTGCCACTATAATTAAGTACTTTTGTTTGAAAATATTTCTGACTCTTTCTCATTAAAATTTTGAAGGAAAAGGACATATTTTAATATCAAAAAGTATTATATACCACTCCATTTAAGTCCACTACTACTATAGGAGTAATATTCAGTTCGAGAGCGACCGCGTGTATTTCTTGAAAGGAAGCGTGTTTTAAGAGCGCATTACTAGACTCAATTATATATGCTGCTGTTGTATTTTGACTCCCGTCAACATACTTAAGGTTCAGCATTTAAGAGATGATTATTCGAACATTTTTCGACACATTTTCGGTTTCTCTAACACGCCCACCTACAACTGCTTCGAGCTAACTATGCTTATCAGTGCCATTATTAGTATTTGTCAGATAGACATCTTCCTTTCTTTTATAACAATACCAAAGCAATTAACGATATTTGTGAAAATTGTATTTTCACTAATATCGACGCAATACATTTGTTTGAAGTTTTTTATTTGATTTATTCAAAAACACCAATAACAGGAGAGGCCGTCCTACAGAGAGCAGTGGACTAATCACAGATTAATGACGTTATAAAACAAAAAGTACTAAATTGTAATACTGGTATTCAGCAATCTGTCAAGAGTTTGTTTTGATAGCAGAAAAGGTAAATAGTGAATGTGATATCGAAATGAAGAAAGTAATATAACTAAAATAGTTAATTAGTCACGCTCCACCCATTAGTTAATAGGCCATTTGACAGTAGCTTGACAAGGGAATTTATCTTATTCGACCGTTCGGAAACTCAAAATTTTTCTGTTACGTTGATTTGATCGCACTAATAATCAGATAACTTTTAAGTAATCATTCGTTCAGAAATCCGATTTGATTTAACATTTTTGTTCGCTTAACAACCCTGTCAGTTGATCGGGTATTTGATAAGGGCGTAGAATTTTCGTATAATCTAACAGTTGGTACATTTTTTCGTCGCTTTTACGGGTCGACTATCTAGACATATTTCTTGATATATAAATATGTACAATACATCGAAAATCGATACTAATAAATAGGTTTAATAAATATTACACCAACAACAGCGGTATACAGTTTTGGTAGGAACCAATTAGTTAATTGGCACGACTAAAGTCATTTACTTTTATCAGTTTATCAGGTATATTGACACGATTATTTGCAACTGCAATCCAACTTTATTAGAGTTGACACACATAAATAATTTGCAAGTCCTATTGTAAAAGTTAAAATTATATTTGGAACTATTGATTGATATTGTAAAAATTAGAGTTATAATTTAGCGAAGTGTTACATTAATTTTTGCTTCCTAACTTATTTAAAAACATACTCTTAAAATTTACTAAAAACTCTAGTTTCAACTTCCCAGATTCTTTTTTTAATCAAAATTGTTTGTGTTGTAAGTTATATCGCTTTATTAAGTTATGGATGCCTTACTGGGGAGCTTAGTGCTAGATATATTCTATTACAATAAAATCCACGATAGCCAAGTAGCTCGGGGAGTATAGTAGCTTAATGTATTTTATTGATTTCTATATTATTTTTACTCTGTTTATTATTATGATGCTGGTATTTTTCGAAATAGTTTTACCTTCTATTGAATGGAAAGGGAGATAGAGGTATTTTAATGACGTTACCACGTCTACGTGGCAAACGCGCGACACGTTGTAACAACATTATATTATAATATAAAATATCAAAACCATGCAGTGCTCGGTATGTGCCGTATTAATCTACCAAAGAACAAAACGGCCACTAAGGGACTTAAAGTTTTGTAAGGTTTATGTTATTCTATATGGTTTAGCTGTTCAAAGTTCGGAGCGTGTCATTATGTCTAAGTGTCGTTTCCTTTTTATAGTCTCTCGTGTTATGTCTTTCCTTTTTTTTAAAACGTCAATTTGCAGACAGCCGAGGTACAAAAAATTTTTTAACATTGATTAACTAGTAGTAGTAGATTAGTATTTCCCGTATTACTCTGTATATACCTAATAAGGTTATTATGCAAAATCATGCATTAGAGTTTATTGATAGTATTTTAAGGGATCACGATTGATTGTAAACTTCAGCGGGGTCCCCTACTTGGCCAATCAACTCAGTTCAGTTGCTTATACTGTTATAAAAATACGTCAACTGACTTATTTAGCCATTGCACGAACCGTTAACTTTTACTGCATAATTACGAGTGTTCAGTTATGTATGTATATATTCACGAGACACTCTTCTTTCACTTGCTACGGTCCTGACATACGTCTTTTGCTTCTTCCACTTTCATCAATCTTCGCATGCATGCTCGTTGGTTTAGAATACTTTTGACCTGGCGTTTTTTTCAGAACGTCTCCGATTTGATCGTGAAATGTTCGCCTAGGTCTTTCTCTCCCGACTACCATTTACACTCGCCTCATATATTTGTTTCGTCAACCTACTTTCATTAATCCTCTCCACATGTCCAAACCAGATCAAAGCGTCTTTCACAAAATGATAATGTACGAAATTATCGGGAAACACGACCAAGAATAAAGTATTATTTTTATATATTAAAATTAGTTTTAGTTATTCTATATACATATTAATTAACTACTATCTCTATGAAATATATTTGTGGCATAGCAGCTAAGGGTTTAGACGAGCCCGCTCGCTCTTTTGCCTCCTCTTATATAAAAAAAGTGTGTCAACAGAGCCCGTGTACGTAATCAAATAAAAAAAATTAACAATATTCGCTGAATGTCCTACACGCAGAAATCTTAACATATCCTAGATGAGGAGGAGATAAAATGTTTTTAGCTAGCTAGCTAAATATAGCTGATAGACGTTACGAACAAGAAGGGGCTCAATATGATAGACTCCATTAGCCAGAAGTGGTTCCACAGAAAGTAGACCTGGATAACCCGGGACGGTTTCATTTAAAAGATTGACTTTATCACTACGACCAAGCGACGGTTGGTCAGACTAAGGTGAAATTCGGCAATAAATAACATTTAACGGTCTCGTCTTGTAAAGTCGTTACGCCTCTTTTTTGAGATCAAATCCCCGTTTTGTGATTGTGGCATTGCAATTAAAAAAACATATGAATATACCTTGAATATACTTAGAAGTGTCATCCATTACAGTAACGAATCCCTATAATGTGTAATAAGATCAGATCTTTATTAAAAATATTCAAGCTAATTTTTATTAACGTGGTTCACATTTATTTCTTCTTAGCGATAAGTTCCGCCTATTGTACTTGTTTTTTGTTTCCTTAAATAATCTTTGTACGTTAAATCTGTCTGTGTACAATAAAGTGTATTTCATTCATTATTTTTATTTATTTAATTTTCAGTCAATATGCAAGTGGCATACCGAGCGATCCCTAGGATGTCAATATTAACAGAGAGAGTGTTAACATCAGTGCAAAAGTTCATTAATGACTAACTTCCACTCGCGGAAATTTAGGAATTAGCCATGAATTAATTAGTAGCATCAATTTCGTAGTCGTATAAAATAATTACAGCCAAAGTAATATATTTCGCACACGTTCTCAGTTTAATGCTGCTTGCTTATTACTCTACGTCTTGGTATAACTTCAATGAGTGCGAGCTCTGTTATCCAATTAAATCATGGAACCTTAGAAATAATTGCAAGGTGTTAAAAATAAACACCTTTTATGGCTGTTTTAACTTTTAAATTATTGTGTTACTTAATTTGCTTATTTTCGCTGTTAATAGTTAATAATATTTATTTCATTTCTAAACATAAATATGTCATAAAAAGGTAATTCACTGTTATAGCCATGCTGGGCTACTAGACTAAAGAATGCAATAATAAACAACTTTTAGATGCTATTATACGCAACCGAGCTGTGTTACTTTAGGTCTGGCAATTTTACGGTGGTTGTTTTATAGCTCAGACGGAAAATATGAGATTTTCTAGTCATTTCTTTAGTCAACTCTTAAACAAAACGCGATATGAGACAGAGCGATGGGTGTTTTACGCTGTGATAATGTAATATATATGTAATAACAGGTATAAATGTGAACATTTGTTTTTTTTTTTTCAAAGTAACTATGGATTCCAATTTGGCAGAATTCAATCATGATACTTTACATCTCAATAAAAGTTTGCAATCGATATGGTTTATTTCAGTTGTTCGAAAGCTATGAGAATTTAGAGCAGGCTAATGTTAAATGATATTCGTTATCAAGACAAGCGTTTTCACCCAGCCCAGCAGGGGGCGTGGCTGTGTGCCCACTCCTGGGTAAAGGCCTCCTTCTCAATTATCAGAGAGCGTTTTGTAGCCGAGTATGGCTCCAGTGCGGCTTCACAAATCCTAGAAATAATATTTTTATTATTTCTCAGATATGCATGTTTCTTCATGATGTTTTCCTTCAACGCCGAGCACGTGGTAAATACAGCACTTAAAATTGCTATTATAAATTTTAGTGGTACCGGCACCGCGGATCGAACGCAAGTCACTCGACCTCTACGATACTAGAGTTCAATCGATCACTTATTGCGATTGTTAGATTGATACAAAATAGAAATATAAGGCAACTTTGTGGTTTAATTAAAATTATTTATTTTCGTTGTCATTGTATTTATGTAATAGTTATATGAGGGAATTCATTTATATTTTAACTAGTAGTAATAGCAGAATATTGAGAAATTAAGATGAGTGAATATATTTGTAATGGTGCAGTTCTGTAAACTAGGTGAAACATTATTTAAAGAGAAGTACACTATAATATTAATGTCATTTTTTATGGTAAAGGCGGCAAACGAGCAAGCGGTTCACCTGGTAGTTAGTGATTACCGTCGCCAATGTAAATCTGCAACACCAAAAGTGCTGCAGGTGCGTTGCCGGCCTTTAAGGGTATCTGGGAGAAAGGATTGAGGATGTGGAGGAGGATAGAGAAGGGGATAGAGAGGGGGATAGAGAGGGGGAGTGGTCCTCCGGTTACCTCACTCACCGAACGTAACATAGAAGTCATTAAAATTAAAACCTTAATATTATATTTTGTACTACTATTACGTATTAATTACGTATTAGTTATGATAAATACTGAAAAGCCCGGAAGATGATATACATTATACATTTCAGTTTTTTTTTTTTCGTATCGTATAAATATTATATTATATGGTGTGGTCGATTTTGCGACGACTAACCCCCGGTTCCTCGAGCGTTAATCAAATATCCGATCAACTGACAGTGTCTTTAGGTTAACATAAAGTTTACATCGACTGGGTTTCTGAAAGAACAATTACTTGAAAATTACCTTCATCATATATAACCATTTGACATAGTGAGCAAATCAATGAAACATTGAAAATTTTTAGTTTCTGAAGGGTATTCTCTGATAAAGCTACTGTTAAGCTAATCGATGGAATGAGACAGATTAACTATTACGTGTACGGATCTTTTATAATAAAACTGGTTTTCAAAGGAAAAGTACATTATAAAATAAAAAGTACTTAATATTTAAGTACTTTTGTTTTATAATCGACATTACTATCTGTTAATAGCCCACTGCTAGGAGAGCACAAAGCCTCTTCGAACTTGGAAGGATTTACAATAATTGCCACGTCCGTGACACCTCCCCCCAACACAAGCTACTTTATTTCTAACCCATGACGTCTTGCTATTCCAAAAATAGTATTATATAAAAAGAACAAGTTTAACTTAGAAAAGATTTTATTCTAACACACACTGTTAAACTAATAAGATTCTTCAAATTGCTTAAAGTTGCTAAAAAAAGATATTATTTTAATATTAATAAGTAATCAATATCAATTTCAATATCAAGTGATATGTCTTCTTCATACTTTTTCCAAAAAGTAAACTTTTTAAAATTTAAACTAGGATAAGAACTTTTTTAAAATATAGGTGGCAAGAAAGTAAAATAACCTGAACCCTATTTTTATTATTTCCACGAAACAAGATCAAGCCGATCACCGCTTATAAATTTTATTCTAGTAGACCTTTTCGGAGAGGTGAATTTCATCGCTATCTCAACTCAACGTTCACAAATCAAAGGTCGTAATGATCGTCCCAGAAAACCTTCAGTTTTCAGAAAACATTCAGTTTTTTTATTACGAATAGTTCGTGAACCGTATTAAATTCCAACGACTAAACGATAATTTTTTCTTAATTTATTATTAGATTCAGATTATTATTAGATCAGAATGATTATTAAACTGGTTACATATTTTTATTTATTTATTTATTAAACTTCATATACATGAAAATGTATATAGGCGGACTTAATGCCAGAAGCATTCAAATCCAGTCAACCATATATATTAAGTAGTTAGGTTTTTATTTATGAAATGATCATTCCATAATATTTTTACTACTTTGAAGTTCTTTTATATGAAATTCCAAATTGAAGGAAAGATATTGATTCAAATCAAGGCTCATTTTAGTTGTTTATTTGTTTTCCCCCGCTTTTGTTTCTTCAATGTTGCTGTATCTGCTATTACAGAAACATTTAAAATTAGCTTTATTTCGGAATATGAGTTCACATAATGAAAAATGTAAATTCACACAATAACACAGCAAATTCCCGTCAAAGCACGCTTTATAATAAGGATTAATTATTATGTTTTTTTCATAAAAATTTAGTTTATGAAAGGAAATAATTTGTTTGAAATTGTTAATTTCTTAAAATTTATATATTAGGTCGGCGCAAAAGTTTTTTCGTATTTTTTAAGTAAAAAGTTGTAGTAAAATCTCTTTGGATATAATGTTTGTATCTAGCTGATTTTGATGCCAATAAATAGATGACATTTTAAAAATAGAAAAATAAAGAGCAGCTTTCGGTAATTTTTTTTGTTTTTCTATCTGACAAAATGAGTGAATCTAACGAATAAATTTCATTACTAAAAAGAAATTGTGAAAATTTTGTGACGTTTATGGACTTGACGCAGTATAAGTAAGAGCAGCACTAAATTGGTTTAGTCCAGAAATGTCAAAGATGAAGCTTGCTTTGGTCGCCCTGTTACGGAAAAGTCGCTGCCATTTTTGAAAAAGTGGAGCATTATTGACCAAAAAACAGTTTTGTCCCATTTGAAAAAGTCTGGATATAGAAAAAAGCTCGATATTTAGGCGCAACACGACCTCTAAAAGAAAAATAATGAGCCGTGTACTCATTTCCGATTCTCTTTTCAAACGTAATGAAAACGTTTTTGAACAGATTGATCCCTGGTGAAGAAAAATGGATTTCCTATGAAAAAAGACCATGATAAAAGATCAGTCAAGCTCCACAGACTTTGGCGAAACCCGGATTAACTCGCTTTGTGGTGATGCTGTGTGTATGGTGGGATTGGAAGGGCATCGTTCACTATGAGCTTTCACCATTGAGCAAAACTATCGATGGGGATCTCTACTGCCAACAGATAATAAATTGATCCACAGAAATGGTGTGGTTTTTTATCATGATAACGCTCACACACATCTTTAGCTACCTAAATATGGAGAGAGCTTGGTTGGGAAGTGTTAATGCATCATAAAGCTCTGGCCTTGCACCCTTAGATTTACACCAGTTTCGATCTCTTCAGAATTATATAGGTAGTGTTAGGTTTTTTAATGAGAAGTCCAAAAAAAATCTCCAGCTATGGGATTATGTCAATATCTACAAAATGGCAACAAGTTATCAAAAAAGGCACATACATATTATAATCAAATATAAAAAAACTATAAAAGCGAAAAATCTTCTTCACCGACCTATTAATTTGTTTAAGAATCGAGATTAAGTCATAAAAAATGATGATTTATAAAATCATTATTGAACGAAAAGGTTGCTAAGAAGGCTGAAATTAATGGAGCTTAAGTAAATGATAACGCTTTGATTAAAATTATAATTGCTATCTTTTAAGTAATTACCATAATCATTGAGACTACAAGCATCACATATCTATAGCTAAGTGAGTTCTCCTGCCTTTATTTAATGAAACATGTTCTAAGACAATACTGATTAAGGTCTTAACCATCTGGTTTTAAAATAAATAGAAGCTGAAGCTAGCCTGAGTTAACTATGACATCTGGACGTTTAACAACTCAGTCCCCTCGTGACCACAGCTGCTGTAAAGCAATCGAAACGTCGGGAACATAAAAACAAAATTAAACGCGATAAAATTCGTAAATGATAGTTTCATTTTAAAGGAAAGAGTTCTGTCCTTTGCAGAAATATTTTTTAAGAGTGATGAGATCCGGAAAGGGTGCACCACGCAGCTCCAGTGCATATCTCCAACATAATCGTAGCTTTGGCTGTTTTGTTTATTATTTCTTACTATTCTATTTATTTATTTCTTAAATATTTTGCAGGAGTTTTGTGTACATTGTTTTAATCTTTTATTCCTAAAGTTATTTAAACATCTTATTTTTAACAGTTTGTTCTTACACTCTACATTTTTATTTATCTAATTTCTTACACTAACTAGTCTATAATATATTTCATTATATTATAATAGCATTATTACTTGCTACGCTGTTTTGTTCCTCTTTACGACATTTTGAGCGATTTCAATGCAGTATTTTAAGAACACGTCTCTTTTTGGACTTTTTATGATGTTCGGTACGTTTTCCCTTACTATATTTTCATTTATTTTGTTTCTTAGTTCTAGTCTTTGTATTGCAGGTATTGGGCAGTCAAAAAGGATATGTGGGACCGATTCCTGCGTTCCTGGCTCGCATGCGCACGATGAGCTCTCTTTGCACTTAAAGCGATTCAAGTACTCCGAGAACCCACCGTACCCTGTCATAATTTGCGTAACCATGTAGTCGACTTTTATTTTGCGGATCGTCCAGTACGCCGTCACAGCATCCGGGAAGAATATTTTTGTGACCAACGCGGATTCTCCAATTTGATATCTACGATTCCATTCGTCAAGCGTTGCAAGACGAATGCTTCGCTTGGCGAATGAGACCGGGTACAAATCATAATCAGGTCTCCCCCTGGAGCCCAAGGCGGCGCTTTTGGCAAGCTGGTTAGCTCTTTCGTTGCCCTCTATCCCTGCATAGGTCTTGATCCAGAATAAGGTAACAACTTTACCCTGGAGAGATGCTGTTGTTAGATTATCTCTGCTCTCTACTGCAAGAGGATGGAGGCAACTATGATTTATGACCGTTTGTAGAGCTGCCATTGAGTCGCTGAAGACTCCAAAGGAAGACGCTGCGTGTCCGAGAATTACCTGTGTGGCCTTGCAAATGGCCAGAAGCTCAGCCTGGTAGACGGTGCAGTACCCTGGGAGAGCAAGCTTGATGGCTTTTGTTTCGGTTTCCCTGTTCCACACAGACACGGCAGCGCCGACTTTGCCCTCAATCTTGCTCCCGTCAGAAAATATACGAACGTCATAGTCACTGTTTTGAATGAGCTGCTCTCGATCTACCAGGCTCACGAGCCTCAGGCTGATACGCTCGGCGGGATGTGGCGCCTCAATGGCCGGGGCCATCCGCTCGATCTCCCTGTCCCCCAGACCCAGCTGAGGCCGCCTCACGTACTCTGAGATCACGGGGAAGTATTCCAGCCAGCAGCAGCGCCGAGTTCAGGGAGACCGTCCGATAGCCCTTACAAATTCTCTGTGCTATCCCACGCTGGACCACATGAAGCTGTTTGATCGTCATCAGCTTCTCCGCCGCCGGTGCCCACACGCTAGCAGCGTACAGGATGATCGGCTCTATCGTAGCCGTACAAATTATTTTTATTACTTCAGGGTGGAGACCCTAGCTCACTCTCGCCGCTCTAGAGAGTTGTTTATATATTCCGATGGCCTTCCTGCAGACATTCGCCACGTGAGTGTTGAAAGTCAGTCTGTCATCCACGGTGACACCAAGGAGTTTTATTTCCCTGGACATGCCAATGTCGATCCCTCCTATCCTTAGACATGGGGCGTCGTGTTTAAGTTTTCTGGTAATAACCATCGTGTTTGTTTTTTCCGGCGCTAATTTAAGCTTATTTTTGACACCCCACGTCCGAACATGTTCGAGAGCGGCATTGGCACGTCCTTGCACCTCTAGTGCGGTGTCACCATCGAAGACAAGCACGACGTCGTCCGCGAAAGCCTGACCATACACACCCCCATTTTCTTACCTTTTTAAGAGGGGGTCCAGGAGGAGGTTCCACAAGATTGGTCCTCCAATGGAGCCCTGGACGCACCCCTTGGTAGTGATTTTAGTGCACTCCTCTCCCGCATACCTGACCACTACCTCTCTGTTCTTCAGGTAGCTATCAAATACCTTCCTGAGGTTCAGTGGGCACTTTTCCTCAGCCAGTCGGACTCGTATAGCTGGCCACCAGGCGCTATTGAAGGCTCCCTCTATGTCCAAAGAAACCAGAACAATTATTTTATTTCCATCTAGTTTCCTGTGAATGTGTTGCATTAGATTATAGAGGGAGTCCTCGGTGCTTCTCTGGGGCATAAATCTATACTGGCGGGAACTCATTTTAGGCAGCAGGTGGAATTTGAGGCGTGACACTAACATTTTTTCATATATTTTGCCTAGTATTGGCAGTAGACCAATTGGTCTATATGATTTAGCGGCGGCGTAGTCAGTCCTTTCCGGCTTTTCAGCACCACGACCGTAGCTTTCTTCCAAGGCTCCGGAAATTGATGGTATTCCAGACACTTGTTCAAAAATATCAAGAATACATCACTGTGGTTCCTGATGACGTGTTGGCAAATGTCTGCAGTAAAGCCATCCGCTCCCGGGGCCTTTTTCGGGTTAAAGGATTCGCTGGCCTGTTGTAGCTCCGCCATGGTGAATGGTGGGTCGCAGTGCTCAACTTACTTGCCATCATTCACTTTTTCGGCTTCGGCTCTGGTTTGACGGTGGTCGCTGTTTTCGCCGTCAGTGAGATCTTCCGGATAGAAGGTCTCTGCCAGAAACTCGACGGAGCCCCTCCCATCCAGAGCCTCCCCTTCCTTCTCCAGTGGCCGATCATCCTCCCTATTTGTTGTCCTTCCGATCACCCTATATATCCCCTCCCACACACCCTCCCTGTCCTGCTTTCAGCAAAACTCCTTCCAACTTTCCGTCTGAGCCTTTGCCGCTTCTAATTCATACTTTTCTTTTTGTTCCAGGTACTCCTCGACGACCTTTGCACTCCGGAATGGGGGCAGCGTTCCTGATTCTGCGTTTTTTGGTGGCGACTTTCCTCTTCAGCTCGGCGAAATTCTCGGACCACCACGGCAGGGTAAGTGTTTCGTTTGATTTTTTGGTTGGCATCGACTCTACGCAAGCGTCCGTAATTGACTTTGTAAGGCCTAGTGTTGTGTTATTAAGCTGTTCAGCATTCCGTACATTGGTGAGTTCCGCGGTGGTAAATTTATTTTCTATTAATTTTTGATTTAGTTTCTCACGAAAACTCATCCAATTGGCTTTCTTCGTGTTGAACAGCCTAGTGGTCCTTTTTATTTTTATGCCCTTGGATTTTTGCAGCCGAATACTAAATACTATGCCGTTGTGGTCCGCGCTCGTTAGGCCCTCATCAACTCTCCAGTCTTCCACTACTCCGATTAATTCTGCTGAACAAGCTGTTACGTCCACAAAACTTTGGTATCGCTTACCCCCTCGGATGGTATCAAAGGTCGGAGTTTCCCCTCTATTTTGTATGTGCAGCCCCAGCTCATTGAGGGCCCCCAGCATCTCTTCACCTCGGTGGTCATTTAATGGACTCCCCCACCATGAGCTTTTAGCGTTGGCGTCACCTCCAACAATCCACTTTTTGGACCCGATTTCTTTTTCGATCCGCGCTAGATGTTCTAAGTCAGGAGTGATGGGCTGACCGCCCTCGGAGTTCTCGAAGTAAAAGGAGACAAGCGTGATCTCCCAAGCACTGGTGCGGAGTCCCACCACCACGATATTATTTGTGGTGAGCTTCGGGTATTGGACCACGTTAAAGACAGCTATCGCTGCTTTAACTGTTCCGTCTCCTGGACCAGTGCTTTGGAAGACTCTTACGCCCCTGTAACTCTTCATAAGTTTGAGAGCTCCGACATACGGCTCCTGAATTAGGGCTGCTGATATACCGCGATTTTTCGCTTCGATCAGCAGCTCATTGGTCGCTAGCTTCATGCGTTGGAGGTTCGCTTGTGCTATTTGGTAGCGAGTATGTCCATTTTGGGTGCCCTCAGCAATAGGCTATCGTTGAGCGGGCCAGTTCGTCCCATTTCCGACGTATTGGGCAATCGTGGCTGAATGCGTTGTGTGCCGCATGGTCCATTTTTGCCCTGACGCAGTTTTTACAAATCGGAGGTACGTGCGCCAGATAGTCAGTACATTCTGACTTCAGGTGAGGGCCGCCACAGTGGCTGCAGAGGTCCGCCGGCTCTTTCCAGAACCGCTTCCCATGCCCATAGCCCAGGCAACGTGTGCACTGGACCAATGGTGTTTGGTCTTCAGCCTTAACCCGCTGGAGATCAATGTGGACCTTCGCAGCTTCCGTCACCCTCTGCCAGACAGTTGGGGAAACACCGATGACTACGTGGCTGGTGGTTAGGTTAGGTTGGGTTAGGTTAGGTTAGGTTAGGTTAGGTTAGGTTAGGTTTTTTTTTTTTTATTCCTTATGTATATATTTTTTTTTAATTAATTTTTTTCTTTCTTTTTCCAGTTATTAGTCTTATTGTATTAGTGTGAGCATGCTTATTAATATAATTTTTTTTTTCTTACAATCTGTATATTTTTATAACTATGTTTATTGAGTTACAGTGCCGTTTGCGTGTTCAAGTTTTCCATGACCGCTGAGTCCCTATTTCTCATTGCCATTTTTAAGTTGTAATCTTTTATTTTGTTAGTTGATGCAGCCATCGCACTCTGAATCAGCCTCCCTGTTGCGTCGTCACAGTCATCCGCGTAGTATGTGCAGCTAACTGTGTGTCTGGACACCGCCACCACTGCATGCTGAACGCTGTCGTGCAGTTTTAGCTTCTCTGCAGCAGTTCTTATAATTATGACAGTTTCGCATGTGAGTCCTTGGGCCTCGTGGACTGTTAAGAGGCGTGACCCGGCGCCCGACCCGTACCCTATGTTCGTCAGGGATTCCTTTTCGGTTTGGGTGAACACCAGGTACAGTGTGTCAGAGAGAGTGCTTGGTATATTTGCTCCCGTGTACCTTTCCCTTTTCAGTGAGTGCACCAGAGACTTGGATGAGTATATGCCGCTGTAGATCTCGTTGAGGGCATACGGCACATCCATTGGGTTCCGGTGCGTACACAGGAGCTCCTGGCTGATCGTGGTTACCAGGTTTGGGCGAGTGTACTGCATCGTAAAGAGGTTCTCTCTATCGATGAAGGGAAGTTGATTGATATCGCCGATGAGCAGCATTTCTTGCGCTCCGCATAGCTTTGTTGCCATCACTATGGCTCCGAAATGGTTCATGAGAGCCTCGTCGACGATGAGTCGAGAGCATCGACCCCTGTCAGGCTCTCTTACTCCATTTACAAGCACCGAGGCCATAGTGCGTATTTTCGTTTTGGCGTCTGCGCCTATGCGGTTTGCTAGTTTTTCTTTGAGATCTTTTGCTGCTTCCAGCGTCGTTGTTATTATCAAATCCCTTTCCCCCTCGAACTGGCTTACCACCCACGTCGTCTTTCCGCATCCGGGGACTCCGTTGATCCACGTTATTTTTGGTTCTTTCCAGGTGTCCCAGGGCGCCCCGACTCCATCCTCTGTGATGGCTTCAGCCATCTTGAGGATCTTGTCGTTTAGCATCACCCTGGTGCACCGTGCGGTTGCAACAATATGGTCCTCCGGAGGCGTTTTGAATTTGAGTTTTCCGCTCTTTTCCGTTTCGTTTTCATCTAGCATCACGAAGCCAGCCGTTCCACTGTAAGCTGCCATATGGTGTTTAAAACTGCCTCTCAAGACTGTGGACGTTCTGTTGTCATATACGGCTGCTTCCGCCTCCTCGCACCTTTAGCAGATCCTCACTACCGAGATGGTAAGTTTGTAGAATGTTTCTACATGTGGTGAGGTTCGCTTCTATGGTGGCTTTTGTTAAAGCTTTAAACTCAAGGAACGCGTTTATTATGTGGTCTTTAGGCTCCGCTATCGGACAAAGACTTGGCTGGCCGGATTTTCTCGTGGCGGCTTTAGCTTGGTCATGCTTTTGGGATGGTGATGTGTTGGGTAGCTCTCTTATGTGGTGTTGTTTGAGGTTGAGTAATTTCCTCCTTGACACTGCGGGAAGGCTCCGTGCTGCTGCACTTATAGTGTGAAGGTTAGGTTAGGTTAGGTTAGGTTAGGTTAGGTTAGGTTAGGTTAGATTAGGTTAGGTAAGGTTAGGTTAGGTTAGGTTAGGTTAGGATAGGATAGGATTTGTTAGGTTATGTTAGGTTAGGTTAGGTTAGGTTAGGTTAGCTTCACCTGTCCTCTAATAATATTTTTTTTTAGATTTCTCAGACATGAAGGTTTCTTCGTGATGTTTTCCATCACTATTGCGTACTTAGTAACTTCAGCACTTAAAAATTCCTAATAACGATTTTAATAGTGATGCGAAATGCAATGCGAAAAGCGAGTGCCATCTACTAGGCTACTGCGGCTCTTAATGGTAATGATAGTAAATTTATTTCACACAATGAGACGAACTTATGTCACTTGCTTTCTGTAAGATCGTAAGTGGCCCATGAATAACATAATATTATATACTTTAATCATGATTTATAATATTTTTACAAACCAAATTAGGATGGATTTTCCGGTTCGAAGTTCACATCGAACTACTTAAGGTACTGTGTTTTAAATTACGTAGCAATCCAACAACAAACGATAAGTAAAACCCAGATACCGAAAGTTAAATAATTTAATGGCTATGCTGTTTTGTAATTAGTGTGACTAAATTCAATTACGTTAGACAAACTTTCATACCTGAAATGAAATATGGAGTGGTTTAATTAACGAAACAGCCGCTTTAACCCGGTCGCTGTCCTTTATAAGCTATTTATATTTGTTACGAGTTTTACTTAATTTATACACTACTTGAGAGAAACAATGAACAATCGGTAATTGGAAGTAACATTCTATGAATGGTATGAATTTGGGTAAGTAGGTTTAAATCAGACACGAACGGGTACTCTGCTCTTGAGTTTTACTGTTGCTGGTTCTAAGCATTCCTCAAATTGGCTGACGGACATGGGAATCAACTTTTGTCCGATACCTTAGCCATAAAGTGGCGCATGCGATGCTCCTGCGTATTTTCATATCCAGAAGGAATGAAGCCTCTACCTCTTTGAAAATGGATCCGTTAAAGTGACGAGAGTACTATGCCAAGTTGTTAGTAAGTTTGTCGAATTATAAGTATGAGATCACCGTAAAGTGTTTTAATTTTGCAAACATATTAAAACGCTGGTGGATCAGTAAAATAGCAAATTCTTCAGAAAGTAGTTTATTTTAACAGCAGATATATTTATATAACTAAAATTAGTTTTTCGTCGGCCATTCAGTAAATTAATAACTACGCTTTTGCAAAATAATTCTGAGTATATGAATAAATTCATCAGCAAAGTGGGTACGAAATTTTTATATAATCTTTAAAGGTTGTATATTTTGTTAAATATTTAATTGTTTGTATAATTCTCGTCGTATTAAATATAAGATAACGAGTTTTAATTTAATTCTTTCTTCTATTTACGCGAACACATAGTTTCATTTCAATTAAACATTTTTATTTTTAACATTTTACAGTGAACCCATTGGTGCATAAAAATACACATGAAAGTTTAACAAAATAACTTTAGTTTTACACTATTACTAACAAAAATTTAACACTTTTGTGTTCGTTTGGAAATCGTTACTACTTTTTGTTGCTTAAAAAGAAATTGGCAACACGTATGTATGCATCTATGCTTATATTTATGAATGTCTGTATGTATTTCGTTCCATGTTTCGTGTGTATTTATAGATATATATTATGTATTTATTATAAATGTATATATTTTAAATAAATTAAGAAGTATTTCTAACTTTGGTTAATCAATTGACTAGACATCATTTGTACTTGTACCCATGGCATATTTTCGGCTCAACCGAAGAGTAGAACGGCAGAGAATGCCTCTGAAGTAAATTTTGTTAGTGTAGAAATAAATAATATATAAATGAACAATAGTTTAAGATCTGAGGCTCTAGTTACAATTGTTACAGATTATTATATTTTCTTACAGAGTCAATACAATATTACAATAATTTATTAGGAATACACACACACACACGTATACTACACGTATACTTTAAAATAAAAGGAGCCTACGGAATTTGCTCTATTCCAAAAAAATCAAAATTCTATAGAAAAATATGATATGACTACAAATTGTACGGCTATGATCTGCTTAGATCAGCAATGCAGGGCACGATCAGCCATCAGTTCTTTGAAAGGTTTCTTTTATTTTTATTATTTATTTGCGACGAGGCTCGCCCTTCTGCGCATTCCGTTACCCGGGGAGATGAAAAATTAGTTTGCAAATGGAAATACAGTCCCATCCCATATTTGTATGAAAAATTTTCGTTTATTTGTAGAGACTCGCGACACAAAAGTTATTAGTCTTAATGTAGTCACTTAAAATGTAAGGAGGATTAATAATTTTTCAATAACCATGTATCGTAAAAGTTAGCTTTCACCCTAATGCTACAAAAAGTGTAAATGTCAGATTACAGAAAAAAAATTGTATGAAAAAGAGCAAAAATGAAAGAAGGAAATGTCGGGGTCGTAAATACATGTTGTTGCTGCTAGAGCAATTTCAACATTCTAACATAAAACACACCTGTCTGTGACCTCTTTCAATGTCCCTCTTTTACGACGCGTAACGAAACAGAAAGTCTTTGAAAGGGCAGCCATATTTAGGTTATTGTAATAAGCATATTTAATTAATTAAAATTTTCAAATATTGTTACGATTTAAAATTTAGTTTATCAACATTAGCATTCTTGTGTTGTTTTGAGCGAATGGTAAAGGCGGAGCAACTACAGGAATGTACTCATTGTAAAAACGCGAGTATGTCACGTTTATTACAGTTAAGAGGATTTATTATTGATATATATTATTGATTAATTTAACAACTTTTTCTCTAAATGTTGGCATTTATGATGTGCAACCGAAAAATGGCAGAATATACCCAAAACCCAAATTCTACAGACATGTAATGGGGAGCAGCATTACTAGTTCGAGGGCACTGGCACGGGCCCATCACGTCTGCCCAGCGTGGTAAGATAAGTCTTCCATGTGAGGTATGGCAGCTTTTGTTGGGTAGTTTCAAAGCAAAACTTATATTTGTCAGTGGTCGTCTACGGGATGATAATAACCTTCTGATGAAAGAGAAGTATACTTAAGACTTCATCTCCTCCATCAGACCCAAAAGGCGGACCCGGCATTGCGCTCATAAAGCGTCGTGAATGTAGGCAAACGTCCTACGTTAGGCATGCCAGAATATATTTGCGTCTTCTTTTAAAGTTCTTTGTCCAGAATTGCATTCATCTAGGTTAAAGAAGAAGTTTCGTAACTTATTTAAAGTTACAGGGGCGCAGACTGACAAATTATTCATGGTCTTCAACCACTACATTCCTTACCGGTACGCTCTAAGTTCTGAATGTTAATAAGTTGCGGATAATTATGTGTTTAAATATAAGCCATGCTACTAATTGATACTTTTTCGAATAACTTATTTTTTTTCCGATTTAAGTCGCCCACATCATGTTGGCATACAATACAAGAATATCATCAATAATATAGACGTTATATTTCCACAAACATTGTTTATACATCGTAGGCAGAACATACATTTTAATAATTATGAAGAGAAGGTTATTATGAAGTTTATTCTGTTCTAGCGCAGATAATATTTGATGACTTTTCTGTTGATAGCCAGAAGATAGTCTGTCAAGTTCTTGCGCGACCCTACCGCGTAACAATGGTTTTATTATAATTATTTATTTATTTTATTAGTACTCTTTATTGGACCTACCAAAAATAACAAACATATTTAAAAGGTAGGTACTTGTAATACCTAGTTTTACAAATATGTCTCTATACTAAATCAATAATTCGAAAAGTTTAATTAAGGTCCTGTGTATTGTCAGCGAAAAACAAGCTGGTAGGCGTGGCTTCACCCCGCTCGTGTTTTACGAGTGAATAAGCGCTAAGCCGTCGCAAAGCCGTCGCAAGCGTCGTGACCAGTCACAGTCACAGAACAGGCCCCAGAGAATTTTATTAGAAGTAGGTATTTAAAGTGATAATCATTTTGCATATCTAGGCGATCAGAATAGATACCCTATCCCAAGATGACATTTTCATAATCAGGACCCCAAAAAACTTCGAAAGAATATCTATTCATTACGATATTTTTTTAAAAATAGCATGTCCGCCATCTTCTTGAATAAGGAAATGGATGTCATTTTCTTAATCAGCGCTCTGAGAAATCTTAATAATAAAACACATATCGATATTTTTCCTGGGTTGAAATCAAAATAAATATCAAATCGGAAACAAAAATGTATCTATTTTCTAATTAACCTTAATCACATCGAAAACTATAATTAGCTATCTACATAGCATAAGCTATAAGCAGATCGTAATTTCATGTAAACTTACTATAAACTATCATTAATTATATGCCTAATATACTTGAAACAACTATCACAAAACAACAGGCGTAAACCAATTTTATTCGTTTTTTTCTTTACGTGTCTGCCAGCATTCGGGTTGCATACTTGGCGATGTTTCGCTGCCGTGCACCACTTGCTTCTCTATGATTACATACTAACACCCGGCGGTCAAGTGTGATCTTGTGTATTACAAATGGAAAAACATAACAGAATAAATCATATCAGACGTTTATTCAATGTAAAATTAAACATCTGCATAAAACATGATGAGTATTCCTTAAAAGAAAAACATACAAATAAGCTTACAAGTTAATTATGGCGAGTTTTTAATGGACAACTATTTACTGAAGAAAATTTTAACAATTTTCTCAAAAATATATTTTTGTCCTCTTTCTTATCTCCTAGCTTTCTCTTTAATTTAACAACATTGTTGTTATCGCAGATAAAATAACTTGATTACGTTTGTACTAATTATCTGTTTTACTGGTATCTATACCATATTAATATAATTTTCATAATCAGTATAATTTAAAAGTATCGTTATTGCTAAGGTGTTATTAATACAAGGTATACAAAATGTGTAAAAAGGTAGAATATTGTCAATACTAATTTACAAATAATGCAAAATGCTTGAAAAATATTGGGTCTTTGTACAAGTTTGTTATAATTTATTTCTCCCCTCCCTCGCGTACAAAAGACATATTTTTCGTTTCGATCTAACCTGCAGTTAAAACGTGGTAGAGCCAAGTGGTGGCTTTAGCTGCCACTCGAATAGGCTGGCTCGACCGGGTTTATACCACAACCTCGCAGAATACCAGCGTGGAGTAGAGGCATCTTGTGCTTCAGCGTTTTGTTAGGTGAGTGAGGTATCCGGAGGCCCCATCTCCCTCATCATCCTCCCTCCCATCTCCCAAATACCCTTAAAGGCCGGCAACGCACCAGCAACTTCTCTGGTGTTGCAGATGTAAATGGGCGATGGTAATCACTTACCATTAGGTGAAACGATTGCTCGTTTGCCGCCTTTCCCATAAAAAATTGTATTGTAACACACACCTAATAATAAATATTGGTTGAATCTTGACATACCTACTTCTTAGAAGAAAGATCATTTTAACTCACGAAAACGTAATCATCCCGACGACGACGATGCACTTCAGTATTCAGAGAAAAAAAATATGTAACACAATTAATACTATAAAATAAAAAATACAGAATGTATAACCGGCGGTGACACCGCTGGACAGCGAATTGTCGAAAATTTCTACAACCACAACCACATTATTATTTCGCAATAACGGTTATCGATGTACAGACTTATGAACTCATACAAAAAGTACTTTAATTCTGTTGATATTAAGTTTTGTCCATGGGTGCTTTTAAAAAGGCGAAAATGCGTAATAGAAATAATAAACTGTCAATAAAGATTATTCTCTTTTTTATTATTTAAAATGTATTTTAATTTTCATTTATATTTACTCTAATACTAAGAATACTAAAGAATAACTTTCATTTATTGTTACTTTTTGTTACATTGATCAAAATCCGATCGTGTAATACTATAATTAATTAATGAGTAACAAATTACATCACCATTTTTCTACTGTACTGGAAGCACAATAACTAATATTTGTATACTAGTAGTATTTATTAGTTAACACTGTGTTTACTGTTTGTTGTTTTTCTAAATAATATAAAAAAGGAAAAACAAAGGAAAAGGAAAAATTAAACGTGAAAGAGACGTTGATAATTCGAAAATATCAATGCTAACTTATTAGTAGATTTTTTTCTCAATTCTCTTTTGTCTGACTAATCCTCTTAACCATATTACATATAGTAGTAGTCAAATATTTGTTGAGATCTGTGCTCTACATTAACTGAATTTAAGTCAGTTTTGTTCGAACCAGCGATAAAATCCTAGAAAAATGGTAATAAAACATTATTTTGGGGTTTTATCAAGCTTATTTTCTTTTTTAATACTTGCTTTAGAGCACCTGTGGTCACAGAGAGACAATGTTGCAAGTCTGTACTAGTGCTGCTGTTTGTCTTTGTGTCGTTTTAGTTGTTTGTCCTGAGATGTATATTTGTTTGTATTTTGTATTAAAATTCATTATTCTATGTGTATATGGTATATTTGTATATATCGTATTTATGTATCTATGTATGTATGTATGTATGTATGTATCTACCTATCTGTGTAAGTATTTATTTTGATATTTACATCCTTTTACTTGTTTTATTCTCTTAGCTGTATCGCCTCTATTACTTGTTTATCTCTGCTTAGCCTAAGGGTTGACTGGGAGAGAATGCCTCTAGGCATTAAGTCCGTCATGTGTACCACTTTGTGCATGAAGATTAAATAGACAAATAAATGTACTGTATATTAGTCATACTGCATATTCAGGAGACATGTTGTTCTCTGGTGAGTTCCTAGTTACAATTGAGATGCAGTCTTCTACTGGTAGGCATGCGAATATTGACTGGACATCAAAGCATTGGACATTTCATTGTCATATAAGTCCCTTCCCTGGATGCAATTATGCAATATTTACGTTGGATATTAAAGGTTAAGAAAAGTATGGTTACTTTGGAGTGTGGTTAGTGTGTAAGGTTATCAAACTGAAGGCGACAATGCAGTCCGTATAGACAGGCGTTGTCTATGTTTTTAAATATGCAAGTTTATATAACGCTATGAAAAGTCACCTAAAAGTAAAAAAAAGCTACATTTCACTGGCGATACATATGCATGAGGAAAATGGCATGAGCGGGACTAGGCTATTGCAAAAGCAAAATCGATTTTTGTAAAGTGGAAAAGCGGAAAGTTTTAAAGCAGTAAGTTTAATATACTTTTATAGTTATTTTCAAAATTTTTAAACATTATTCACATTCTCATAGTCATATTATCTTAAATTCAAGCTGAAATATTTTCTAGCTCGCTTTGAAATAGGGTTTCGGGGATCCGTGCTCGAAAATGACCGCGCTAGGCTTTATTGGGACGGCCTGTCGTCATCACGGACAGGGCAATAATAGTGAACAAGCCTGATATTATGGTCCCCGCAATGGACCGCTTTGAGCATAAATGGTGGAGGCGGTGCTTCTCGATACCAACCGCATCGTCCGCTGGTTTCTTTGTCTTTCACCCTAACCCTGGGCAAGAGGAGACCAGATGTCTCCTTTTCCGAGGGCTTCCGTCGGATCGGGTTTTGTTTATTTAATTTTAAAAATGTTGGTCATTATGTCTTATTGTATATGCTATCATATTTTAGGTATATATATGTATTTATATATAACCCAGCCAGATGAGAATACTGTATAATTACTCCAATAATAATGAACTTGAGTTCTTTATTTTTCAACGTAAGAAAGATAATTTCTTTTTGTTTGTGAAATGTCAATCCTTTTTTTAGAATCAACCTCCGTTTCGTAATGAGGCTTCTCAGACGGTGAACAAATAGACGAAAGAAACTCCGTATCCGATATTTTTTTTAATAATTATAATGTACAGCATAAAATAAAAGGTATAGGCCTATAGGCAACTGAAAGCATGACACAAGAATACAGTGATCCACCAACCTAAATCACAAGTGCACTGCAAACTTGAGCAGACCAGTCTCCACAAGCAGCACTTGTTCACAAGTATGACGCAAGTGGTAGGCATCGGCCACTTCAACCATATTAAAAGGAAATGGACGACCCACCACACGACGCCGCCACAAGCAGTAGCCATAAGCAAAAGTTCGCTAATACCAGGGTCGTGTTTTGCTGAAATGTGTTTGGAAAAAAAAAGTAATCGAAAAATTTATTAATAAAACTCGTCATGTATGTGTCGTAATTGCAAATATATCAGACCTATAATTTATTCTCGTGAAAATGACATCAAAGATTTTTCAATTTTCGCAGGACCCTAAATATTTTCCGCCTAAGCTAACTTAGGCTAACCTAAGTTACTTTCCACAATGAACGGTATATCTAACACTAATAACTTTTCCCTTAGTCGCTATTTACGACACCCATGAGAAGAAAGGGGATGGTAGATTCTTATGCCGATACCACAAGGTAATAAACCACAAAATTGCATTCTGACGGTTTTTGACACTGAATCTGAACCATTTACATCGGGTACGGTGAAGTGAAGCGTAAGAATCGGCTCAATGTTTTCTATATCCTATATAACTGAGTCGCATATGCTACGAGTGTACATACGGCTACAGAGAACAGAAGAAGTTAAGTACATCACATCATCTTTTACATTCAATTAAAACAACATATAAGAAAATAAAATATTTTTATTTTTTTTTGCTTTCCATCAGTATTATTACTTGGCATCAAAGTGAAATGTAATAAAAACCTATAAATTTTTCTAAATGTGAAGAAACATATTACTATTTCTGTTTTCAGGGAAAGGAATGGAAAAACATTCTATTTGTAACGGTATGCGTTTTATAGCAATTAATCTGTATTCTAAGATCCCAAAGTCAAGACGCTATGTAGTATAGATTTATACGATGGTTTTATTTTTTATCCATACATATATCAGTACAAAAGTGATTTCTGTTATTTTTATATTTTTGGGAAAAAATAAGGATATATACTCCATACGAGTGATATTGGAGTCAAATTAATGTTTTCTTAAATTTTTGCCTGACTGTCTTTGTGTTCGTTTCACGCAAAACCTATTGGAATAATTTTAATTAAATGAGGTATGCAAGTAGTTAATAAGCCTAGTGATTTGTTCAGATAAATGTTTAAAATAATAACGCAAATAAATCAGACCCAAAAGTTAGTCTAGGCCATATTTTTTGTTAAATTAAATGGTGTCCCGAAGCGTTTCAAGATATAGGACCAGCATGACTAGGCATCACACCGAGAGAGTTCCGTATTCTAACATCAATACGTTATCATTCATATCACCCGTTACCTCACTCACCGAAAAAAACGCCGAAGCACAAGGTATCTTTATTTCATGCCGGTATTCTGTGAGGCCGTGGTACTACCCCGGTCGAGCTGGCCCATACGAGCGACAGCAGAAACCACCGCTTGGCTATTTAAAGCGGAAGTGGGTTTTTAAACGTGGTATAGCCAAGCGCAAGAAGTAGCCATATTCTGTATATTAAACGTACATTAAATGTTCTGCGAATTTAAGGCACTTTTTATGTTATATAAATATATCGAGTAGAACAAAGGCCGTAAGAACGATACTTGCGGAATCTCTGTAGGAATTTTGATTTATAGCTTTGAAGTACCACCGCCGGTGAACTATTCAAAAAATATTATTGAATTCACCAGAGTAGATCGCCAGATCGGTAGCTTTCTGGAAGTCATTGTAGATCACATCTACTTGTCCCCCACAGGGCCAAATCTATTCACGTAATCCAAAAAGAACACGAGATTAATTAGTGTAGCGTTCTCTCAAAAACCGTGTTGCTGTTTAGGCCACGCCAGGTAAATAACCGGATATATAACGCTGAATACAACATTTAGATAGTTCTCTGTAATATTCAATTTTTGTTTAGGACTCTTTTTGTGAAATAGGATTACGTTAGTTTTTCTCCAGTTTTCGGGAAACTGCCCATACCTGACAGATCGGTTAATAATACAAGTAAATGGTTTACACAAAGATGTCGACCAGTATTTCCAGAATTCTAAAGGGATATCGTCGCTACCCAGTCCTTTAATTTACATCCAGCGAACTAAGATATTTTTCAACACAAGCAGCGGATAAAGTTAGATTGCATATAATATAATTTGCGCAGGCTTTAACTTCAGATACAGAGTTAGTGAGTAAAGCATGTACATGTGATTTTTTTTCACAAATTTAACTAATTGTGTAATGAGAAACGTAAATAGTTAACGTTCCCGAACATTTACTATAATAATAAACCCCTAAATAAACCTAAGGCCGGTAACGGACCTGCAGCTCACCTGGTGTTGCAGATGTAAGTGGTCATCAGTAATCACTTAGCAGCAGGTGAGCCGCTTGCTTATTTGTTTTCTTAAGCAGTAAATTACACTTGAAAATATTAAACAGTGTTCTCAGAATATTACATATTTAAACGATGAATCTTAACACCATCCATCTCAGTTAGCTGCTGTTGGCAAATCTTTGTTTCAGAGAGCGCGAGATGTCAGTGACAGTAAACACTTGGCCACCGAGCTTCAGCATGTCAAGCAAGTCCTGCACGACAACAAGCTTCGGGCAAGACAACAAGCAATCTATTTTTCCTGTGAAAATATTTTTATTTTTTTTGCTTTCCATCAGTATTATTACTTGGCATCAAAGTGGAATGTAATAAAAACCTATAAATTTTTCTAAATGTGAAGAAACATATTACTATTTCTGTTTTCAGGAAAGGAATGGAAAAACATTCTATTTGTAACGGTATGCGTTTTATAGCAATTAATCTGTATTCTAAGATCCCAAAGTCAAGACGCTATGTAGTATAGATTTATACGATGGTTTTATTTTTTATCCATACATATATCAGTACAAAAGTGATTTCTGTTATTTTTATATTTTTGGGAAAAAATAAGGATATATACTCCATACGAGTGATATTGGAGTCAAATTAATGTTTTATTAAATTTTTGCCTGACTGTCTTTGTGTTCGTTTCACGCAAAACCTATTGGAATAATTTAAATTAAATGAGGTATGCAAGTAGTTAATAAGCCTAGTGATTTGTTCAGATAAATGTTTAAAATAATAACGCAAATAAATCAGACCCAAAAGTTAGTCTAGGCCATATTTTTTGTTAAATTAAATGGTGTCCCGAAGCGTTTCAAGATATAGGACCAGCATGACTAGGCATCACACCGAGAGAGTTCCGTATTCTAACATCAATACGTTATCATTCATATCACCCGTTACCTCACTCACCGAAAAAAACGCCGAAGCACAAGGTATCTTTATTTCATGCCGGTATTCTGTGCGGCCGTGGTACTACCCCGGTCGAGCCTGCCCATTCGAGCAGCAGCAAAAGCCGCTGCTTGGCTTTGCTATGTATTGACATAACATTACATATTTTTTTTATGGGAAAGGCGCTAAACGAGCTAGTGGTTCACCTGATGGTAAGTGATTACCGTCGCCCACAATCATATACAACACCAGAAGTGCTGCAGATGTGTTGCCGGCCTTTAAGGGTATTTGGGAGACGGCAGGGAGGAGCAGGTGGGGGATGGGGCGGGGGAGTGGGTCTCCGGTTACCTCACTCATCGAACGGAATGCAGAAGCACAAGATGCCGCCGATGCATACTTTACGCCGGTATTCTGCGAGGCCGTGGTACCAACCCGGTAGAGCTGGCCCATACGAGCGACAGCAGAAACCACCGCTTGGCTATTTAAAGCGGAAGTGGGTTTTTAAACGTGGTATAGCCAAGCGCAAGAAGTAGCCATATTCTGTATATTAAACGTACATTAAATGTTCTGCGAATTTAAGGCACTTTTTATGTTATATAAATATATCGAGTAGAACAAAGGCCGTAAGAACGATACTTGCGGAATCTCTGTAGGAATTTTGATTTATAGCTTTGAAGTACCACCGCCGGTGAACTATTCAAAAAATATTATTGAATTCACCAGAGTAGATCGCCAGATCGGTAGCTTTCTGGAAGTCATTGTAGATCACATCTACTTGTCCCCCACAGGGCCAAATCTATTCACGTAATCCAAAAAGAACACGAGATTAATTAGTGTAGCGTTCTCTCAAAAACCGTGTTGCTGTTTAGGCCACGCCAGGTAAATAACCGGATATATAACGCTGAATACAACATTTAGATAGTTCTCTGTAATATTCAATTTTTGTTTAGGACTCTTTTTGTGAAATAGGATTACGTTAGTTTTTCTCCAGTTTTCGGGAAACTGCCCATACCTGACAGATCGGTTAATAATACAAGTAAATGGTTTACACAAAGATGTCGACCAGTATTTCCAGAATTCTAAAGGGATATCGTCGCTACCCAGTCCTTTAATTTACATCCAGCGAACTAAGATATTTTTCAACACAAGCAGCGGATAAAGTTAGATTGCATATAATATAATTTGCGCAGGCTTTAACTTCAGATACAGAGTTAGTGAGTAAAGCATGTACATGTGATTTTTTTTCACAAATTTAACTAATTGTGTAATGAGAAACGTAAATAGTTAACGTTCCCGAACATTTACTATAATAATAAACCCCTAAATAAACCTAAGGCCGGTAACGGACCTGCAGCTCACCTGGTGTTGCAGATGTAAGTGGTCATCAGTAATCACTTAGCAGCAGGTGAGCCGCTTGCTTATTTGTTTTCTTAAGCAGTAAATTACACTTGAAAATATTAAACAGTGTTCTCAGAATATTACATATTTAAACGATGAATCTTAACACCATCCATCTCAGTTAGCTGCTGTTGGCAAATCTTTGTTTCAGAGAGCGCGAGATGTCAGTGACAGTAAACACTTGGCCACCGAGCTTCAGCATGTCAAGCAAGTCCTGCACGACAACAAGCTTCGGGCAAGACAACAAGCAATCTATTTTTCCTGTGAAAATATTTTGTACATAGCTTCTTTCCTCTCCCTTGAAGTGTGTCGAATATTATAACGAACAGAGCACTTTAGTTCATGTTATATTTCCCTTGTTGGTACAATACGGTAAATAAACAAAATTTCAATACTCTGTTTCAAAAGTCATCACTGGGGATTGCTCAATAACAGTTGAAGCTAACTAATTTATACGGATTTAATATAACTTATTTCATTATTCACGTTAAATTAAACGTAGAATTAATTAAACTCCTTTATGGTCACGGGACGAGCGAGGTGTTTGACGTTCTGAAGTCTAAGTTAACTCAGGGCTTCTAGCAAGATTTTCTATTAATGATCCGATCGACATATACAATACTGGACTTTGCATACATGAACCTGCTGGAAACCCAAACTTCGGGAAGAGAAAAAGTTGAATTAAATGTTATTTTTGACTAGTAAACTATACATTTTGGTGATTATAGAACCAATAATTAATTTAAATGCTGTAGACATTTTTGAAAAGAGAATTTTTATTCCTATGGAAACCAACTCTTTCGTTACAATCTAGTTATTTAATGGCGATCGTTAGATCGATCAGTTTTACAAAAAAATTATTAAAAAATGAAGAACGGACTTCAAAAATAAATCTTCGATTAAATACGATCTGGATCATGAACTGTAATTTGAAGTAAGTTAATAGGTTTTTACTAAGACACACCAGATGAACTAGGGTGGGCTAGTTATCAAGCCCTACCTTATGTTTTGTAACACGAAGTTGTTAAGTAATACCACATTTAATCAGTAAAAGAGTTATATATGTATTTATAAACTTATACATAAACCCCTCTAATACAAATACAAAGTATATTTATGTTTCAAAGTCATTTCATTTGGGCTGAAATAAACCGTCATTTAGCTTCACGCTCACTGCACACGAGTAAAGAAATGGATAACGTTTTGATACGGTACAGGAAAATTTCTTTCAAGAAAAGTAGCCGAAAGTAAATTATTAAAGCGTCAGTGTAAATAGGCGAATTTCAATTTAATGTTAAAAAATGGTATGTAATTGTATGTAATGTTTTAAAGTATTCAATATTATAAACAAATAAAGAGCATATGCGCTGGATATCTACAGGATTTATTGACTAAGTGGGAGAGTCGGCAAAGGATGTCTTAGATAGAATCTGACATAATGACGATCGCCTGAAGAAAGACTAGAGTGAGTATGCGTAGATATGGATGTGAAAGAGTCGAGAAATGTGTGACATCGTGTCATATTATTGTGATTTTATTTAAATTTTCGTTGGATAAATTTATAATTCACTTATTAATTAACTATTTCTTTAATATCCTTAAGTTCGCGGGTAGGGAGTTCGGTAGATGGGCTTATTATCAGTTGAAATAATTTTGAAGTTCAAAAACTGTGTTATAAGTTGATATTACATATTTATTTCTATACATTTTTTTGTTAAATATATTATTTATTTAGGTCTTATTCTTGTTTTGAGAAGAACTGAGACAAGTTACTGCGAGCACAATTTGTCATGCCAAATAGAAATCCGTATTCTGTGCCTACTCCTATGGGTGACACGTGCGAGTGATATTAATAATAAGCTCTCACGGCCGTATACCCTATACAGGGGTGCTTAGAGGTCAGACAGTAATCTCAGTTATTTTAGTAATTTCGACCCACTTTTCAACGGAGCTTAATAAAGAACAGTCGATGATGACGATGTAAATCGTACATACTTAAGTATCGAAAACTCGTTGACACGAGGCCACCACATACGGGTTTGAACTTGGGTCTCCTGATTCGGGAGCAGACAACTTTTAAAATAACCATTCGGCTATCGTGTCTTCTGGATGGTGGATTTAGATGTTAGGGTCTGACATAATTGAGATTTTATTCTTATTGTAGTAGTTGCTTAAGATTTCATTATCATAATTGCACGTGCTTCCGATTTAACGGTCTTCCATAGACCTTAGTCTTTGTGCTAAATTTTATTAAAATTTCTTTCTTAAGTATGTTATGTTATGAGTCTAAGAAGTGAGCCTACTGAAGCTATGTACTAAGGCTCAGGAGGATTATAGGACTATAATGACCCCACGCCAAGTAGAAGTCTGTTTGAATAATCCAACATTATTTACAACTAAAATTTCAGTTTACTTTTCTTCGCTTAGTTCTCCTTTTTCATTCACTGTCCGTTTACTGTTACAATATCATGGTCGCTGCCATGCCCAAGACTAGCCGGGCCGTTGGGGATTTTCGTGTGATATAAGAAGACCCTGCTGCTCAAATCTTGATTTTAAATAATTTTACACGCATGGTAGATTTTCTTACGTTGGACAAATTATTCCCTTAAAATAACCTAAAATAATTGTATGAGCTAAGCTTTAATAAAAAGGAACATAAAAACATTGATGTGACAGGCAGTTTTACTATCCGTCCTATGTCAGCTTGATAAATGAATGTCCAACTAGCTTGATATATTAATACTACCCGAAATTGAGTTCGCATTTTGACCATATTGTCGCTTGAGATATTTTAGCTAGACCACAAATCTAAAATAATTGTCTGTTTTAGGTGAACAATACAAAGGTCTTTATTGTTCATAATATTATTGCATTGTTTTGTAACATGTCTCTTCAGTTGGTATAGCAAAATCTAGATTTGTTTTCCCAAGAGGCCTAGAAAATCCCGGGTGCGCTAAGAGAGATTGGAAGGGGGATGGGGAAAATGAGAGTGGGCTACACTCACGGAGGGTTACCTCACTCACCGAACGAAACGTACAAGCACAAGATGCCTCTACTTCATGCTGAAATACTTCGAGACCGTGGTGCTACCCATTCGAGTAGCAGCAAAAGCCGCCGCTTAGCTCTACCACGTGCAAAAATCATCTTCTGTGTAGTAACCCGCGGTATCCCAAAAGAACTGGAGACGTCATACGTCTTAGAGAACTCCGATAGTCAATCCTAAGATTGTTTCTAGTAGACTATTGAGATCAGGGGATATAGGATATAGGCGATGGAATCCAGGAAATAGACTTTTTAGCACTTTTGACTTTAAGGCCGTGTGAGCTGGAGCAGACTTTTTTTTACTTCGATTTGGTAACAAAGAGCATTTAGCTCCAAAGAAGAAGCACAGTTTCAAGGATGTTGCGATAATAATTTGGTTGGTTAATTACGATACCCTTTTCTATAAATAGTGGACTATTTTTTATTATGAATTCCGATTTCCTGAAGCGGCTCCGCAGAAAGTGGATGTGGATGAGACCGGACGGTAAAACAAATAATGAGATTGACTTCATCATGACGACTATGTGTTAACTGTGATCAATAGAATGGTAAGAGGCACACTGAACATTAACAATAGGCTCGAGCGGTCTCGTATGATAACGCTCCTGACACCTCGTACCTTATCCAAAACCCCGAGAGCTTGCAGCCCGTATTGCGTAATCGCTTTTAGTGTATAGAAGTTTGCGTTACAGTAAACGATACGAACAGCAGGCTAGTGAAAATTATCCATGCGGTAGGAGCTAAGTTTTACAGGACCCGCAGCATGAACAAGCTCCAAAAGCTCTCCAAAAGGCTATAGTACCATAGACCACATACATACTCTTCGCCAGTCTCACTCTTTTTGTACAGACCGAGACCGAGGAATCCAATTTACCATTATGTCTGGCGTATGTGGACTATGAGAAAGTCTTCGATTAAGTCGAAATTTGGGCGGTGCTCCAGTATCTGCCAGATAAACTCTCGGTATATCGTATAAGTACTGAGGTGTTTGTACAATGAGGCTACAATGTCTATCCGAGTACAGAACCAGAGTACAAAACCAATCCAACTGCAGAAAGATGTAACAGAGGGTCATATCCCCGAAACTTTTCACCGCTCGATTGGAAGATGTTAGTAAGCTGCTGAACTAGAAAGGAGACGGTTTCAATATCAATGGATGAATCCATGGATCAAGAACTATGGATTTGCCGACGACATAGTTTTATGGCAGGATCGGAAACTACATCATATATTTTCTAAGAGTATATATCAAAGCCACCAGAGCAAAGTATACAACCAGTGCGTGTTGCCAGAGATGACTCACGGAACCAAGACTTGTTTCTTCACAACAGGCCGTATGAGGAAGCCCAAAGTTGCTCAGCGCGCTATGGTTATGGCTAGGCTATTCCCGGTGTTTCTCTGCGCGATAGAGTCCATAAGGTCGACGTCCTCAGCAGAACAGCGAACAGCGGAAAAAAGGTTCTCGAGTGGCAGCCACGTACAGGCAAACGCAGTGTGGGACGATCACAAGATGGAGTGATGACCTCCGAACTGTTACGAGAAGTCCGCACCGCATGCTCGTTTGCCACCTATCCTATAAAAAAAAAGAATTACATACAGAAAATAATCAATATTTAGGTAATTTTATAAACCATAATAAAAATATCTTAAAAATTTTTTTTGGAAATAAATGTATTTTTATTATTATAAACATCTGTAACCTCCATCGATTGAAGTTATTTGCAGGGTTACTGTAGCCACTTACTATCAGGTAGACACATTTTTTGACTACTTCTCATACTAATATCGCACTTTTTTAAGGAGAATTTTCTATTTTCTGTCTGTATATAGATAAAGATTTTGATAGATAGCTATCAGAAACTATACAGCTACACGTATCTATTACTAAATTGATTTTTTAGATACAATAGATTTATCATATATTATATACAATGGTTTGAAAGTAGCGAGGTAGCTAATTCTTTGATAACAACTCGACCTGAAAGGATCCCATTCTTTTGTTAATCAAACATACCCTACGACCATCTGGAGCAATATTACTTTCAAATCGTGAAATCTTTTTATCACTAAATACGTAATAAATATATTAAAATTCACACTCTATCTTCATAATATACTCGTATAATATGACGGACGCATAGATAATATAATTTTTTGAAATCTTTATGTTCCGAATCCAATTAAAAAATTAAAAACATTGTAAAATGGTATTCATTAATATCCGGTCCCATATAATCAACATATTAATAAATAAATAAACGTATTAATTTTCAAATTCTCACGTTATTGTAATATAAGATTAACTAATTGGGCTACTAATATTAAAAATATTGCTTAGGAATATGACGTTGATCGTCTTTGTAAGCCGATATACTACTACAGAAATTTCAGATAATTTAAGGTTTTTATGAGTAGATCGGACCAAAATTAATAAATAAATCAGGTGACTGTAGCTTGGGCTAACATCAATACCTTAAATCCTCCTGGCCCCCTTTGACCGTGAATTAATCGTGTTAAATCCCTAAAAAAATATTTTACTGAAAAAAAAATTCAATGTTTGCTAAAAAAACGTTGCCATATCAATTATGAACGTCTTCAATTGAGGAAACCACGAGTTTGCAGGCCGCCTGCACAATGCGCTGAGCTCTCGTTGTTTAGTAAAAAGTTAACACATTTTGATATATTCGAAATTACATACGACCTTAAAAATTATTTCCAGTATTTTGTGTAGTTCAAATGGCCTTCTAGTCATTTTAAAAGAATTTATTAGACTTTAAATAAGTCTAGGTTTAAGCAACGTAGCATTAACGCATAATATCTTTCATGTCACGTCACATACTATGTATTTTCGACTAGGAGTTACTCATATTACCATCCAAATTTTAAATTTTATAAAAAAAATATTGAAGCGAATCAGAGAGACTAGAATCTACTTTGATATTTTTTCAAGTATGTGTATATGTCCAAAAATCATATTTAATATTCTTAAATAGGTACCTATTTGACTGTCACAATCCTTTAAAGTTTATCGACAGTTACACGGCAACATTCATTTTATTTAGTATCTTATGCTGGAAGAAAGCCTCATTACAGAGATCTAAATTGTTACCATTTGTGATAATGGAAGTCTTAAGAGTCTATTATCTGTTAACTTAAGTGAATGGTGTTTCAGCATATCTTTTCGTTGAAACTTTGTTATTCGTTCAATATATCCGAGGATTGTAATATTTTTAGTAAAAAAAATTATATCTCGACGTGTGCGACAAATGAAATTCTGTTGTAAGTCTTGGATACATGAAGGATTAGTCTCTTTTAGCATTTGAGGCCTGCTGCCTGGACTGCCACGAGACAGTGCCTCTCTACAAAACTCTTGATTGTTAATTTATGGTCATCTGTTGGATTATAAATAGTCAAATTGGTGGGTGTAGTTCACCTTTTTTGTTTTAGTATCATCCTCGTTATCTTAACCCTTTAAATGACATAACTTTTAAATAATTGAAATTCTATTGTTATGTGTCATACTGTGATATTTGACTCTAGAAGGGATAACCATGATTAATAGACTTGGCAGGGGTGGTGATCTCGGCCGTGCTTGACGCATTCGGTCTGGCATTTTATGAGACAATTATTACGTATCGAAGAACGTATGGAAAATAAATGTAATGTTATGGTTTATTGTTTAACGCACTAAGATATTTATTAACGATTTACGATAAGTTAGCCATGTGGTGAGTGTGGGGTGTAAGTGGGAGTTACCATCTCTTTTTCCAAGCGATCGAATGATAGCGGAATATCCATCCGAAATTGCCGAACTCAAATCTCTCAGACTGGTGATCAGTAGTATCTCTGTTGCGAGCGTAGTGACGCTGCGCGTACTAATCAGCCTGTCCAGCGTAGTGAGTATGGGTGAGTCTTCCATGCATGATATGCCTTTTTTGATGGAGGAAAGGTCGCCACCGAAGGTAGTAACCAGTAATTATGGCATCAGCAATAGGAGCCGAACTGACTGAAACCCCACGGATTAGAGATACGTTGTTGGCTCGGCGGCCAAGCTTCAGCGGAAAAGACTAGCGAGCAGGAGGCTCGCAAGTAAAGAGTAATATAGACGCTAGACTTTTGACTCGACGCTGGCTGCTGCTGTGCTGTGCTCTGACCCCTATTAACGAAAGAGTCTTCCGACTAGAGGGGGCTCACGGCAATCTTAGGGCCGAAGATCAACCGGACACCACGGCTTGCGTTACCATCGACAAGGATGAAATTGGTTGAATCTAAGAAAAGACTTTCTACTCTGTATTCGTACACGGGGTACGAATACAAAGTGTAAATCTCGTGTAGGCGGAGATATAGAGATAGAGGAGCTTCGGTAGCCCAGCGCACTTTTGTATCACTTGGAATGATTTTAATCGTGCTTTAGGAATGTGCGCGAATAGTAGCTTGCATATGACATGATAGGGTAGATGTTAGTTTTGATAGAAGAGAAGAGAGTAATATACTCGTATTTGTGAGGGCTTAGAAGCAGCCGGTTATGAAAACCTTCTTGTGCTTCACTTTTATTTTGAAGTCTAATTACGGACTAGGATGACTTCTGTCACCCATCTGTCTTTTTTTTCGGACTTTTACAGGCTAATTTAGTGGAGTGTTGATTATTTAATTTTCAGAAAGAAAATGTGTTTAAATAAAAAAGGCATTAAATTTAAACAGAAGGACGGCAGTATTTTACCATAGTGCATGCACCGGTATAAAGAGGCGTAAAGCTCGCTTCTCGTATGCAAATTTTAGAGAGCCAAACAAAACAGGCTTACTAAAAAATTTAGCCGCAATAAATTTGATTTTGAAGCCTTTGTTTTCGTGTAGGGGATATTTGTGTTATACTATTATACTCGTAAAAATTCAAAATAACTTTTTCGAAGCTAGTTACTGATCGATGTAAAAAGCCGGTTATTCCTGGGAGAAAAATGAAACGTGACGACGTTTCATCAGTCAGCGAGGCAAGAAGTGGGTGGGCAGAGACGCGTTAATGGAAATCCCTAATCATTGCCTACAGGCGTGGCAACATTTATAGGTTTAATAACTATAATCTAAACATTTAACAAAAAAAAAATTTAAAAAGTAACAAAAGTTGAATGCATAACTGACACAGGCGAGGGCAAAAAACAATATTACTCTACCCATACGGCAAACGCTGGCTCATTCGAATAATGACGATTCATTTAAATGTAGTAACGATTTAACTAGTCTAAAATATTTACTTTTGATTAAATTACTTTTGATTTTGTTAACTATCAAAGCGAAATAACGGTAATCACGTAGAAATAATTTAGTTAGTCATTCACGCAGTTCGTTCGAAGCCGTGGTAGCCTAGTGGTCAGGGCGCCACTTTAGAGCGCGAGTGACCTGGGTTCGATACCCGGTGGCCGGCACCGCTAAAATAGTTAATAGCAATTTTAAGTGCTGTATTTGCCACTTGCTGGGCGGTGAAGGAAAACATCGTGAGGAAACCTGCACGTCTGAGAAATAATTAAAAATATTATTTCGCCGATAGTAGGCCCTTCCCGTCTACAACACCCTCCGAGTCATTTGAGGAGGAGGCCTGTGCCCAGCTGTGGGCACTTACAGAATAGTACTTTACTTTTTTTTACATTCTGTTCACGATATACGTATTTTTAACTTTCTGTGTTTATGTTAATTTAAAGTTTTAATTTGTGTTAAAAAAATTTAATTTTCAGATAATCGTGGAGCAGCGTGGTCGTCATTATCAACCTCCTTCTCAATGTCAGTCAGCGTGGAGTAGGTCCCCGCGTACAGCTGATCGCTTAATACAATTTAAGTTTATTTGCGAGATGGGAGGGAGGATGAGAAGGAGGAGTGGGCCGCCGTTTACCTCACTCACCGAACAGTGAAGAAGCACAAGATGCCTCTACTTCATATTCCGGTATTCTGCGAGGCCGTGGTAACAACCCGGACGAGCCAGGCCATTCAAGCAGCAGCAAAAGCCGCCGCTTAGCTCTAACTTAACAACAAGGTCTCCTACCTTTACTTGCTGACTTTCCCTAACCTATTTCCGGCGAAGAATTAGCTTTGACGAGTATTATTTAATCTATCTACCAAAACAAATATTTTAGTCGTTGAGCAATTCGCCATTGCCGTCTAAGATAAGGTAAGGTCTAAGTCTCCGTTATCTATAACTCTAGGTATCTCAAGCCATCGAGTTCCGGCAATTTTCCACGCTTCATACTCTTTATCGCTCCTATCTGTAAATCGCGCTAAGGCTTTCCTCTTATCCATGGTGTTCTGCTTGCTTAGGCAATCTCATCTACATTAAAACCAAATTTAAGAGGCTCTATTTTAAACTGTTCCTTAAACGTGGTAGCTATGCTATGAGAGTCGCATATGCCTACCAGCCAAAAGACTTGCTATGCATTCAGTAGTCAGTATGCTGTTATAACTTCCCGAAATGTGTAGCCTCGTATATCCATTTTTATTTTCTCCTCATTGTCCTAGCAACACTTAAGTTTATTTTTTAATAATTCGCGCGATTCTTTCATAATTATGTTTATTACAGCAACCTACCATAGTTGCTCTAATAAACTCTACAGGAAGGTCTACCTATCTCAACAATAGGTGTTACAAAACTCGGTATGGAGGCTGATATGATCACTATCCTGCACCCCGAACTTATTTTATTAGCAGCCGTACCTTGAGTAGTTCCTACATGAGTGTTAATTATAATGATCAGACCACAACACATTATTTACAATGGTATAAAACTTTCAATAGTTTTTTTAGGCTTACTAGTTACAACGCGATGACGTACGCCCCGATGTGCGATAAAGACGCCAAGCGTAAATTCAAATTAATTTATTTGCATGACACATAGTGCTCATTATCTAAATTTCATAAAATTTTATAGTTACACATTTAGTCATTTAATAATGATAGACAAATACTAAAAAACCACTAAAAACTATACTAATTACGCAGTCATCGATAACCAAATTTATTTAACTAAGGTATTCTGTGAACTCCATAAGATTATTCAATTTGTAGGCATATTATATACAGAAAAAAAATGCATTCCTGACTCTTGGGTAAGCACAACCTCACACTTCATCAAACATACACACATATTTACAGATGAAAATACACTCTTACGACATAATAACGCGAGTCCTCCGTAAGGACATTGCATGTAGACGCTCTTATCCGATGTACCCGTGGCTTCTAACTCGTCGTGAACGGAGCTGAATTCCAGCTTTCTTGCTTGTTATTAAGGTTGCCAGCAATGATGATGGAGGGGTATAACTTATTAGTGTTTTTATGTCGAATGAATATAGCGTTTTTGTTAGCTATCGATAGGGTATAGATACTATTTATTCGATCGGGTGGTACGACTATTTGGTTTGTTGCTAATGGAATGTCCTTAAATGTTGAAAAATGTTGTCACAGGCGCTTTTCACATGGTCGGCGGGTTGGTGATACAACTGCGTACATTATTAACGGGGTTTGCTTGAAACAAGTGAAATTATTCAAGGACTTGGAGGTGGTTTTCGATACTAAAATGTAATTGCACAAACATCAAGATCATTATATTGCATTATAGCCAGCTCAAATATTGCAGTTGTGCAGTGCTGTTATCTAACGTCACTATTCGTTGCTGTGGTCGTCGGCGAGCTCGTCGTCGAAGCAGCCTTGATTTAATAGTAAAGTGGATATTGTGGGCGAGGTAATGACGTCGGACAGGCTGTTTGTGCTTAGCGAATACCGTTTTTCATATAAGAATCGTCAAACTACTCAACCTCAACTTCCTAACCAAATTGCCGTAAATTCTCGTGGCATTAGTGCTGCTTGAGCAAAGTTGGTGAATACGAAAATGTAAGTCCGCTGCCGCATCGTCGAGTTGGAGGTTGTGTAACTTAAATAAATCGCAAGACTGTATGGAATGCTCATTACACTGTCTATGAAAAGCGTAGAAGGCGTTCAGAAGAGATTCCTCTGGCATCTTGCCTATAAACATATATTGGTTAAAAAACCGCCTAGTTATAAGGATAGTTATACTTTAAGATGTCTACACTCTACTGCCACTGATAATATCTGCACGGTATTTGCTTATACAGACTTGTGTACGGTGTCACGGACTCCACTAACCAGATTAGAAAAAATAACATAAATGTAATCTGTTTTCCTTAAAACTATCCAGGTCACTTCTGCTGTACTATGCACTTATCAGGAGTCTGTGTAGAGTATAAAATAACATATCAAAAAATTGTGATATTTTCATTCTGTCAGATAAAAAGAAAAATGCGTTATCTCAGGCTGTTCAAAAATTAGAATTACAAGTACTAAATTCTTAACTTTAATTTTAATTTAAGTTTTTCTGATCCAATTATTTTCGTTATGATAACGCTATGTTGTGTTTTATTTTGCTGACAGTACTATTGTAATGTTTAAAAGTAATATGTTAGTACTCTATTGTCTGTGAAATTTATAACTGTGCTTTGTACTTTGTCTGAGCAAAATCTGATAAACAGTGTATTAATGCTCTGGTATCAATTTTGTTGGTGGCCTAAAATAAATATGTTAACTAGTTACAATTTTTTATAGTTTTCAGATAACCGAGCAGCGTGGGCGTCATTAACAGAACCGAAATTAGATTTTATCGCGTTTCATTTTACTTTTTAATTTCCTTGGTTTTGAGTGCTGAACAGGATCCATGATCACGAAGACTAAGGTGTTTTGACATCCTGATGACATAGTTAACTCGAGCTACCGTAGGATTCTAATAATTAATTTTTGTCTGATCTATACAGAAAGAATACACAGTGTCTTCACTGATTAAGCGAACAAGGGCTGAAATTAACTTGCTTTGCAGAAGGGTTATATGTGTATTGAAATGAAACCTCAATGAAACACAATATACAAACAACAATAAAAACACTTGTCATAAAAATATAAAAAAGACGACGTAATAGTTTCGATTGTAACGGAAGAGGGCGATATCGCGGCAGAACGAGGTAGATCCAAGCGGCGACTTTTGCTGCTGCTCGAATGGGCCGGCTCGACCGGGTTGGTACCACAGCCTCGCAGAATATCGGTGAGAAGTAGAGGCATCTTATGCTTCTGCGTTTCGTTCGTTGAGTGAGGTATCCGGAGGACCACTATCCTTCCCCACCCCCCTCCTCATACTCCATTCCATCTCCCAAATACCCTTAAAGGCCGGCAACGCACTTTCAGCACCTCTGGTGTTGCTGGTGTACGTGGGCGACGGTAATCTGGTGAACCACTTGCTTGTTTCCTATAAAAAAAAAGAATTACATACAGAAAAGAATCAATATGTAGGTCATTTTATAAACCTTAATAAAAATATATTAGATAACACAGTTCGTCTTTAGAAGTTTCGTGTTCTTTTAAAGATTTTGAAGGTACGGTACAGAAGACTTTTTCGCAGAACATTTCAAACTGCGGCAGCTGGACAAAAATCAGATAAATAAAAATTACGTTTATGTTCATGAAGTCGAAAACTAACACACTTTGTTTTAAAAAAAGGAACTCCACTAATTAGTATTCATGCTATTGAAAGTAACGTTGAATAAGTTTATAACGACACTACTACTCTGTCGCTACGGTTGTAAATATTTTGTTTCCACTACAGCCATTTTATTCCAAACTAATTAACCAGTACTAACGAGATTTTTGCAATGAAACAGGCAGTGTAATAGACTTCATCATAGTACATAACGAATAACGACCAGTTAAAAGCATTTAACAAAAAAATATTGTGTGGAAATACGTTTCGAAGAAAAAAAAATGTTTATTTACGTGATCCTTATTTATGTTCATTATATCGAGAAGGCGGTCTTTTTTACGATGCAAAGCCAAAAAATTATGTTCTTACCGAGAGACCGAAGATAGGTGAAAGCGTTAAACTGTGCAGCATTGCCTAGAAACCTAGTAATGGATGTAATTTATAAGTCTTTTATGGCGGTGTACATATTTACTGAAGATCTAATAATTTGAATTTTAGGTAAAGTTGTGCTTTAAAACTATCTATCGATGATTGTTATCGAACATTGTAATGAGTAGTGAAGCATATGGGTCGACCTAATGTAGGTGATAGTTGGCGGGAGGAGACTCTCAAGGTTACAGCCGAAAGCCGCTCAAGATGGGAACCAATCCCTTGAAATAAACAGTGGAATCATGATTCGCTTTGCGGAACTTGTATTTGGTGGTGAAGCAATATCGTGATGGTGTAATTTGTGGGCAAAAACAAACACTTACATTTCGGGGGGATTAGGGCTAGTGGATCCGATTATATTTGACGTATGCCCAAACCGTATGACGTTCATTCACTGAAGCAGGACATTTGTCATCGATTTGTATGACGTTTACACGCCTTGATATTCGCTTTGTGTTTACGCACTACCATGGCACCAAGTTCTCTTTATGCCCTTTTTTATGCCACAACATTTTTTTTAACGTGGAACAGCGAAGGCCCTATATGGGATATTCAATAAATAAATTGTGATCCATTTACAAGAGGAGAGGAGTTCATTGTATGTATTTTGAACTTTTCACAAGCGAGAAGGAATTTTCTAAAAAAAAATTATCCTGGCACTGTCTATGGCTTCCGCCGTTACTGGTGAATATTTAACCTTCAAAGAAACACCTAAAGGAAGGAAAGATACTATACAAACACAACACGTAACAATGGTCCAACCTCACATGACAATCACGCTATTTATAATAAACTGCCTTATTTATCTCAACCTTTAGAATTATCCTAAGGAATGGTTACCCCGGTCACAAAAAATATTACATAAAGTATATTAAATCTGATTTATTCAAATACAAATTTGATAAAAAATCATTTTTGTAACATTCATGGTACACATATATTATGTTCTCGTGTCAAAATCTCAAAACTTTCTTATGTACTCCACATGGCATGTATGAAAATACCATGAGGAAGCCTTCGAAATAATTAAAAATAATATTTCGAGGACATGTGAAGTCCGCCAACCCCAACTGGAGCGCTCCTTCCCGGAACAATACCCCTCTCAAATATTTATAGGCAACCTATCAAGTGGGATATTTAAAGAAGTACTACTTTACTTACTTTTGAACTGAAGAAATGTATTATTGCGGCGTTGAAATATTTAACCACGCGTAGTTTGATACCGTCATTAGTTTGACTTGAGCTTTATGAATGAGGGAAAAGATTACAAAGGATTTAAGAAAAGGTAAAACAATTTATTTCTATATACTCTTTGAAAAATGTTCGGCTTGAGAAAACAACGTTCACGGTTAACATTTCTGCGGACTTCTTTTGTAATCAGAACCTTGAGCATTGAATAGTATAAAGTCAATAATATTTAAACTCTTTGCGACGTTAGAAAACGTATGCAACCTCCCTCTTTTGTGGGTGACCTAATATTCTACTAAATGAAAAGTTGGTCATTGCAGATAATTTTTTGGCCAAATAGGTTATTCATAAAGACGTAAACTTACTATGCAGGGTAAGTAGATCGGTGAATGCAGTGCCTGTACCCTCGCACTAGTGATGCTGCCGCCCAATATTAGTGTATGGAGGTTTGGGCACGGAAACTTCGAATAGATATTCCACCATTTTTCGGTCGCCAGAGTCACGTTTGGTGCCAAGTAGGGTGTACCACGTGCATGTGAATTTGGCATATGAAAAAATAGATGATATATTCCTCTTGTACCCCCTACACAAACACATAATACTACTTATTTGTGATATGACTATCGATAATTTAGACGTACACACATTTTTAACTAGGTACAATCACTAGTCCCAGTTTTTGTCATAATGACCATTATGACAAAAACCTAATATTTCTGTTATGTAATGTTTGAAAGCCAATCTAGTGCTTATTAATTACCACTGAGATCACAGTCTTGTATATCTTTTGGACTGTTGTACTTCAGCAATTCTCAAGCTAATAAAACTCGCACTATTTAATAGCAAATATACTACTTATAAAGATCTATTTATATAAAAGCATTATACATAAGGGAAATTACATACTACGTGTTAGAAAATATAATCGATTACACTCATTCTTGAGTATTTACTCAACTGTACGCGACATTTTGTTTGATTCCGATGACTAATACCAAAAATTGACGTAAGCGTGGAGATGTAAATATTATATAATTCGATATAATATTCAAGTGATATAGACAGTTATGGGTACTTTCGCTATTAATTGAAAATATTTATAATATTAGTTGGGAAAGCATGTACTAGTATCTGTACCTTATTTGCTTTGTCGCATGATACTATATTCATGGTATCTTCATACAGAGTATTTCATGGTCCACCGTTATTCAAAAACTTTTGCAATACAACCCTGGTGATTAATCGTATACATTTACAAAACGGTTAATGCAACAATATTTGTTATAAAATATTTTATTCCCTTACATACCAAAATGTTGAAGTAGGTCAAATACGGTGCCGGTTCTCCATTTTCTTAGAGTAATAAAATCCGCTTTTCCCTTTGCGGTGATTGAGTGAACTTATGGAATGGAACAAATTCTTTCTGCTCGCTCATGTAGAAACAAAATGTAGTGAAATATATTCTAAAAGTATTTTTTTATTATTAAATAATTAGATCTCTAGAATTATAATACTTTTATATATAATTGAATATTTAGTATACAGACAAAGACATTTTAAACAGTTTGGGTATCTAATGTACATCGAAATATACATAATGCTTTACTGATCGCACAGCGGTGGTCGCTGACAGGCCAAACGAAGCGAGTCTGGTCTTTTTGAGGTACTTTAACGTCTGTTACCAGGACTGGCTTTCAGCACCACACCAGCCATCACACGGCGCGTTCCCAAACTTTAGTTGTTGAAATACCTTGTATTTGAATGACTACGGATAGACGACTACCAGTGACTTAAATATTTCCGTGTTAAAATCCGCAAAGGCTTGGGCAGTTAAATATACAAAGGAAATATATGCACGACCTGGACATACATGCAAGGAAAGTCGATTGCTTATTGGCATTTTTTTAAAGAAATAACCCTTCCAAATACAGAAATATTATACCTGTATGACAGCGCAGGCATAGGGAAAAGTTATAGGAGTAAAAACCAGAAGAACTTAGGCAAGCGTAGGTACATACTTCGTTTATTTTTCTTGACGAGTTGCAAAAATAGATGTTTTTGTTATTATGACACATTATATTCCTTTATGAAATATTATAAAATGTCGATTGTCTATTCTCTTGCTACCTAACCTACTTATAAATATATATGAAAGCATCGTTATAAATTCCATTGCGTAATAAAGCTTCATTTGTGTGACGAAAAAATTTGAATTTCATTGTGTTTATTTTGTGTGATGTACACTTTTCTTGGGATAGATCCAATTTCCCACCTGCAGGTGGAATTGTATTCAAGCACTTGCTGGCGTGTGTGTGTTTCTGAGTACTGAGAATAAACACTCACATTTTTCATAAACGGAGTATCGTTAACTTTTTACCGAAAACCATCTCATATTAAAGCAATTTGTGCATTTGTGCACTATTGATGTAGTGTTTGAATCAACTTCTTATATGAATGGCTGAATAGTTTAGAATCCTTTAGCGAGAAATACCGGGCTTTTTGCCACAGATAGCTTATTATGAGCTGGCGAAAGTTGGCTGATGTAGTGTGGAGTATTAGTTTTAATATTGAAGTAATAAATTAACTGTCTTAAAACTCAGTCGTGGTTTCATTTACACATTGCAAGAATCTGCAACGATAATTTCCCCAGAAACCGAACAAGAGAAAACCGATTAAGTCTTAAGGGTCGGCCAGCTAAAGTGGTAATGGGTCGATCACATAGCTCGAAGAACTGACAACCTCTGGGTATGATAGGTATACGACTGATAACAGTGACATAGTGTTGTGGGAAATCTATGGATGCAGGTGACTTAGGACTGTACTGTGCGGCGGTCTTTGAGGGAGGCCTATATTTAGCTGTGAATTTGTGACAGGCTGTAATTATGTTGTTGATGGTATGTTTTAGACGTGTTGTGCCGGGCAAAATAATTTATAAGATAGTATTTAGTAGATTTCTAGGGTGACCAGCTTCAAAATGCCCTAAAAAGAATTCAAATTCTTGCAAAATTCAAAAGAAAGAAGTATATACCCTTGAACAAAACAGAACAGTTCATCAAATGTGTGATTGTGTTTCGGTCAACGGCTAGTAAAGTTACCAAAGGCAACATGTTTACATGTTTACGTGTGCCAAATGTTTCCTACAGAAATCCCATTGTTGTTTCAAAATATGTGATCTTCATAAAAAGGATCCGGCATTGCAATTTTTGTATTTCATTTATAGAATGGAAAGAACTGTTGTGACAGGCAGTTCCACTGTCCGCCCGTTGTCATCTTGATAAATGAATGTCCAGCACCAAGCTTGATAAATTAATATTAGCCGAAAATGGGCTAGAACTTTGCAGAATATTCCATTAGCTGATTTATATAATTTAAAATATGATAGAATAAAATAAATAACAATAATACTGAACATACGCGATTGTTCTCTTAATGAAACTCCATTGTGAGTTTAAGTTGATAAATGTAAACATCATTGTACTTATTCGACACAATGCTTTCACAAATATGTGGAAAATGGTTATAAAGCTTATTCTTAAAATGTTCTCTGGCAGCGGCGTGGTAATCTGTTCCTCCATAGCCACGAAACCCTCGGAAAGATTTCAACAGACTCGACTAAGAGAAAACCTAGAAAATCTCATGAAAATTTCCGTGTATAGGCGAAAAGTAGGTGGCGCCGGCCTTGACAAAGAAATAAGGAGCACAATGCCGGTATCCTCGAACAACAAAGTTTGATTCCCATCATTAATCTGTGGGATTTGGGTTTTGAATATTGGGCTAAACTTTTAGCCATGAAGAGTTCGCCAGAGCGTCGTCTTCAGTCAGCATGGTACATCGTGTGATGTTGAGGTTGCCATTTCATAAAAAGGTCTATGCTAATGTTGAGAAAAGCACACACACAGATGATGAGAGAGAAATAGATAACTTGTATCAATCGTTGAAAAAATATCGTATCGACAATCTTTTTATTACAATTATAACGAGTATGATGTTTTTTTCAAAACCCAGTAAATGTTCGGAATATGAAATCATTATGAAACAATGTTTTAAAATTATTTAAATTAATTTAAATCCATTTATTATGTTTTCTGCCGAGTTTAACGAATTTTGTAGTTGAATAGATAATTAGGGTTAATGAGATTACGCTACTCAGCAGAATGATTTAAGTAAAGGATAAAGAGATTCGAGTAGCAGGTCATGACTATGTAATCTGGTAGACCGTTAAGTCACGATCAAAAATTATTTAACGAGTTCACTGTTTACTTAGCAACAACCAACGAAGACTGTTCTTTATTTTATTATTATAATTATGCACCACGTGTCTGAAAATTAAGTTTTTTTTTTGTAAATAATTGTTAAAATTATTATTTTATACGTGGTAGAGTCAGGCGCGGCCTTTGCTTCTACTCGAATGGGCCGGCTTCTGTTTTTCGTTCGTTGAGTGAGGTAAACGGAGCTCTATTCTCTCTGCCTCTCCCCTTCCCCTTCCTAATTTTCCTTAAAGGTAGACAACGCATCTGCAGCATCTCTGGTGATGCAGATGTACGTGGGCGACGGTAATCACTTACCATCAGGTGCCCATTTCCATATAAAAAAATATGTTTATTATGTCGATATGTATTTCGGGGTTAGAACAATATCTATTGGATATGTCAGCTCCATTATACTTTGATCTACAAAATATAATATTGGGTGTAGGCATCGGCTCAGAAGAAGTTAATATAATACATCTTCCCTAAAGTGGTGAAATAGGAGTTGACGGTTAAAGTCGCGGGCTCAGCTCGATGTGAATAATGGCTTACGAAAACCATGATAACCACGATAAGTCTATTATGATAGTCTATTATATACGATTTTATTATTTTTTTAATTTCATTTACGATTAAAAAGGACAAGTTTGAAAGAGTATGACCGCTTTAAAACCATTTAATATCGTTGCCTGCTAAATAAACGACGTCGTTTAATTAGCTCCCGGAAATATATTATGCCAACTGTTGTAACTTGTTGTACTTCGTATGAAGAGTTACACAGTTACATAACGTCTCAAAACCAGTCGAAACATTTGAAATTCGTTCAATAATTTTCTTTGGTTAAGTAAAGTAAAATGGCAGTCTGTAAATGCCCACAGCTGGGCAAAGACCTTCTTCTAAAATATGAGAGGGTTTTGGGCGCGGTAAGGGTGTGCCACGCTGCTCCAGGTCGGGTTGACGGACGTCACATGCCCTCGAAATATGATACTTTTTTATTATGCCTACATTTTCTATACCTGCATGTCTGAGAAAGACATGTAGATTTCAGAAAATTCACATTCAAGATTTTAATGAATCATATAATAATTAGTCCTAGATATAAGACCAAAAATACCTTTTTTTTATTCAAATTAATTCTCTCAATATAAAATAATTCTGGAGATTCCGCCTCATTTAAATTAGGCGTTACAAAACGACTTAAAGCTGGCCAATAAATAATGCATTAGTTTTTACTGTTAAATAGCTTAAACACGAATTGTACGTAAGCAGCATTGGAAGGAATTTTGTAACGATCGATGTAAATGAGCTATTCATCTGACGCCGCCGCAGCACTCACGTAGTCAATTTTCTCAGTTGTCAGGGCTTTTCTTCATCTTGGAGTTAAGGACGATTTTTATCTTAACTTTCTTATGAGTATCTTAGCTTCTGGAATCTTTTGTATACGAACCAGTATTCATTTATTAAAGAAATAAATTGCTCGTTCAATTTCAATCGCATTTCGCCCTGGACACAGCACAACCACTGCACTTTTCAGTCTGTGACTGAAATATATATACAAGAGAGCTCGACGGATAGTGAGACAGAACAACTAGTTGAGTTTTTTAGTATTGCAATTAACCTTACCATGGTAACCTATTTATCATGCACTCCAATAATTTTTCACCCTTTGTTTAGAATGGGATTACTTTTGCACTCGTGACAACAAACAAGCAGAACAAACCGTTCGTTACGGTCAAAATTAATATGATTAGTGACAACTCTTGCCTGGCACCGAGTGAAGGCTAATATCTGCTTATATTTTCAATTTTTATTAACTTTCTTTGTTTTTGGCTCACCAGCTCTTATCATTACTACTTCGATGATCTGCAAATCCATATTCAGGCAAATGTCGAATCACTTAATTATGTGGTAGACAATATAAACATAAACTTGATTATCTTGCTTAAGCAATTTTATGTGTATGCTAACTCTCCTACATGTATATCGTATTTAATAGAAAGATTAGTGTAATTTTTTTAAAAGTATTACAGTTATTTTTAAAACTATCACACGTCATTCAATTCCCAACTAGTATTGCTTGTGTCTATACTAAAATGTATATTATTACCATCCACTTACCATAGAATTTGGATCCTTCATAAACAAAATAAATACATGTTTAAACAATCCTGACTCGGGCACAAACATTTATAATCAATTTACAAATATTTACCCCTAGCTGGAGTCTAACGCCCAGCTTCGAAGGCAGGGTCACTGCTAACTTGGAAATCGGGCTGTTAAAATAATTATTAAGTTATGCCGTGGCTTTAGAATCTACCACCCTATTTCTTACGGTGGGAATCGTAAGAGGCCACTAAGGGAAAAACCTTGAAAATCGCAATGGTTAACAACAGATGGCGGAATAACCACCTCGAAGTATACAGACCAAAATTAAGCAGACCGATGAAAAAAATTTTACCACACAGAATTAACGGTAAAATTAATTTAATTCAAAAGTGCTATAAGCCTAATGGGTGGTTGAGTTAAAACTGTAAAATATGACGACGCAGGTTCGAGTCCGCCATTCGACTATTGTCGTGTACCGCTCAAGATAAAAGCTGTAATGCATAACAGAAGATTAGTAATATAATACCAGTAAATAATATATAAATGTAAAATAATTCAAGCAATGTCATTTGCATTTCATTTATTTGCTAGAATTATTAAAATAAAAATTATCTAATGGATACTCTAGCGTTCTGATTTGTTTATAGTGGACATTTTAAGATGACATGAAATAAGATTTGACTAAAGAAAATACCGGAAAAATGTCATGGTTTCAGACGAATGGATAAATAACCTTGTTAAAAGTAAAAATAAAAGAGATTAGCTCACACAATCAATCGTATAGCCAATACTTGGCTCTACGAACAAGCGTGGTAGAGCCAAGCGGCGGCTTTTGCTGCTGTTCGAATGGGCCGGCTCGACCGGTTTGGTACCACCTCCTCGCGGAATACCGGCGTGAAGTAGAGGCATATTGTGATTCTGTATTTCGTTCGGTGAGTGAGGTAACCGGAGGCCTACTCCCCTTCCCCACCCCCCTCTTCCTCCCTCCCATCTCCCAAATATCCTTAAAGGCCAGCAACGCACCTGCAGCACCTATGGTATTGCAGATGTACGTGGGCGACAGTAATCACTTACCATCAGGTGTACCGCGGGTTCGTTTGCCACCTTTCGCATAAAAAAAAACTTGGGTACACAGAGGTAGAGTTTTGTTAAAATCGTTTTAACCCATTTTTCAACACAGCTTATTTGGGACAACATGACAGGTGGTGAGTCTGTCTTAGTGCCTTAGTGACCCAGGGCGGATGCGAGTTAATAGACCGAGGGGGCCGCTCCTTACCTTGCGCATCTGATGTGTAGTCGTAGAGGAAGAGTAATTGTATGGAGATATGTCATACGTCATGCTCCCCCTATTCACCGCTATAGAGCTGAGATGCGGTGGCGATAAGGCCATGGATCATATCTACGGCTGGGAGCCAGAAAAACTGGTGCGAGTGCTGGCTTTCCTGGCACTCACGGTTTCTTGGTTCTGCCTTGCTTAAAATAGTTATTTTACCTCTACATAGACAACAATGCTTTTCCTGTGTTTTCATAAGTTTATACATTCTTAGACATGTGATGTATAAGTAATTGACGTTTAAGTTCTCCCCAAAAATATACACCGCATATTTCAACATATTATATTGATGTTCAATACTTATCTTTCCCCAAGAGAGTTTCGCTTAACATCTTTACGAAGTAGGCTAGTCAATTATCGGCTTTTCATTACCGTTTTTCTATTTAGGCGTTAAAATACTAATTCTGTAGTAAAGTTATCTGATAACCTTCAAATAGGTTAAGTAAGTATTAAACGACTAATAATTTAATTTACTAGATGAAAAGTAAAGAATTTCTGACTTTATTGTACAATTGACGAATAAGCACTGATGTAAATGTGTTGTATTAAACGTTATAGATTCCTTAATCAATTTTTTTACAGTTTAAATTGAACAAGTTATAGCTACATCGATATTGTATATTCAAGTTATAGGTATCTTTAATTGGCCTATTTATAGACTATAATAATTAGTGTTAAGATAAATGGAATTGTGCTGTTGATTCTAGCAAAAATAAAATTATTAAAAAATGTATTATCTCTAAGTATATTTAAAACAAATACAAGGAGCAACCTGTAAGCAAAATTATATCAAAGCGAAAAATATTATAGACCTAATAAAGCAAAGTTTGTGAGAATATTGGGCAAAGACCACTTAAAACTTTATAACGTCGCTTTAGAATCCACCTAATTTGTAGGACTAGGAACGAGGCGTTAATCACCCTACAGATTTCAGGGTAAAGTAATTTCTAAGTCTTTAAAGTAACTTTATATGAAGTACATGTTAACTATGTTTTACGAGGAAATTATTTACAATTTAATTAATAATAATTTAAATTGCAGTAAATGATTGATGGATTTTTAATTAAAGAGTTTTTAGTATGTTGTAGCCTAGTGGTAAGGGCGTTCGCTTTAATTTCATAGAGCGCGAGTGACTTGGATTCGAACCCGGTGCCGACACTACTAAAATTGTTAACAGAAATTTTATGTGCTGAATTTACTACGTGCTTGTCTGAGAAACTTCATATCTGAGAAAAAAAAATTCGAGGTCTCTTGAGGTTCGCCATCCCGCAACGGAGGAGCATGGCGGACCATTCCCGTCTCCAAAATCCTCACAAATATTTGATATATTTGCCTAGCTGTGAGCATTTACAAGCTGTTACTTTACTTTTACTTTTAAAGTATTTTGATAATATAGTAAATTAAAGTTACTATTATAAACTATACAATAGTAGGAATGGAACAATCTGAATTTGTTACAAAGACGATTAAAAGTGAAAACGTCAGAGAATCTACCTCACCACTTCATCCGGTGGATGTCCACCACTGATGAATGGTGGAATAGTCATCTTAAATAAACGTCCCAAATTAATCAGCCTATGACAGACAGCAGCATCTCATGCAAGGGGTCTGGTACTGCTATTGTCAAATTGCATCCCAAACCTTGCGGCAAGTATTGCCAATGAGAGGGGCCTACATCCTACATTAAGCTACTGTGCGTAGTTAGTTGTTAAAGAAAAACACAAACAGGCAAATAAAAATATGAATAACACTGCCATTCAACGATTTGATTACATCTTGTTTTGTGCGATGTAAAAATGTAACGTGGTAATATCAGAGCAGAGCAGATGATGTTTCCTCATTTAAATCTCGCCTTGGTGTTTCTAAAGTGACTGTACCTTGTCTTAAGTATAGATTATAATGTGGACGCACCACTATATCCGAAGATATATGCATAAGCATGCATGAGGTTTTTTTTCTGGTGTACGTCGTAAAAAAGTAGCGACCTGACTCATATTAATTCTTATTATCTGAAAGAAAATTTAGTAAGTGGATGTTTGAAAATATGTGACTACTTAGACATGAAAAAATATCTTAGATTAGTCTGGCAGCTTTGCCGATGAATTGTGATATAGTAGAAAGGTATAACTTGAACAACTCAAATTTCATTTCAGATCCCTATTTCTATTATTAGATTCCAAATCGTTTGATTTAAGGATGACGGGTTATACATACAGATATACAAACAAATTTACACTCTCTATTTATCTCTCTCTCTGTGTTTTACTTTAAGGTTACGAACGATATTACACAGTCTAAGTGTATTAACAAAACAATCTGAAAATAAGCAAACACTACTATATCAAGTATAATTTGGCTTGGCTCAACGTGGTAGAGTCAAGTGGTGACTTTTGCTGGTGTTTGAATGGGCCGGCTCGACCGGGTCTCTCAGAATACCGGCGTGAAGTGCATCTGTATTTCTTTTTGTGAGTGAATTAACCGGAGGCCCACTCCCCCCTCTCCCCATCATCTATATCATCCCCAAAATATCCTTTAAGTCCGGTAACGTACCTGCAGTTCCTCTGGTGTTACAGATGTACATGGGTGTCAGTAATCACTTACTCACAGGTGAGCCGCTTGCTTGTTTGCCCTCATTCTTATAAAGTCCAATCTTCGGTTTCACTCATTCAGTGGCGATCAGCTGCTGTGCATAGGTTGTCACTTTGTCTAGTCAAAAGGTGCCCTGCACCACTCTTTTACTCGAGATAATTTGAAACTGAAACGGATTGTCTTAGATCATGACATATCATGTACAGGTAGATAATACAAACTAATAATTCAAATGTAGGAAAGGATCGACGATTTTTTCCTTGGAATCTTAATATTTAAATCTCGAAATTGATGTATGAAATAAATAATACCCTAATAATTAAAAATTTTACAGAACCAAAAAAAAGGACAAATCCACTGAGACCATTCATCGATTTCAGTTACAAATACATGACCGTTCTCTCATCCCTATCTTACGCATTAATCTACAATCCCTTCAACTAACCATTCCTTATAACTGTGACAGTTACCACGATGCTGCGATAGAATAATTGTTAACGAGAGTTGTTCAGTGAATTCCCGTTGCCTTTTTCTTCTCTGTCAGAGGAGCCTCATTACTAAACAAACAAGAAAAAAAAGTTGTCTTTCCTACGTCGAAGAATAAAGAATTTTCATTGATTCATTAATTCTCGTAACAATGCACAGAAAAAGAACTTTTATGGTCTATAACCGCTTTTGCTACAATATGGCAAACTCAAAACGAATCCCGGCTATTCCTGTAATTTATCTCCAAACCTTTTTTTTTATAGGAAAGGCGGCAAACGAGCAAATGGGTCACCTGATGGTAAGTGATTGCAATGGCCCACGTACAACTGCAACACCAGAGGTGCTGCAGGTGAGTAAGGAGGAAGGTTGATGAGGGAGATGAGGAGCGGGATTACAATAAATCTAAATCTAAATAAACAAGCTGGTGAAAATATACTTTCTACATTAAAAAGTATATTTTACCTTTACCTCAACACTTTAGTCAAATAACAACTTAAACCCTCAATCATCTTAGTTGGAATAAACATATTTTAGGCATCTTGATTAAAATAATTACTTAAAGAAATATTTTTTATTTTAAACAAAACTTATATTAGGGATTTTTTATTTCCGGCAGTTCAGGTGCTTTACAGCAACCGTGGCCATGAAGGGACCGGGTGCTACCACCTGCTTGTGATTCTGTAATAAAAAAAATGAATTCCGAACTATGACATCAGAACGTCAAATATTTTATTCCTCTCGAAACCACGGTAAACGATAAAACTTCGGGAAATAAAAGTAAAAATTAAACGCGATAAAATCTGTAAATAATAGTGTTATTTAAAACATATATTTGCACTATTTTGTTCAAAATATGAGCACCTAAAAATACACGTTTGCAGCGTTCATAGCACAAAAAAGAAAAGCAAACAGTAATTAGAAATGAGAATAATAATAATTTACGTACTTAGTAATTGTAAGTATGCAAAGTCAAGACGAATTCAAAGCGCTATAACAAAACACAATAGCAAGATTTGGAGGCGATCATCCTTGGAGTACCCACAAACATCACTTTGCACTTAGATGAAATAACATGATCACTCTATAGGTAAGCTGCGTCTTTCAGATAGCACCTGTAAATAAATGTTATGTGAACATTTTTATTTTAAGTGTGTGGTCTGGAATAAGATTTACAATTTTTTGTTTCGTACTTAAGATCGAAGATCAGTCGATCTTATGATCTTCCTCTTACTCGGTGGCCACAGTAGCCTTTAGATCTTCACCCCATAGGTTCCCACACTAACTATGTTTATAGATCGACAAAGTATATGTGTCGATATCTTAAAGTAAAAATATCATAACCTATAACTGTCTACTTGACTTACTACTTTTTAGAGGCCTCTCATATCTGACAGGGTTTATGACCCGGGAAGAGTCTACCACGATGTTCCAATTCTGGTAGATGGATTTTACATGTCCCCAAAAATACGTACACTGATTTCTTTCACATACCGACTAAACTCGACGAATATACAAAAAACTAACTTGGTAAAAGATCTTTGTGTGTTAATCTTAATAAATATAATCTTAATGTGTATCATTAACAAAGTATTCAAACATTTAGGTTTTGTCTTGAAAGTTGGTGGTTCTTTTACTGATATAAAATGCTTGCAAACACTTTATTTTGCATATGTAAGAACTATACATGCATTCTGTAGTAACATTTAGAATCCTCACTACATAACAATCATATAAGTAATAGGAAAAATTTTAATACGTCTCAATTATTGGACTTATAACACTAATTCGGATTATAATGAAATCTGCCAACAAAACAATATTATGTCTCTAGAAAAACGACGCATTCTATTTGGTTTACTTTTTTTTATAGTATCTGTAACAATAATATTGACTGTATAGAATTAAGATGGAATTATGATGAATCCGTCAAATAGCACAAAGCACAGGGTCGAGGTAGATGGTGAAGAGATACACTATGTAGATGAATACATCTACCTGGGTTAGCTCCAGTCTTCTTCAGGAACCAACAAGATAAAGAAAAATATCGCTGCGTCGAACAGGTAGGAGGAGCTACTGGTCCATGAAGGAGCTGATGAAGGACGACCTTCCGTAGTCACTTGAGCGAAAGCTCATTTACATGTGTATCCTGCGCATTCTAACCTACGGTGTTAAGACGTGGTCTCTGACAGTCTCAAAAATTTAAACTAGGAGTTTGCCAAAGTTCGATAGAACGTAGCAGCCTGGGGATGTTGAGAGTTCTTGAATATTTCTTTGAGTGTGCTTGTAAATAGTTTCGGACTGAGCGGATCGCCCTGTTTAAGGCCTTTGTGTATGATAATTTTAGGACCAACAGAAGTATGTAATTTTACAATAGCTGAATTATTTTTGTAAATAATTTTTATTTGCCTATGCCTGCTTGTCTTATGTCTTTATGAAGTCCTAATGTATAAAAAATTAATTGTCATCGCGACTGTCAAAAGCATTTGTATAATCCACGTAGGCTAGGTGTAGCGCTATGATAAATTCATCGTACTTTTCAATTATTTGATCAAGTACTTGGAAGTGATATGTGGTTAAAAAGTAAGGACGAAAACGGGCTCGTTCGGGTGGTTGATGATTGTCGAGAGTTTCATCAATTCGTTTCTGTACTACTTTAATAAACGCTTTGTAAAGATGTGACTTTTTTAATTATTATTTTAATTTATATTTATTATTCTAATATAATACGTATGCATTTATACATGTCACGCATATTTGTAGTCAAAGTTAGTAGGTTTCCATTTTAAATCAGGGGCTTCCGCGAATCATATTTCGCATCTTCAGGAGAAAGAACGTGACAGCCATGTTGCCGAGTAATGTAAAGCATCAAACAATGCTTATTTTTATATACTAGACCGATAATTATAGAGACGGATTGACATACATATTTTTGTGGGGGCTCAACAAAAAATCTACAATTTATGTATGATTTATTCATGAGATTGAGAACCGACGTCGCTGGCGACATTAACATTTAATTGAAGTAAACTGTGCGATCTTAGCGTTGTCTATACATAAAGTTACGAGCTTAGATTGCGGGATTGGAGTGGAGCGTTTGTATCGTAAAATTCTGTTTATATTTAAGATAAATATCTTCTAGAATTTGCAGTCGCTAGGAACGGAGTTCTTTTGCTCTTGTTGACTAATTATCATATAGAGCCTAGGTAACTTTGTTTTTGTGAGTCCCCTTATCCCCTTCGACGTACTTTTATTTCTATCTCTTTTAAAACAAATAACTCAATTTTGATGAAACTGAAACAGTGCTTAAATACATTTTCAAGTCTCTAGCTATTTTCTTTGTAATAAAAAATTTGATTTTCATATACACCCAAATTTGTATGTAAAATAAAAAAAAGACGAAGTACACTTACTTTTTCTTCAAATATCAACCTCACCTACAAGCGATGCACTCTGTTGATTAATGGACGAGGTTCTGGCGACGAACAGATGATGGAACACCGATCCGAAATTGTTGGCAAATTCGAATAGATGTTCCATAGCGACGGAGAACAGCATTTCTAGTGCGTGTACGTTCATCTGAGCCTAGTGAGTATGGGTCAATTATTCATGTATTACGTTTTGTTTGTTGCTCACGGAAAGACCTCTACGTCATGCAGCGGACCGTTACTTGGTGTTAAAGTGTGAAAATGAGATGTATGAAACATTTCATTTATTTAATGTTTAATATATAGATAGTGTGCTTTTAATCTGCATGTCACGCTCACATGACTTAAAATATTGTTACGAGATTTGGGTTGCAACATTGGAGTAAAAGGACGGTATCTTAAACTTCTATTTATTTTTCCACTTATAAAGGGGTGCAGTTTCTTCCTAGCACTATCCCTCGTACGTTATCTTCCACTAGTCTTTCTGAGAGTAACCTATTCTCTGTCTTTTCCTGCACTGGTCACTTTATCTTAACTTCTTGTCTTTTTCCTACTAATCTTCGTTATCTTTTTCTTCTACTTGCTTCAGAATTCACCACTGAACTGTCCCTAGCGCGCTCCGATGTTTCTTATGTAGTCCCAAATTTCTTGCGTCTTTTATTTTCGATTATTTCAGAATATACCCGAAACGATATTTATTTTTATGAAGTACACAGGCTTAAATTTCAACTAGTGTATAGCCACCCTTATTTACAAACAAAAGAGTTTCGTTAACTTTTTATACTTTTTATTTTCACCTGTCATTCGAAGACGTAAAAGTTGACAAGACACTATCGGACATGTGTTACTATTGTAACAAATGTCCGATAATGTCAATTTTTCATTAAAGTTACGTGACACTAAATGAAGAATCGCCTCTGTCACATTTTTTCGATATTGTGGAAAAGAGAATTTAAGTGAAAAGTTTTATAAAAAAAAATATGTCAAGTATTTACGTGATATTACTTTTCTACAAATAAAAAGTGTGGAGTATGAGGGGAAATGTAAAAACTTAATCTCTAACTCCTCATCTCACCTACATACCACATGCGCCCCTGTCAACTAAATACCGAGGCTCTGGCGACCGAATGATGGAGGTCGATCCTTCTGAATGAGTGTCGAAGAGCAGCACAAGTGCAAGGCTGCAAGAAATATTTGCCGGCTTTGGCTAACGCTTTCTTGGAGAAGCCTTTGTTCAGTATTTGACTAAAATAGGCTGAAATGGGCATCAGCCATTTAAATAACAATAATATTACAATTAAAGTCTGTGGGATTTTGTTTCGCCAAATTCATATGGATATTCCGTCAGCGTTTAGTCGCAAGAGGCTCGTTCGTTGGTAAGCAGGGCGCACTGCATGCAGGTGAAGTTGACATTTGAGGGAAGAGATGGTATATTCCTCCTTTAATACCAAATGATCACCCACGGTGAAGCAAGAAGAGCTTTTTTTAATAACCATCAAACTAAGCATTACAGCTTGTATCTGGAATGATACACAACAATAGTCGATTGGTGGGCTCGAACTTACGACGTCATGTCCGAACCCTATCCCATTCGGCTATTGGCGCTATATTTTATTTGCGTTTGTGGATTTGCGTCGTTGAATTACTTGATTTCACTCTCCTTGCCCTCCATAGCCGAGGAAAAGTCACCGCTAACACGCAAAAAATTGGCGGAAAACATTGCGGACCGGACTTCCTCTCAGAGCCGCAATCTACGTTTCTTTGCACGCTGATTAGCACGCAAATTCCTGCACTAGTTACGTGCCTGGTAACTTGCCTTCAACTGAATCGATGGCCGACGTCCTAGGCCAAGGCCGTCGTACACTGACACCGTCATAAGCGGTAGCACCTAATGCTGATCCCCACAACTGGCTACTGCCTTCAAACCCATGTTTTTTATTACTTTTCTAAAAGAAAAAAATCAATGATTGCGAATCTGTTTTCGTATTGTAGCATAAGAATTCGTAATGAATTACTATTAATTAAGAGACATAAGAATAGTGTCTCTCTCAAATATTACAATATAAAAAAATAACAAAAAATTGTAAACAAACTGTATGAGAAAAATAAAATCAAGGGACTTTGAAAGAAATTTAGAAGGTTCTTTAAAACCCCCAAACATATAACAAAACAAATAGCAATGCTTACAATTGTTTATAGGCATATCCCGAAGAATATATTTAAATAACTTTGAATTCTTAAAGATGTTTGCGGACAAGGGCAATGGAGAAAAATCGTTCCATTTTATGAGTTTAGTCAATTACCGTAAAGAAAATGCCCGAATTACTAAGGAAATTAAAGAACTGGTAATAGCCCAAGTTCTGTATTACATTTGTATTAGAGTTATGATTAATGTTCAATATTGAGATATACTTATACCATCTTTCAGCGTAACTAAAAGTTAAAATTTCGTTATTAAGTATTATAGGCCACGCAGAAAGTTATGTGAAAAAAAGGTTTTTTGTATGAGCCACTAGCAAGTTAAAATTTATTTTGAAAATACTATTATTTACATGTAAAAATACGAATACTCCAATTTAAATTTTCGCTCCAAATTTCTTTACGAGTTAAATTGAAATATAGTGTTTCGTTGAAAAATGTATCACTGACGAGAACTTTTAAACGCAATGATTTTTTACGATATCGAAAGACATTTAAAACCGGACTAACAGTGTGTCTATTCAACGATCGATATTTCGAACGATATTCGAACGAACCGGACTAACAGTGTGTCATTCAACGATTCGTTCGGCATTTATGGTAAAAGGCAACCGTGTACTCCTGGTATTACAAATTTTAGCACGGTCAACTAACTTCGAGAAATGAAAAAAGAAGTGGTTTGGCGGCAGTTATTAAAGGAAACGTGCAAGCACTAAAAAAAAATTAAAGAGAGTAGGTGAATTACGTAGCAGAGTACGGCGTACGCCAGGGTACGGCAGAGATTCAGAACTTATTACAAATTGAATCGGGAAGCATTCACGAGATTTTACAAAAACTCCTTCGTAAGAGGAGGATGGTTTCTCGTGGCACCGCTTTACCGATGCGCAGACGCAGGCCAGCGTGGAATGGTTCCGTGACATGATTACTAAATTTGAAGCAGGTTCGTCTCGGCGTGCTTGGGACACTTTTGTAAGTGATGAATCTTGGATTTATCAATACGATCTAGAAACGAAGTTTTTGGGTACCTTACAGTCCTGATTTGCAACCAAGTGACTTCTTTTTATTCCCTAAAACTACTAAAAACGCACTGGAAAAAGTGTTCTAAAAATTGGTTCAGACGGATTACGCAACTTTGTATTGTGCTAATAAAGACGTTTTTTGAAAAGATTTCATGTTTTAATTTTTTTGGTTACGCATAACTTTCTAAGTGACCCACGCACATATACAAACTTTTGTGTAATATATTTGTAATGATGCTCAGCGTGTTGGTGATCAATATTATAGAAGTCGTACGATGATTCATAGAGTAGTCGCTTAGGATATAGTGCAGATGTGAAGCTTGGCAAACCCGAGTCGGGCTGTCGTAAGGGCTCTTAACCCAATTCTGGCAACCTATTTGGAAGCTAGCCGGTATCCAATTCTCTTTGGATCTGCATTGGCATTATGCCGTAATGTTGGTATTAAACTTCTCACGACTGGACGTACTACTAGATAAGCTATAGGTCATACAGCAATAACAAGCCGAGAAGTGTGTACAGTGTCGAGATGATGTTTGCTGGGACCAAGGTCAAGTTCAAGCCCGTGGACCGAATCAGGCTTGTACTGTCGCCTTTTAGCTTAATCTGTTGTCAGAGCCTGTAAACCCCAGCGAGGACGAAGATCGTAGCGAGTTATTATGTAGATATTACACCCCGTCGTTATAACAACAGACGACGTAGCTGAGGGGGTCCGTACAGTCTTGAACTAAAAAAGTCCGGGACTCAACGCGCTAAGGGGGTTTGTGCAATGCCACGCTGTGCTTGCTCAACAGTTCCAAGAGGCTCTTGACTAGAAGCCGAACTCATTTGGTTGCCTAGGATCAAGTCACCGCCTCTAGCAGAAGGAAGTTTGGCGCCAAAATTACAAGAAACTGCCAATGCAGCGCCAAAAACGATTAAGGTCGTAGCAAAGATCCCGGCTGGTTTCCAAATAGGTAGTCAGGTTTGGATTCAAAGCCCTCACGATAGCCCGACTTACTATGGGGTATGCGGGGGAGTCCTCGATGGTTTTCGAGAAGTATTTCAAGCGTTTCCATAAACGCTTAATCCGAAATGCTCCTCATTTCCTCTGTTTATTGGGTGACTGCTCCACCATCGTTTGGATCCACTATAGCTGGAAAATCTACGGCAGGGTATCTCCACCTGCATGATTGGTCGCAATTTGTAGAGCAACATCCTCAGGTGCTGCATTTACGAGAACAGCCTCGTATTTACCGTTAGAGTTAGGCAACATTGACTCTTTTCGAACGAATGATGTACCGCACTCTGTCTGCCAACTTATGCTCTGTTACTGTAACGGAAGGCACCAGCTCAGCAAAAAAGCGTCGCAGCCATAGCCCGATAAGCAAATCCTTTCCCGTTTCTTCCCTCTTTACTCTAAAATACGCTCGCAATGCGTTCATAAAAGCTGTCAATTGGGTGCTTCCACCGGCGGCAGGCGTTATTTGCTTGGCCCTACAGGACTCTGCCAACACCAACCCTGCTGATGGGGATGATGGATGCAAGGTGGTGCAAGGTGGTCATGCAGTAGCTCGTACTCGGCTGGAGGCACGCATGCTGTTGCGTCCAGCATCAGCTCCGGATGCGTATTGGTGGCTCCTTGGTAGTGAACCTATACACTTTTTCCTATTTTCCATCAACCATACTTTTTGGGCGACGTTCAGACACGGTACCGTTTTGTATTGTGTGGCGATAAGCACATACGGATGTTTGCTCCCAAAATTTTTTTTTTTTTTTTTTTTTATAGAAGAAGGGGGCAAACGAGCGTGCGGTTCACCTGATGGTAAGTGATCACCGACGCCCACGAACATCCACAACACCAGAGGAGCTACAGATGCGCTGCCGGCCTTTAAGGAAGGAATAAGCTCTTTTCTTGAAGGTCCCTAAGTCGTAACTATTCGGAAATACTGCTGGCGACAGCTGATTCCACAAAGTCGAAGTGCGTGGCAGAAAACTTCGATTAAAACGCACTGTGGTGGAATGCCAACCATCTAGGTGGTATCGATGGAACTTCGAATTCAGTCGCGATGTACGATGGTGAAACTCAGCAGCTGGGATCAATCCGAACAGTTCCACAGAACATTCCCCGTGGAAAATTTTGTAAAAATGCAAAGAGAAGCAACATCTCTTCGCAAGGCCAAAGGATCAAGCCGATCAGAGAGAGCTTGGTCGCCGACAATTCGAGCCGCTCGACGTTGGATGCGGTCAAATGGAAGGAGTTGGTACTGGGGTGCCCCTGCCCAGAGATGAGAACAGTATTCCATGTGGGGCCGAACTTGCGCCTTATAAAGTTGCAAACGGTGGACCGGCATGAAATACTGTCCCGCTCTACAGAGCACACCAAGCTTTTGGAGGCCAATTTGGCCTTTCCTCCAAGTGACCACGGAACTGAACGTCGCTCGATATGTCAACGCCAAGGATTCTGATACTGGCTGAGGCAATAAGGGAATGTTCTCAAAAGAGGAGAAACGACAAAGGGATTCTTTTAGCGGTGAACGCGCAAACCTGTGTCTTTTTGGGGTTGAATAGGACCAAATTACGTCGACCCCAATCCGAGACTTTGAATAACAAGGACTCGACTTCAGACACAAGTTTGTTCCGGCACTCGTCGACGTGTTCCCGAGAAATATTCGCACGGCCTGTATATAGGGCATCACCCGTACTGTCGTCTGCATAGCAATGAATGCTACTGATTTGTAGCATGTCGTTGATATGCAGAAGAAACAGAGTGGGAGATAGCACACAGCCTTGTGGAACACCAGCATTCACGGGTTTGGGGTCCGAGCATGCACCGTCGACAACAACAAGACGACTTTAGACAAGGCACGGTACTAACACTTCTAGGCAAGGAGTTGACTTATTGCGCCGACGCAACAGTTTTGTTACTTAAACCAGTGGGCCAGTCGTAGAACTTCCTTGCGCTTTTTTATTATTCTCCTCGAGCCGGGTTATACATTTTTATTATTACGCATTATTATGTATTGAACCAAGCGGCGGCTTTTGCTGCTGTAGGAATGACCTAGCTCGACCGGGGTAGTACCACGATCTCGCAAATTACCGACGTGAAGTAGATGCATCTTGTGTTTCTGCGTTTCGTTCGGTGAGTGAGGTAGCCGGAGACTCACTCCTCCTCTCCCTTTCCCATCGTCTCTCCCAAATATCCTTATGCAATGCACCTGTAGCTTTTCTGGTGTTGGAAGTGTACGTAGGTGACGGTAATCTATTACCATCAGCTAGTAGTTTATAATGATTTGTAATATTAGAGCCATTTGTTGTCACTAGCTGTAGCTGTGACTAACATCCAGTATGCACCGCAATAGTCCATACGATAGCGTTATAAAATAGAATATTTTTATTATTTGTGTAAAAACTAATTTTCTACAGATGTATTAAACCTATCTAGATAAATTAAGGAAGTAAAATATTATCTAAATACAATATTTCGTCCTAATCGATGAAACCGTTTCCGAGAAATCAATTACATGTTTACATTTTTATACATGAATTGCTTGCTCAGTGTATAGAATAATGTATATTTTATACACAAATAGTTAATTTGTAGTTAGTACCCTAGTAAAAGTGACAGTTGTAAAAGATTTAGTCATCTTAAATTATTCTAAACATCATTTAGATGCTTACGTTAAGTTGATTTTAAACTGAGTCTGAAATCTACTGGAGTCAGTAAAGGCAAAATTTCTTCGCTTCATTAATTATTAATGATTTAGACAAATACGCTTTCACAGCGTTCTCTTAGATTAATTCTCACAGCAGAACTTAATGGAAAGAGTACAGAGTTTGTCATAACGAATTTGATTGTAATCAACTAATCATTCAAATGTTCATACTCCCAGTAGTTTGCAGCGCTTTCGATATACATAATATACTCATAATTGATCTGTCCCTAAATTATATAAAACAAAAGCAGGTGAACGAGCCTGATATTGACGCAATTGCTTTGTTGCCTGCACAATTAAAAAAAAATATGTTTGTAAATATAAATTTGTAAGCTTTATACATCATAACTGTAACTAACTGTAATACAGATCACAATAGATACACAGAAAAAGATACAGGTGTATAATTATAGACAAAGCAATGAAATCATAGACAGTTTTGATATCTTGTTACTATTTGCGATTTACAATTCGTACTGGTTCACACAACAATTTCTTGGATTTACGAGAATACTGCACATTTGAAGTGAAATTATTATTTACACTTTAAAGTCTTAAGTAAAATCTAGGATGGAGTTTACCAACATAACAAATCGTTATACCATAAGAAAACAATTCCAATAATAAATATTCGTTGATTTGCGCCAAAAAAAAAAGCAATATTATTTGCATTGAATTACACTATTGCATTTATATTTCCTTTGGTTTATTGGTTGGTTTTTTTATTATATGACAAGTGAGCTAACACTCCACCTTACCATATAGTAAATGGCTACCAGCCCTGTATACCTGTAAACTGTAAACAACTTCAATCAAAGGAGGTTGCAGATGCGTTGTCATCATAGGGAACTAAGATGAAATGCCTTACAGGGTACAGAGAATACCCTTCAAAGCTAAATACAGCAGCGATTGTACTGCTGATTGGCGGCAAAAATAAATTAAAGGAAACCACCTAGTAAATACATAATTAATTGCTAAGTATTCCATATAGGTATAAATTAAAATTTATAAATATAAACTTATTAAAAGAACTTATAAAATGATAACAAAATAAAAAAATATTAATGCAAAATTTAAGAAATTCACATTTATCCGATAATAACGCACTTGATGAGAGATTCCTAGAATTTAAGATAAATCTTTCCGTAAAAATCCATATACATTTATTAGAAGAAATAATTAGAAACACTATTAAAATGAATATTAATATTTCAACGTACAATTTCTCATTTATAATGCACAGTCTTTGCACGGATGCTCTAAATAATATAATTAAAATTATAAATTTTCCAAATTAGGCGTGTAAATATCGTATAAAAATGTAATACATGATATTTTATTAGTTTTGACATGGACAACAAATGTTTAGAAAGCAAATAACGGTCGTATAATTTCAAAGGAACTAATCAGAGTTTTTTTTTTAATGTCAAAAGCTTAGATGTTTAAATTAAAATTAAGGGATATAAGGATGAATAATAATGCTATAGCAATTCTACATAAAGTAAACGGATAAAGTAATTTGGTGTTTTCTTGGGTGGGTATTTTCAAATTCAAATTCTTTCCTGCCTAGGAGTCGTCTGGGTAGATACCACTTTACCTCTTACTACCGCTAATCAACAACGCTACAACTGTTCCGGTTTAAGGGATGAAGATAATTAGTACAATTTCAGGTTGTTAGGCATTCTATCTAAGTCCTCAGGGGTGACGATGCATCTGTAACCTTCTTCAATTTAAGTTGTATGCTGGTGTAAATGGACTGTAGTAGCCACTTACCATACTCTGGAAACAGTGCCAATGATAGAAAAAACCGACGTATAAAAATATTCCTTAATTGAATTTTGTTTTAAAAAATAGTAAAAAAAATCACTATTTCACGTCGTTTTCAAAAATGATGCTTTATTACGACGACGAATTAAATTTCATTTGCAGAGAAATATTATAGCAACGGACCGAAGTGAAAAAAAAGAGAGAAGTAACTTTATTTCATGTTTTATTTCTTGGTATACATGGCCGATTCTATTTAATAGACAATTATCTCATGTTTCTGAATTGCGTAATTTAATAATTTCGTACATTATCAAGGGGTGTAAGGGAAAGTCGGAGTATAAGGGGGAATATACCATCACTTACTCCTGGCAACTGTGGTGTGTACTACTAGCTAACATCGACTGCAACAAACAAGGCTTTGGTGATCGAATGGTGGTGGAATGTCCTTCCGAATTTGCCGAATCCAATGATCAAAGCCTAGTGATGGGAAACAGTATCACTAGTGCGAGATTACCGGCACTGTGATCACTAACCCACTTGTCCAGCGTGATGCGTATGGTCAAAGCTTATAAGGAATATTTGGTAAATATGTATAATGAAGTATGTAGTTCGTTATCATCATTTCCTTTATATTTAATTCACGAGTCATTACTATAAAATGTCTATTGTTTCAACACGGCAAGAATTATGTAATTAAAACTAGTTTATATTGAATATAGAATTTACATAAGTACAGGCTTTAATTTGAGTACACCGACGTTTTATGTGAAAGTAAATCTAAAAGTTAAAGCATTTTTTTCCTAGCGAAACCTTGTTTAATGTTGTTATTATGATAAAGTTGAGCTCGTAAAACGAACATTCTTAGCAACTTATCTTACTAATTTAGACTCTGTCATTGTTTCGGTAGTACAAAATTTGAATATTTAATTCTATTCCGACGCTTAAAAACCTTTTGTACAGTGAAGTATCTCAAACGAAATCCAGGTTGTCAAATACTTTCTGCTAAAGTATTATAAAAAGTAACGGATAAAATAACATATATGTAAGCACTCACACCTTTTATAGCTTCCCATTTGGCACGAGCCAGTCGTAGCAAATCGGGCTTCCGCAACGCAATTGTTCTCACCGGGAGATAGAAAGTAACAGGTTGATCTCGGAGATGAGATTTGTAATATATATATAAAATAAGACTATGAATACAGAAAACGAGGAACACAAGAACGTGACTTTTGTAATTTATGTTATCAAAAGGCTTACCAAAAAAGGGAAACTTCACATATACGTATCCTCGAAATATTACCGTCTAATTTGTGTTATATTTCCAATAAGTGTCTTTTATAGAAATGTTCGCGTACTCCAAAAATACATTAATAGTTATATATTTTGAAACATTCGTGATATAATCTAACGACATCATCGTGATTTTTTCATTTCTAATTATTGTTTTATTAATCAATATATTTAAGTACACTACTGAACATAGGTCTTTCCAAAAAAGGGCCAGCAAAAGCAAAAAAAAATATTGCTCAGGCAAGCGGCCTTGTAAGCTCAGTGGCCCTACCCTCGCATTAGTGATATTGTTTCCCGTCACTAGTATGTGAGATTTAGGTTCGTCCAATTGGGATAGATTTTGCGCCAACAGTTGATCGCTAAAATAAAAGAATTACGAATTATTAGTTTTTCAAAGAATTTTACCCAAAATAATACGAATAAAAGCAACCAAAACCGTATTCGGTTTATCTGTCGCCAAATGTATAGTTTATAATAGTTTCTATCACTGATAAAAACTTATTATACGAGAGTGTAGCTCCTTTATATCACGATTATTTAAAAAATTTTTTCGTTAGATACATTTTTATTAGATGTTCGCTTAGGTTCAAAAACAAGCAATACACTCATTTAGGTTCAAAAACAAGCAATATATGTTTTGAAATAATAGAATTTACAGCTAATGTACCTAAATACACATTGACTGCCGTGACATCTGCTCTGTGTTTAGTTTATTTATTTTGTAAAATAATGATTTGAGGATGATTATAATGATACATTTATGAGATCTATTATGCATATAAAGTATACCGTGATTTATGTGTATATATTATTCGATGATTTGAAATCGATCCCGTAGTTATATACCTTCTATAAACTTGTAATATTTTCCTATATTTAATATTTTATACCTTACATTTATTGTTATGTTAAAAAAAACAAATAATATCGGTTACGTACAAAGTAAACTTTATAAATTAACATAAATATTATAACATCATTACAGTCTATCACAAGTCCACTCCTCAACATAGGGCTCCTCCAAAGATTGCCACATAGCAATTCTAAGCCACCTGCATTCATTGACCTCCTGCAACATTATGCAGGTCGTCAGAACATCTTGCTGGGGTTACCAGTCGGGAACGCTTCTTCCCCAACGGTTATTAGAGTTTTGCTGCTGATAATTTCGTTGAAGATTTTATCACTCAGACAAACACAGAGCATAGCCATTTTGAATTGTCATAGAATTGTCAATGACTAGAGTTTGGTAAATTAGGTTGGCTATTCCGCAAACATTCAGTCGCCAGAACCTTGTTTGTAGTAGAAGGGTGCAGGACAAAGTCAAAGCCAAAGCAACACTTTTTAATTTTATTTAGGCTTATAAACGTCAAAATCTACATTGGTTCGCAAAACAAGACCGTGTCAGAGAATAAGCGGCAAGAAACTCCAGTGTCTTATTTTTCAACGTCATTTTGTTATTTATAATTTACAATAAAATCAACACAATAGCAATCAAAATAAAAAAGATGTCTAAATGTGTATTATTTTTTAAATGTCAATATGACAAAATATCATTCGCTTCGCGGACGCAGAGTAAGAGCTATTTATATAAATCTTTATTTTAATGAAATATATGACAGCTATTGCTGGCGCTTCTTTAGTAGAGTAGACTAAAATGCAGTAGAAAAAGTAGTAATAGTGAATAATTTATTCATCTGGCAATAGTAGTAGCAACGATTTACTTTAAAAAGAATAAATTATAAGTAAAAAGTTGCAGTAAAATCTTTTTGGTGGTACTGTTTGTCTGGCTGTTTTCGATAAATTAAAAGTAAAAATGATTTGCCGCCACTTTTCTATTGTATTTCTGTCCGTAAAATGAGCGAATCTAACTAAGTTAGAAGTTTTATTACAAAAACGGGAAAAATGCGACACAAGCCGCGAAAAAATGTTTGAACTTGGAGCTCGCTCATGTCAAGGTTCTTGGACTTAAATGTAATGATCAGGACCTGTCTTTTTAATTTTGTTTTACATAATATATTACTAATGGTAGATGATTTGTAGCATACAAATAAAATGTTCAAAGGCGACCATAGATAGAGACCAGATAGACCATAATATAAGAATACGCATGATGAAAATATTAATTATGGCCTTAAATTTTTAAGTTTAAAGACAGTTATAAATGTAATTTATAAAGAAAAACAAACAACCTATATATTTTTTTATGTGAAAAGGGTCAACGAGCCATGGTAGCCTAGTGGTCAGGACTCTCACTTTAGTTTCATACAGCGCCAGTGACCTGGGTTTGATCCCCGGTGCCGGGACCACTAAAATTGTTTTCATTAAAGAATATTGTTCTAATATACTTAAAGAATATAAGCATTTTCGGCCTACGACAAGAGACAACGGACGCCTAACTCGTAATGTAAGAATTTATGCAAATGAAACAAGTTTTGATTAGATGTGCCAAGAGTAAATAAATTTAGTAAATTTGACCAAGTACTCATAATCGTATACGAGAGTAACTAAAGATATTTTAACATGCTTTTGAGGAAGCTCAAAGTTACTCAGTGGACTGTGGAAAGGGCTACGCTCGGTATTTCTCTGCTTGTAGATAGAATCTGCAATGAAGATATTCGTAGCAAAACTAGGGTAACCGACACGGCCGTAAGGATTAGTAAGCTGGAGTGGCAAAATAGCTCGCAGAATTGATACCCGTTGGGGAAGAAAGGCACTCAAGTGGCAACCTCGTACATGCAAGTGCAATGTATGACGACACCCCACAACATGTTGTGAGGAACAGCACAATATTGCGGGAAGTCGAGATAGACCATGGGAGATAGCGAGCCTCATTGACGGGTTTGCTTCATATCTAAATGTTTGAGCGCAGTATTTAATTTGTACCTTTTAATTTATAAGTGCCAAACTATTATAATTAAGTTATTCAGCGTTACTACTACAAGTAATAAAATTCACGTTTTCAAAAGAAATTGTTTTTGAACTAAACATACTAAATGAAACTTGCCGTACGAGTAACACATCTCAATTATAAATGCAACGTGAGCAAACATTTTAAACTTATTCTAATTTAGATAGTGAGAGACCGAAAATTTCATATTACATTTCCCAACTTTGGTGCTAACATTTCAAATAATTTTCATAAAACAAATCTTCTCTTCCAGGGAACTTACTTTTACTTAGATGCCGTTATGCTTTCTGCTTTGACTTTGATGGTTGTCATTTTTCTTTCATTTTATTTCTTACATTTCTGTGCTATCTTTTAAGTTATAGGAGATTCATGTTAACGTCTGTCACAAATAATATTTACTTTAATCACTCCATGTTTTTTGTGATAATGCGAAAATGCGTATCAAATTTTGTAAAAAAACAAATACGCACACATAAGAATTTAATTGACCTAAACTATGCTTATGAAATTTTGATTTTTTTTTATAGAATTATTGTAACTTTCGTGAATTACTCCGTAAACAAGATCATTGGCGCGCGATGTACATAGTAGAAGCTCTTGGTACATGGGGAAATGCCTACCTCGTACCCACACTTGCGAGGGCAAGGACGAGTCAAGTCTGGATTGCACCGACTAACACCAGGTTGTTCCAATTTCGCGACATATCAGCAGGGTCACAAGAACGGGTCAGGGTACGCTCATTCGTAGTGAAACCAGCCCCGTCCAGCACTCTCCGTACCAAAATCTTCATTTCCCTCCCCCTCCTGGTAATACTCGTCACGACAAGAGTGCGACGATGATATAGTTCCGTTTTTGCTTCAGCGTGAGTGGCCATGTCAAGTTACTAAGTTCCTCACTACGTCGTGGGTTCCACGTTCAAGGAAGTCTCCTCAACTACATCTCCAAGAGCCTATCTTAAAATTGAATCCTTTCCCCATCCTTCATCAGTAATTGTCGAGATTGTGTGAAATTAATTATCGATGTTTTTGTGTCTGTTATTTATAAAAATAACAATTTAAACGTCGTCCACAGATTCACTTTTCTCCCTCTTGTTTGAAAAGTGATACCGCCTCGTTAGTCTCCCCACTTGTGTGTTAGTGCTATTTATAAAATAAATATTCTACAGTATGGAATTTATTATTACACAGGTTCGAAAATGCTGATAGCCCATTGGCTCCTAAATAAGATAATGATTTTTTTATGTAATGTAAACAATGGTTAATTAAGAGCCGTGGTAGTCTAGGGGGTTAGGGCTCTCTTGTTACCGAATTACTAGGGTTTGAATCACGGTGCAGGTACCACAAAATTGTTCAATGCAATATTAAGCAACACGTGCTCGGCGGTGAAGGAAAACCGTCAGAAAAGCTGCATGCATGAGAAATAATAGGAAAGTATTATTTCGAAAAGATGTGTCCGCCTACCCACAATGGACCATTGTGACCAACCAACCCTTTTCCCTGGAGTCCCAAAAGGAGTCCTTTTCCTGGAGTGCATTTTAATTACATTCTTAAAATGTGGTTATAATTTTAGAGTGGTTTTAAATGATTTTATGCAATGGTGCAACCTTGTTTGGTCACTGACGGTCGCGATCAGAAATGTCTATTAGGATTTGATCACTAAAGAAAGATGTATAACATAACTAATATGGATTCCTAGTAAAATACTTAATCTTTGGTAGGCAATTCTGGCGATAGATATTGAAATCAATTATTTAATTTTAGTCCATAAATACTTTGTGTAGCAAAATTACCACAGCTCTTTTTAAGATTACAAGTTGATAAAAAAAACGGAACTACTTCTTATTTCTGAGAAGCTTTGCAACAGCGAAGTGACCTTTGGAGTGGGTGCTATACTTTTTTTTCTAAGTCCGCTAGTGCAAAATATACAAGGCAGCTTGAAAATGCTGTAAATTTTCAAGCTGCCTTGTATATATTTGTTAATAGATGTAGTACTGATGTGGGTGATGTTGTGGTGAAGGTGCGGTGTGGAGGAAGTGGTGCACGAAAGAGGGATGGAACTCTTCTTTTCTTCGAACTAGGTAATATACTCGTACACTTTATTGTTATTTGTATGCAGAACAGTGTTTTTTTCTATCATCTTTAGAATTAAATTTATTAGAAGGATGAGTAATACATAGTTTTTCAGACTTCGAAAAATGAAAAGCTTTCATTTTAAGATTTGCTTATTAAACCATCATACCCTGTTGCAATATGAGAATGTTGCCTTTGCTTTAGGTGTTATTTTGTGCATGATAACACATTCATGTATCTTGTCGATGTGCCCTTGTATCGTCAGTTATTGTTAAATTTCTTTTACTACTTACGAGTACTTAAGCCGTGGAAGCCCAGTGGTCGTTTTAATTTCATTCAATTAACGTTCATATTAACGCTCGCTTTAATTTCAGAGAGCGCGTGTGACTTGGTTTCAATCGCCGGTGCCGGTACCACTAAAATTATTAATAGCAATTTTAAGTGATGTCTAAATACACGTGCTCGGTGGTGAAGGAAAACATGTGGAAACTGGCATGTCTGAGAAATAATTAAAAAAAAATATTATTTCGAGGACATCAACGCAAACACGCAATGCTGCAGCGCGGCACAGTTAACTGCCGTTATTAATTTCTAAACTAATACTATAAAATAAATAAATATACTAAGTAATAACCTGCATATTTTGTAAAATTAATATTCGCTTTTAATTTATAGGCATTGTAATTTGATCGTAAAATACTAGCCTAATGCAGGGGTTTAAAATATAGTACCAGAGCTTTGCTAATTCTGCTGCGGCTTTAAGAAATAATACTAGTCGATACTATGTAGAGCGTTTGTCTCCAAACTTGCTTCTCCCTGCGTCTTTTCCGCATGGAATATTATTCCGTGACTGTTCCGGGATAAAATAGTAGGCTATGTCATTTCCCAGAATTCAATTTATTTTCTTCAAAATTGTTTCAGTGGTTTAGCCGTTAAAAGTTAACAGTGGGAAAGAGTTGCTTTCTTATTAACAATATTATTAGCTATTGCTCGCGATTCAATCAAGTGTAACTATGCACATCGTTGTTTTATATGCTTGTAAAAAGTGAATAATAAAATCGTTCTTTCGGATTTGTGTATGAATAACATTGTGGCAATCCGTCAGTGGAAACCATCGTCGCAGAATCTATCATGCAGAAAAACAGAGCATCAAATTTTCTTGATTTTTACATTCGAATAGAGAAATCCCCAACATAGTCGATTCATTACTTTTGGCGTATAAATCCTGCTCTGGCTAATCATGGTATTTGCTCTGGATGTAAAAAATCTAATTTTTTTACTGTAATGTATCTAATCTTTCCAACAGTGTAAACTTTATTTCAATCAATCCTTTTCCACAAGAATCTCTTGCTGGTACTTAAGCTGAGCCATAAGCTTACAAACAATGTTAACCTTATTTCAATCGGCCAGTAGATTTCGCGTAAGATTCGCGTAATGGTCAATCTCGGTATTTACAGTAAGTTAAGTCATATTTATGACTCGGCTTATAAACAAGTTTTATCGCTGTTGTCAAGTAAGAAAGTTTTTCAAATTGTAAAAACTTCGTCTAATTCTGTTGAGGAGGTTTTAGATGATGCTGAACCAATAGATAAACAGACAAAAAGATTGAGTGACAAACCCCTGGTGATGTGCTGAACTGTTTTATGCGTCCAGCTATCCTCGCCCCTCCTCCCGCTTGGGCGTGGTCACCCACGATGAACGAAGAAGATTTTTTTTTTTTTTTTTTTTTTCCCTGGATGGAAAATGCTGTTACGCATACCCTGTTGCTGGCCGGTAGGCCAGCAACTGCTATGTCGGACTCAATCCCCTGAAGGAGGACCATACCGACTAAAACCATCCACACGCTGTTAGCCCGGAGGCTTTCACAGCCTCATCTGAATTGACTCGCGAGCAGATTGGCCCGCGAGTTTGGCGGGATGACGATTTACTTTAATGGCGCGCGGATTTATACGCGGAAGGATAAGACAAAAATAGTGGTGCGGAGACCGGTGAACCCTGACAAACCGACGCGACGGACCCCGATCGTGAGACGCTCCGGCAAAGTGTATATGGCTGCTTCTAACCCTTGGGGTGAGCACACGTATGCGGAGCGAAGTCGCAAACGGGACTGCTGCGCGGCGTGCGCGGGACACGGACGTCACTCACTAGTAATGGCTCGCGATTGAACGCGGGAAAAGTGGTAGAGTCGAAGTAGGGACCCGCTGATGCGGGGCCCACTAGCGATATACTGACACACGACATATTGTACTGCGAAACTCCGACAAAGTGTTATGGCTGCTCAAACCTGGGGGCGAGCACACGTATGCGGGAGGCTAATAGTGGCGTGAAGACCTATGACCCTGACAAACCGACACGACAGAACCCGATTGTGAGACACTCAGGCAAAGTGTATATGACTGCTTCTAACCCTAGGGGCGAGCACACGTAAGCGAAGCGAAGTCGCAAACGGGACTGCTGCGCGGCGTGCGCGGGACACGGCCGACACTCACTACTTAATAGCTCGCGAATATGCGCGGGAAGATGGAGGCGCGGCGACCAACGGCCCTGACTAACCGACACGACAGAACCCGCTTGTGAGACGCTTAGCACAGTGACCCTATATGCGGAGCGAAGTCGCAAACGGGACTGCTGCGCGGCGTGCGCGGGATTAGGACGGCTCTCACTAAATAATAACTCGCGAATACGCGGGAAGATGGAGGCGCGGAGACCGACGACCCTGACATGATCTACGCGACAAATACTGAGTACGAGACACTCCGGCACAGTGTCATTGCTGCTCAAACCGAGGGGCGAGCACACGTATGCGCGGGGCGAAGTCGCAAACAGTACCGCCGTGCAGTATGCGCGGGCGACGGGCGGCACTCACTTTAATAACACGCGGACAAAGACGCGGAAAGACAATAGGGCCGAGTAGGCACCCGCAGGTGCGGGGCCACTAACGACCCATTGCGAACTAATGACTCATCCCGCTGCGAAACACTCCGGCACAGTGTTTATGGCTGCTCGAACCGGAGGCGAGCACACGTGTGCACGGAGCGACGGCGCAAGCGGGACTCGAACGAAGAAGAACCAACATGGCCGGCCTAGCCTAGTGGCATGGCACCATCATAGTCGCTGTGGCTGAGGTGGCGACGTGGGGATAAAGAAGTCGTATTACAATGCTTTCCCTTCTTTCCGCAGCTGAAATGTGGCCGACTGCAGAGCGGTTTCCAAGTGCTTGCCTTCTTGATTTCCATGCCCCGGTTTGGCGGTGTCGTCGTTGTCTTCGGATAAGAGGCCACGAAGGAAGGCCTGCCAGAGCACTTACCTTCATATGTATAATTAACTTAATTCAAATTCTTTGTGTTGATCGTACAGTTTGTAATTCAGACTTCCACTTAATCTATAATATGATTGATATGATGAATATGTTCAACATTTAATATTTCACGGTTCATATCAATAGAATTTCTGTGATATAAAAACATTAAGAATACGAAGTCAGTATGCCTAGTACTCCGGCATAAATAATTATAAGAAAATATACCCAGAAGAACACATGACGTAATTTTGATTAGAAAAGGCTTTCTGTATCACGAAATTGTTAATTTTTTAAAGTATTATATCAAGCGTATTACAAAAACCAATCATCAAGTAATTACCGAAAATATGGTATAATACGTAGCATTACGTAACATGTTTAAGATCTGCTCTTTCTCGTTAAAAGGGCCATTCAAAGCAAAATTTCATTATTACAATGGGGCTACACGACCGTTAGAACATTGAATATGTCAACGAATGTTATGTTCATGCAAATTTTGTATCCACATACGGCATAATTTGTACTAAGTGAAAAGGCCGTGTAATAACGGCGTATGAATCTGCTACCTCCTTTCTTCCTGTGGTTTTGTAAGAGGCAACTTAGAGAAAATTCTTAAATATCTAATGACAATCTATGGGAGGAAATTCGGCAGCGAAGTTTCTATAGGACGTAGTAATAGGTGGCAAACTTCAATCCTGTATCTTCTTCTAATATATTTTTTTTGTTATATGGGGGAGCCAATGAGCAAGCGGTTCACTTAGTGATAAGTGATAACTGACGTCCTCGTATATGTGCAACGCCGGAGATGCTGCAGATGCATTGCCGGCGTTTAAAGGTATTTAGGATATGGAACGGAGGATGAGGAGGGGGGAGTTGGCCTCCGGTTACCTCACTCACCGAACGAAACGCAAAAACACAAGATGCCTCTTCTTCACGCCGGTATTCTGCGAGGCCGTGGTACCAACTCGGTCGAGCCGGCCCATTTGATCAGCTGCAAAAGCCACCGCTTGGCTCTACCACGTAAATATCCATAAATGCGAAAAGGATTCGGAAGTTTCATTTTTAAATAGGAATATGTAAACTATACATATCCCTATGGATCACAGACGTTAATGCTTTTATATTACACACAAACATTTATACACACATAAAATTTTGATATTCTGTGAGGTACTTGGTTTAATATCCAACAAGTTGAGACTTCCTCGTTCAATAAAGCGGTGTTCATAGGTTACGATGGCAAGATGTCAAGGTGAAAGTCTATTGAAATCCACTCAGAAGTTATGTATTTAATAAAGATGATAGATATGTACCTAGCACCTATATCATTTTTCACATCACTGATATTAATTGTTACTACGTATGATTTTATTTAACAGTTACTTAATACTTATATATAATATATAATATTTACAGTCCAATTCCATGAAGAAATATTTTAATCTTAATAATTGATTATCGCGAATGAAAGAATAATTCTTGACGTGTTGAAACATTAGAAATGTTATTGTTATAGACCTGAAGGGATGTAGTTGTTTTACAGCGTAAAGAATATTTTTTTTATTGGATTGAACTTTTTTATTTATTGGGGTGACAAACAAGCTAATAATTTATCTGATGGTAAGTGGCAGCTACAACTTTTATCGAAAAAGGTTACAAATGCGTTGTCCTGTGAACTAAGATTGTATACTTCCTGCCCTTAATTACGCTGTCTATCTGTACCTAACAAACAAGAACATAACAGTGGTTGAACTGCTGTTTGCTGGCAGAAATGGGAATTCACTCATTAGTAGAAGGTGTATGAGACGATACCACCCCAACACAAAGTTGCAGACCCTAGAGTGCGGGCGCGAGTCGGTGGACTAGGCCGCAGCTGCGGTTGGGTTGCGGGGAGGAAGAGTAGTTTTAGTATTGTGACATGCCAACCAAAGAATAAACGGTTCTACAAAAATTAGACTTACAATCATACGATTTTTAAGTAAAATTTTAATAATTTGGAGTCTATTGATGAAATTATATCGCTTCATGTAATTAAACATTTGTCTATAATATCAAGTGCTGTCTTTAACTACTTTTCTTTAAAATTGTTAAAAATGAAATACCTCTTTGTATCTTTCTACATGTTTTAACATAATTATTATATTATAATTAAATATTTGGTCTATTCATTATTTACGTTAGGATATAATAGGAAACTTATATCCTAACGTAAATAATTTTCTTTCGGTTTCTTCTTATGTTTAATCACAAAACAATATCAATAAACTTACTAAATCAGTCAGAAAGAGTCGCCATACAATACTTATTAATTTGAATTTTTGTAAAAATCGCATATGGTAGCTAAGATTTCTTTATCAGAATCACAAAGAAATTTTTTGTCATCAAGTTTATAGGGAAACAATCATTGGACTTATTACACAGTTTTAAATTTTAGTACAGCCTCGATGGTAGCAATCATTTTATTTCATTGAGTTTGATTTGTAGTTATATTTATTTCAGGGGATGTAAGTGGGAATATGTCATGTCCAAATGATAACCTGACCTGCACATGACAATTAAACAAATGAAGCCGTGGAACCGAATGGTAGCTTAATGCTCATCTGAAGTTGCTGAACCCAAATTCCACAGAGTAGTTATGGTAGCAGCATCAGTAGTAGTGTATGGGTATCGGCACTACATTCACCAACTCGCTTGCACAACGTGGTAAGTATGAAGTAAATTGAACTATTGTGTAACTTGTCGTCGCTATTTGTAACTTTCACATCATTGTAAATGGTTTTGTAGAAAATTGTAGATGTGCTCTTTGGGAATATGTTAGTATTTGCTACAATAGTCATATCTGTGTATAGACTTCAGTATGTCATGCTCGTCGTGTCAGAAGCTTCTGCTTGTGGCAGCGTCGTGCGGCGGGTTATTCACTTCCCTTTAATATGGTTGAGGAGGGCGATGACTGCCACATGCGTCATACTTGTTAACAGGTGCTGCTTGTGAAGACTAGTCTACTCAAGTTTGCCAGGCACGTGTGCTTTTAATTTTGTGGATCACTGTAATTTAGTAGCATGCTTTCGGTTGCCTATAGCAAAAACGAAATTATCTTTCTTACGTCGATGAATAAAGAATTTTCATTAACTTTATTTCATCTCATGCATTTAATTTAATTAAATTAAATTATTGTCATTTCATTCACTTAATTAAATTCGTTAATTTCATTCGTTTCAATCGTCTCATTCATTTCATTCTTGGATGATGCATCCTGTAGGTCGTCATTATGGTGCGGACTTTTCGTTCCAGGGCGTTTAGGTCGGTTTGAGTCCACCTGAGTATGCAAAAAGTATATAATGATGACATATATAGAGGATAGCATATACATAGGATTACACGTACATACACATGAGGATATTGATATGATCCAAACGTTATACGCGCGCGCTTTATTCACGCCTGACAAAAAACTGTTTAACACTTTTGTCAGGGGAACAAAAAATGCCAGTCTCATCAATACCTATATTTTGGACATACTCAGGTATCGGTGTGTTCCAGCCTCTGAAATATAATAATAAATAAATAATTATTATAATTATTTATTAATTATTATCACTATCCACATTTTTATTATTTACTAACTTTTTGTCGCTGCTTTGTTTGTGTTGAATTAGAGATAGCAATGTTATTTTACAGACCATGCAAAAACCTCATAATTAGGTATATTTGAGCTTAAAGTGTCACATTTTATCACAAACTTGTCAAGTGGCATTCAATCCGTCATCGCATGGATTCACAGCTGCCAATTCTACTCGAACCTGATTATAACCGATATACGAACAAACTTTTTCCATTCTGCTCATACTTTTCGCAGATTGCGTCTTTAAACAATCTTGGATTTCCCAACTTGCATAACCAATTCCTTGGAAATAACTATTAATTTGTGAGGCTAAAACAGTAACGGAGTGAATTTATTACGAAATTGTAATATGTACGACTGCGGCTGCCCGCGGCTTCTATTTACAAATTTTGCTATACAGTATCCTTTTCCATGACATATTTTGCTATTCAGTATCCTTTTCCATGACATATCATATACACGTCTTTGCCATATTTCGTTTATATCCCTTAAGCGTGAATCTTAAGCATCATTGAACGTCACGACAAGAATTTTCATATTGGTTTCAAATGAAAGTAGGATAAAATATAGCCTACAGGGATTCTGAAATCGCAAAGAAAATTGAAATGTTCAATGCATATTCTTGAAATTGTTTTTATGTTAAATTCGTTTAAACACGCCGAAAAGATTGTCAGTAAGAATGTTAAATCTTCCGACATCAGCGCAGGCATTGTGTGTCACGTATCTCCGCTTCACCTGGCGAATTGGAGAGCGTATGGTGGTGCCACGTCTCGGACACACATAACATGACGCATTCGCACGTGATTGTGAACGAACGTCTGCGCGCGACGGTCTGCTCGGATCTAAGATTAAGTAATTGTAAGAGCGGGTTCGCCTTTTGTTTGAGGAGCCATAGGTGATACAGATGAGAATTTACAAGCATTTGTCAGCTGGTCCTTCGTAATTTATATTGAACCAACCTCTAACGGAGGCCTGAAAGATAATTGTCTCCACCGCGTGTTGTCTCTCGCATAGACTACATTATTTCTGATTATTTTGAGCCATATGAGGCTATTAACTGAACAATGCTATTCGTATGAAAAATTATCTACAAAATACATTCCTTGTGTTATTATTTATATTACTTTTAACTAATTGTGCAGGTCGATCATAATATACGCCGCGGTTTTAGGGAAAGTTAGACGTAATATAATATTTGCGTTAAAAACTGATAAATATAATGTAATTGTAAAATCTAAGATAAGTAACCTGTTTATGTAGAATCCTATTGAACATTTTTGTATATCAATCATCAAAATCAGTTTACAAATGTAAAAGTTTTTAGCTTACTTTATACTACAAGTAAGTAATTGTTTGAAATGTCCACCTTGTTAGTCAATACACACTCGCATTCATCACAAAAGATTGTTTCTTATTACTCAGATACATTCACAACAACGATCCAATTCTATTGAATAAATACGCATTTAAGAAGCACGCTTCGCTGACTGACTGCGATGCGATTGTTTTGTTTTCGGAAAAAGAATAACATCGTCGGCGCGTGGTGTTTGCAACTGAGAGAGACTGACCGGGAATACCCAAGAATTCCCGAGCTACGCCTAGGCGAGAGTTTGAGGTCGTATTTATCAATAAAGTGAATTAAATGGCACAGGGACGCAAAAGTTAATGCGTATGGACGGACGTAAGATCAATGATCATAGAAAAGTTAATCAATGTTTATGTTTATCTATTAATTAAAGTTTTTTGTTCATTTTTTTTAGTTATTCTACACATACGTGTTCAGTAACGGCAGTAGATAACACTTTTATTAGTTTTGTTAGTTTTAAAAGAGTGGTGTATAATTCGCATTCCACAGTATATTATAAACAAAGTATTTTATAAATTAGTATAGACTGTTCCAATATACATATCATAATTAATTTGGCAGTTTAAGTAAGACATTTTAGAATATAGTAACGGCGATAAATAACTAACGCAAGCAGCAATAAAATTTCGATTAATTTTATCGAAGTAGTAAAATTTTGCTACTTATACAACATAAGACATTGGTGGTTATTTAGACTTACAGTAGAGTACTAAAATATAATCTTACTTTAATTTAAATAAATATATTGAGCAATAGACGAAAAAACTAGACGGCTCGGTGGCGTAGTGGCTAAGCGTTTAGCTGCGGCGCTTTGGGTCGCGGGTTCGATTCCCGCACGGAACTAGCATTTGTATGGACTACAAATAATAGTTCCCGGTCTTGGTGTTTGTCCATGTGCAATTCATGTATGTAAACTGCCTCCGCGACACAGGAGAAATTCCTACAGCGGAAAGTAACGTTTTTTTTAAACAAAAAGAAAAAAAAATCGTTTCATTAGTAAAATTAGTGTTAGATATTTCGTTCAATAGTTCGGCACTTTTATTAAATTTAGTAGTCTTTTATTGCCGAATATTGTTGTTCGCGTACACTGTAATGTACGTGTACTAATATACAATAAAATTACCGTTCAACTCCTTTGTCTTTTCTTTAAAAATCAGATTATGCTATTCCTTCCAAAGCTAACTGAACTGACTGGAACTGAAATTAGTATGGATGTAGGTACTAACTGGTATATACCAAGGTTAGTAGCATACCAGTGGTAGCAGCATATTTGGTTTCTGAAAATATGGTCATGTATCATATTCCCGTGCTAAGCTCCAGTGTTTCGTTGTAACCTATTCACATGTATAGCTTTTGTTGTTAGCAAAATAACGTCTTTTAAAAATTAGGTTTAAAAGACTAAAATAAATGTAGAGCTACACCTCTAAGCACAACGATTTTGGGTATACGGTCGTGACAGCTATGTATGGTCGTGCTATGCATTTGCTATCCGTTAACGTATCTTTGTAATAAAATTTATAGAGTCGCTTCAGGTCTTAAGTTACATTATTAATAATAAAGAGTGTGCCTACACTCACAGAAGAACGAACGAGCAGTTCTCGGCCTATGACTAATAGTATGGTGTATGAAGCTATTACATTTTTCCAAGGCTTCGCTTGCGTTAAATTAGGCATGGCAATATAATTTTTTAGTACCCGTGTAAATAAATGCCCAGCAATTACAACATCTGCCACTCCGAACAACCATCTCATTTAAGCCAGAAAAAAATGTTCACAGCCGTTGACGTTGACGCGTTAATGGTTCGACGTGCTCGGTAATGCAATCGCAAACCCGCCAGACAAGCTTGATGATTCCGCGTATTAACAAAAAAACGTTCCTAAATTCGTCCAATAAATTTTGAGCGAGACGCGAACACAGACAGACAGACAGACAGAAAAAATATTCTAAAAATCATTGATCTAGCAGTATCATTCATATAGCCCACTGCAATTATTTTTTCCCAAAAATATTAGAATACATGTATATCACAAATTATTTCTTCCTGTAATATTTTTCTTAAATATTGCCGAATTATTTAAAAATATTTGACCCGTGTTTGCTATCTATAACTTTTTCGTCGTCCATTAAGGCAACGCCGTTTGAGTATTTTTTCCTTCTGTCGTTAGTTCAGTTAATGCTTATCTCTTCAAGGAAAATTCAAATGAGTAGATAAAGTTATTGCGGATACGAAATACTTTGTATGTCTCTTAAAATTACTATTTAAGAATATTCAGTGAACATATATAATTACGTCTTTCATCGGTTTTACTTAATCTATGATAGCCATATTGCCTCTTTATAAAATAAACCGGTTTCTGACTCGATAAGTCTCCAAAAAATCCTTTTATTCTAATTTTATTGAAGTTCAATAAAAACACTCGCGCAATAATATTTCCATTTATCAAAAAGAATCCATTACCACAAAAGGAACTCGGACTCTAATATGCAGAATGAACTATATGTTTATACCAAACGATATCAAACGAATGAACAAGAATAATGAAATTATATATAAAATATGTATGAAATATTTAGTTTGTCCTGCAAGATCCTTCTGTAGAGCCCAGATAAGCATAAAATTGTCTATAATTTTAGTTACAGTATTAGTTTGTTCACTTGGTGCAAGCATCTTATGTTATATTCATAATAAACATTTAATTCTCATTTATCAGGCTATTCGAAAATTTCTATAACTTCGTATTATACGATTAGTAACAGTGGCAAAATTCATAAAATTCGAGCGAATTTTGCACGCCCTAATACAAACCTTTACAAGCGGTTCCCGAACAAGCGAGCCCTGAATCTGGTGTATAAAAATTTGTAATATCAAGTCATGGTTGACAGATGTCACTGTTAATCATAAATTTATAAAACAGCGGCATTTAAATTTTATAAATTTCATGTTTTATTATTGTCGTGACTTATACCGTTATCATAGCCTCAAGTCACAAGTCTACTGCTGAAAATATGCCCCCCCCCCCCAAAAATTAACACAAAGAACGGTCCTATGCCACTGGCATACATCGCCTTGCCGAAACACTGTGTAGGTCATCTTTCAATCTTGTAGAGATCTTCGAGGGGACCATTTGGTGGTCGTCGCACACTGCATTTACCTGTACGCTGTTGCCACTCGAGAACCTTTCTTACCCAACGGTTGTCAGTATTGCGTAATATATAGCCGGCCACTTCAGCTTGCTATTCCTTAATTTTATTGAAAAAATTATAAAAAAGAGGATACATACGGAGTTTCCTTCATCTGTCAGGGGAACTTGAAACAGTGATAGATGTAATAAAAATTATGCTAGACAAATTAAAATTATATTCTATATATATAAACTATTTTAGTACTTTGGTATCATTTACTGTATGTTTAAGAGCCGTGGTAGCTTAGTGGTCAGGGTGCTCGCTTTAGTTTCATAGAGCGCGAGTGACTTGAGTTCAATCCCCGGTGCCGGCACCACTAAAATTGGTAATAGCATATTCAAGTGACGTATTCAGCACGTGCTCGGCGTTAAAGGAAAACATCATGCGGATCTGCATGTATGAGAAATAATATAAGATATCATTTCGAGGATATGCGAAATCCGAGTGGCGGACCCTTCCTGACTCCAAAACCCACTCAGATATTTGAGCAGGAGGCCTTTACCCAGCAGTGGGCACTTACAGGCTGCTACTTTTTACCCTTATGTTATATTTGAATACTAAACATTGGAAGTAAACATATAGATATACAAGTTTCGTTAACATCAACATTTCTTATTAATAGAACGGATAGAAAATGTGATACAAATATTTACTTTCTATTCAAAAGTCACGATAGCCGAGTGGTTTTGGGGTTCTGCCTCCGAATGTAGACTGGAATTCAATCTTCTATGTGGAGGGCTCGTACCAATGAGTTTTTCAAAATGTTTGTACGATTTGTGTCGTTGGCTTGGACATAAAAACAGCAACGAGCTCACCATCTAATTAGATCACGTCGATGATGACGTGTTTACGTCGTCCCAAACAAGTTCTGGTAAAAATTAGTATAAGGCTCTGACCACCCAGTGTTGAGTAAATGGTCGTGAGAACTTATTATTCTATATTAAATAACAATAACAATATTATTTCAACCATATTTTTGTCTCATAGAACAAATCATTCACAAATAATTGGCTTCTGCAAGCAGGCACGAAAATAAGTCAATAAACAAATGAGTTTTAAGATTAGACGGAAAACAGCCTCGACCAAATCGATACGTTACACTTTTACGACCTTCATTTACCCGCGTCAAGCTTTATAAAGATCGTTCGGAGGATATTTTGAGTATGGTTCTGAAACACTTTACTAGACCGATATTTTTTTAAATATTCATTCAACTCATTATTGCTTACCACCCCATCGCTCAGTGTATCTATCTCCCAAATCTTGGACTCGAATTCTATCCGAATTCTTTACAAAACAGAGTCAAGCGGCGGCTTTTGCTGCTGCTCGAAAGGGCTGGCTCGACCGGAGTTGTACAACGGCCTCGCAGGCCCGGCTTGAAGTAATAAGTTTTTTAGTACAATTTAAAACTGTTATTTAATATTAAATGATATAAATATGACGTCACAAAGTGATAATCCATACGCTTGTCAGATTAAAGCTCCATTGATCTGGCAAAGACAACGGAATCCCCAGTATCAGTTAGGTAATTTACTAGACATCAAAACGACTTAATTGGAATATTCGATATTTAATCATAACGTACTGTTAGATTAGCTACCTTACATTCCTATTATATACATTATGGATTACTACTAATCAACGAAACAACCAAAATTGAAAAATCCGATCTTTAATTACCATTTATTTGAGAAAAAAAAACTATTATTCAGTAGTAAATATACTCTTGTAATAGCTTCTGAACCGTAATAAAACGTTTTTCATGTCGGTCACAGTCCCGGTCCATATGTCGACAATAGCCTTTTGGTTTGTGCGGGCGGCGTGAAGCCTAATTGATGTTGCACCCCATTGCCCATGTAACGACCCTTCAAAACTAATGGAACCCTGTGGGTGAAAAGTCGTGATCACCAATAATTAATTTACTAGAAAAAAAATCAAGCTACTAAGAAAAACGTCCATGAAATATCTTCTTTTTTTTCTATTATAGTATAAATGCGAAATATCACTCACTGACTGATCACGAAAGTGAGTGGCATTTCGCAGTAACTATAAACACAAAAAACTCTTTAAAATAAATAAAAAAATTCTCAGTAACTATAAACACAACAAACTTGAACTTTAGCAGGCAGATGCCTGAAAGGGTATGGGTATCCGCTAAGAAAGACAAATGGTGGCTGGAAGGCTATGTTTTTGAAGCTAAAGTCATTAAAATTGGCATTTAGGTTAATACTTTTAAAAATAAAATACCTGTAGTAAACGCTCGTCGAAAAACTACCCTTAGGCGTGTAGAACTGTTATTATTTAACTTTGCACAAAAAATACTTTGCACAATTGCGTGCATGCATGCGGAATTAATTTTTCCTAGTTCTTTTAAATAATGATTTTCCGTAAAGTAAATCCTGATTCTATTTACTACCTAGAACCTTATTGAAAATACTCTTAATTGTTTTATTACACTACCCACACGTTTCATCTCGATTCGTCTTATTAGGTAAATATTGAATCCACTGCTAAATTTGTTACAAAGGAATGAAAATTAGAAAGCGTATTAAATTTTGCTTTACTTTAGGATATTCTGAAAACGTTTGTGATCCCTATGTATGTTTAAGTATATAGTATATATGAAATAAAGGGTAGAGAGTTTTAGTAGCGAAATCTATATTATAATTCATAATATAGATTTGGCTAGTGCTGAGCCATTATTATGAATTGATTAAATGGAAAATTGGTCACTCAGTATGATATTTCTTTTCTGAGAGAGATGTTTTCGATAAATTTTTATTGGAAAGTAGGTAAAAAAACAATAAGGCTCACCTCATGGAAAGTGATTACTGTCGCCCACGTACATCTGCAACGCCAGAGTAGGTGCATGTGGGTTGCCGGCCTTTAAGGATATTTGGGAGTTGGGACGGAGGATGAGGATGGGGTATCGGGATGAGGAGTGGGGCTTCGTTTACCTCACTAAGGGAACGAAACGCAGAAGCACAGAATGCCTTTACTATCATGACTATCATAAGATGTATCACGGACAAAGTTAATTTTGGTAACCGCTCGGATCCGTTGGAGTTAGCCAGTGTAGGACTATTATTGGTATTACCTATTTGGCCATTATCCTAACAGTAACACTTCTGGGTAAATACAATTGCCCGAACTCAATATGCTCTGTAATTTCCTTCCAAAATAAAGTGACGCAACATAACGTTAACATGACGTTAATTCACAGAGCTTCAACATACTCTGTTCTTCATAAAACTTTAGTTATACATAATGATGTTTAAAATATTTTTGAGCTTTATTTCAACTAATGAAAATTTCTTTTAAAATTAGTGATGCATAAAGTAAGAATATCTAGATATTATTACTTTCTTTACGATTTATCAGAAAGTTTAGCGTCAATTTAAAAAATAGGACGTAAGAATTTTCTTCACGTAAAAAACGAAATCACATAAAATTTGGTTCAATAGGCTCTCCATTATTACGGTATCCGAATCTGATGCAAATTTTACACGTCCCTACGGAGAATAATAGGATATCAATGTATAGCATAATCTTTCGTTACATTGTATCTCACGGTTAATTATGTCACACGTCACGTACATATTTCTGATTTATTATTGTTTAATAGCATTAGAGCCATGTTAGCTTCGTGATCAACGGACGGAACGGGATCGCTTCAACTTCATACTACACGAGTGGCCTCTAATACTTTCAATGTGAAAAATAAAAATAAATACTGTAGTCAGTGGAACAAAGTATGATGTGATTCAGTTTAGACAACATTTGTACTAAAATTACTTCAGTCTCTAATTGAGTTACAACATATTTTTTATGCTATATTTTAATAAAAGTATATTTTTAAAATTTTCACAATGATGAAAAAAATTATTTTACCCAATATTAATCAGAATTGTGGTCCTTAAATTATTCAAGAAGATTAACACATTTTCAATTACTGATTGTGCAGAGATTAATAGCATGACACATCTCCCATTTATCATTTGCAAAGTGATAAACGTCAAGTTGAAATTCGAATGACAAATGATTACTAACGATTCTAAGAAAATTACAATTTCAAAAAATTAACACAATGAAAAATGAAAATTTTAACACTTATTTGGTTAAATACTTTTATTGAATATCAATTTACATGACTTGCGTTTGATAATTTTGTATCACAATTATTAAAAGTTTGAAATGTAAAAATATCAGAATCATCAAATCTTTATTCTTCGTTTTTTTTAAATGCGCATAAAATACGTGGTAGAGCCAAGTAGGAAGCCTCTAAATAGGAATAACTGTTTAAGGAAGTTGCAGTCGATGGACCTGGGACTTCCATTGACTAGAGGCGGTTTAATCTGACCCAGATCAGTATCAGAAAAGTTTATTATCAGAACTTGCCATAGCCTGTAATAATAATTATGATAATGAAGTGCTGAACCAATACGAACATCAAAATTGACTCACTATAGTAAAATAATGTATGAAATAAGTAAAAGACTTGTTTTATTTATATTAAAATTATGTATTTTAGACACCTATACACGACATCCAGTCCTAAATTAGGATTATAATTAGTCACCTAGACACTTGGCTAGGTGACTATATATATATATATATACCTAACTAGACAAATAATCCTATATACATAATTATGTTTTCGTAAACATCCATGATTGGGGTACAACATTTACATTCATTATACAAATGTTTGCCCCTTGTGGAGTTCGAACCGGCGAGCCTCAGAGTCCATGGCAGGGCCATAATGTTCCTACAATCCATGATTATACTCGTATATGTGTATATAATCCGATTTTTTACTTAATTTGTATCAAATACAAAATAAAATTGGTTAATGTTAAAATAAAATACTTCACTCCTAGCTCAATGATATTATGTGTTAATTTTATGGATCTAACAATACCGTTATAATATTGGTTTTAAAGCTCTTCAACTCAGTGTTTCCAATTTCCAACAGTTTAATTTTTAATGGTACTTTTTGAATATTCAATCGTTCAATCAAAACCTTCAATTATTTTTTTCTTTTATCCTTTGCCCTTTGTGGCGTTCAAAGTTTTAACCTCTACTGTAACCCTAGTCAAGGAGATATACCCCACTTCTTTGAACCCTCTATTTATCAATCGGAGAAAATTTTGTTAGTAAACAAAGGTGATTTAATCTTAAATTCAACAATTATTCAAAAAAAAAAAAGGTCTATCTGGTTATGTCACAGAGTTCACCAAGTTAATTATTAAATAACTATAATAAAATCCAAGTTTACCACGAAGTCCCAAATCCCAATCTATTAAATTAGTTTACTTCCCAACACAACATTTTATCAATCTCCAGGGGTACTTGAGCACATTCTACTGGTAATAAATTTGGAATTTAGTGAATCTTGTAAATAGCTTTAAGCTTGAATACATATAACTTTTTAGGATCGTAACCGATCACAGATGATCACTGAATGGCTTTTTAAACTACTTAGCTTCGACCGAAGAGGTAGCAACTTACTAGTTACGAGTATCTGCTCGACTGAGCTCCCAGCTGGACCCAATGACTAGATTTATTGGTCCTATCGTTATTTATTATATTCGCGCAAATCCATCTTGACTAAGTAACAAATTAATTTAAACTTATTAAAAATATATGACTAAGCTACTGTACTAATTTATTGGATATTTGGTACATGATCTAGAAATGCCTTTAAATATATATGAGGAAGAGATTTGTCGTATAGTGGTACCTTTATATGGTAGGTCTTTAATGTCTAACAACGCTATACAGATCAATGTTTAGATCGGTATTCAGAAATTTTATTTTCATTTATTAACGTTTTTTTTATATGATTGGGGTAACAAACAACTTCAATGGAAGAAGGATACGGATGCTTTGTTACCCCTGACGACTATGTTGGAATGCCTGACAGCCTGCTATTATACTGGCTCTCTGTATCTTTCAGACTGGAACACATTATTTAACATTTATTAAACAGTGTAAGTTCAATTAAAGTGGTTAATGATAGTCGCTAATGAACTTGGCATGAGGTACCCATAAATCTGCACGATATATAAACTTATCCACGAATTTACCTACTGTGTAAGCACGTAGACATTGTAATGTAAATTAGTTTTATTAAGGGCGACACATTGAACACCTTTGTGTTAATTCTTAAGGTATTATATGAGGAATTATTGAATTAATCAAGGCATTAACGCAAGTTATCATTTTAAAATAGATTTAAGTATCATCCGAGATCATCATCTTTATAATGTCAATTTCCAGAAATGAATCTTCAATTAAGTACCAACTACCTCGTCCGTGTGAAATTAAAAAAAAGAACATCATTTACACTTTTTAATTTTTTATCCTAATTCTAAAAAAAATAATTGATTTACGAATGTTTCTAACAATGTAGTACTACAACATCCACTCCACATGTATAGTATTCATATTATTCGTTGTTCACGCTGTATAGCGATTGTCACTAGAAAAATTAATAAATCACTCATCTCCTATCCTGATAGGTATTTGTTGTGTTCACGATAGTGAATCATTACTTAAAACAAGTAATCTTGTTTATATGTCTGATCTACAACTTATCTGCGAGCTTTCTATGGTGCCAATCAATGGAAAAACTGGCTAGCAAGAGCGGGCTATGTTCAGCAGTGGACTTGTGATAGGCTGAAATTATGGTGATACAATTTTATTTTTTTCACTGGATATTTTTGGTACTTATTGTGGTAAATTGCTTTTGTGTAACGTTTTGATGTCTGCCAACATAAATTGATTGCATAAATACGTGTGCCTCTAAATTCAACAGACGTGGTACTCGTAGCGCAGGCGAAAGGTGTCCGCTTTCATTTCATAGTACGCGAGTGAATAGGGTTCGAATTGTCGCAAAACAGTTAAACATGTCTGAGAAATAATAAAAGAAAATATTTTAAGAAAATACTAGACAAGCTCTCAAAAAAACTTATTTGCCGACGGCTATTTTGTATTTTTACCCTACTAAATATAGAATCACTGTTTTTTTGTGTTTGCAGAATATAGATTATGTAAATGGTACCGTAATATGTCTCTAGTTAAAGTCTGTTTTTAAAATTATGTGATAAAAAATCATTAACTATGAACTGAATTTAATGAAGAAAAATCAGTTTGATTTTTGATTTATATATGAAAATAAATATTTCAACATTCAATATTAAATACGCATATACTAAAGTTTGCAAATGTGGTCCTTTCCGACTTCGATCACTATGACAACTTTTGTTTTTAACATAAGTAATTATCTGTGGAGAAAATATTTAGTGCAGTAAATAAAAGCACAAACACGTAGGCAGGTAATTTCCCCCTTCCCTCTCCCGAATGCAATTAGATCGTAGAGCGACTCGGATATAGTACAAGAATGAACCCAGGCTATTTCGCCACCCAAACCGATTAACGTAAATCGACCATCGGAGCCAAAGTCCGACCCTCGCTTGAACGATCCAAAAGATATCACAGACACATACGTTTTTTTCATAAGCCAGTACTTGCCTTATTAACATAACACTTTGTTTTAAACAATGATGAAGTCCTAGGTAGTAGCACACTAGCTTAGTAAGAATCTATAATAAATGTGCAACGCGGAAATAATTGGTGTATGTATTTATGCCTAACATTATAAGGCCTCACACCGGTTACCCGTTTATGAATAGAAAATATTCAAAATTATTCCTAAGATAAAACGGAGACGTTGGATCGTCGTCTAGAATAAAGTACAAGTAAAATTCTGGAGCCTTTGGCGTATGGGGAGCAATTTATTTAAGCTTCAAACGATAATAGAAAATATGATCATACTTACGTAGACCGAATATTGGAATTATACAATTATTTAGAAGGCTCATTTAATAATTGAGATGATTCATTTGAAGACATTCAATAATGATTTTGTTTTAAAAAATCTAGCATACGGACCTCGTGCTCGCAGACCAATGAAGCCAAGACAGCAAAAACTTATCTGAATAACTTCTCATGACAATACAGTACCAGAACTCTAGATCCGTATTCAGCGGGTAGGTTACAATCACACAGACGTTATTACCAGTAAATTAAAATAAATCGCACCGATATGACTGACTATGACCTACTTTACTCATAATAATACGAAAATAACAAGGTTAAAATTATCTAAAACTTTGTATATGAAGCTGCCATAGATATTTTTATCAAATTTGCATTATTTAACTTCTATTTTATGTGTTGCCAGATATTTGCTTTTAATACTGTACAAAATTATCTATAATAATATTATAAAACTATTGTTCTTTAAAAGTAAATAAATGCAACAAGTGGTTGTTTACCTAAAATAATATTCAAATATTATAATTACAGTATATTATGATCTTTATACTATTTGCTAATTTTCGATTTTTTGATTTTGTTAGAATATATGCAGCAATATAATATAGGTATTATTTTGTGTTGAAGAGAGCAAACGAGCAAGCATTTCACCTGATGGTAAGTGATTAAACGAAATGACGTAAGATAATTAACGTAATTCAATAAAAAAAAGGAGAAGGACAAGAAATATGAAAAACCTGAGAAACAACTTAAGAAAAGTTTAACGATTTTCAGTTTTGACTTGAAAAAATGGACATTGCCAAAGTTACATTACGCGAAAAAGTAAACTTGAACTTTTTATGAACCTCATTTTTAATTAAAATGCATCAGGTTTCATAACCACCCGTAAAACATTTTAAATCAAAGCGTTCTTGGAACCAGTTAGTAACTATACCGATGCATATATTATACGCAATGCGTTTACATTTGACTTGCCTAACTGAAGAGCTGTGGCCTCGTTAGCTTAATTAAGTATTTTAACGTGAAAAATTATAAATGTGTATGCTTCACACCCAAAAAATGTAAACTAAAAAGGAGGTCAAATCGCGTTAAAGTACTAACCACGTACTTTAACGCGATTATATTTAAATATTCACATAATCCTAATTTATTTCTAACTATCGCATCAATATTATAACTAATATATTAACCTTTCTCATGTAAAGCTTGAAGCCTGTAAATGCCACTGCAAAGCATAGGCCTTCTCTTAAGAGAGTCTTCGGAGCCGGGAAGGTTCCGCCACGCTGCTCCTATGCGGGTTGATGGACTTCACATTAGCCGTGTTAGGATTGTGGTCAGTGCGCTTTAATTTCATAGCAGGCGAGCGAAAGTAGACATAACTTAAAATAGCATATTTTGAGATATGTCTACTGTTGTTCTACAAGTATTGTTGCGGTGCACATTGCTCTGTTCTCCAATAATATATGGTTTTTTAATAGATCAACCATCTATTATTTAACCTTAACACATCACTGATATTGTAAATGAAACATTCTTGTGCAATTGTAATCTTTGAAGTTTATGTCTTCCGAGTATGAATATAATTTGTTTTCCTAGAATACACATCGGGACCGCACACTTTTAACTTTCCCATTACTGTTTTTAGTCTTATATTTTGCCCACGAACGTGCTACGGAGTTTCTACTCCAACTGCCATTATACACAAACACGCTTTACTTCAAAGTTATTCGTAAATGCAAACACACGAAAACACTGTTTCCTTCGTGTTTAAATGTAAATGTTCCGTCGTATGAACTCAGGGGTATAACACATAAAACTCATATACTAAAAACTTCTAAGACACACGAATTGGAAGTGTGCATTAATTTTTACCTCGCTGCTTTAATGATGTTATATATATACAAATAAGGTTGGATTATTGTACCAATAATGACATATAAGGCTATATATAACTATAATATCAAGGTCAAATTCCACAATTTACAGTTTTCTGAGGCTGATTTAAGTAAAAGCCTATACATAAAAGAAAATCGATTTTTTTAAAAGGTGTTTCTGCTTGTAAATTCTAAAAGCGCCCTATACAAGTACATATGTCTAAAATATCATACGTATCTAATAATTTAACATGGTAGCTGTTTAAAAAATTTGTAAAATATGCAGTTACATTTTCATTTTATTGTGATTTATTTAAAATTTCTCAGAAAGTAGATAGAAAATTTAGTTATTCTGTTTCGCTCAAACTAACGTAATTATGATAAACGATTTGACATCTGATATTGAGTCCTGTCTGAGGTGAAATGCTCTTAAGTGGTAACCTTATAGCGCAAAATGGGAAAATCGTAATGTGAAGAATATCGGAGAGAGCATATTGTGTGAGATTATATTATGTGTGATAGGCGTGGACTGTTATGGAGTGAAGTTCTGTGATAATGATGAATATACGCAGAAGCTGCAACATATGGATACCTGCATACAACTACAATTGAAGAATGTAACATATGCGTCAACACCCCTGAGACCTGAGATGGAATGCTTCATAGACTGTAATAATGGCTCTCTATAGTTTTCAAGCTGAACTAGTAGTTTTACTAGTTCACAAAAGTTATTACACTGCTAATTGGCACCAGAAATGGGTAAGAGGATGGTACTTACCCAGATGACCCCTAGGCAGAGAAGAAGCCTACCGCCTCGAAGACCCTTCACATAATTAGGTAAAATATTATATAATTTCAAAAACATGCTTTCATAAATTCAATTACAAGAAACTTTGTAATTATAAACTTTGTAATACTTATTTTTTCCATAAAACTTGAAGTCCAAATTTCTAACAAAATCTGTTCCGTTACTCTCTCTATATACTCGTAATGTTATACAGAATACTTAAATATATAAATAAAAATACAGAATAATAGTAAAACCAGTACTAACGTAACGATACTTACCTGTATTTACTCGTAATATTAGTGCTACAAAATATAACAATTAGTCTCTGGTATTATAATTTCAATATATTTCAAATAAGCAACAATTACTATCCTAAAATATTACCAATAGTTTTATTAATTCAATCAAATATTTTACAAACAATTTTATAATCGCCGAAAAAGTATGTCTTGATAGTAAATTTCGGTTCTGGCATTTCGACCATAACAAAATTCAGACAAATTATCGTCCTTTTGGAGATTAATTTGGTGAAGGTGCAAATGGCAGACTAATGCGACGGACGCCTGGCATGTGTGATCTTACGATGCTCAGATTGCATCGAATCAAATTATTGAACAAAAAAATTAACGGAAACCTAAAATATTATGGAATCTCCATAATATTTTAGGTTAATTTAAAATTTTACCTATTACTGCCTTCTTTGAAATAGTATGACACAACCTTTTTGTTTCACGGAAAAAATTAAATAATATGTAATTGGAAATTTCTTTGATATCTACCGTACCGTCAACAAAGAGGAGCGCACTGTAAACTCCGTTATAAAAAGATCACTTTAATGGTATGTTCATAATAGTAAATATTGCACAAAGGATGCAACTATGCGTTATAAACTTATAATAGAGCCAAGTCGCTTGGAAAATAATGTGTGAATAAGGACGAAGTTTACCTAACTTAACATTTATTAGTACGTATAAACGTACTTTTTTATCGTTGTATATAGTCGTTACTTACGTACTTTGCTTGTATTTATTACCTTAGTTTTTAATCGTTTATTATACGCAGCCTCCAAAGATGAAAAAATAAAACACAGTCTACTGAACGCCTGTCATTGAAAAGGGTAGACAGAAGTTATTGTAAAATAGGTCATTATAAACCAGTCTGCCGTAAATCTTGATCTTTCATTGATGTATATATGGCTAGACTTTCCGTCATAATTAATCGTGATGTTGATAGGCGCTTCATCAAAAGGTGGTGGTTATTTCATCATCTTTAACAGGCCACGACTTTTTCTGTAGTTCCCTGTGAAGTTTGTAGATTGTCATATGCAACCACGTGAGTATTGTAATATCTCTAGTCATAGGTATAAGTATATTCTTACTTACTTTATTAGACTGTATGCCTTTCCACGAAAGCTCTATTAAAAAAAAGCAGCCCACGGATGAAAGATATGCTCATTGTCACCGCGCTGGGCATGCGGGTTGGTGGGCGGATTGGTTAGGCACTAGAAATTATGTTGATCCCTATCACTAGTCCGTTGAACGTTACTTTGTTCTACTTTGTTTGTAATTGTCAGGGTGTGATACTGTAAATTAGAAGTACGATGGGAAGTATGACTCGCCACATATTTATTTAGAGTTATACGTGATAAGATGAACAACCCAGAAATCCTGCAGGATATGAGGCTGAGCGTTCCAAATAGTAGTGCCGAGAGGCTGCGGGGGCGGCAGCTGTTGACAGTATCACACGCGCGGATCAAGTTATTGCGCACCGCGCTGCTCAAGCGCACCCTGGGCACGCTCTACATAGAGGGGGAGCAGATTGACGAGTTCACAAAGGATACTTGTAATGTTTAAGTTAAGTACGTTCGTATTTAGTTATGTTAGGATTCGATGTTATTTTAGTTTATTGTAACCAATGTTCAACTTGACTAACGCTTTAAGCCTGTAGTGGTAGTAAAGTAAAATAAAAAAAAATATAAAAAAAGTTGGGGTTGGTCCTAGTCAGATTGATTTTCCACCTTTAGTCGATCGCCAGAGCCTTGTCCGTTAGATAGCAAGCTAGGAAAAGAGCAGGAGTATCTTCCTGTACCATACAAAAAACAGGTTGTGTACCCGCTCGCCAGGCGTGGTAACTATGGCATAATCATTTCATATGAAAAGTACAAATCAACGGCCCTCCGACCTGGTAGCAACGATAGGCAAGTTTTGGTGCGTTAGCGGCCTTTAAAGTTATTGGGGAGTCGGGAGAAGTTGATGAGGGCCTCCGTTACCTAACTTAGCGAACGAAACGCAGAAACATGAGATGCCTCTATCTTACATTGGTGTTCTGCGTGACGGTGATAATACCCTGGCCGAGCCGGCTTATTTGAGCAGCAGCAAACCCATGTAGTATGTACCAAGTGACAGTTTAGTGGTCATAAATGTCCAAAAAATAAGTAATGTCCTATGTTTCTATTTTTTGCTAATTATCGCGTAAAATATTGCTGGTCACGATACTGGTGTTACATTATCCTTAGTCTAATTTTATCAAACGCATGGGCGTAGATGGGGTGGCAGGTATATAACGCCGCTACCACATAGCTTGATAGTGTTTGATAACCAGAGTTACGTAGTAACTATTAAATAATCTGAGCCAAGACGAGCATATTCGCTTAAATGGTTAACCGGCATTCTGTTCAGTGGCCGTTGCAAGTTTGCATTCGCTCCTCAATAGGTTTTAAGGTTTGGCTTGCAGCCAAGATCCTACATAAGTTTCAACATTATTTTTGGATTCTGCGTTAATTATTGTAGATTGTGATTGTATTGGAGGCGAAAATACACAATGCATACCACGTAATTATTTATATACTACGTATAATGTAGTAATTTAACACGCCCTTACGTGTGACAACAAAGAAGCTATTATGTGTGCTTTTGTGATACAAAGGTGCATATATAAAATACTAATTTCACCCTTAGGGATAGAATGTAGTTAGCACACTGCAAAACTGCAAGTTCTATTTTCACTTACAATATCAATGTACTCGTATATTTTTGAACATAGAGCTGTTGCCATTTCGTGTACATTCATTGATAAAGAACACAACACCGTATAATCCACGATACGAAATATATGTAACAAAATAGTGTATAATACTCAACCAGCGCCTTTTTCTAGTTTAGCGTAATTTAATATTAAGTCACATAATTAACAGAATTCACTAAAGATAAAGTCGTACAGCAAGTAGAACAAAAATATACATAAAATAAAGTCTATAATTATTAGCATAAAAATTTCTGATGAATAATTATCGAAATTTTAATAAGTAATACGACATAACGTAAATTTCCGCCAAAAAAATCAATGGCCGCCAACAATCCTCTTCTTATTGATCCAACAAGTCGCGAACAAATATCCGTGCCCCGTATCCGAACATAACGTTTTCAAAAGTGTTAACATAATTTAGAGCTGTTGCTTTAGAGGTAATCCACTCCATCAGGAGACATCCAGCTGCAAATGTTTGCACTAATTCTTACAGACTCCACGCTATATGGTATTGATTACATCTTGTATTATCATAACGCCGATTTAGTAGACCATGTGGGCTGGATTTGAAGGTCTTTTCGTCTGGAAATATCTAGTAAACTAATCAAAATTTAAGAACTCCCCGGAAAAATTCAACTGAGCTGCTTTAAATATCGCGCATCAGTCAAATAAACTTTTTTTTCCCTGTATTGCAACCCCAAACTGTGCAATAGGCGACAGTGAAGTCAAATTGTTCTGTAAAATGGGCCGTAGGTATAAAACCGTTTCTTTGATACACAAATTTCAAAAAGTCTTATTATTTCTATCTGCGTGCTCCTTACTGCTGTCGACCACTTCGCCTGTAATACAAATTCGTACAGTAAAACGTGATATATTTAATTCTCTCGATATTTTCTTCTCGTATATCCTGATCTGTGTAATGAAATTATTTCTGCCCTTTTGGAGATATTTAAATAATTATTTTAAATTTTTATTTATGTCTTGACAAATTACCTACAAACGATAAGAAATTTGAAAACAATTTTGTTTTATTATGGTTTCTAACAAGGTTTTAACATTAAAATTACATAGTTTCTAGTCACATTTAGATTATAATAGTAGAAAAATAATCTCCTATTTCTTTGATAAGGAAGGTAATATAAAAGATAAACTATTTACCCATCCTTTGATTGCCATAAAGACAACCAAAGAGGTTAATTTTATAATAAAAGTTGAGCCCTAGTGAAGTTTTCATTTTCAGGAAGTTGTTGTCAAAACCGGTAAAGCTTATTTATATGCTGCATTACACTATGCGAAAGTTTGTAAAGATGTTTGAATGTTTGTTTGTTACTCAACGACGTTTAAACGACTGAACGGATTATAATAAAATTAGGCAAAGTTTTAGATTATGCCATTGAATTATGATTCTGCTACTTTTTATACCAATGAAAAATAATTAATGAGCCAAAATTTTGGACCACACGAATACACTCGTAAGTTAAATGTTCTAATATTTTGAAGTATGACTAATGAAATAATCGCATTGAGGTTATTTGAAAGTCTCACAGGACTCAAAGTTAAAAATGTTATATTTCTATGTGTTTTTAATATTGAGTACTAACAATATCAATTGTTTATTCACAACCATCATGATTTCCTTTCAAGCGCTCAAGCGTAAATTTCGTTTCGGATTCAGGATTTTCTCTTTTCAGGCACCATTAGCTTTCAGTGATGTACAGTGTTAATTTATGTTAAGATCGAAGGTATAGATTTAGATATACATATAATTATTATACAATTGGGTTAAAAGGGAAAATTCCCTTGCCCGTTATCTCTATTCAAATTTGCGGAACTCAAATCTTTCAGACCAGTTATGGGGAGCAGCAGCATAAGTGCGTTGGTGAATAGGCAAACTTTCGCAGAAATATGTACCGGCTTTTGAAGGCGTTTTCTCGGACATACATATTATTTAAGAATTCTGAGATATTATGAATGGATTATACCATTGTTTAAATTTAAAAATTTTCTTAATAGGTGTTGAATACGTATTACGTAAACGTTGTATTACGTAGTACGTTGAACGGAGACGTCTAGGACACCTTCGCTGCTCATCGGCTCGGTTCTTCCTCTCTCTCCTGGCAAGGCGCCCTGGAATTCCGACCCGCCTTTCTACTTAGGTTTCAGTCCCATGTGCGCAATAGTCCAAACCCCAAATCCGCCACTCTCTGGCCATGGAGTTCAGGAAATGGAGTCCTACCAGCCCTCAGCATAAAATCAGGCCCATGACTCCGCCGCCAACTACAATTCGTGTCAATTCTTAATTTTCCGTAAATTTTATTTATTTATTTATACTCTATTTTAAACAAAATAGCGTTCCTAGGTAGGTATAATAACAAAACCTTTTTTTGTAACATTTACTTACATTGATTTAGGGGAATGTGAACTACGGTCTCTGCGTTAATGGCGTGGAACTACGAGAACGTATCCTTCACTTACAGAACGCATGCTATCGACCGGAACAATATATTTAACTATTTGTATGTTACATATATAGTCGTCAAGATCGAACTATATTTGTTTTCTTTTTTCACTTTTTGGCTGCATTATGTAATGAAAAAAAAATCTACGAAAGTCTCAAAAAAAGCATATCTCGAAGAAGAAGCTAAAAAATCTGTTTTAGCCATTTTCTCGACTGCTATAGGTACTGATGGACTATGCTCGAGGATGATTACTCTAGATTTTCCTTTCTTCTTGCATTCCTTACTCACATTTTCAACTGCTATAGACAACTTTCAACTTTCCTGTCTTCCACTCTTTGCTTTCTACCTATCAATCGGGGTTAGGCCGTAGTCACAGTACTATCACTGCATTACTTAAGTTTATTGCCGATATCCGTTACGCCATGGAATAAGTCTCTTTCCCTTCTCGTCTTGTTAGACTTTAGCAGTGCCTTTACCTCAGTAGATTTCGATATTCTAATTTGGATCCTTGGATCCATACATTTTTAAATTTTTCCCCGTCTTGCATTGCGTAGTTTGATTCATATCTTTGGGCCAGCTCGCAGAGTGTCCATCTTAATGACGCTTTTCTGATTTGTCTGAAATCAGTACGGGTTTGTCTCAGGGTGACACCCTTTCTCCTCTTTTTTTATATTTTCATTAACTCCATTACGAGTATTATGCCATGCAACTTCCATCTTTACGCGGATCACTTGCAGCTATATCAACACATTTCAGTAGGTGATACTAATGAGGCAATCGGTGCTATGAATTTCGATTTATCACGCATAAGTAAATGGCCTAGCTCTTTTGCTCCTCTTTCTTTAATAATAGGCAGCAAACACCCATTAAATAAAATTAGATTCTGCAAATGTACCCTGCGTGTGTAATTCATGTTATGTCATGATGGCATTCCAATAACTTATGTGTGACATTTGATCAGCATTTGTCGAGGGCCGCGCACAGAATTAGTCGAAAAGTTCACTTGCACTCGCTAAAGTGCCTTCAAAATGTCTTGCCCTTCAAAACTTAAATCACACTTGCGCTTGCTCTTATTCAGCCCATGCTTGATTGATTACGCTGATGCCTGTCATTTAGATTCTACAGAGGAGCTACTAAATAAATTTAAACGCATCCAAAATCTGTCTATCCGTTTCATCTTTGGACTAAAGACATTTGACCGAATAACTCAGTTTCTCAAGACCCTCCCAAGTGGCTCCCAATTCGACTTTCGTAGGACCACTCGATTATTATGTCTCTTTTATTACACCCTGTTCACACAACTCATCCTCCGTTTCATATCTCAGGAATCTGTTTTCCTTCGTTCACGTTTCAGATGTACCATGAAGATCACAAGTCAGAACTCATTACTTTTGTTATTCATAATTCCAGTTTTTATACCTATTCCTTTGCAGTCCATGCGATTAGGTTGGAACTTAGGTAAGGTTGGTGCGGAACACAATAGCACATCAACACACCATAAGAGATTTTTTTAAAGAGTACTAGCAATGCTATTTTCTAAGTAACATTACTAATATTCATGTTAACCCTCCAACTAAGCATTACAGTTTGTATCTGGAGTGATTCATGACGATAGTCGAATGGCGGGTCCGAACATACGACATCATGTTTCGTAGTCCGCACCCTAACCCATTAGGCTAGTCAGGAACTATACTTTTATTTAAGAAACGCGTAAAATAACACTACTTTACATAGTTTTAATCGAATATATTTTGTCTATTTAAAAATGTATATATACTTGTAAATGTACATTTAAATGTATACATAGATACAATTAAATATTTATTTATATATCATTAATTTAATTGTATACATAATATCTATTAAAAATGTACGCACTAAGTTTGCACCATCAACAAAATTTCCTTTAGGGGCTGCTGGATGAATAAGTAATATAGATATAGAAATATGGAATAAGTAATGCCCTTGTACAAATACTATATTTTAATGTTGTTATGCCTTTTGTGTGAACATAAATAAATATGTAAACACAAATGGCATATATTAACAACTACATTAAAATATACTAACGAAGAAGAAAAATTTTCAATTTCTTTGTCAGGAACAGCTTAGTAGCGATCAACTTATTCCCAAGGGTTATTATCATTGATTGTATTCCTAAATATTATTATAATTGTTAAGTAACTTAGTAAATAAAATGCTATATTGGACTGTAACTTAATTATTTCATAATTTTCACATTCCGAACATTTTCCGAAACTGTCATTTAATTTACTTCAGTCTTTAAAAGCTCTCTATTATTCCGAAGTAGATGTCAGCTACCTGTGGGTGGGGAACAACTACAGCAGTCGTAGCCCAATTAAAAAATGCGGAGGAGTGAGGGCAGTTAAGTCTTAAGGATTGGATGAAAGAGGAGTGAGAGGACTGGTTGAGTATCTATTTGCTTAAGACATGAAACCAGCTCCTCGTATGTAAAGGTTGGCTCAGAATGATTTTCGTTTTTAGATGTTAAATAAAAAACAAAATATCAATTAAATCGCGTTTTATTTAAAGTTAATTTAAAGAGAAGTCCTTGAAATTTATTTATGAAAAACAACCGTTTGCAAATGCGCACCATTCATTTGTTCACACTCATTTAACCTGGAGCTAAAATGAAGACCAGCTAATGAGTCATTTTAACATGCCGACTTTCGGATATTAGAATGTCGTCTTCTCTATCCTCTATCAAAAATTTCAAATTTCTTTTGGCCCATTATTTTACTTCTAAAAGTTAGTAGATCTATTTAATATCTTCTTGTCCTCTATTGTTTGCGTTGGTATTCTTGCTAATATGTTTATTTCTTAAAATATAAATAATAAAAATGTATGAATCTATAAATACGTACGTATGTTGTATATTTTACTATTTTAAGTTATGAGTAAATATTGATATTTATGTAGATTGCATATTTCTTATTTACTTACCATCCTTAATTTTATAGCATGTAGTATATATAATTAAACAAGATTAAATATAAATTCTGTAGCACCGACACATTCTGCAGAACTTGAGGTTGTGTAGTAACTTTGTGGTAGGCATTAAGTCTGCAAATTGAACTTGTTGTGAAATCAATTAAATAAAAAATCGAAAAAGTATGGAAATATTTCAAATGCATGTTTTCTGCTTAAGAATATAATAACAGAAATACAAAAACATTAGGAGTACAAAAAGTACGCGCCTAAAATACGCAAGGAGGGTTAGAAATACCCGTTTTGTACTTTCGTAAAAAAATATAACTTATATAATTATTTTTAATGGCAAAAAATCTTATGAATTTGCCGAACTAAAATTTTTCTGCCGAACTAAAATTTTTCTGACTTATAATGAAGAGCGGCATTACTTGAGCGTGGATTGTACAGCGATTACCAACTCGGAGCTTAGTGAGAATGAGTATGCTCATAAAAGCACGCATATTTTATATACAGAGTATGCCCAATGAGAAAAGTATTTGGGCTTATTGGCGCTTTCTTGTAGCTACTCTTACCTACGCTCAGCAGTGGCCATAAAGACTGATTAACTTGGGGCCAATGACCCCAAGTTGATCAGTCTTTATGAACAGGTTGAGACATAAAATTGTGAATATAACCTATGTATATTTATTTCTATTTATAAGATTTGATTATGATTGATCGGAATCCTTTGTGGTACTAGTTGAATTGAAATTGGAAGATAGTAATTCAATTTGTCATAATAAACATAACAAATTATATACTAAATAATATTTTTTATTAAATTAACAATTTTATGTTCATAATGTTATACTTATAGAAAAGCTGTAATAAAAAAATATTTAATTCTTGCGATTTTGCCTCTTTTTTGTTTTTTTCCTTATTTTATTTGGTTGGTTAATTTTTACATATTCCCATGTCTGATTTAAACCTGACTGGGTTCGCCTTTTAATGCATAAACAAAAGTAACAATTAATTTTTCTGTACAAAAAATAGGTATAAAAGAAATTTGCTTCGCACTACTGAAGTATTTGTAAAGAATACTGAAATGAACTCTCTTTATGTCTCTTCATAAAAGTAAAGACACAATTGCACGTCTACGCCCAAGAAATGGCGTTGAGAAGTTGAGATTGCCTGTACAATTGAACGTGCCTTGAATAATTTACTGAAGCTTTTTTTATACACGCGTTGTATGATGTCTTTAAATATAGGGAAAGAAAATAATGTGGTGCAATTCAATGTAAATTTGTTATCTTACAATTATAAAATTACTAGGTTTTTGCGGAGTTTTTTATCTGTGCGGAGAATCTTTCCGTACGTAAAACTCAACGTAAAACGTAGCCTATGTCGATCTCGAGGGTTCAAGTTATGTTCAGGCTTCAAGTTATCTTCACATGCGTGAATGAAAAGCTAACATCAATATTTAGATATTTATATTATTATTAATACGTTTCGGCAAATTCGGGTGTGTTTTCTGCCATCATTCAGTTGCCAGACCCTCGTTGGTCTGGTAGCAGGGTGTATCACGTGCAGGTGGGGTAACATTTGGAGAAAATTACGTTATGTTCCCACTTGCACCCTTTTATATTTTAGTAACTCTTTAATAATGGTTTTGAACCTATTGATAGAAATATTTATTGTAGACACGTGGTCTCTAGTGGTAAACACACATTCACGACCAGCACGGTGTTGCAGTAAGTCGATGGATCTAGGTGGGTCATATGTGTGGCAGTGGACTAGTGTTTAGTAATAATGATGAAATGCTAAATTGTTCTTCTCCTAATTAGTATTATATATTATATTAATGAGACATGTTCAAACATTATATTAAACAAAGCGGAGCTGCGATTTGCTGACAGTATTTTTCGTAGCACATCAACCGTTTCCTTAATACATAAAAAAATATTTATTTACTAATATTAAAATTAATATTAAAGGCCTGATAAGTTAATGTTACATTTGGTACAAGTCAGCGTAGCCAAATGGCATTCAGCAACCAACTTATCCTCTCTCTGGGAGATAGGACGTGAGATGAGTCTCGTCGCCATATTAGTTATAAATGGTGGCACATTCTTACGCCGCTACCATATGACCCCAAAAACTATTGAAAACTCAAATAAGGCAAATTGAGCTTCGATTATGCAAATAGATAATCCTATATTGCAGTTTGTACTTTGTTCTATACTGGAAAAATTTTCATGTACGCTATACTAGTAGCGTACATGAAAATTTTTCCAGTGTTAATTTCAAATGAGTAGTGTTTGCGTAAATACAAGAAATCATAATATAAATAATGTTTAAAGAAAGAGGCTCTGGTGAACGACATATGGCGGTAAAGCCATTCGAATATGTCGAACCTAAATCCCACATACTAGTTAAGCCAGTGTCTCTTGTAGGTACCCTCACTACCGGCGCTGCGCTAATCAATCCGCCTGCCCAACGTACTTAGTAGAGCTAATTCTTCAATTCACGGCGTGGCAGCTTTTATACACACACGGAGAGAGAGAGAGAGAGACACACACACACAGGCTGGTAAATAAGAATAATTGATTTTATTTTGTAACGATAAGTGAAGAATGTCATCACGATCATACAAATCTATATATTACGATACGATTTATTCATTTACACAACACAAAAGTTATAAGAAATACAATTATACAAAAAAACAATAGATATGTAAAACAAAACAAATAATTTTAGAGAAAGACTTTATAATTTATAACCCGTGTCGTGTCAAATGAAACGGTGCTGACTCAGCATAGTGTCGCGGGGTTAACCGCAACGCTGATTTTCAGTCAGTCAATATATTCCCATATATTGGTGTGATTCGCGTAATATTTATTTAACACGTCATCAATCAATCAAGAAAAACACCTCTGCATTTTTTCCATTACTCCTAACTGGACAACGATATGACTTAGAGGAATGAAATTTGATATATTTACGTACTTCTAAACCCATGGTCAGACACAAAAATGTGAAAAAAAAAATTTTTTTGTTATATATACAGGGGCACGGGGCGAAGACAGGCTGATAGGCTATTTTACATAATAACTTCTTCTTATTTAAACACATCTAAAGAAAGTGATTGTTAAATTTAATAAAAAAATTTAATTCAACGTATAAGTACTAGGAATACTGAAGGAACGATGAATAAAGCAGACGAATAATAACCCTTTACAGACAATTTACAACACACAATACAAACTCACGTCTAATATTAAACGTTACTTTTGGAATGAAAAAATCAGCTTATTTTACTCAGATACGGATGCAAAAATAAATTGGTGCGTATCATGTAGTTTGAATAGAAGAACACACCACCAACGTCGAAAACATGATACGTGTTTCGCTTCGCAATAAGGCATTATGAACTTTTTTATGACCATTGTCTTCTTAAAATTGGGTAATTTACATTTTTTCATGTGGATTTTTGCTAAATAAGATTTTCTTGTTGGAAAATTTAGATTTCCTAGTTTTAAAAAAAAACATCGTCATTCTCAGTAGGATAGGCCGAAATAATATCATTACGACTCACAATTAATTATTCTTTGATAGTTGACAGTTTTGTCTATTAACCTTGCCACTAACAAACTACAACACAACAGAGACTTTGGCTTTGTGGTTAGCCTATCTGACTACTGAGCTATGGGGTGAGCTGCATCTGACCCTTTCTCCGATCTTTTCGCGAAAGTGTTATATTGAATCTGGGAAGGTGGGCTCGTCCCTCCGTGTAAAAGCTAGTACCTCCGTGTGTGTGAGTACATATAAGGCACTATCTTATCTACTGCGCAGTTGACAAATGTGGATAGTATTCGGAAGTGCATCATCATCATGTACATCATCAAAACGTGAAAAGTTTATTTGTTTTTTTAATGTAGTCTACATCACATATCATTATACTATTAATACAAGAACATTAAAAATTCGAGTACCTTTTTATTTATATCTTTCGATCTTTCGAGGTCAAATTTAATATCATAACATCGAATCTATATAGATTATATATATCTAAGTTATACGAGTATTATGGTATATCGTAGTTAAGCATTTATGCTTAACTACGATATACCATAAGCTTCACCCACGTGTTCATAAACTTTGTTCCAAGAGACCTATTGTCTCTTTACTTGTCCCAACAATATATTTGCTATTGTTTCAGCACTTTAGAAAATAATTGAGATCAAAGTTTCCTGTGTCCTATTCAACGGCATTATCTACGTCACATCCAAATTGTGTTTCTATTCGTTCAATCCTACAAATGACATTTTTATATTAATCAAGATTAAACATTGCCTTCTGGAATCATAAGAAACAAATAAAAAATCTTCTTTAACTAATTTTGGACGCAACTAAGTTTAAGAGCTTGTATCACGAGTGAAAAAAATCAATAAAGGTTAGTTCGAACCTATTACGTCATTTTTCGCAGTCTGCACCCTAACGGCATTGGCGCTTAAAGCTTAGCATATTCAGTGCGTAAGTTTTTCATTACATATAGCTTATAATATAAAAAATGCTCACGAAAAGAATACGCAGAGAGAAGACAAGCATGTTAGCCAGTGTATAAAAGAACAACCCACAAAGGATATTTTTACACTCGTTCATGCAGGATGGAAAGATCTTTCTTAGCCATTAAGGGAAACATCGTCCCAAATAAGATATTCAAAAAGGTTAGATAGAATCTATTTTCTAAACAATTTTTTTCTATTGTAATATTTTTATTATTTCCGATAAAATGATATTAGCAGTAGATACAAATTGTCCTAGGATATATCAAACATTAACAATAAGATATAGTGTGCCTGTGTGTCTGTGTGATCAGATAATATAAACCATTCAGAGACTATCTGATATTAATAGTGAATCTGAACAGAATCAAGACAGATGAAAATCCGTAATGTATGCCTACGACTCTCATTGGTGAGGTGCGTCTTTTTGAAAAGCTGATTTAAATTGAGTAAGAATTTTTTTTTTTTTTAATAAAAGCAGATACTTGTTGGTAAACTAGAGATTCGAGAAGGTTATATAAAAAGAACAAAATTGAAATTGGTCTATTGTTATTAAATTATGTGAGGTTTGAAAATTTGGGAGAGTCTTTCCACTTTTGATTTAAAGTAAGCAAAAATCTATGAACATCGTCAACAGAGACAAGCGAAAATGAGAAGGGTTCATGTAGAGGTTAGGCGAAGGAATTGTTTAGGATTTAATAAGGAACTGTATAAAAACATATTTATGTAAATTAAAATACAATAGAAAATAAGTAGACAACCAGAAGAAAAGTGAGAGTTCAGATCCTTGAGATGCAAAGTGATATTTTAGTTGACAACAGAGTGCTTACCTTTATCGAGAGATGTTACAAACTTCGAGATATCAACCGAACAAGAGTTTGTGATATTATCAAGGAAATAATAACGTTTCGTTGCCCTTAGATTTTTTTGACTTCGAGCCAGCCCGTTCGAGCGGCAGCAAAAGCCGCCGCTTGGCTCTACCACATATGAAAATGAGCTGGCTTTGTTTTTAAGATGTTGCTTCTATCTTTTATTGCTGCTGCTGCTGTTAAAGTCCACGGTTTTTTCTTCAGGGTACACTACCGAATGTCGCTAGTCTCGTCCTTTACCCAGCAAATGACTTTTGGAGAAAAGCTTTTAATACGTTAACACAATTAAACTAAATTCATATACATAACACATAAGTATATGTAAATGTATTTTACAATATACAACACAAACAATTAACTATAAGATGTAAACACAAGAATTTTGAAATAAAATTCTCCTAAAGAGCCTTAAAATCTTAAATCTATTTCAAAGGTCAAACAATTACTTTTCACATCAAAAGCGACCCTTTCTTATGATAATCTTTTCCACAGGCGTATACAAAACCGAGAGTTTTTTGAATAATAGGACGTATAAAATGATTGTTTACCTTTTTTTTAAAACCATTAATGTCCGTATGAATCTTTTAACATTAATTTATTGGTGTTAGTACTATACAAAAGTTCAAAGTTATGCCCTTTTTATAGATAATTTTTAAAAAGAGACTATGCTGTTTGCGTGCTTCTGAAATAATTTTACCCTGTATTAAAGTAATCTGGATTAGTCTATCTCAAGAAGAGTGACTTGCCAAGATGAACTAATTATGTTGCTAGCCCTTAACGTGCAATAACTGTAGAACTTATATAGTAAAAGCACTTCATTAGTAAAACTAGTGGTAAATACTGAAAATTATTTAGGGGATTTAATATAATATATTAGGTGAAATAGTTAAAAATCCAGCGGCTCTTGTTTTACTCTAAAATTGTGGTAATTCTTAGTGCTTAAAGACCAAAATGTACTAAGAATCGGAAACCAAGAATAAGCCAGCCTGATGACGAAGCACCTGTCATGTTTTAGCTTCTGGAGAGGTGAAAAGTTTGTTTGCGAAAGCCTGAACAGGATTGTGCTAAATGAAGGTTCGTAGTCTCTGCCTACCCTTTATGCGACTTGTTTTCATGTTATTTGTGACTTACCCATGCAAACGTATCCGTTTATTATTCATTCTTCTTAATTTTGATTCAACATTAACAATATATTTATTCTTTAAATAATGGAATCCTTCGTTTACTTATATCTATGAAATATGATAAATCAAAATTTGAACTTTATTTGCTGATTATATTACAATGTTAAACTCTAACGTTTCATTTATTTGCAACAAAATTCGCAAGTAAGTTGTGAACTTCGCCCTCAATCCAGATACAATGTTTGAAACATGCACAACTTAATTAGATCATGTTTTGTGGTCTCTGAGATTTATGCAAATGATCTCGAGGTTTGGTTAAGCAACCTCAATGGGTTCTTACTGCGTTTTGTAAACAATCATTAACTAATATTAGAAAAGATTGCATTTCTTATGTAGATATCAATGATTCAAAATAATTTGATTTAATAGGTATAATAAATATTTTCAGATGTAATTTTGGACGACGGATGTTATGTAAACAATGTAACATGTTTTGAAAATTTAAAAGCTTAGATTACTGTAAACCTGTAGTAGATTGTATATTGTGTAGATTGTATTATAATACTGACCATATTATAATGAAAAAACATGAAATTGGAAAATTAATCGTATTATTTAAAGGCTTTCGTCTAAGCAGGTGTTTCGAAAAATTCCTGAGTTAAATTGAACTGATATTAGGTATTTATTCATGGAATCGAATATCCACTTTAATAAAACACTTCACATGTCGGACACAGTCCTGATCCCTAACATGCCAGTAACAGTCCTTTTAGCTCGTGCTCCAGGCGTCAAGATTAATTGATGATTCACTTCAATACTAACAAATATTCAAACCCACTGAATAACATTCAAAATCAATTCTATTTCAAATTCCTTCTATAGAGGGTCACGAAAACTCTTTAAAATATAGAGAAAAGACGTGGAAGTATTGTGTACTGGTTCTATGTTTTTAATTTACATTTCAATTATAATCGTATAAGTTTAAACAAAAAAAATCGATATAAGTCAATGAATAAGTAATAAATCAATTTGAGCACAATCGGACCCGAAATATCAATAGTCTGTATGTTTCCCAAATATTGGCTTCGGTTGAAATTAAAGCCCAGGAACCATGACTGGACAGTCACCACTAAACCATGTGGCCGATTTTTTAAATATTTTCCCAATAAATATTTACTAAGTAGTTTTTTAAAAGCTTAGTAAATACGATGTATTGAATAATCCGGGATGTTGGTTAGTTACGGCTACTGGTTCTTAATCTTTGTGATTGCTTGAAATTGATACATTTATTTATGAGAATTTTTTTTAGTTTTAAATAGTCCAACAGTGGACTTATACAGGCTGTTAAATAACGAATTACGAGTAGTAATGAAAATTTAAGTCATCCTATATACTTATAGAGAAAGTAACAGTAAAGTACTCTTTTTTACTAAACGAAACTGGGAATAGTATTTCGTTTCTGTGCATTAAAAGCAATGTAAAGAAGCAATGACTCGGGTTTTATAAAACTAATAAATATAAAATTGCGGCCATCGAAAACCACAAAATAACATATTTACAACAAAATTATTCATTTCTTTTCTATTCAATAGAAAAAGCTGTTTTTATCAAGCATGTTCTTTATATTGACTATTCTTATTTATTGACTACTAGAGCGCATAGAAAATACAAAGTTTAAAGCAAGAATTCATATTTCTTCGTTCCATTATACTAGTAGTAGCTTTCCATGTTGTAGTGGCGGAAGAATCTAATTACCCTTATTTAAATAATAAACTCCCAAAATAACATTAAATAATAAACGTCCTCTATTTTAATTTTACTTTTTATTTAATTTCTGACCTCCAAAAGACAAGAACAGTTAACTCACGTTAACAGTTACGTAAAATTTTAACATTAGTTTTTATAAGACTGATTTGGACTTTTCGTAAATAAAAACTAAAAATGTCTGCGTATCAAATAACGTTCATTTATATCTATGAAGTTAGGCCGTTGATTCGACATTGCAATCAATTCCCCCCACATCTGCTCCTCACTCTCAAATTACATTTTATCATAAAATGTGTTTAATTAGTCATGTGTTGAGTTGACGTTGATAAATGATTTCCTAAACAAACATATTAGGTCCATACTGTTTGTACTAAGATTAATAAGTTGACATTCTGAATTAATGAATTTGTGTTTTCTTTAGTATTAAAGCTGGTAAATAATATAGATACCCCGAAATAAATGGAAACTGTTCTTTAAGTATTATTGTAAAATTAGCATCACCGCGATTAATGTCAATGCACACACATGAAACACGAACATTTACTTTTCTTCATTTTCCAATATCAGGTCCAATAACTATATATTATAGAAAAGAAAAAAAAATCGAAGACAGTTTAGAAACACCCGCTTATGTAATTATTGAGAAGGCGCTCCAGTTTAGTAAGAAGATATTGCGGTGGATCTGGGTAACACACATCTGCATAGTCAATAATGGGTAGAATAAGTAAAAGTACCAGCAAGAGTTTGGTTTTCAAAGGTAGGAAATTTTTGAGACGATAAAGAGAGTGCAAAGTGGCAACGACTTTACGGCTGGTTTCACCGATGTCTTAATTCCAAGTCATAGTGTGCTCCAAATGTAAAGCAAGGTTTTCATGAAATGACAGTATGGGGTGATAAGGCCGTTGTAGAGAACAGGAGCAAGACTTCCATAATCCACCCCTGCGAGCATTCTCGTACTACCCATAACCATCACTGTGCATTTTGATGGATTGACAGAGACTCCGTATCTGTTGGTATCAAGATTATCATTAAGTCTGTTAATAGCATTGTTTTAATTCCTTAATGCTAGAATAAATATAGATCTGAAGATCGTCAGCATACAGATGGTACGAACAGTCGACAACTGATGTGATAGAATTTATAAATAAAGAAAACATTATTGGCGAAAGTATACCGCATAGCGTTACACCAGACTCTAGATCAGCCCAAGCAGATAGCTGATGTCCTCGGACTGATTGCTGGCGACCGCGAACATAGGATGAAAACCATTCTAAGGCCATGTAAACATTGAGAGAAGTATATCATGAACAACTGTGTTAAAAGCATTTAAAAAGTCAGCTAGCGCCACAACGTTGAGTTTCTGCTCATCCATCGCTTTTCTTACATCGTCAGTAACCTTAATCAGTGCAGTAGTGGTGCTGTGACCAGGACGAAACTCCGACTGAAAATGCTTCAGCAGGTTATGTTTTGCTACAAATAAAGAAATTTGTTTATGAGCACAGGTTTCCAAAACTTTCGATAGAAAAGGGAGAATTTAAATTGGGCGGAATTTATTTGGCAATACAGGATTAAGGATTTTAGGAATTGGTCGTACATAAGCTTTTTTCCACTGGATAGGGTACTGACCAGAGTCAAGGGAAAAGTTTATAATATGAGTTATGACGGGAAGCAGGTACTCGAGGATCATAGATAACATTACCTTACTTATATCATCGCAGCCCACAGCCTTGGATTTGATAGAATGAATAGTTTTCATAATTTCGTCTTTTTTTATCGAAGAAGGGGGCAAGCGAGCGTGCGGCTCACCTGATGGTAAGTGATCACCGACGCCCATGAACATCCACAACACCAGAGGAGCTAAGCTCTTTTCTTGAAGGTCCCTAAGTCGTCACTGTTCGGAAATACTGCTGACGACAGCTGATTCCACAATCGAAGGGCGTGGCAGAAAACTTCGATTAAAACGCACTGTGGTGGAATGCCAACCATCTAGGTGGTATCGATGGAACTTCGAATTCTGTCGCGATGTAACATGGTGAAACTCAGCAGATGGGATAAACCCGAACAGTTCCTCAGAACATTCCCCGTGCTAAATTTTGTAAAAAATGCAAAGAGAAGCAACATTTCTCCGCAAGGCCAAAGGATCAAGCCGATCAGAGAGAGCTTGGTCGCCGACAATTCGAGCCGCTCGACGTTGGATGCGGTCAAATGGAAGGAGTCTTGAGTAACAGGGGAAAATTGAAAGTAAGGAACAGCAAGAGGTTGGATTAAACCTATGGAAACAATTGTTTGAGACCGGATTGCAGGGTCCAACGAAGAAGTCGAGTCAAAATGACAATTAATGTCATCCAATTTAAGATCTGAACCATAATCCGGTGAAATCACTTCTCCAAAACCGAGAGATCTTAGGAGTTTCCACACATCAGCTCCCAACGATTTATTAACGTGGATATATCGGCGTTTAGCATTTCGTACTGTTCCGTTGTTGTTGTTTCGTTTAGCTGTTTATTCTTTCGTTAATTTCTTAGTAGAATGAGAAACTTTTACCCTTTCTTTAAACTTGCTCCAACAGTCGCGTAATTACCAAAATTTGAATTAAGGTTGTTGTTATTGTGACTATTTGTCAAAAAAAGTATATTGGTGAAATGTCTGTGCCTGCAGGAGGCTCAGGACTATGTTTATCGGCAATATTTCAGAGAGTTATAATAAAGCATTGGAGCTTGTTGCTGTGTCATTTTATAAAAAAAATTACATTTATAATTTACGACCATAAATGTCTAAGAAAGATCTATCTCCAATAGTGAACGTATAATATGGTATGGAAGATGGGATGTCATTATCATCACTTATATACAAAAAATACTAATACAATTTCTGTCACATAATAGTTTTCATAGTTAAAATATATTTGAATCACGTTTTAATTTTAATTATATATATTTATATTAGAAATTGTAGAATACTACTAATTGAATAGAGTATGTGGTTTTAAATACAAAATACGCGAAACTGCACTTCTGCTAAGCGTGATTTTTTACTACAGCTATCACTCGGACTCGGACAGTCGTTGAAAAGAATTCACTACGTGGTTGAAAAAAAAAATATGTAGTAGAGGTTAGCGCTATTCCCCGTGTTAACAATTATTATATCTCATATATACACAGCCATAAAATTTGAAATGGCATACATTTTTCTTCAATTTATTCTAGCGTAAGGCCGCAATCGTTTATTCATACTCGTCCTATGATTTTTGATGGACGACAAGACAAATAGCTCAGTACCTCGTATGTGAAATGTTTTCGTTTCTGCATAAATAATTTGGAATTTATTGGTTATTATTATCTATTCGTTCTGAAAAAGATAGCAAACTTAATTTTAGCTTAAATAGTGGCATACATTTACTTCCTGGGTTTACTATTAGAGAATGCCACAAGGCATTAGGTTCACCCATTGTAGCCCTTAGTGTAGAATGAAGAATAAATAAATAAATAATTATATAAAAAACACATACAACATATATAAAAAACATATGTCTGAATTTATACATTAAATGTGAATAAAAACGTGAAAACATGTAGTTAATAAAATCATGATGTCCATTTGTGCAGGTGTCTAACTTACACGGTGATGCTTCTTAATTATTTTCTTTGGAAACTTTCAATGTGAGGAATATGTTGAGTTGTTACAGATCTTTTATTTATATTAGGCTGTTTGGATGGAAAACTGCAGAAACGTTTTTTTTAAGTCTTCTTGACAAACCATTTTAAAACAACCGCACGCACAACAAAGAATGTTCGCAATTACGAGAAGCTCACTGTTTAGTCTCACACTGTAAGTACAATACGTTGTGCTCATTCTAACTGTTCCAAATTTTATATGTATAAGTAATCGTAACATAGGTGCAAAAGACGGCCAGGAGAGACCGAGGCGTCGCAATAAAACAATTACAAGTAATAGTACATAACTTTCAATTTCTTCTTTGCAAAAACTTGAATAGAAAAAAATAAATAATGGAATGCCTTGAAATGTTCTAAAAAATTCATATTTATTATTATCACTACATAAAAAGGTGGTAAAAATATTTTACCGTTTTCTACATATATTATCCGTTAGCTTCTTTTCTTTACATCCAAGTTTAGTTCGTTCCTTATGTAAATCTAATAAATATCACATCAAACTTTTCAAAGATTCAAAGACACAGACTTTTCTGTTATCATGCTTTAAAATAAAATCTGTTACGTAATTTAACATTTACAAAAGCTTTTCAGTCTTACTGTAGTTTTATGAAGGGTTTGACATGCTTAAATGATTACCAAAGATAACACTTTATGGTTTAAATATATCAGCCTTAACCAAAATTTTAGTTGTCATAGTAACATTATCAATGTGAGAGTTAGTATGTTTGAATATTTGCTACCTAATCACGCCTAAAGGACAGAACAGATTTAAGTCAAATTAGTTAGAGCGTATTGTTAGAGGAATTTTAATGTAAAAGACGTTGAAAATTTACTTTGCATATTTCGCCACGAAAATAACTCAATAAAATTACGTATATTATCCAGTCCGAAGGGAAGAAGAGCACCACCTCCTCCACCACAACTATCTACACAAGTTCTAACTCGACACTGGGTAACATATACCACCAATATTTAATACGCGTGATATGTTCCGTCTTGCATATATAATGCAGGACGGAACATATCACATCATCTTGAAACGGCGAAGCCGGCCTTGCTTTTTCTTACCGAGACTCAGATATCATCTCCGGCTGATACTCCTTATCTCCATTACCCGGGGTACAAACTGGAACACTCCTTTGTGCCTCAAGCTGGAGTTTGTGTATACGTCAGAGATGATATCTGTTCTCGACGGCCCGGTGGTCTTGAAGGTTTGGACCTATCTACCCTTTGGATGCGCATCGACATCGACGACCATCTGTGCGTCTATGCGTGCCTTTACAGGTCCCATAGCAGTCATATGATATCATGATATCTTCAAGGCCAGAGTGAACAGACATCTAGGCAAGCGTGTACCATCCTAGGCCTCATCTTCGCTTTCCATCGGGGAAGATTGAGGTCAAACGCAAGCCAATTTTTTCATAAAAAAAGGGGTTTGGCATAAAGCTCTTCTTTCAAAGTTTTCATCTTACGGAGTTCCCGAGAGATTGTGCAACTGAGTCACCAGCTTCCTCACGGATCGGAGCATCCAGGTTATTATCGACGGTGCATGCTCGGACCCCAAACCCTTGAATGCTGGTGTTCCACAAGGCTGTGTGCTATCTCCCACTCTGTTCCTTCTGCATATCATCGACATGCTACAAATCAGTAGCATTCATTGCTATGCAGACGACAGCACGGGTGATGCCCTATGTACAGGCCGTGCGAATATTTCTCGGGAACACGTCGAAGAGCGCCGGAACAAACTTGTGTCTGAAGTCGAGACCTTGTCAATCAAAGTCTCGTATTGGGGTCGACGTAATTTGGTCCTATTCAACTCCAAAAAGACACAAGTTTACGCGTTTACTGCTAAAAAGAATCCCTTTGTCGTTTGTCCTCTTTTTGAGAACATTCCCCTTATTGCCTCAGCCAAATTGCCTCCAAAAGCTTGGTGTGCTTTGCAGAGCGGGACAGTATTTCATACCGGTCCACCGATTGCAACTTGCGCAAGTTCGGCCCCACATGAAGTACTGTTCTCATCTCTGGTCAGGGGCACCCCAGTGCCAACAACTTCCATTTAACCGCATCCAACGTCGGGCGGCTTGAATTATCGGCGACCAGGCTGTTTTTGATCGGATTGATCCTTTGGAATTGCGAAGAGATGTTGCTTCTCTTTCCATTTACAAAATTTAGCATGGGGAATGTTCTGAGGAACTGTTTGGATTGATCCCAGCAGTTGAGTTTCACCATTTGTACATCGCGACAGAATTCGAAGTTCCATCAATACCACCTAGACGGTTGGCATTCCACCACAGTGCGTTTTAGTCGAAATTTTCTGCCACGCACTTCAACTTTGTGGAATTAGCTGTCGCCAGCGGTATTTCCGAACAGTTACGACTTAGGGACCTTGAGGAAAGGGCCTATTCCTTTCTTAAAGGCCGGCAACGCATCTACATGGAGGAGCTACATCCTCTGGTGTTGTGGATGTTCATGGGCGTCGGTGATCACTTACTATCAGGTGAGCCGCACGCCTGTTTGCCCCCCTTCTTCTATATAAAAAAAAATATTAAAATATACTAACTAATAATCGCAAAATAGTTTTTATGGTATTTATTTATTTAATAACTAAACAGATGAAATTATTAGAAGACAGTATAACGGTTGTTACGAGTAGTACCGATAATTTTAAGTATCAAAAAGGTTATTTTATAATAATTTAGGATTATTATCCGTTGTATGAAAAATTTGTGTAACCATTTAAGGTTTAACCCTATACGAGCTTGCTCAAAATCTTAGAATAAAAAAGATTTAATAATAAATGAAAGAATGCGGATTTCGTTTATACCGAAGTCAAAGCGTGTCGACCGACCTATTTCAAAGCGTTCTAAAAGCTCAAAACTCGTAGCTCTTTATCTTGACATACTTTTCAAATTAATGACTGATGATATCTGCATTAAAGATTATTTTTCGATTATTTACCTTGGATACTACTGTTGTATCTCATTATAATAAAAGTTAAAACATTTGAGAAAAGAAAAACGGTGGAAAAATTTTAGAACAGACTAATCTATTTAGGAATTTAGGAATTCATCTGAATACCAAATTATAGTGACGGGTTCATTTCACTAAAAATTTCCAACATATTACTCTAGGTCAGGGATTCCCAAAGTGGTTTCATAATTAAATTTTGGTAAGTATTTTGTATCATTAGGATTGGTAAGTATTTTGTATAAAAAGGAACACAAACTAGAGATAGGATTTTTAAAGTAGTTTGGCTATAGGGGTCTGAGATATAATTTCATCTGAGGTTCATTTTGGAAAAAGGGTTTCTTGCTCAAAATAGTTTAAGAAGGTTTAACTAATTTAAGAGCTATAGCAGTCCCATAAGAAGAACTTGCACGAAGCCAATTGAAAACCAATACAGGTTTATGGGCTCCTCGTGAGACTAAATATAGAAATACTGTGCACTAAGTACTGTGGTTATACGAAGTACACACATTATTCTATCCGTTGATGTATCCAAATAAGTTTGTTTTAGCCATGGTTGGATTCAAACAATGGGAAACAAGAAGGGACTTGGCACTTGCATATTACGTAGAGTTTTACGTAGGCAAGTATCAAATCTCAGGTTTGCAATTATACTAGAACGACTGACATAAGTGTCATACTAAGGTATGCGCGATGAAGGCGTGGGCACTTGCACGCAGTGCTCCGTGCAACCTTAGGTCCAAAGCGCATTTAACGTAACATTTATGAACACTAAATCTAGTTTCCAGAAGATTGATTTGTTCTCTAGTTCTACGAATGGGATTAAAACTGTAATTTTTTTATTATATTATGATAATAAAAAATAAGTAAACTACATTGTTTCTTTAGGATAATTATACATTGTTGCATTCTATTTAAATAAAAAAAAACAGTATTATGTACTCCAGAACCAGGTTGCTGCTCTGTTGTGATTACCGTACGAATCAAAATATCTTTCTTTTCGCATTGTTCTTGCATTTAAAGCTAGTTTTTTTTTGACTTCATCTTGACGTAATCTTTTTTAAACCCATCGTCTATATAAAATACAACCCATAAATACAGATTTTTTATACAATATATTATTGAATTGGGTTCGTGTATTTCGGAGCTTTTTTCTAACCCCAAAGATAAAAATTACTAAAAGCTTTTCTCTTTATTCTTGAATAATTGGAAGTGGCTTACCAACTAATCTTTTTCCTCTTAAGGACGTTACACTCAAAAAGTTATTTGTATATAATGTTGTCGCTCAGGGTGCCTCGTGCCAGGGGACAGAGTACTCGATTTTATTTTATAGTGAGGAACTCAAGTTTAAATCCAGATTTAAATACAGGTACCACTAAAATACAGGCAGGTACCACTAAAATTTTATAGCACTATTATAAATGCTGAATCCTTTGTGAGAGAAGTTGCACGCTGAGAAATAGTAAGGATAAAAAATTCGAGAACATTTAAAGTTCACTACCACCCATTGCAGCAGTATGACGAACTCTTTATTGCACCAAGTTCCTCTCAAAATGAGACCTTTTCCCAGTCGAGAAACATTTATGTATAACTTATGTGTACTACATACGAGCCAATCGATCATCGCAAATTACCGTAACTCAAATTGGCAAAGTTTTCAGAAATACATATATCTATCGACGAACTGCTTAACGAAACATTTGAAGTTAGGAATTTCATATAATTTATTACAAAATTAAATACTTACAATTTTTATAATAATTGTACGAGTATAACGAATTGATATTTAATTTCTATTTTAACACATTATCGATGAACAGCTCAGACAATGGCCAAACCTTGGGATTAATTTATAATGGTTTGTTCATTCTTCAATTTGACCATTGTAAGTCAATTTAGATTACAATTTGTGGTAGTGTAGGGTTTTTTGAAATTAGCATTATGGACCTTCGTAAGTGATTGCCGTCACCCACGTACATCTGCAACACCCGAGAAGCTAGGTGCGTTGCCGTCCTTTAATATAATTTGGATGATAGGAGGGATGATAGCGAGATGGGTTGGTGGGGAGGGGGGTAGCCCTCCGGTTTCCTCACTCACCGAAGGAAACGCAGAAGCACAAGATGCCTCTACTACAACGCCCTGTGTTCACGTCGATACGTTCGACAACCAATAAAAACAATTCTCGTTTCAATGGATACAAATAACGAGAGTTACAAATTAGTAATTCTTAAAAAATCAAAAGACAATTGCTTATTATGTAAATTATAACGAATCAAAATAACTTAAAACTAGCTACTAATAAATAAATCGAGTTGTTGTGGTATATTGGTCATAGAATTCACAATCGCAGTGAACTCTATTTCCGACATATATAATTATATTGTTATAAATATATTGTGAACCCTTAATAAAAGGAAAGGGGTGTATTACATATACTCTGGACTATATAACTAATAAAATGATTTTCTAGCACTGTCTAAAGTTTCCGCCTTCGTTGGCGAATATTTATCCTTCCAACTAACACTTTAGGTGTTATACTAAGTTATACAATAAATCCTGATCACAAAACATGTTCTTATTTGAATCTATTTTTTTGAAGACAGCTAGTAGCTAGTTACATATCTTTCTTCCTGTGGGATTCGTATGTTTCGGCTAAGGAAAATGCTGTAAAAATCTATAAGGCATCGACAGATGTAGAGTTACCAATCTCAAAAAATACCCCAACGCAGTGTCTCGTACTGTGAGCGCCAATCCTCCTGCATGGCAGAACCCCTTTACATTGAAATGACACTGACACGTCAGCTTTTTACATACTACAGTGCTCTGCTATTTTAACTCTTCGTTGTAACATATTGAAAACTGACACGAAAAGCGCAGGGTCACTTCTGCAGCTATAACTGTAAATTTCGGGACAAATTAATAGCTATTTTTATTAATGTAGACAGAATCAGATCTCTTTTGTGCAGTACATTGACATAAATAAGTTGTTTGCAAATATGGAACTTACTAACTACAAATGGTGGCGATACCGCTGTAAGTAATTTATTTCCAACGAACTTGATATTAAAGGAAAAAGTAATTTTGTATAAGTGCAATTTTTCACAGGAAGTTAAGCAAAATATATTATAGATATATTAAAAAGTAAATAGGAGCCGTGGTAGACCAGTGGGCAGGGCACTCGCTTTAACTTCATAGAGCGCGAGTGACCTGGGGTCAATCGCCGGTGCCGGCACCACTGAAATTTATAATAGCATATTTAAGTGATTTTTCCACGTGCTGGGCGGTGAAGTAAAATATCCTGAGGAATCCTGCATGTCTGAGAAATAACAAAAAATCTTGTTTTGGAGACTTATTAAATTCGTCTGCACCGTAGCTAGCTGGCCCTTCCCGGCACCCAAACCCTCTCAGATATTTAAGGATATACATACATAAATATATATTTATATAATATACACATACACATAATATATAAAAATAATACAAATAAAAAAAAAATTACTTTATGAAGGCATATTGATTTAAGATGTAATAAACTAATGGATCAAAAAAGGGCAAAGTAAAGTTATTTTAAATTTCTGTAGAGACTGTGCTTGTTTAATATTAAGAACCAAAGAATTTCAGAGTTGTATAGCTTGAAAATATAAAAAACTAAAGAATATAATGATGTTCGTGCCTTTATGTTAATAACATATAGTACGTTATTAACATAATAGCTTCTATAATTTATTAACAGATACATATGAGCAAAGTCATTTAATATTTACATAATATATTTAATCTATTTGGATACGAATATGGGAGCACAACGGCCAAGCACTTTCCTCTAAATTTTATAGTACGCGGGCAATATCTCAACCCCCGGAGCTAGCAAAACTTTTATGTTACAATTTAAATGTTTGATTTAGTGCTTTCTCGGAGGTAAAGTAAACAGTCGTGAGAACACTAACATCCTTGAGAAAAAAATTGTAAATACGATACACGAAATCCCCTTATCCGCATTAGTGCAGGGACTATTTTCATTTCTATAACGCTCTCAAAAATAAGACGAGATATGTGTCCATCAGTGTGACGTTCATACTTTACTTACGTATTTATGAATAATAAAGCGGAGTACAGTATAACGGGCCTTTTTGATTTTTTTCTGAAGGATCTAATCTTTAGATAGAATATACATTAATGTAATAAAAAAATAATACACGAAAGCTTTTGCTGTAATTATTGATTTAATCACAAAGGGTACTAAACAGAATGAAAATTTTACAAGATTAACAACATTACAATACAATATATAATGATAATATATTATAATGATATAATGATAGAATACAATATAGTATTTATAAAAGGTTGATTCTATAATCACTTTATTATGAAATCCTCATCCTTTTTCAATCAAACTAAAAGTCACTGATGGAAAATTTGTGTAGCCATTTCAGGTAAGGTTGATATCTTAGCTTGCTAAATATTTTAGAATATGAAAGAAAATTAATAATAAATGTAAGGATGCGGATTTCATTTATACCGGAGTCAAAGCGTGTCGACCTATTTAAAAGCTCTCTATAAGCTTTCAAAAAGTGCAAAACTTCATCTCTTAACCTTGACATACTTTTAAAATTAATGAGTTTTGATATCTACGCTTGAGATTATTTTTCTGATTTGCCTTTGACACTTCCTTTATAAAATACTATTCCAAAAAAAGAAAAGAATTATTGAAAAATATGCGATAATCTTGTATATACAGTTTCATAATAATTCTAATTATTTATTTTTGTATTTTGTGGTTAGCAATTGTTGCATTTCTCAAACAAAGTACACAAAACGATCTCAAATATGCCCAAAATAAATTATGCATAGCGATTACTGGCAGCGTGTCTGTTAATGCGTTCGCCAATCTGCCTGCCAAGCGTGACGAATGCAACTAATAACTATCTTCCAAAGAAATACTAAGATATTCTTAGTTACATACTTACGGTAAATTAAACAGAATTAAAACGATAATTTCAACTATCATATCGTAAAGGTCGCTCCGTGTATCCGATAATCCATTCTTCTAATTATCTCCGACGTTTTCGGGGTTAAGAAATCTCTGACGGCAGCATAATTTTATGGTCAGTAAGACATAGATCTTTTATCTGACAAAACGATAGGAATCCTTTGTGTGTTCTTGTGTGTCATCGAATCGGTTATAAAATTTTCGTGACATGTTTGAGCTTATCTGTAAGTATCTGAGTTGTTTGTTCGTGGAAGATCCAAGCGGCGGCTTTTGCTGCTGCTCGAATGGGCTGGCTCGTCCGGATTGGCACCATGGTCTCGCAGAATACCGGCGTGAAGTAGAGGCATCTTGTGCTTCTGCGTTTCGTTCGGTGAGTGAAGTAACCGGAGGCCCTCATTCCCATTCTTTCAACCCCACTCCCAATCGTCCCTCGCACCTCCCCATCCCCCTCGTCATCCCCCTTTCCATCTCCCAAATACTCTTAAAGGTTGGCAAGCACCTGCTGCGATGTACGTGGGCGGCGGTGATCATTAACCATCAGGTGAACCACTTGCTTGTCTGCCGCTTTTCCCAGAAAAAAAGAAGTCTGTTAAGTATAATAAGGTGTAGTATGGTACAAGCTAGACTGTGTATGTGGTCTTTCTTTCATAGGTCAAACAAAATAACCAATAAAAACACGTGTAGAGGAAGATAAAGTTGATGTAAAACATCAAAACTCTAGAAAGTCTGCTGTCTGTTACCGTATTTTAGATCACCCCTACCATTACATTACAACAAATCACAAATCATCACCAAGAACATTTGCGAGGCTATGGATTATAAAACATCATCCTAATTTCAATGGCGAAGATAGGTGAGTGCTTCCACTAGCTTGGGATCTTGTTACTAAAAAAATTCAATTCAAAGCTATATGCATGATATCATTGCAAGACCTCAAGATATTGTGAGCTCATTCTGCGTAGATCGGATCAAAAATTTATAAATAGAAACCTGACTTTAGTCAGGTTAACACTAGTACGGCAAAAACCTCAGTCCCAGACAAACTATTAAACACTGTAAAATTCGTAAATAACGCATGTTTTTCTTTTTGAATTATTTTCGTGGAAAACGGTGACATACTATGAGACAAAATAACATGCCGTTAAGGAAAAAAATTATATTCATGAAATTTCCCACATTATAAAATATTTCTATTTTAAAAAGATCTACCTAATAAGTACATAATGATTTATTTTATTTACGCGAATACTACAAAATGAAAAAACATCAGAAGTCAACAGCGTAAATCGGACCAAAAATTTATATACGTAAAACACCAACTCCTTCGTGGCCACCCGAAATGTCGGGATTATAATAAAAAAGTTATTAAACATCATTAAATCCGTAAATAATAGTTTCATTACTAATCACACAACTTAAAGTGCAACTAATAGTTTTCAATTTATTTTAAATCGAATGCCCGAGACTTCGTTCACTTGAAATTTGTATTAGCTTGTTAGAAATGTGCTCAAATGTATAATAAACTGTAATATAGTGTAATTTGTTAGAGAATTAAATATTTGAGACAGCACGGGTGAACAGTAAATAAAAAACAAAAATTGGGTTAATTTCGCCTATTCAATTAATGAAACTGTAACAGAGCAGAGTCGTGTACCTTTACTATATAAATTTCCAAAATTATTTAAAGGACCAAATCAAGGATTTTCAATCCTAAATGGTATTGGCCACCAGGATCAACTTATTTTCGATTTAGATATTCTTTCGAATTAAATAGGGACTTTTTTATACAATGGGGAAATACTTGTCGTATACCCGTCCCCGAGTTGACAAGGCATATTTACGATAGGTTTGCAGCGATTAAAACCCTACGGTGTGACCTTTGCCTCATATCTGTGACATCGAATCCTTTAGTGTTATTAGAAAGTTGTAAGTGCTGAGTTTATCTCATATTCGGGGGTGAAGGAAAACATCGTGCATGTCTGAGAAATAATAAAAAATTATTATTTCCAGTTATATAGAGGGTTATATAGAGTCCGCTAACCCGTTTTGGAGAAGCGTGGCGGGCTTTTCCCGTCTACAAGGCTCTCCAAAATTTTTGCAAGTTGGCCTTTGCCCAACAATAGGTATTTACAACAGGCTATTACTTTTCCTGTAATGGACCCAAGGAGTCTAACACTAATTTGCATCATTACCTTTATCTACTATTCTTACATATGTACATAAATACGTATAACTATGTTGTAATATATATATATACCTTTACTTATTTACATAAAGAAAGATTATTGCATGAAAATGTTAACGTTTGAACTAGTACTTGAAAATAAAACACACGAAGTGTCGCCAAAATAGCGAAAAGAGAGTGTTATTTTTTGTCTGCATAGAATTTTATTTTCAAAGAAGAAAGAGGCAATGCGCAGCATTTTTAAATCTTGATTGTCTTGTAGCTGAGACAAAATGAATAAAGCCAAAAATGATCAGTTATGTTGGTGAACTTTACGTACAAAGAAATCTAAAACATAGGTAAAAGAAAAGGTCAATAGGTGTCTGCTAATTTTAATAACGTTCTGCAATCCTACATTATGTGAGATGATTACCTGAATGAAAGCCTATAAAAAGAGTGGCAGATATGTATGGTAAGACCTTTATAATTTTCTAAATCATCTCTCAAAGTCTGTCTTATCTTTTGATGAATATATAACTGCCGCAAGCTTGATCGGCGGAAAATCGCCAAAGCTATTCTGATTATTGACTCTAGTTGGAATCATGTTCAAATATATTTAATACATTTCATATAATTTTTATTAAACTATTACAAATTCTACAAAAAGTAAAGTAGCAGCCTGTTAATGTCCCTAGTAAAGGCCTCCTTTCAATACTTGAGGAGGCAGGAAAGATTTCGCTTCGCTAAGCTGGCATTTAAAATTGCTATAAAGAATTTTAGTGCTGTCAGTGCCGGGTTTAAACCCAAGTCACAAGCGTGAAGCGAGCACTTTCACCCATAGCGATACCACAAAATCAAAATCAAAATTTTTATTTGTTTGTGTATATATAGGAACATAAACTTCACTTGTCAAAAGTCATATAGATAAAAAAAATCTACCACGATTTCGTAATGAAGTTCCTCTGACGGGAAAATAACAGGTGAAAGAAACTTCATAGGTATCCTCTAATTTATTCAAATATATTTTTTTAATAATACTGTATTATATTATTACAATACAACTTTAAGAAACAGCTTGGGAGCGTTTAACTAATTCCCAGGGGTTACAATCGTCCATGTATTTCTTTTATATTATGATAACCTCGGTGACTGATGCTGAGTTTAGACTCAGCATCAGTAACCGAGGCGTTCGGACTGTCTGCGCACAGTGGTAACCAGACCAAGGTGACATTGCACTCAGCATCAGTAACCGAGGTGCTCGGACGGACTGTCTGCGGACAGTGGTAACCAGACCAAGGTGAGATTGCACTCAGCATCAGTAACCGAGGTGCTCGGACGGACTGTCTGCGCACAGTGGTAACCAGACCAAGGTGAGATTGCACTCAGCATCAGTAACCGAGGTGCTCGGACGGACTGTCTGCGCACAGTGGTAACCAGACCAAGGTGAGATTGCACTCAGCATCAGTAACCGAGGTGCTCGGACGGACTGTCTGCGGACAGTGGTAACCAGACCAAGGTGAGATTGCACTCAGCATCAGTAACCGAGGTGCTCGGACGGACTGTCTGCGGACAGTGGTAACCAGACCAAGGTGAGATTGCACTCAGCATCAGTAACCGAGGTGCTCGGACGGACTGTCTGCGCACAGTGGTAACCAGACCAAGGTGAGATTGCACTCAGCATCAGTAACCGGGTGCTCGGACGGACTGTCTGCGGACAGTGGTAACCAGACCAAGGTGAGATTGCACTCAGCATCAGTAACCGAGGTGCTCGGACGGACTGTCTGCGCACAGTGGTAACCAGACCAAGGTGAGATTGCACTCAGCATCAGTAACCGAGGTGCTCGGACGGACTGTCTGCGGACAGTGGTAACCAGACCAGGCTGAGATCGGACTCGGTTTTAACCAGTTATCAGTAAAGCGAGGCTTGGGGTGGCTATTGGAGAGGCCACTGAGGGGTTAATCCCCAGATATTATCAGACCAGTTAGTAGCGTTAGATATTCGCCATTTGTGTTGGGTTGAAATAATTGGCGATAAGGGTTGATGTTTTATTGATCTGATAAAAAAATTATTTGTTAATATTCATTGAACGCTAATTACAGATTACTCGGTCAATACTGACTTAACGATTATTTTCTGAAGATAAATATTTTCTCACGTTACTTGTGTGTAACGTAGTTGACCGTACAATAATCCATTTGTTTTCTTAAACAGATTATAAAAATTATATAAGTTTTTTTTAGAAACTGCAAACTCGCAATGATGATTCTCTGCCAATGAAAAAATAGGAGAAGCATTCAACAGGTATCTTTTTTTTGTGGTTATTAAATGTTACTACTTTAACTTTTTGTACTGCTACTTTAAGAAAGTTAAACTTTAATACAAAATTAGTGTCAAAATGAATAAATTAATGGTAAATGCGTAGTTTTTATATACATATGAATAAAATTTTGTTTTTGAATAAAGACTCGTTATCTCCAAAAAAATGATCGGCGTCGACATATATATTTTAGACAAAGATGGCCATATACGTTATGTTAAAATGCAATATACTATATATTTGTAATTATTGGCGACAAAAAAGAGGTAAGAAGGTAGTACCTACCCAGATGGCCCCGCGGTAGAAAAGGAATCCTACTACCTAGTAAATTGATTTTGCAATCAGTTAACGACGAAACTTATATATATTACTATTATAACATTCCATGTGTAAGTATAATATCTTCTCTAACTTTTTACTAATTTGTCCGATAAAGACACGAGCTGTATTTTTTTGTAACAGGAAATCGAATTATGCAAACGCTTTCTCTGACGCTGTTCAAAACTTCAAATGCTGCATTTCCATGCTTGCCAAGCTTCGCCATGAGTCCACAAGCCCAAGTATATTAACCGCGGTGTTTGGCTTGGCTTGCGTGACCTTGGAGAAGCATGTCGCGTTTGCAGGTGAGTGTCGATTTTTGAACACGCATCAAAGGAAGCTTGCGTCGTATTTATATGTTAGTGCGCGTATAATATCGCTAGTGATCTCGCGTCGGACGGATGTTTTGCACTATGCCGTATCGTCGATCGCAAAATGAGTGCCTGGATCAACGAGGACGCTCTATCCTTTCTGAAATGCTATCGGAAAAAACTATGTATCTGCAATCTGGAGGATGTAAACTTGAACCTAAAAAGTGATAAGAAGAAAGTATCTGATGGCTGTAGACATGTTGTCGAGTCAATGCAAAAGACATGCATTGATGAATGCATGCATAGCATTATTTCTATGAATTATTATCATTCACCATCTTCTTCTTTGTCCGGCTCTTCTTTTTTTTATTTTATTTTGCGTATATCAAATAAAAATGATAGATCAAACGCAATAGCCGAAACAAGTTCAATATCCGCCGTGATTGTCTGTCCGGAACACACAAATGTACTCGCAAGCGTATAAATTACCTCTTCTGTGGCTTGTGGGTGCTTGCCATGGCAAGCATATAAACAGCATAAGCAAGAAACTGGATAGTTAATTTTACTTCTAAAATACGTAAACGTCATTTAACTATTGTCGCATTCCCTAGTTTTAATCTTTACGGCTATCAGTTAGAAGTAACAAGATTTTTATGACATTTGTTAAATACTCTTTTCATAGAATAAAAACATAGCTTAGAAGGAACGATTAAAACGAAGTTAATCATATAGTTAGACTCTTTAAGCATTGTAATTTGATGAGTCGTAAAGAGATGACTGTGCTGTTGTACTCATCCTGATTTTGCAAGGTTAGTTTGCTGGTTTTGGGAATATTTTATACCTTAATAACCTGGTATATATTGCCAGAGTATACCAGGTTACTTATAATTAAACAGAGACTTTTTTATGTTAGGTAATAAGCTAGTCCGAATAATACGGTAATATTAAATAATAGAAATAGCTAATATAACAGGTTTACCTAACTTATATCTTCTTAATAACTTATTCTCGGCATTACAATAGCGGGAACTTCCGAGATGTTCTACAAAGGAGCAATATGCAGCTTACTACAATGAACAATAACTCAAGAAATTCATAAAGCATCGCATAGTTGACATGGTATAGTTTGCAAATTCCATGATACACTTAGTCGTAGATGTTCAAGTAGTTACTATAGCAGTGACGAATATTGTATTACTTAAGATTTTCATATGATATAGAAAGGCTACTTTGTACAGTAAGTGTATATTTGCGTAAAAATGTGTGAAATTCTCACTGCACTCTAATTTACGCAGCAGTCAGTAGTTTCTGGTCATTTCGGTATTTGTCATTAAACAGATGTAACGTATTAATACTAAATAATGTTTAGGAAATAACAAACAGAAACTACAGAGGTTATATTCAGAGATTTAGATTTATTAAGACAAAACAAATTCACAAATAATGTGATACTATCAGCAAAACGTCTTAAATCGAATGATTTCATCATCATCATCATCATCATTTCAGCCTATCAGAAGTCCACTGCTGAACATAGGCCTCCCCCAAAGATTAATAAATTTGAATGTTTTAAATGATGTTATTTAATTTTGCAGTGTGTCTGGAGATTAAAATATCCGCTTAGTTCACTCATCGAACGAAATGCAGAAGGACAAGATGCCTCTACTTCATGTCGGTATTCTGGGGCCGTGGTACCACCCCGGTCGATCCGGGATATTCGAGCAGCAGCAAAAGCCTCCGCTTGGCTCTGTCGCGTACAATAATGCACAATTGTGGTCTGGTATTTTTCAAAATGGTTATCCCGGTATGGTCGATGGTATCCCTACCCGACCCTATATCCAATACTGAGGGGCCCGGGGTCTAGATAGTATAATTTAGTCCTTTCAACCTTCTTTCCACCATTAGGGTGCTATCATGCTGACACGAATAAAGTATATCTTTTACTGAAGCTCCGAGAAATGGACAGACGATTACAATTTTGAGACATGAATGTACAAGAGGGGCAACAAGCAATAGCTCCGTCCATTTTAATAATTAATCCGATGAATAAACCATATTCTATCACATAACGTTACCATTAAACCGGAAATCCAAACACAATCATAAAACTATTTTTTTAATCAACCATAAACTGCTGTTTTGATTAGTTCGAGACTATTATCAAAAGTCTAGTTTGAATTAATGGAACAACTCAATACAATGGATTTGCTGGTCATGTCAATAAGGACGACTTAAATGAATATTGTCTTTTACTATCAAAATATGGATCTTGAAATACGAAGATTATTACAATTCAAATACTGTTCTAATTTATTAATGAATTCTTTGTCTGATTAGTGTTATACTACAATTTTTAACAGTTGTTTAGATATATTTATATTGTTTATTTCTTTAAACAAAGTTGCTTTTGCCAATGAGGTAAATTTTTTGTAAGCTATGAATATTAAAAACCTACTCTGTAGTAAATAATGTTCACTTTACCTTTGTTTAAGTAACACAGGCTTCTCAAACACTTTTTGGGTTATCTTCTTGTCTGATATCAGATAGCCTATAAACAAAAGCTATAAAGAATGAAAATTATTGAATTTAGTTGTATATGAAATATCTTTATCTTTGAAAAAATTATTATCTCTGCTTAGTCTGATTGTGGAATGAAATGCATTTAGGCATTAAGTTCTTCTCTATATCCACCATCGGCATGTAGGATACTTCAGGTCTTCAATACAACGCTTAATTTTCGTACTACGCAAAAGCCGTAACTTTTTAGCCTTCATTAAATTATATTTCTAATAAATGCTTTGCCTAATTGTCAGACAAAAGCAGTTTTGACCAGTTATCTACCTATAGCCTGTTCATACCTATAGCCACATCGAAAAATCTACCAAATTACCTTTGAGCACAAAAATTGTGATGATGAATACGGTAAAGAAATATACGATGGACGATTTTATTACACACCCTATCTTTTTTTAAATGAATTCTCATGGCCGTGTTTCTGCCCCGGACGAGCCGGCCCATTCAAGCGGCAGCAAAGGTCGACGAGTGGGAACAAAATCTACGAGGTGGTGGGCAAGAACTTTTCTTTCCTTTACGGCTATCAATATACTAGGCGTGGCAACTATGGCAAGGAAAACGATATGTGAAGTATAGATGTTTGTTAAGTTACTGAATATTACACATTGTGAAATAACACATATATAAAAATAAAACATATTGTGAAATATAATATCCAGTAACAGTACAGACTAATACAGGGATAAATAAGAAGTGTTTATTTTTGTGAACATAATTTAATAAACTTATTACAATCTGTTTCACATATTCTCATACCGCTTAGAAATAGGAGAAATAAAAGTTACCCAAGACAAAAAGGTTAATAATAACATTCTCACACGACTTTATACCGAATATTGGTCTATTTTTCATGAAAGCTTATTTTGAACACCATGTCTGGGGGTGGGCTTGTCGCCGTCGTTGTCCAAGCCATCCATACAAATCGTACATAAAGCGAAAAATCCTCTATCCACTTAAGCGTAGGGGATCGAACACGAGTTTCCTGATTCGGAGGTAGATCCCCTGACCGATCCGCTATCGTATCCTCAAACATCGTCGTGGTTGTTGGACACAACGATACTATATTTGTTGATTCACTTTGCACTCACATCTGTACTTATAGATAGGGAGTAGGAAAAGATTATAGATTTCCATTTCGCACGACTCATTGTAGCTCTGTTTCCGCAACTTACGTTTCCCTCCCCCGGGAAGATAGAACATTACAGGTAGCTAACGTAGTCGCCTGGTTAGATCCTGGAGATTGCTACGAAAATTTCAATGCTTTTCCTTAATCGCCTCTTGTGACACCTTGATATTTATACTTGAGGTTATTCAAATTGGTTATAAGGGGGTGTATAACAACGTTTTTTCGAATGTCAACCTCACCTGCATACAGTGCTATCAAACACATAAGGCTCTGCCGATTGGCTGATGGCGAAAAATTCAAAAATTCATCTGAATATGCCGAACTTAAATCCCATAACATTAATAGTGCGAGGTGCCTAGTGTGCAGCATGGCCATATCTGGGCACGCCATTCTAGCATTTTTATGGAAAGGTTTTAGCTCAGAAGTTAGAAAGTATAATGAATTAGTAGAAGAAGAATTCAAACTGAGTTTAAGAGCTTTCCATGTAACCTTACGTACCCTAAATCAAATGGAAAGCTAAATCGTTATAGATAGATATTAGTTTTCGATTACAAAACAATTTACTTACTTCAAAAAGGCAACAAAATAAATGTATTTTGTGAACATATCAATAGTTTAAAACAGTCTATACCAATGTATATTATATAATGTTAAAAATTATCTCACAGCTTCTGATATTTACCGTACCCAGACCCACGCTATTAAACTTCGTATTTTTCATGTAGCAGAATCTTCAAATATAAGCGTGCAATGTTTTGGTTCAGGTTAAATAAAACATTATTTTATAATGACCAGTACAGATAATTGATTTGTATGTTTTATTATCAAGTTAACACAATGTCTTCGAGTACATTTCAAAAATTCATTTCATTAACTTCAATACAATGAGTTCGGATTTATATGTTACATGTTCTCAGCAAATCAAAATCATATTACGAAGTTGATAAAACGTTATCATAAATATCTTAGTGTATATTTTTAAATTTAATTAGGTATTGATACATCTTAAAATATAGACAAAAATTTAAAATTCGTCTGTTTACTTATAACAATATTTATCAAATATGGCAACCCTTAATATATACAATTTTAATAATACATTCGCTCCACTAGCTCTTATAACATTTCTTACCTTAAGTTCAAACAAACGTGACTGTCAATGGTATTGGTACTAACATTTTCCATAATTTAATTTATACAAAAAATAATTCTTGTCACTTAAATCTAAGAATTTTTCATTTACTTCTTTGGTCCATTTTGAATATAAAGTATAAAAAAACAAAAAATTAAAACAGATTTAACTATAACATTTTTTAAACTCTTTATAAAGAAGATTTAAATAAAATTTTAATTAAACTACACATTACTTAAAATATATAATTGAATAAACATTTTTTGTAATCTTCATTAACCTGAGATTTACTCATACACAGCTCACATTGTATTATTTCAAATTATTATGCGATGCTTGTATTGACTTTCGCGTTTAAATAATGACGTTTTTGAGTAGTGGGAAAGACATATTTTGCGCAAAAACATTTTTAAATATTTTTTTATGTGAAAATTAGTAAAATTGCAAACAGTATCGCCATTTGGCAAGGCTGCCAATATAATGATCCTTTGTTCCAAGTATCGTGATGAACAGCTGCTTGATTTTCTCCTGTTACAAAGAAACGATACTATAGTAGCAATGTCACTAGTCTCGCCATAAATAACATTATAATAATATAAAAAAAAAATCCTTTTAGCGTTTGTAACAAATTTCTATCGATTTGCCGCCATTTCACACATATTTTTGGATATTTGTGCGGCGTTCGGCATTAAATAATTCTGACTGGCGTAGAAGTCAACTAACGGAATACATTTATGACGTCTTTGCATGTCACGTGCATTGACATTTGGTGCAGAATCCCATTACGCTGCACGCTAAACTTGTAATACCACAATAGAAACTATTATGACAGTACATGACATGAGTAATATAATTTTTGTCAAGAATGAGTCCTCCAACTGATAACAAATGTTATCAACGAACTGCAAGTATTAAAAACTCTACCAACTACGTCAAGATTGTTGCGAGAAAAAGTAAATCAGTGCATTGTTTATTTACCAATCAGGACATGCACGTTTGTAGTAACTTGAGAGTGATTCCTCAACTGACACGTGTACAATCCACTGTCTTGCTGTGACGCAGACGTGACAGTTATTGTAGAACTGAAACAAAACTGTTATTGTTGAACTATTTATAATGCACATTGCATGCACAAAGCGACACAGATATTTATTTAGATTTTTCTGTAGTGGGTACACGTAGTTGCGTTTTTAGGGTGGGATAAAAGAGAATAAATTAACGAACGAAGCTCCGGCGACCGAATGATGGCGGAAAATCCATCCGAATACATCGAATCCAAATACCACAGACTAGTGATCAGGAGCAGCGTGACGAGGGTAACGGCACTGCCCTCACCAAGCATGCATGGCATGCTTAATTTTGTTGGTGCTTTCGTGGAAATGCCTATGTCCAGCAGTGGTCTTTTACAGGTTGATAAAGAAAAGAAAAAAAGATAATTTATTACATCTTATATTTATATAAGTACTTAATATTGAGCTGCCTCCACATTGTCTTACCTTAGATTGTGCCATGTCACATAGCCAATAAAATCTTTCCCATCTTTTTTCCATTTGAGTCCATATAAATTATGCATTAATGGCCGAGTAGTTTTCGAGTTTAGATCTACTGGTGTAGTTTTTTGGATTTTTGTTATGGTTTTAGTGGTTGTGCTTATGCTTACTGTTGATGTAATAGTTGTTGTCGCTATACTCCAACTTCTATTTAACATTAATTCTAATCTATTAAATGCTGTGCTCAATGCAGTAGTCAATTCTGTTGTTGTCATTGGAGTTGTTACTTTTGTAGTTGACGGAAAGACTGGAGTTTGAGTTGATTTAGGTAGTACGTAGCCCTCCGAAATAACACATGATAATTTTATAGAACTACCTGCTTTATAATATCTATCTTTAACAATATGCATTTTATCCCCGTTTATTGTTAGTACTGGAGCTGAAATGATAAATAAATAGTAAAACGATAAATTAAGTTCATGGTAATAGAAGCGATGTAGATGAAATCCTTTTCAAAGAAGATCAAACTCTGTGTATCTGTACGCTGTGTATCTTGCTGACTAACCAACAAATGGCGGGAAATCCATCCGAAAAATCCAAAATCTAACCCCACAGAATAGTGACGGGGAGCAGGATCTCTAATGCAATATTACCTGCACTATACTCACCGTAAGAGGCAAGCCACCCATTCTTAGCGGGTCATATTTTATTGGCATCTTCATTAAAAGGCTTATGTCCCGCAGTGGACTTATGTAGGTGATAATAAGGAAAATAGAAACAAAACTTATTCGCAATTCATACATAATACTCAACATGATTATAATCATTACTTACGTAAAATTGTTAAATTTTTGTATATTGTTCGTGGTGGATGAGTCGATATTTGACACATATAAAGTCCCTCATCAGAACTTTTTATAGGATTAATACTAATTCTCCAATTATTTGGGTATTGAAACTTTACTGAAAGTCGACTATCACCAGTGTGTGCCTCTTTACCAACCGTAAGTAACTGAGCAGCGTCAGTTGTATTTCGTAGCCACATAACCTATAAACGACAAATTAAATTACAATGTAGAACTGAACTTTTGTTCGGAACTAATTTTTCTCCCAATTTATTAACTATAAACATTTCTTATTATAATTTATTTTTGTATATCCCTTCATCACATGCAGCAGAAAATTTGTTAATAATTTATTAATTAATGTAAACAAGTAACAAGAGTAATATTGATTATGTATCTCAATGTTGTGGTGTAAGAGGGAATTGCCAACTTTCCTTCAAACATCCATCACTCCAGCACGTAATACATCCTGTTGATTAAACAACAAACAAATTTCTGGCGACCGACTGATGGAAAAAAATCCATTCGACTACGCTGAACCCGAATTTCACAGGTTTGTATCTCGTTTGCATCTCTATTGCGAAGATTCACACTGCGCTAAACAACCCAGTGAACGTAGTGAGCATACAAGCATCTGTAGGCCGTCATGAAAAGGCCTACGTCCAGCAGGGAACATTCACAAGCTATCAAAAAGAAAAAGATTTTATTGTTACAGTATTCACTGATCAGATACAGATAAGTAGTCACTGATCCTTAAAGAAAATCAAGAGGCTTATTTAAAATAGCCTGTTTTAAAATAAATATTATTCTTGCGCTTGCACAATATTAACTCGGGGAATAAGTGTAGTGAAAATGAAAATTACCGTCTTATCTTTAAGCATAACGACACGACAATTCAACAAAGCTTCCGATCCAACATGCGCAACCACTTTTGTGACATTACTTTCCTCGAAATACGGTCCCCAGTGCTGTTCGTGATGGTGATACCCTTGATAAGGGACATATTTACGTTGCTCTTCCGCAAGTACTGTAATATAAGACGTAATTAAAAATTTATTAATTTTTTTTGGTTTCAACCTAAACCTAATGATATTATAGTATTTTTTTACGATCTAACACAGTTCAGATAATAAAACAAAAAGTCTATTAATATCCTCCAAAGTTACTTTTTTCCAAGATAAATATCCTTACTGTCCATCTGTATATAAGTACTTTCAATTGCAATTAACAATTTCATTGGTGCCAGGAAGCCATGATAGCTCAGATGCCCAATGTTCGTTTAATATGTCATAGTCCCCGTATCACCTGTATGTATTTAACGGTGCCGACAACACTGAAATTATTAATTGTAATTTTAAGTGCTTAATTTACCACGTTTATGGCGGTATGATGAGGAAACCTATAATAAAAAAAAATGGTAAATCCTTCCCAACCTGAGCAATGTAGCGGTCTTCCGAGCTTAAAAGCACAGATTTCACAGAAAGCAAAGATTTTGTAAAAAAAACTTTTTAACGTTAATGTTTAATAAACGAACGTTATGGCAAATTATTTTATTATATCATAATACCTACAAAAGAAAAAATCATTAACATTGAATTGTAACTACATTCTTTTAATAAATAGTACACCATTATAAGTATTTTTATTTAATTGGCGGTTGTCGATAATAGTTTAATCCCGTCATCGTATAGCTAGCTTCTAAACGTTAATAGGTTAATTATACGTATTTTCTTGGTGTATTGGGCTAATATTCTTTTCGTATCATGGTACCTTTGTCGAATTATTTATTTAGCTCGTGAACAGATTTTCAAAATATTTCCAATTATCTTAAAAGTAAAATGTGTGCTTAAATAACTTATTACTTAAAATCATAATATTACTAAGCAAAATTATATAATACCTTGCATTTTGTGTTGATGTGAGTCAGTAACAACTTCACTCTTAAAATTTTCACGCAATTTTTGAGTGATGTTTCTGAAAATTTCCCTAGATATAGCAAGGCCATCTTTTTCGCTGCTCTTGCTGTCACGAACATCATTACCCAAATTGTCCGCGGATATATGTTGAGTATCTAAAAATAAACAATTTGTTTAAACTTAGATGGTTATTATACATAAAATGTAAACGGCTCAAAAACGGTCAAAGAAACGGGACCCTGGAGGAAGAGTACCGCGAATATTTATTAAAGATACATACATATAAAGTGGTATACTTAACTTTAAAAAACTACATTCATAGAATTTAGCAAACCCATACAAAAAAAAAACCGAAAAAATTATACCTTATTTTTTAAGGTATCAATCGATAGGACGGTATGGATCAAATATTTACGATACGATATGACGGTAACGAACATTAATTTGTCTTAAATAAATGAAAGACAACATCTAATTTTTTTCACTATATTTTTTTGAAGTAATTGGTAACTAATTAATTGACTTGGAAATTTTAAAATAATGTGAGTCGAAATAAGTCACATTTTTCTCAAATCGGATAGTTTGTTAATAACAATAACATTATAAAAAGTTCTCACGATCGTTTAACCAATACTAGGGTACACAGAGGTCTAGACATTTTAAGTCTTTTCAACCCACTTTGCGCCATAGATTGTCTGCGTCTTAATATAGATGCCCACGATACAAATAATACAAAAGTTACGAAAAAACTCATTGGTACGAGTCCTCCATATGAGGTATTGAACTCATTCTCTCCTGAGTCTACTGATTCGGAGGCACATCCCCTAAACACTCTGTTAACACATTTTGTTCTGTTACCTAAAGTTAAAACATTCTCAGTAGTGCTAGTGTACATTACAATTGTTTTGAGTTATAACAAAGACGGCTTAGCGACTTTCTAGAAGACTTGGAATTTCATAATAATAGAAGTTCAAGAATATTGAGGCAAATCCGAGTAATTTGATTAACGGCATATGGTATGGCATAGTTTCTTTTTAAAAAACAAATATAGGACCAAACACACAGAAGCTTCTTTAGCTGTTGTCTTCCAAACGAATTCGTTGTAATTGTTTCCAAGAAATTATTGTACTGAACAAAACGAATCAAATTGGTGAAATTTTAGAATCGAGCCGCAACTAGTAACAATTTCGTTCGGTTAGTTACATAGTATCGAGGTGTTTTTCTTTCGTACAGTTCTATCTTCCTAATACAACCCTATTAGTAACAACAACATTTTATTGCCGCAATTGATCGTGCAAACACAAGAACTCACTGGTCCTTACCTCCTGGTACCCGATGCAATGCTTATGCGATAAGATGGAAGAATGCAGTATCAGAGATACGGAAATTTTCGGATATTCCAGACCCGAAAATGAACGCTAAGAAACATACGAAACGCACAAGCTAATTTGTATGTTGCACTAATATTGGCTCCGGCTGAGATTCGAACCCTGAACCCATGAGTTAGCATTTTAGAATTAGCATTGGATACACTAACCACTAAACTACGTGGTAGTTATGTAAAAATTAACTAGCTTACAAAACCGGTATTATTAATCACAAGAATGTCAAAGTATCTCTTTTTCAATATATAGATTTAGTTTTTACAGTAACACTATTTAAACTGCGGATATAAAAGAGTGAGTGAAACATACAACGTTCCCAAACTCTGCTTGAAAAAAATAATGCCACCAAGGAGTATTTAGGTAAAGAAGTTGAATAATAGTTTAGAAAAAAATGTTTAGAAAAAGATTTTTCTTCGCAAAAAACTCTTATATAATTTCTGAGAGTTATCGTTTTGAAGCGTCTGCATATGTTAGGAATTATTAAACGTTAACATTTTGGTGCAAACGAAGTAGATGCTTATGTCTTTCCATTAATAAGCATTACTTAATTAGGAGTTGCCTAGTGTGACATTACTATCAATGGGCGTACGTGACATTACGGGAAAAATATTTTTTTTAAAGAAAACGTGTTAGAATTCGTCTACCAACTGATTTGTGCATTTTACTTTACGTGGCCGATCTATCAAGAGATCTCGCATGACATTTAATTGGCCCATTTATTATTCCAAGTTAAGAAATAATTATGTATATAGTGAGAAGCCCTTCTGATTAGACCTGAACAGATGCACTGTCTTTCGTCTTTGGGAAAATAATTACTCGAGAGCAAGGGGTCAATGTACTTTTCAGTGTTTATTTAAATTTCATAATTTTGCATTGATTTAAGACATAATGTTAAATTAGATATATTTCATACAAATCAGTTGTCGTATCGTTTGGAACCATAAAATATAATGCCTAAAAATAGCGACTTGTCAAAGTTTTATGGTTTTTTAATTTCGAAAGATTAATGCAGATTTTTTTTGTTTGTTAAAATGTTTTAGATATTAAAAACTTAACATTGTGTATGCAGAATATGTTTTTTTAAACATTTACCGTAGTACTTTCCCAGGATGTTTTGACGCTATAGCTAAAATAAAAAAAAATAACTTTACATTTAATTATTTTTTACATTATTTGTTAAGACATCTGCTATAATAACACAAATTCTTTGAAAATTCAACTGACTATGGAGCCCTTAAGTAAGGTAGGGCAGACTGACGGGTGGTCTTTGTATAACATAAAATCTCGTGGCTTCAAACATGGTGAGAACAGCAACATTTACGGTAGGAGGTGTCTGGTGTTGGTAATTACTCCCTATAGGTAGCGGAATAATTACAAGCAGTTAAAGAAAAACAAAATTTTATGTTAGAATTTTTCTTACCAGTAGTTGTTTGTAGACAGCAAAAGATTAAACACACGAAGTTGAGACCACGGCGCTGCATGTTAGACAGCACATAACAGCTACGCCATCACATCTACCACCTGTTTAATCCTGTTAATAAAATGAATTAAGTATAAATCAAACATGATCATGAGCCAATTTAAGTAACAATAATTATAGTCTGGAAGCAAATATTATAATAATTGTGTGCTTGTTAATAAATAATAGTAACATTAATTGAGTACGTAAATTCATTATTTTCTCATATACAGGATTTTTTTCAACTGCTACATTTAATTTATATGTGTTGAAGATCTATCATACCAACTACCCCAGTATTAACACTATAATTTTATAATGGTTAGAAGTGAAGATTTTCAACACAACTACTACTTAATATGGGACAAACATGTCGCAACATTCGCTAATAGTTGGGTAAACGGTGTACATTTATTTGCCAATGCTATAAAAATGGCATTTAATTTCGCCACAAGTTATTTTATTTCATATAGGTATTATATACCCCATTGCATATAAGCAAGATAGTGGGAAGTATCTCTGGAAGCTGATATTAAACTTTAGGTATGTCTGTTGCGGACAAAAGTGAGGCGGAGGAGATGTGTATATAAATGAAAAGAGCTAGAGACATGAAAATGAGAAAAAAACATCGAGTCCCGCTTGCGCCGTCGCTCCGTGCACACGTGTGCTCGCCTCCGGTTCGAGCAGCCATAAACACTGTGCCGGAGTGTTTCGCAGCGGGATGAGACATTAGTTCGCAATGGGTCGTTAGTGACCCCGCACCTGCGGGTGCCTACTCGGCCCTATTGTCTTTCCGCGTCTTTGTCCGCGTGTTATTAAAGTGAGTGCCGCCCGTCGCCCGCGCATACTGCACGGCGGTACTGTTTGCGACTTCGCCCCGCGCATACGTGTGCTCGCCCCTCGGTTTGAGCAGCCATGACACTGTGCCGGAGTGTCTCGTACTCAGTATTTGTCGCGTAGATCATGTCAGGGTCGTCGGTCTCCGCGCCTCCATCTTCCCGCGTATTCGCGAGTTATTATTTAGTGAGAGCCGTCCTAATCCTGCGCACGCTGCGCAGCAGTCCCGTTGCGACTTCGCTCCGCATACAAGGTCACTGTGCTAAGCGTCTCACAAGCGGGTTCTGTCGTGTCGGTTAGTCAGGGCCGTTGGTCGCCGCGCCTCCATCTTCCCGCGCATATTCGCGAGCTATTAAGTAGTGAGTGTCGGCCGTGTCCCGCGCACGCTGCGCAGCAGTCCCGTTGCGACTTCGCTTAGCTTACGTGTGCTCGCCCCTAGGGTTAGAAGCAGCCATATACACTTTGCCTGAGTGTCTCACAATCGGGTTCTGTCGTGTCGGTTTGTCAGGGTCATAGGTCTTCACGCCACTATTAGCCTCCCGCATACGTGTGCTCGCCCCCAGGTTTGAGCAGCCATAACACTTTGTCGGAGTTTCGCAGTACAATATGTCGTGTGTCAGTATATCGCTGGTGGGCCCCGCATCAGCGGGTCCCTACTTCGACTCTACCACTTTTCCCGCGTTCAATCGCGAGCCATTACTAGTGAGTGCCGTCCGTGTCCCACGCACGCTACGCGGCGGTCCCGTTAGCGACTTCGCTCCGCATACGTGTGCTCACCCCAAGGGTTAGAAGCAGCCATATACACTTTGCCGGGGCGTCTCACGATCGGGGTCCGTCGCGTCGGTTTGTCAGGGTTCACCGGTCTCCGCACCACTATTTTTGTCTTATCCTTCCGCGTATAAATCCGCGCGCCATTAAAGTAAATCGTCATCCCGCCAAACTCGCGGGCCAATCTGCTCGCGAGTCAATTCAGATGAGGCTGTGAAAGCCTCCGGGCTAACAGCGTGTGGATGGTTTTAGTCGGTATGGTCCTCCTTCAGGGGATTGAGTCCGACATAACCCAGTTGCTGGCCTACCGGCTTACATATTTTACAAAACTGTAGATCTTACAATAGTGAAATTATTATTATTTATTAATTCTGTTCTTAGAATGAACACTTATAGAACTTTACATAAATGTACTAAAGTGTATGTATGCCCCACAAAAACTTTGAGGTAGCTAAATTTCCTTTTATATGATGAAGTCGTCATCAAGAAAATATATTAAAACAGCAAAAATTTATAGCAAGAAAGCAAAGCATAATAAAGCATATTTCTCGAAACTGTTTTATTTCATGTCATATATAGACACAAGGAAATATTTAAATGTATGAACAGAGAAATTTTGAATGCAGTACTGGAACCCAGGGAGCTAAGAAAAAGCTGCCAGCGCACCTGCAGCACGGATGTTGCTGATGTACGTGGGCGACGGTAATCGCTCACCATCAGGTGAACTGCTTGCTCGTTTACCGCCTTTCCCATAAAAAAAACCAAAACTCAAAAACTCGTTCATTAGAATTAACCTCCCCAGAATCAAAATCTTGGAAACGTTTGAAATATTTTTCTCGTAACATTAACGCCACGGAGAACTTTGTAAGGATAAATCACTACTATTTAAAACGAAAGTATTAGGAATTTCTGCGCGATAGTTAAAATATAATTAAGATGCTATGCACTAAAATAAGATTCCGAATTTCAGATCCATAGAAAGGAAATTCATGTTTCTGGTGGATCCAAGCTACTAAGACTCAATACATCAATGACAACTGGTATCTGCAGCCAAGAACTTCAAATTGCGGAATACGATTTGCATTAAAATCAGCTCTGACTGAATGTAATTTCAATACTGATTCAAGATAGCACTCGACCACATAATGACTATTTAATCTAATAATGATAACTAATACTCTTAGCGTAGATTTTTCTTTGTACTCTTCTTCTCTTTTTTCTCTCATCTTTTCAGTTCTTATGTTCAAGAATATAGAATTCAAAGTCCAACTGTATCTGTATATCTATATCACTAATGTATATATATACCGCTCGACCTGGGACCATACTCTCACATTGCGAAATAGCAGTATAATCTATTTTACGTATGGTGAGTGATGGAACTGGAGGTCCATTTACTTGTACCGAAGTAGGAGTGACAGCGCATCTGCTTCTCTCTTCTTAATTGGTGATAAATGCTGGTATTTTAGGGCTTCAGTAACCACTTTTAAAATATTGTTGTTTATTATATTCAATAAGCTAGCCCATTCAAGTATTTTTTCTCGCGCCTCGAAAATTCAAAAGAAAGATTTATCAGAAAAACTAATTCCCACAAATAGATTTAATCCATTGTTTCGTATACAAAGAGCTACAATAACTTACGGCAGTTTACATTATTGACCAATATTGGAAGGGTATTACTTTGTAGAAAATCTAGAGACATATCTGCGACGGTGTTAGAGACATTATTTCTCTGCAAATTGATTACGATAATTATTCATTACAAAATCAGTAACAATACACAAAAAAGCATATGCTCCTAAAAGTATTATAGGAAAAAAAAGTCATTTCGCATAATACAGTATTTCTATTTTTATATTATATAATCGCATACATAATATAAAAATATGATTTAAAATAAACATGGTCGTTTGATATCTAATTGCTGGTTTTTAGTTTTTAATTAAATATGATCAAGCGATACTGATTTAGATTATAATCTTCAATTGGCTTATTCGCATTGAAAATATGGATTCAATTAAAAAAAATTAGATGTTCATTTACAAAGTAATATTTAAGTTATCGCGTTTACGTAGTTCTGTACGATATAATTAACAGGATGGGTCCGTGAAGCGATACTAATTTGTAGATAATGTGGCAATTTTTTTTGATTAACATGATTTACTTGAATTTTTTATTTCTTACACAAATAGGTCATTTCACAACCATATCAAACCTAATCGTTAATTTTACACTAAGACTTGAAAACGAATATAAATTAAACAAGCAAATAGGTACACATGCCAAAGATCTATATTTTATATATCATCCGTCTTATTTTGTGGTAATCGTAATAACCAAAAAAAGGAATTACTCAGAAAAATCTTGTGACTTCATTGATTATGGAGTACATTCCTCTTGTGATGGTGATGATAATAAATCCTCCCAATTTGGGAAAGGAACAATTTTTGGTAATATTTGACTGTTTACAGATGATTGATGACGACGAATATTATTGACGGGTATTGGTCACGTTGGTGGCTTATTTTGATAAGGTTGGCAACATTTTTCATTGGGAGACGCCTATGCGCAGCAGGGATAACAAATACATACAATTAAGTGAAACAAGTCTTTACAGATTTAATAATGTGATCAGAGAGCGTGGTGGCGTGAAAGACGATGTAGTAACGTGAATTGAGAAAGGGATGCTGAGCTGATTTGGAGATGTGGAGAGGATGAAAGTATGTTGACAAAACAAGTATATGAGGCGAGTGTAAATCGTAGAGTCGAGATAGGGAGACCTAGGCGATCATTTCACGATCAAATCGAAAACGTTTTGGAAAAAAGCCAGGTCAAGAGTACTCTAAGCCAAAGTGGAAGAAGCGAAAGACGTATGTCAGGACCGTAGCAAATGGAAGAAGATCGTCTTTGCCTACCCCGTTGTGAACAAGGCGTGAATATACTATGTATGTATAAAGCTGACGGTAGGAATGTGACATTGAAAGGAGAGTGATGGCAGGTAATAAGGTGAATGGGGCATGGCATACATTTATGAGTAGAGTCAGCTTTATAATTATTAATTTTGTGATCCAATCTACGCACGGTATCTTGAGTTCGTGCAGTGGTATGCTGGATGGATTTAATTTTATTAATTACCGAATTCTAAGCAGGTGGTAGCATCCAGCCGTCTTCTCTATTGAAATTATGATGTTTTTAATTTAAATAGCTTCGCGAATCATCTTTGGCAGGAATCAGTGTTCTTTTGGGAGGATACGTGGTCTGTTAAATCTAATGTAATGGTTGGGGTGATCGAGAATATGATCACAAATCTAATTAAACGCGATAAAATCCGTAAAGAAACTTTTCATTTCAAATATAAATACAGTGTAAAGAAAATATTAAAGTTCGTATTACCATGGAATTTAAAAATGTAATACCAAAATAAATAAATGTAATATATCTACACAAAAAAAGGTTCAAGCTTGCTGTTAGGGCCACCACTTTTGTACATTGAAATCATCATAAAGTTTAGTAAATATTACGACCACTTTTTTATTTTTTTTATAGTACTATATGTGTAATACAGGTAGTGTATTTCAATATTAAGAAACAGCTTCACAGCGATTAATTACTTCACAGGGCTTATTATCATTCATACATTACTCAATATTATTATGAGCAAACCACTAAACATAATATTACTACGTCGAGACGTTCTAAAGAAATAGATTGACCGATGGTCCTAAAATTTATCCTGAAAGGCATAAACTATTATTACGTAACTCTAAATGGATTATTTTACATACAATCGACAATATCATGATTTATGTTTACGTCGTTACTGGACACAACTGTCCATCATACTACATGGTTAAATTTTTACTACACAAAACATTAATAAACACGGTATTCTTAATTTTAGAAAAGTAAATGTTTTAAAAATCTCTTATAAATTTTGGGGAAAAAGATACTTACATAAATGAATAAGAACTAATTTTGAAGGCAATTTATTTATGTAAACTTTACATGCGTAAATTTACTTGCGAAATCATTTCAAACAGATAATTTATAGAATATACCTACTTCCAAAATATCCAAATTTAAGGCTTGATAAACGCATACATTTTTTGTTGATCACAAATTTATATATTCACTGCACTGCACACAATTGAATTTGAGATAACAGCGCACTGAGATTACACGAGTGAATGTTCCTCGGAGAGAGGCTGAGTGGTACTGAGTCAAAAGGGAGCTTGCGGGAGCACTGTGACGTGTACCAGCAACCTCATTTTAGCGTACACTGCTATAAAATTATCAATGTTCAGATTAATTCTTATTACTATATGTATTCTTACTATATCTTTACAATGTTCAAAAATGGTATTAAAATAAGAAACTAATGTAAATATACACTAATAGTTAAAAGTACACTGAAAATGGACACTAAAAAAATTTAATTTCTCCTTCCAATAGCGGTTTTAGAATCTGCCTTCCTCTTGCTTCTCGTGGCTAAAAGAGGACTAGTAAAATCTTGAATGTCTCTATCCAATCTCTGGGAGCAAATCTGGTAAAGAGGCTCTCCACTTATCATGTTCTGTCTCCCGGAGAAGCGTAGTATGAATAACGGAATCCCCTTTGGCTACGCTAATTCGTACAGAATAGGAATCCGTAAGATCTGCCTATGGATGTCAGGAATTAGTGCTTAAGATTAACTTTATAGCAGGGTGTAGATTTTCCGCGGATTAGGAAAAACAACTCACTCAAAAAATAAGAACGAAACGCGATTGCACTACACACGGGCCCGATAGCAAAGTTGGTAGAGAAGCCCTCGAAGTTCTGGTTTGCGGATAAGAGTCCCGCTATGAGCAAACATTTTGTATGATGAATGCAAACGTTGGTACCCGATTCATAGTCTAACCATCTAATTACCAAGATACTTACAAGAATTTCAGTTAGGGACTGGATGACGTGTATTTAAAAAAAATCCTCATCCTATCTCAGTAACAGCTTGTTTTTATTTGATCTTTTGAAATTGATTTAAGTAAGCCCAACTTAAACATATTTTTTTATCAAAATAAAATGAGATAAATTTGTAATAATTAAATCTTAAGTAAAATAACTAGTTTGATAAATATGACTTACTTTATGAAAACCATTTTTTTCTATTTAATTTAAACATGCTACGTTAGCAGTGTACGTGCGTTAGTGCTACGAATACAAGTAGATGTAGATGTCATTTGAATGCGTAATGGAAACGAAAGCATATTCAATATTCTCAATTTTTAATACCTACAAACTAAATAAAAATATTTAAACCGTATTTTTAAAATCGTCTGGAAATATGCAAATAAAATTCTATGAGCTGAAATGCTCATAGAATTTTCAGTAATCTAAAAAAATGGTAAGAGTTTTAAAAACATTTATCGAACTCCACGATAGTGAAAGTAATATAAATATTTAAATATTTCTACACCAATGACCGCTCAATAGATGCAGTTGTAAAGCTATTCGAGAAAAAAATAATATTCAGATACTTTTTTTTAAATAAATAAAAAATAATAATTTGAAAAAGCCTCTGTACATACAACGTACTTCAATATTTCTTAGAAGAAGCATAGAAGTACGTCTACGTAGACGTATTCTTTAACTTTTTTTAATTCATTATGAAAATTATTGCTCTTCTTGTGTCAATCCGGTTCTCATTTGTCCTTTCACGTATTATTTACAATTACTGTTGTTGCAAATCGTTAAGAAGTATTAACGAAATATTGTATAGATCAGTCTTGGTTCATTAAACGTTTAATAGTGTTTACTGATGAAATGCCGATTTAAATCATCATTTATTGGTATTCATGTATCCGATAAACGAAACCATGTTAAAAAATAACCAGGTGTTACCGGGGAATGATATCACGTGTTTTTGAGATTTTTTTTTGTGTGGCAAATCGAATTAGGTACCTTTCGTCGCTAATGCTTCACAATAATAAATGATGAAAGAAACTATTTATATCATACTTCATTCCGCTTTCATTGAAAACGAATGCCAAATATGAACAATGTAATTTCGTCGTCACAAAAGATTAACCTTTCTTATAATGGAAAACTGATGGTTATTTAATGAAATTACGAATTATTTATTTCAATAATAAAGAATTATGAATAAATAAAGTAAAAGAAGGCGGAAAATCTTATTTGTTATATTATGCCCACAACAGGAAAGACATCTAAGCCATTAGCATACTAATAGTATAGTTACCATAATTTTGCAGTTCGGTTAACAAGGACATAAATATCACTAATTCGAAGAAAAAAATATTTCTAAATTTCAGAGACTTTTGTTCAACACAATATCTTAATATTTTGTATATATATATTTAGAATGAAAAGGGGTCGGAAAAATATTTGAAAAGGATTGTGTTTTAAGAGATAACGTTAAATAATAAAAGTGCCTGGTGACCAGTGCGTACAATGAACTTTTCACAAATACTCTGCTGTATGGTTACCATCAGTTAAAAATACCACCGAAGTTTCTTACTAACCATGTATCTCAAGTTTGAATTCAGAAAAAAATTACTTTTTGAATTGAAACTTCTGACTGTAAGATAATTTTACAATTTCTGACTGACAATTCACACACGTACGGATATGATTTACACTTAATAAAATAAGAAATAAAGGACATAACATATTGCTTTAATTATTGTCATCAACAATATTAAAATAATAGTAAAACTATAAAGTTAAAGTAAAGCTTGTCAGTGGCCACAGCTGGGTAAAGGTCTCCTCAAATATCTGAGATAGTTTTGGCGCCGGAGCAGCCCGCTCCTGTGGAGGTCGACAAGCTTCACATATCCTCCAAATAACATTTTTTATTATTTCTCAGATATGCAAGTCGTGGTAAAAACAACACTTAAAATTACTATCAACACTTTTAGTGGAGGTTGAGGAAGTTTCTAGATAACTAACGCTCTTAGAAAGTAAAGTGAGTGAGAAAATTGTAAAATAATTGTTCCAATGACCTGCGTTTCCTTACAAAGCTAGTAATTAATTTTAAAAGTGTACCATCCTAGGCCTCATCTTCACCTTCCATCGGAAAGATTGAGGTCAAACGTAAGCCTATTTTTCATAAAAAAAAACATCTTTTCTATAAAACGGCCAGAAACGTTTCCAGAAATAATATTTATTTATATTTGTGTTATTATAATTCACCCAGCATGGACAGATTCTATGAACAGTTCCATAATGTTATTTATTTTCAAGAAATAATTACATATTTATGAAAAGAAATTACTATTTCCAGACTATCATTATAAGTTATTGAGAGAAAATGAATTACCAGAGAAGTCACACCTGAAAAGCCACTACCCGTAAAAATATATTTATGACATATTGGGATGGTAATTTCAAAGACTGTTTTACAAAATGATCACGGGATATCCTCCATAAACGTTTTTTTGAACCATTCGTCGTATTCGTTATTCGTTAATTGCCCCATCCTAACATCAATACCATTCGGCTGTAGTTGTTGTTGGCTGGTTTAGTAGTTTGTGTTCAGATTAGGAATGGCTGTGTTCTTTTTCTTCATGACAATATGTTACAGAAGTTAAAAATTTGTTTTAAGGTTTAAAATTTGTTTTGAGTTCACAGTCACTATACATTATTTGATTAATCCTTTAGAGTTTTATGTTATATTTTTTATTGTTACTTCTATTATTACTATTATTTTCACTATGCAGTTTATTTTTCTTTCTTATTTGTATTGTGTTGCACTTAAGCGTCTTTTTATCACATTTTAGTATTTGATGAACATTTTCACATAATATTTAAAAGCTAAAATGCTTAACTATAATGGATAAATAAACACATTTTATTAACTGAACATATTTTTATTTCAAAATAATGCGAGTAGCTGATATTAACTCGTGGACAGCGCCATCTCGAGAGCATGTTGCGAAAACTTCAGTCCGTTCTATGTATATGTGGCTAGTAGTGAAATTGTGCTCAGTCGCCAAAGGTAGAGTGAGTTTTCTCCTTAATGAACCTGAAGATCCTTTTTTAAGGACATGGTCCGTAGAATTTCATAGAAACGAGCTACTTTATATCTACTATGAAGTACCATTTCAGACTGACAATACTGCAGCATAAAATTAGACTCAGTTATAGGACACTTTAAACCCGAATACAGAAACGCAACTTATTCGACATTAAATCCCGCAAATTTCAGTCCTCAATTGGCCGCGCGTTTTATTCTGAAAAAGATAACAGATGGCACTGAGTGGGGGTTTGACAAATACACATTTATGTAATATTATATTAATTAAATTCAAGGTAAACAAAACAATATAAATGAAGAAAGGTTAATTTTTATCGGCGATTTTAACAATATTAGAATGTCATATCCTTTCATATTATTATGCAAGGTGCAATTTACGTAATGTAAACTGCCTCTATGACACAGGAGCAATTCCTATATTGAGAGCAACGTTTTATTTAAAGAAAACTTTATTAATAATTACAGCTAAGCTAAGTACTTGCTAAGATGCAGAGGGCTGTGTGACTTAATTTTGCAATGTCACAACCATTCGATACATCTTCTCTGAAAAGACAATTGGCAACGGCTCGAAAATTTATTTCCGAAAGTGATAAAAAAGGAAAGATTACTCACTAAATTGTTTAAGTAATTAAATAACGCTGACAGCGGGCGCTCGTTTCGTTATACACATATGGGTTTTTGTGTTGGTGTTTCTACAACTTTGAATTTTTAGTTTACTATTTTTTCGGATGAATGTCAGAATTAAATAGATTATGAAAGATTACAATTACCAACACTTTAAGAGCCGTAGTTTTTAAGATGCTGCTGCCCGTCTCCTGCTCTTTTTATTTCTTTTTGTCGACTTTTACCCACGGGACAAGACGGGATGGCAGATTCCCTCATACCTTTACCACATGGTAGTAAATTGCTTCTGAGCTAATGATCGTGTTTTCCATCATTTTATAGATCGGTTCTTTACTTTATAAGTTATCTAATTTAATATACTTATTTTTCTACAACAATAACAACAATGTTCTATATTTTGTGGCAAATATAGATCATTATCAGTCGTCAAAAGAATTAAGTGCCTCTCTCTATCTCTAATTCTCTCCCTAAAGGCAAATTAAATTAACATTTCGTGTAGATTCGAATTTAACATTCCGTCTCTGTACCACTTTTGTTTAGATTGCTTTTCCCATATTCTATTACGAGCAGCCGATGGTCACTCCATCACAATCAGCACCAATGTATGTTTTAGCGGTCAAATTGGAAAATGACCTATGTAGCGAAGTACATGTTACAGAGCATTTCATTAGAACAGATCTGTTCTACAGCATATTGCGTTGAGTTATTACTAAGATTCGCCCATTTTATTCTTTTTAAAGCTTTAGTTCTGTGAACGACGATAAAGGATAAGTTTCTTGTCATATACAATGCTAAATTTCATATTGATTTGAATGTCGGCTTCATACCCTGTTTGCGCAAAACAATCACTACTATTCTGTTATTTTTAAACCTAACGCCATTATGTAATCTATTTATTAACAGTCACAGTAAAATATAAAATTAGAAAAGGCGGCAACTAGATCAAAGTATTTTACGTAATAAACGCATTCAAAATTTAAATTCAGAAAAAAATAAAAAGAAGTTTTTAATATGGTGATACTTGATGTATCTATCTCCGGGAAGTAATAACTATAGTCTCCTTGTAGGTTTGAACCGTGAATGAACTTGAAGCTAAGATAAATCCTATGATAAACCTTTTAAATAAATATCCACTACACAAATGTTCATAGTTTATCTGTTACACAAATGTTCATAGTTTATCTGTATAGTTGTAACTATAATTTGTGTGTTAGTGGCGTAACAATCTGTCAACCCCTTTTTTCCCGTGGGTTTTGTAAGAGACAATTAGTGTAATCTCAAGGTAATCTCTGGTGAATAACGCAAAAGTTTGGCCGCACATGAGGCAAAAAATTAGTCGAGTGAACAAATTAATCGCTTAGGCTATGATGCTTATGTGTTAAGGTAAAGATCAACATGAGATGTGGGTTTAGTTAATTTAAGTTTATAAATGGATTTCAACTTTAATACAACAATAGTGGTCCCACATGATTTGTATTTGTATGTTTAATAACTACTCACACCCGTTGTAGTGCTACATACTCGGTAAGTCGTTGTGAAATTCAGCTGGAAAAAAATATCAGTTTTTAGCTGCTACAAATAATTTTATAGAAAACCGTCATAACAACGCGAATAAATTCGGCAGCAATTATTCCGGGTATAGCAAGAGAGCATGGCAACCTATGATGAAATTCTTTGCGGTTTAAACCTTTACTACAAATTCGTGTGGATCTAGAAGGGGAATACCTTTTTCGAAAAATTTTAATATATAGGTTATGTTAGGTTGTGTTGACCGAATTGGTTTTATTTTTTGAACTTTCTAAATCTTGGAGGTAATATATCTGCATATGGTTCAAAAATTACATAGTGGTGTAGTGGCTAAACATTTGCCGCGGCGCTGCCGATTGAGTGGCGGGTTCTCGTACGGAACAAGTATTTATATCGATTAACTGTTCCTGGTCTGGGTGTTTCTCCGTGTGAAATGTATTTATGTACTCAGCCTATACGATGCAGGAGAAAATCCTACAGCGGGTGTAACATTTTTTTTTATTATCTTATCACTTTAGTCGAAGTCTTTTCTTTTTGTTTCACAATAATGAAACTTCTTGAATTCTAAAGAGATCACCCACCACCAAACCATGATGATGATCAAGTTCAAGTTTTTGAATTAAAATTGCGCGGTCTTTTTAGAACTATGACCATGCAATTTGCTGTAGTGCTTTTCAACCGTAATTTTTTTTCTAATGTTCAGATCAAATTTCTCTTTCCTCCAGCACTTTAACGTGCCGGGACAGCTCTCGTTTTGCTACAGGGCTGGAGTGATTTAACTCATGGCCTGTGTATCGATACCTAGATTTTTTCTTATAGCCGAATCATCATTTCACGCTATAATATTTTTTGCTGCCTTATACGGATTCGCGGAATTCTGACTTTAACAGCGTTCACAGCCCGTCTGGTCCTTACAACACGGGGTCGCCTCCATCTTTTATGACTCCGATATAGGAATTGTTAGTGCACCCGTCGTGCACACAAATATACGGCTGATGTATATTTGTATTTGTATAGTCTTTGAAGTATCTTAAAAAGTTACTGACCGCTCCATACCTACCTTGTGCAAAGCAAATAAAGCAATCAAAATTTCTTACATAACAAAAGTATTTCATAATTGAAAATAGAAAAATACTTTTCAAACATGTTACATTGTTTATGATCAGACTAGTTACAATTCCCTAAATTAAGTCTACTTCTAATCCTGATTCTTGTTTCTTTAATTTGAACTATATAGTTTGACCGGAATATTTCATGTTAAGCCCGAAAAGGATGAAACACAAAGGGGACAATAGTAAATCAATAACCCCTTTCTTTGAATTAAATTATTTTGAATGTGCCTTTGTTTTCGGTTGATAAAATTTCGGTCGCTGTATTCTATGCCAACAATAATCCAAGTGATATTAATATCCAAAATCTACGTAATAACTTTGATTAGACCTTTTCCACGTAAGTTAGTGAAATACCCGGAGTATTTCACTAAAAATAACCAACAAAAACGGGAGGGAGGGATATGTAAACACAAATTTGTTACTGGCTACATGCTTAACCATCTAGTAATCTAGGTCATTAAAATCATTGGCTCTTGCCCTTGTAGTAGCGTCGTCAAGGAGTTGAACTTCCACGGGTTTTTTACCAAAAAAGTTCCGGGAGACTGTCTCGTCACGACTCATTAAATAACGTCATCCGGAGGGCTCTTGTTATGTTCCCTGGTTATAGAGCCTTACATATTTTTAGTGAGGACGGCAAGAAACTTGCCGGTACGATTTTAATCCCATGGAGATGCAAATCCTTGCTACTTGCATATATAAATTGGCGGCCTCTTATATCAAGTTTACATCGAGCAGTGCCGGGGCGGCATTACAGGCATCTACGAATTGGATTATCAGCGCAAATATGATGTCTATGTGTGAGGATTCTAAAGTGAACTCTCCGTGCGGTACAGTTCCAAAAATAATTATACCCTCGATACCCACCGGTGATAAGCTGGCTACTTGTCTCTTCTTTTCTCTCTCAAAGGGTAAGTTTCACAGTCAATAGTTATCCATTGAGCGTGGAAACGCAGTTAGCGACCTTGGTACCATGCAAAGAGCAACAGGGATTTACGATAATAATTTTTTTTAGATTTTATTAATTGTAGATGTAGTTGTTATATAATAAATGAACTGTAATTAACATTGTATATTATTTCAAAATAATGTTTGAAACCAAAAACATAGTCCACAGGGGTGACAACACATCTGTAACATTTTTCGATTGAAGTTATTAGCAGGTGATCAATTAATACGTAAGTATAATTTAATAAAGTGAGCGAATAACTTTGTAAACTTAGATCTTGCACGGTATTATTTGCTTGTGTTTAGTCTCAAACTGAATAGATAAAAGCACGATGAAAAATATTTTTACATTTATTACCTAAGCAATTGTAAAAGTAAAAATGAAATAAAATTAAAGGAAATATATGTACTATTTAGTTGTCTTAGAATACGATACATGTTATCTTCTGGTAGTTACTTTGGGACGCGAGTATAACCGCAGGCAGCAGTTATTAGAAACGTTATAATAAAATATTAATTTAATAATAATATGCGGATACTCGACAATACTAACAAAACTAACGTCCATATAATGTATGGTATTAATATAGAGTTTAATTGCAGAAAAAATCATATCGCGAGTGGAGATCTACCATTTAGAGCTTCACGTGTGGCGCATGTCAGATTTAGCTATATCTCTCACTCACTGAGACTGTAAAGTCAGACTGAGCATGGAGCGCTAAAAATGCTTCACGTTTGCAATGATGTGGAATTTGATGTTGCGTTTATGCTGTATAGTCTAGCGATCGCTGATGCTGTGTCCAGAAATTTAAGTGGCTCGAGACTAATGAATTCACGACTGGTGAAGCCGCTATAAGTCAGCCCTTTTAATTATCCTTAGTGGCTGCAAGACTTAGACGCACCTGTTGACAGTGTCTAGTGCTGTGGACTGCGATGATTTAAATGATGTTTGAGAACCTCACTGCGAAGTTTCTTCAGTGGTCACCGTCAGACGAGATCATGTCGTGGTCACCAATATGGCAGATGGAGGTGTGAAATAAAAGAGTTGCTTCCTGTCAGGTCGGGCGTTTGTGTTGTCTGCAAGATTCTTTATTTGTCCCGATTGAGGGGCCGCTATTTGTGTTTTCCATTTGGTGACGTGGTTGTCGCCACAAATATAGAAAACAATAAAAAGGTTAAGATTATCTTCAGTTCATATTTGTGAAATTTGCTTGAAGTTTTGAACTTCAAACGATAATTTATATATCTCCACAGTTCGTCGTAAGCATAGTTTTTTTTATATATTATGAGCATGAGCATTTAATCCACATAATGTAATGTGAACGAATTTTCCTTCAAACCTGTAATTTCAATTATACGCCTCTCTGACAGATTTTTTTTTACACACCTTCGAATTTCGCTTTTATATCAGTAGAAAATAACATTGAAAAACCAAAAAAATTACCCATATAATGAGGTTTAAGGTGATGAGCATATTTTTAAAAAAGGTGGCTAGTTAGAAGGTAGTTAAGAATTCCATACTCTAGTCAGAAGGCAAAATAAAGAAATAAAAAATACAGGTGGACAGAGAGATAGATAAAAAGTAACTTTCCGTGTATTCGCTGTTGGAAACATAACCTGTAGAATATTAACATCTTGCATCGGTATAGCGTCGGTACACTTACATCTCCACAGTTTCTGCAAATTAAGTCACAGTTGCTAGCTGATGTTTATGTTTATGTGCATCTGCCAATAGATGATATCAATATTTATGCGAATGTAGAAACACATTTACAACATTATTAGCAGTTATTAATAATAAATTTCCATTTAATTATAGATTTCATCCCATTTGATCTGGTGGGACTAATTGGACTGTTTCTTACTATGATTAAATGATAGATTCAGAAAGCTCTTGCGCCTTTTGAGATACAAAAGATACGACAGGCCAGACGGGGTGACCATAGCTAGTGCTGGTCTTTCTTCCGATAGTGAATAGTGCACTAATTGTTCAGGGTTTTAACCTCTCGGCAAACTGTCGGCAGTATTTTCGGAGCCTCCAATATGAAAGAAATGTTCAACTGAAAGGTGCTCGTGAATACTAGCTACCCGAAAGGTCTCATAAGTATGTTAGCGGTAATGAATAGATCCAACACAATTTACATTGGAATCTGAGAAGGTTGCGACCGAAAACCGCGCGTAACTTCAATCGCGCTAACGAGACTACCCTCAGAACTGCAACCTTTGATTTTGCACTATACTAATATAGTTGTACTTTGTAGTCGCCGTTAGACAAGAGGATTCTAAGGTATACGATCCTACTGTACCTTTTCAATAGCGTCAGCGAACCCGATAATAGAAACAGATCAATCTGAGATAACGCCTAGATAACACGGCAAAGGTAATATTTGAAATAAGTGGCAAATCTGCTTTAAACTATTCCCAAGAACAAACACTGCGGTTAGAGGAAAACTCATCCCACACAAACCTCAAGCCAAAGATCCTTTATGAAGAGATTAACAAATAGCCTAATACGTCCAAATAACTTACTGTTGGAAACCAACGAAGGAAATTTTAGGCGTAGAATTTTCTTAATCTATTTCTACGCATTGCGATAAGCTCAGGTGCTTGGGAATAGTTTGTAAGACTGCGGGACTTAGAAATATTCATCTAAAAAAAACTGTATAAGATGAGCAGCTGTTGCCCTTTAGCTAAAGGAAATCTGTATCCTTAATACCCACATAATTCGCGTCGTCATAAGTCACTGGCTCGGGCGACGGATAGTTTGTTTTCGCTCTCCGAGTCGCGTCGTTTTCTCAAAATATTTTTTGGATGTTAACCTTAAGTTTTACGTGTTGTATTGTCAAACAGTCCACTGTGGCTTCCTATGTGGTCTATTCTAATGTCTTAGGAGGTGTAAGCAGGGCTCCGCAGTGCACCCGTCCTCATCGTCGGCAGTAAAGTTGTAACTGGTTAAAGTGTATAAATAAGTAATTTATACACTTTACACTTTTTTACACATCCATGTTATCTAAAGTAATATACGCCGTCTCAGTTCAACTTGTTATCGGTTGAATCCGCGCAGTGAGAGATCCTCCTCCTCTTTGCGGCGAAATTCCATCGTCAGAATCCACACGAGATGTTGCGTGTTGGCGCTAATAGATCAGTAGGCCCCTCCAGCCCCTTCGCAAGTGCAGTATGCGCGGCCACCGCGGAATTAGTGCCTACAGCGGGCAACTCCGGTAGGTCCCATGGCCCTGGGCTGGCGACGCCCTTCGACGACAGTGATGTTATCGTCAGAGAGCCAATAGCCAAAATCATGTTCAGAGGATTCCCATCCCTACGGTAGGCGGCCTCAACAGCCGGCCAACCCAAGGTCAAGGCGTCCAAAAAATACCTGATCGTCCCCATTCACAAGGCCGCGCCATCTGCAGTGGCGGGTGCGCTTAAATATCCTAAGACATCTCCTCCTGTAGATATGCATAAGTGCATCCAATATACATAAGCAAAGCCGATAGCAAACAGCATCCAGGTTACGTTGCCTGAACTGAACGTCCATTGGTGGCTAACCAAATGGCTTAGCGACAGAAAGATTAACTTTCATACCTACCCGGTGGAGGAGGAACGTATCCTTCGCATAGTAATCTGCGGTATCCCTAAAGAGTGGGAAAGGCGTTTCGTTCAAGAAAACCGTAAGGTGAGAGGCCTGGAGATGAGAGGTATACCTCTAAGCTCAAGGTCGTCGTGAGAGATTCTTTCAAGCAGGTTAAAATGGTGAATGATCATCGGTTTCAGCTGCCGGGGAACTCAGACGGCTGCTAATGATAATAGCATAACGCAATAAAAATAGCGCATGAGTCGACCATCATGGTAGGGGGTAATGCTAAACGAAATTATTCCAATAGTCGTCAGCCCCACGGAACATTTGAGGCAGCTCCATTTCGAGATTACTTAGATTTTATATAAAAGAAATTTATAGTACTCTTTTCTTATACTCTTTTCTTTAAGATTCTTGTCTGGACAGTACCTGTCTACAAAGGTGCTACAAAGGAGCTATAGAGCAATCCGGCTAGTGTTCATTCGCACGTATTTTTACCTTTTGTTTATTATGTGTTATGCAATCATACATTCTAAATTTATTTTATATACCAAATAAGGAAAAATATGTACAGGCGCAGAAAATACAAAGCGATGCTGCTTATTGTTCAGGAGAATATTTTAACTCTGAATTTGAACAATTCTTTGAATGAAAACGAAATCCAGCTTTACGATTTTAATTTTATCAAGAAAGTAATTAAAATACTTTTGACGTTACCTTGGTAGACACTCATTCAACTTAGAAATTATTCAAAGCTGCCATAAAATTAGCAAGCGACAAAATAATTTACATTGAAATGCTTTTAGTAATGTACGATATCAAACAAAATGAGGAAAATCGGTGAAATATTGTCACGAGTCAACGAACAAGGAATTTAATTTTCACATGTGTGAAAATTAAATTACATTATGATTCAATATAATTGTTGTGATTACGGATAGCAATCGTTATCTTGATAACATACTACTACTAAATTAGCCTATTTTAGTCCACAATTGAACATAGACCTCTATAAGAAAGCACCAAAGGCTAAAACTAAATTTTGCCCATACACACCTCGCTGGACATGCGGGTTGGTGGTCACGTTGCCGGTACTCACATTAGTGATGTTACTCCCCGTTACTTATCTGTGGGATTTGGGTTCAGTAAATTTGAAGGGTTTTTCGCCATCAGTCGGTCGCCTGGCTATTTAGCTAGCAGATTGCACGACATGCCAGAGTGTAGAAAAGATTTTCTTTAATCTTTACACAATTTTTTGTTTTGCTTTTAAGAAGAGCACTTCTGTACTTTATGTTAAATCTTTTTCAACTACAACGCATCGGTTACATGTTAATGTTAACTCTGCACCAAGACAAGATAGAACACTTTGACGCTACGTACGCGCTCTGCGAACCTTAGTCGAAATAATTATTAATTATTTTCCTTTTCCTCAAAATCCTCAGACAGTTCTCTACGTCATCTGAAAAGAAAAAGAAAATTGTGGACGTATTGCGTCAAATATATACCACCTGAAAGCAGTAATTGCTTATTATCACCATTACCATGAAGTAGCTTGTAATTTCCTCGTAACACTTGAAAACTATGTCTCAAGCCCGTACATACACGCATGCAAGCGTATCATACAGAATGGAACGGCGTTATGCTGGGCCTTCACTTATCAAACGAAACGCTCAAAACTCTGCGACTGGTGTGGTACTACTCCGGTTCGAGCTAGCCCATTTGAGCATCTAACACATAAAATTTCTATCTTACTGGGAAATAAATAGATGAAGTACTAAAATAAAAAATCTTTAGTCTAAATTCTAGTCATCTCTTAAAAACGCCAAACAGTACCGACAGGCGAGTGACACGCCGCCGGTGGGGGATGCAAGGCCTATATGTGTTCTAGATCTTCTGCTCGCCATGTTAACTTGTGCATAATTTTACTCACCATATACAAAATTAAACTTTAAGCACTTACGATATTTCAGTTTTAAATATGTTATTTTTTTTAAAATAGTTTTTCAAGCCAGCGAAATATATAAGTAATTTTTTATTATCAGTCAAGTGCGGAAAATTTCAAGATTCAGGAGTGTACAAGCTTGATTGTGGATGTGGTCTCTCTTACGTATGATATCAGGAGGTCTAAGACCTCAGCCCTCATAATCAGTGAAGCTGCGCTGTTAAGTCATCCGAAACGGTGAGGACAAAATCTTTAAATAATACTTTCGTTTAAATTATGTGTATATGGTAATTGTAACCCATTTATGTCTCACAACTAGCACCTACTGTTTTCATACATACGAGTAAATGCAAAATTTATCCAGTACCTTCTAGGTAAAAAGTTGCAATTAAAACTACCTTCGAATAATATTGGTACTTGACATTATATTGTTTTCGACAATGCAGTGTAAACTCTCTAGAACGAAACTCCAGAGGTATAAGGGCACAACTAAAAAAAGGGTCACGGCTCGGCCTGGTCTCTTATATAACTGGCCGTGGGACCCTGGCTTAAAGTCAGTAAAGACTGTAAGAGCCCACTGCTGAGTAAATGCCCCTTTCTCTAATATCTGAGAGGGTATTGGATCCGGAAAGGGCCCGCAACGCTGCTCCAGTGCGGGTTGGCGGGCTTCACATATCTTCGAAATAACATTATTTTTATTATTTCTCTGACATGCAGGATTCCTCACGACGTTTTACTTCACTCGCGCTTTATGAAACTAAAGCGAACGCCCTGACAAAAAAATATGTTGCTAAACTAGTACAAGAGATAGTTATCTACATTCAAATCTATCTATTTCTAAAATCTCTATTCTGTATAGTTTCTTTTATGGCCTGATGTTTTTCGCTTATTTTATGTATTTCTTCAGATGCGGTGTGATCGACTTCGTAATATAATTTACCTAATAATTTAGCTGCGTCAAGGGCTTGTTGGAAACATGATGGTGGCTTAGGATCGCCAACTAGGCCTTCTTCGTCTTCCTTTAGTTTTTCTTAACCTTTTTACCAGATTCAAGATTCTTTCATCAGTATGTGATGCGGCTGTGGATAAATCTTAATAACAATGTGCGATCCTATCAGTGTGCGATTATACATACGCTCGGATCTACCAAATCACCGATTTGATTGTTCAAACCATTAATGATTTACGTCAAAAAAGTAATTCAGAAGAAAATCATAGGAAATGTGATTAGTGTGTGGTTTGATTATTAGCGATTCATATCTATAATAGATTTTAGTAATTATTTTCAATATTATAATAATAACAATTCTTAGATATCCATTTTACCAAACGAGATTAGTAACTACTCCAGGACCCCACTGGCACCCGCGATTTGAATTCCATACAACCTGCGCCGTTAACTGAGGAGCGTCCGCGCCCTATACGCACCCGCGTCTACGCTTTTGATGTGAATGAGTTCTAAAGGTCATGATCATTGTAAGATAAAATTATTTAGCTCAATAAACCTTGACAAGATCCTTATCTGCCCGCATTATAACTATTACTGGAGCTGTTTTCAGATTCAGATATACAAGGTGTGATGGTAAAATGTATTACACAAGTGTACTCGTATGCCTATATAGGCATATTCATGCCTAGTAAATATTCACAAACACTCACAAATATTACAAATACCTTTGGTATTGTTAGTCTGTAATAAACTATCCTTATACATACACGCTTGTATTACCTATGTCGTAATATTGTGTATTAAATGTTATAAATAGAAGTTTAATCATTTTACTTTTATGTGGTGCATGTTACAACTTGCTCTGTTGAGCGTACACTACTATGTAATTTTAATTAAATACAAAATTCGTTTCAAGAAAGTTTCGTAAATTGTTTCTTGACGTGTTGTAAGAATAGAAATTCAATTGTCAATTTTTGCTGTAATATTACTTATTATATGATAATGTCTAGTACTGGGATTTTCAATTTGCTAGTAAATGTGGCATATAATGTCACTGGAGAGCTCTATAGCTCGCGGTGTAATATCATCAGGCTGATGAAGACGAATTTTGCATCTCCCAAGTACCTTTGATATTCTCACTCGATTACTAGGTGTTACAGTATCAAATATCAATGCCTGATTAGTTAATTGGTCTCGGAATCATGTCAGCAGTTTACGTTTTTGAGGCTGAACATATTTTAAAGGTATTTTCGACATTTTTAGACGCCACGTCCTTTGTCATTGAACTTGATCATGATTTTTTTTTATTTTCAATAGGAAAGCGGGCAAACGAGGAAGCAGCTCACCTGGAACACCAGAGAAGCTGCAGCTCATCTGGTGTTGCAGGTGAAGATGTGTTGCCGGCCTTTAGGGATAGAGGGAAGAAGGCTTCCGATTACCTCACTCACCGTTCGTAACGCAGAAGCTCAAGATACCTATACTTCAGGCCGGTAGCCTAGGCCGTGGTACTCGTCGTACCCCGGTCGAGCCAGTCCGTTCGAGAAGCAGCAAAAACCGTCGCTTGGTACCACTTATTAGGACACGAGCACATATAGTAAATGAAAAAACCTTTATGTAATACATTACATAAAGGTTTTTTCATTTATGTAATACATTACCCTATTGCAGGTACTGATTACAGAGCCTACATACCCATGTAGTTGCAACTATTGCTCTTCGAATTACAAACTGCAGTTCGATTTAACCATACATTCGTGATCCTTGCTTACGATGTTTGCCTATGGGACAGTATATTATAGAGAGCTTAAGCTGTAACTTTAAATCTACTCAACCTTACCAATTGTATTGAAATTGACCCATTTGTTTTCACGTGATTCGCGCAAACAGAAAGATAAACAAAAATTCTAGATATTTTGAATAGGCTACAATGAATGATATATCCTAAATGCTAAATAACTATAACCCAAACATCCCCCAAACACATAATTTCCTAAAGATGTTTTTTTATATTCTCATCCCATTTAAAGTTTTTTTTTTTTTTAAGAAAAATAGGCTTACGTTTGACCTCAATCTTGCCCGATGAATTATATGTATATGTACTTAGTATGTATATTTATGCTAATCGGACTTAAAAGTAATTGACAGATCTTTTACAGCAGTATCAAACCATTTTAAAGACATATTTTAATTAATTCAGTTTTTATTAATAATAAGCGAGCTATGCTTTATATTATATTTTAGTCACCTCTGAAACCCACTGCACTATCATCTTCAAGCGTCATTTTTTTATTAATTTCATGGAATATAACTGATACTTACAATTCTTATAAATATCAAATAACAACAAATTATCATTTAAAAATAAATAGATACATATAAAAATTCACAATATTGACATTATGATCTTAAATTACAATTGTCCAGGAATCTCAAAAAGCGTTAATGCTGGCTAAGTATTTGCATAGACAATTAATTTATGAGGATCTGTGCTACTTTTTTTAAAACTTGGTCATGTACTGGAAATAATTGAGAATACTTTTTATAAATACGCATATTACATAAAGAAAGTAGTAGGAGAACTTCGGAGAGTCGCTTCTACGGACATGGTTGCGTTCACGTGTCGTACAGCAAAAAAATTTTCCTAAGTTGAATCTTTGGGAATTATAAAATTAATTGTGATATATCAGCGATATCATCAGCGAACAATATAATATTTTCACAATTAATCGCTAAGGTTAGACAGTTAATATAAATAATAAATAGAAGTGGTCCCCAAATACGACAAATAGTTGTACATTAAGTTCTAATTTTTGTCATTTCCTCTTATTCCATATCTAATAGGATATTGGAAAATACGATAATTTAATTAGAAATTGCTCATGAGACAATGAGTATAGCTTTTTCAAATGCTCTATATAATATTGAAACAAGTGTGATCGGTCACATTTCCACATAGATGAAAATTGTCGGTAATTTCACCACCGACAATTTTCATCTATGTGGAAATGTCTACATACGGCGTATTCACTGTGCAGGACAAAATAAAATTTTGGACAACTGGCTTGAGATCCAGGGTCTCTTCTGTTTGAATTTTGAACTCATTGTTCTTGGATGCCGAAATAATGACTGAATTACTCTTTTATCTCTTTGAGCTCTCCGACGAACTGTAAAGGTATTTCTCAAATATTGTTAATGCAGAAGGGTAGATTCGAAACTCATTTATGATCACAACTAAGAGCATGAATGCTGGTATTAGTATTAAGCAACAGTATATGTCTGTAGATGAAACGCTGCAGACTGATTTAAAAAAGATGTCTTTTATTGATTTTTGCGCTTAAATTTTCTTTTGCTCTTCGCGATAACTTACGAGAGAGTGGGTTTGCGCCACGGTTCATGATTAAAACTAAATACTGAAATCGACTGAATGCCGAGTCAGAATTAAAATTGAAATTGCTCCTAAAATCGACAATTTACGATAAGAAACATCATATTCCTTTTTGTCATTGTATTGCCACTTATTAAAATAAATAACCTTATATTCTTTTGCAAGCTACTACTACAGCTAGATTTCTTATTTTATTTTTGACGGGGTTCGCAGTCGTATGGGAACTTTGACCGGGGTACGAGGGGCCATAAGTTTATTATTTTTATTATTAGCGGTCTCGTGTTGATGTTTATTATATAAAATTATTTTCTTTGTGCATGATTTTTTTATTTATTTTGAAATCCATCTGTTTTCAATGGCCTTATTTTTGTTAATGGAAAACATAGTTTAAAAAATCAGAGTGAATGAAATACTGAACATGAAACGTTTCAAATGATTTATAGCAATTTCTCTCTTGATAAACCTCTTTAAACGACAAGGCTGAAAGGTATATAAAAAAAATATGTTATCTTTGCTATAAAATCTATATATTCTGCTACTAAGTTAAACGAATTAAAAACAAAGTAATGCCGGATTATGTTAATTTGCAATTCATTTTTATTAATTTTAAATCTTATAATTTTCTACTTACTTTGTTTTCACTTTGAAGAAAGTAAAAAAATAATACAACAAAGATTAATATTTCTTTTTATCCAAGTTTATCCTAGCGGTTACAGGATGGGAAACAATAATGCTTTAATAATAAATGAACCATGCGATAGGAGTCCATTATTGGTTGCCATCCAACTTCTTGCGTACCTCCTACTATTTAGCCCCAAGGGAAACAATGCGAGTAAAATGGTCTGATATGTATCTGTACTAATATTGTAACGCGAAAGGAAGCCTACGTGTGTATTACGTTGAAAATAAAAATTGGAGGAAGATTATAAGCTATATTTTTATATTTATTTTGAGAAAGCCGCGGGAAATTTTTCTTAATGGATGAAGTCCCATGCGGAAGCTATTATTATAATAAAACGTATTCATTAATTTTTTTATGAATAGAAATATAATATGTCAGACAGTATCTTTTAATAGAATCATCATAAGGCAATAAATGTAGTGATATGTTACTTTTATGTGAATTTATTGGCAAGTCAATTTCACGAAGAACTTATCAATCACGGATTCAGTACGAATTACAAAAAAATCTATTTTATGTTGGAGATCTAGTAACTGGTATATGTGCTCTCATGCACTAGAATAGAAATTGTTTTGCGATAAATGTTTTGCAATTGAAAAAAGAAACACAATTAATTAATGTTCTTCTTTTCTCAGTTTTTTTTAGGCTGTTTCAAAGCACGAACATAGAGTGGCATGAAAAAATTGCCCATACTCACCACGCTGAGGTGTGTTGCCTTTAACTATTAATGGTACTTTCTCCAGTCCATAGAATTTGGATTCGGTAAATTTCGATAAATTATTCGTCATCACTTGGTAGCCAGAGACTCGAGTGTTAGCTAGCAAGGTGATCCGCGAGCAGGCGAGGTGGAAATTCGGAGTAAGATATAGCATATTCGCTTTTGCACCCCCGAAAATTATATATATAAGTATCATTATCACAATATATATACACCCTCTCACAAGCCCACTACTGAATATAAGCGTCTCCCAAAGTTTACTGATAAAGGGTATTTTTAGTAATTTTTCTTATTCTATACGAAATAAATAAAAGAATATTTCTCTTCGATTTAATAATAAACAGTCTTAAGCTGATGTAACGAATAAGACACTGAAATGTACAGCTGCTTACGTAATTGCAAACCAAGCAGTTGATATTCTGTTGCGTCCCTTTTCTTTAGCGTGTCACGTCCATTAACAGTTGTATACTATTCGGCTCATTACCCGTTCTACGAACTAAAATAATAAAGACGACTTTTAATTGTATGTTATTGCGAGACTTGTAATATATGTCTTTTATTATATATTATGATTAATATTTTTATTTGCTTTATTTGATTTTGAAGCATCCTTGACACTATTTGAATATCTGTTATCTTAATTCTAATCAAATATTTTTAATCATTCTAATTTAATCTATCAACATTGACTACCCTACCCTTAAAACGCGAGTATATTTTTCTTTTCAACCTCACTTCTGTTTATTACTTTAGGCCCTTTTTTTCTCATGATATCAACGGGATAAGATCAGAGATAATACTATATTCTCTTAAGCCGGCAATATACGATAATATAGTGTATAATACGCAACAGTGCGTTCTGCGTATAAATGGTAGTGTATTGTTAGAATTTATTGCCATATTTTCAATTTTGATAAAGATATACTTTCAAAGCTAGTGTTGCATTTGTGGCATTGGAATAATGTAAATAGGACTTATATGTGTCAATCAGTTCGTTGAGTCTTTGGACTTTAAAAGTTACTGAAGAAGACTTGATTATAGTTGGAGATGAACAACTGTCATTAGAGTCGTGAAAAGAAGGATTATAATCATAATAAGTTGCATGTTAGGTTTTTGTAAATTTTCTTAACAGTAATAGGCACGATTTTTACATTATTAGCGTGCCATAATAATATAATTACTATTACGTCAAAAATAATTAAAAGTGTTTTAATAAAAATGTGTTGTCCTTAATTTGTAGGTTCTAAAAAAAAATAAGTAGTAATTATCTAAATCGATCGAGATAGATCTTATTGTGAAATGATGAGTCATGTGCCATATAATTTATGTGAAAAATAATGCTATGGGACTAACAATAGAAGACACAACATCTGAATCAACACCTCCAACAATAAGTTCTTGCAAGCTAACAAGTGACTAAAGTAGACGAGTTGAAATTTATTCGACGAAAACGCTACTCTGTGCTCGGGATTTCGTCGACACGCAGTATCTTCCGGAAAATCGTAGTGACTTGACGCGTGATACAAAATAAAAGAAAATTTTGAAAACAAATTAAGTTAAAGTTCTGTGATTGTAAATTGTATGCAGTGGTATTGAGCCGGAACTACTACAGTTAACAAAGTTCAAGCGATTATCATTCTTCTAATATTAAATACCATTTATACATATATGTAATATATGTTAATTATCTCCTTAATAAAAATATTTAATTTTGCAACATTGTCAAATAGTCAACCACAATAATTATAATATCGGTGACAGCAAGTAAAAATATCTTACTTATTTATTGATAAGTATGTTAAAGTAAAAAAAGGTACGTAATGAAACACAGCGAGAATGGAGTTTGAAATTTTTATTAACATTAATTTTACTGCTATAATTCTCTCTTACTTTCTTTCTATCTCGCTATCTTTTTATATTTCACATAAAAGACAAAATATTCTCAATTAAAATCTCTATAAATTGACTACGTTGGTGTGTAAGTGATAACGAAATTTAACCTTTTGATGCTCGTCATGTATCCGAAGGGGAGTATTTATTACTTCGCCCTGCCATAAGGTCTATCAACGATGTTGGTGATAGTTATTTATAAATAGCTGTTACCCTTATGTCCATTCTTTAAGCTCACTTTAACAGCCTGTGAACAGTCCACTGTAGGACATAGTCCTTCCCGTAAGGAAATCATGCCATTAATAGCCACAATCGGCAAGCGGATTGGCGATCGCAGTACATCCTTATTTATTTACTAAGATTACATTATTAACTAAGATAGTAATATATTGCTATGAATAGTTAGTATTTAACATTCATAAATTGATACTGCATTCTGTTTAACTCAGGAATAAGTTAATATACATTTTATCCTTCATCGACTAGTAAGTGAAAAAATACAAAATAAATAATAGGCTTAAAAGCCTTAGTTTGAGTTAAAACTCCGTATAGCCAATATTTATTTTTAGTCGTTTCCAGACTAGTCGTGAAACCGTCGCTGTGTTTAGACCAGCGATGCAAATCGTAGTCAAGAAAAACTCATTGGTATTAATGGTTTATAAACAGTCCTCATAGGGATTATGGATAGGGGATTTAAACACGCGTCTTCTAATTAGGAGGACAGATCGCTTAACCACTGGGCTGTCGTTAAAATAGTACTTAACTAAGTTAATGTTATTTTAGTGTCGCCGATATCGGTGATCCTGTAAAATATAAGTCGTACGCAAGGGTCTGAAATATTACTATTCCGGTGGAAATAATAAATGTTTAATGAGACATTACTTGTAGACATCGTTTAATTCGCATAATCATTATGGTCTTTCTCAATTTTTCGCTGATCACTAACTTATTTTAAAATAAAGATGAGAAGATAATTACTAGTATGGCTAGGTTATACAAGCGTGGTTCTACTCCTTTAGTTGAATTCTACAAAAAGGTTCATATTTTGAGAAGGAGATAGTATATTCCCCTTATGCCCTTTTACACCAAAATTAACTTGTAATTTTTAGAGACGCTAATACATTTTGTACATAAAGTAAGTCAATTGTTTATTTATTTTCCTTTTTTTTAACTTTTATGTAGTTTTACTACTGCCATTTTGTAACAGAAATATTTAAGCGTAAACTAATATTGTACGATGATTTTTGATATTTAACAGAATACTACACATTAAAAATGTAACTATTATTTACGGATTTTATTGCGTCTAATTTGACTTTTTAACCCGACGCTTCAAAATTAGATAAATTTTTCACTAAATAATTTTGTCCTTGCTCCTATGATAATTTTTTATACGCTGTTATTTTAGCACAAAATTGAGTTGATATCGGGTTCATAATTCTGTTTACAGGTTATGTGCTACAGGAATATGTTCGGTAGGCTATGTAAATAACTTTGTGTGCTTAGGTATACCTTCGCCACATTCAGTGTTTATTTGTGCGCCTTGTTGATAATCATGTGAAAGCATAATTTTGCCGGAAACCAGAACAATTTCCGTTCAAATTTGTCTAATTATTAATGAACATAAATCTTGAATTGGTGTTGTTCGTGTTTGGAATTAGGTATCTTACAGACTAAAAACCCATCTGTAATCTTTTTCGAATGAATTTGTTTGCATGTGTATATGGGCTGCAATAGTTGTGCAAGCTGCATTAAATAAAGATGAGTTCTGCATACCTTATCGGATGGATTTACCGCCGTTAGTCAGTCGTGGTCAGAGTGCACCGGAGAGGTTGAGCTTTTGAGAACCTGGTATATACTTCCCTTACACGCCCTATACATTATGCCAGAATCGTGTGGGTTGGAGCACAGAGTGTGAGTACACTGACAGTACAGTTGAGGGGAGCTCAACGGTGTTTTTCGTATTTTCAATTTGGCATTTTTGTAATCCATATTTTAGATGATTAGTTAGGGATTCAAAATAGTTTTTAACACTTTGACACTAAGGTCTAGCAAATTTTTTTTATGTTCAGTAATAAACGCTACATTAATAATAGTTTAGAATAAAAAGTAGGGATCAAAGTTTTTGAAATAATTATCTTACCTTCAATTTATTTTTAAACAACTCAAATCAAGTTCTATTCGTAAATTTAAAATTAAACTGAGTTATTTTAATCCTTAATTCAGCGCTAATACGCTACACTTGTTAAAATAATAGTCGTTTTAATTTACAAATTAGTTACGTATGTATGTTCGTTGGTATTGTTTGAGAATCGAGTAGCCAATGTCTGAAGTATTCAAACCATATCCAATTTAGACTGAAGAAGTCCAGAAGGTTAAGCAATATGTTTGTCACAAGTTTACACGTAACGAATGCAAATATAAAGTGAATCAAATATCATTTTCAAACATTGTGAAAATGTAAGTTAAATATTCATCATGTGAGTTGAATATAAATTGAATGAAGAGAGTAAAAAGACATATATTAAAAACTGTATCTATTTGATAATTGCTTTCTAATGAAATTCTATTATTTAAAATGTTGAGTTATTTTTATAAGTATTCTTAGCTGGTTGGCATAACATTGTCTGACATTAGCCATCGCGAGGTGAGATCGAACGGCAATACCGCCGATATAAAGGAGCCGCCCTCAATATTTTTACTATATAAAGTATTTTAGAACTCTTACTTATTCGCAAATTGAAAATTACAAAATTACGTAAAAGCTATAATTTCAAAGTGACAATGCTTCAATGAAAGAAATTAAGAAACTGAGTTTATACGAAGCTACAATTCGACAAAAAGAAAAATTTTAATATACATATCTATGAAACGGCAACCGACTCAGCATTATGCTGGAACAATATTGCCGAAGCGCTGGTATTCTGTCAGAGCATTCGACAAAACTCACAAGATGTGACTCATAGTTGCGCTGTACGATTGCAGTGATATAAAGCAAGCATTTAATATTGTGCAATATAAGAAGACAAATATTTTATAAGAACAGAAAAATATTGAAAATAATTAAAGTAGCACAAATTTAAATAACAATGGGTATATGAAGTTCGATCCCTGGTGCCGGCACCACTAAAATTCTTAATAGCAATTTTAAGTGCTGTATTTACCACCGGAGAAGGAAATCTGCATTTTTGAGAATAAAAAAAATATTATTTCGAGGATATGTGAAGTCCGCCAACCCACACTGGAGCAGCGTGGCGGGCCCTTCACGGCTCTGAAACACTCGGATATTTGAGAAGTTGGCCTTTTCCAAGCCGTAGATACTTACAGGCTGCTAATTTACTTCACTTATACGAAGTACCCGTGCATACGTACCTGAATTTTCTTATTAAATTACGCATTAGTAACCTGTGTAACCGCTGGGGAAAAAGGTTCTCGAGTGGCAGCCACGTACAGGCAAACGCAGTGTAGGACGACCCCCCACAAGATGGAGTGACGACCTGCGCAGTGTTGCGGGAAGTCGATGGATGCAGGTGGCTCAGGACCGAGCTTAATGGCAATCTTTGGGGTGGCCTATGTTCAGCAGTGGACTTCTGATAGGCTGAAATGATGATGATAATGATGAACCTGTGTAACAGTTTACTTTACTGCGTAATTACGTACTTCTGTACGTGGTAAAGGAAAGCGTCGGCTTTACTGCTGCTCGAATGGACTTGTTCGACCGGAATTGTGCCACAACCACGTACGGCACCGTCGTCAAATAGGCATCTTCTGCGTGTCGAACGGTGAGTGAGGTAACCGGAGTCATTTTATCCCCTCCCGCTCCCTAAATGCCGGCAATGAACCTGCAGCATTTTTGGTGTGGCAGATGTACATGGACGTCGGTCATCACTTACCATTAGGTGAGCCGCTTGCTCGGAACTACCACTACTAAGGAGCAATACTTACTACTTAGTAGTGGTCAGAAATAACGTAATGTTTATCAACATAAAAAAACACCTCTATACGCTATTACCGTGGTCAAAATCTATGAAAAAATGTTAAATGCAGTTTTCATACATTGATTAGTTCATATAAGCAACAGTGAAATAGGCAAAATCACGAAACAAAATGTAGTTAGATCACTTGTTACTAGGTGAAGTTTGTACATCTCTTATTATGTTATTATTTAATGCACAGTAAATTAAAATAATTCAAAGTATTAAAACTACCTACTGTACATTACATTTTTAAACCATAGCCCTGACATTTTACTTTTAAAATGAGAAAAAAGGTTTTATTTATCCTGATATCTAACAGACGGGGGTTTGGCGATCAACTGAGAGCAGAAAATGCTTTACATTTTTCAAAATTACTTCTATTAAAAAGCATTACAAGTGTAAGAGTGCTGATAGTACAAGTTTAACCTGACATTGCCTAACATGGTCAGTATAAATATGTTTTCCTAGTAAGAGATGCCTAGTTTTTATAATACCTTGATGAATGCGGTCTTGCAATTTAGACATATATTTTTAACATATCCTTAACAGGCTTCAAAATAACCTCACCCACTGGTTTACTATATCGCTACAATTTAAGCGTAACTTTACAGTTATCTTTTACATTCTTATCATTTCTGGCACAGACACCATAAAAGAATATTCAATGTGTTAATAAAAAATAATGAGAATTATTAGATCAACAAATACTTTAAAAAATTTAAAACCGATAGTTTTTTTAAGATTTTAGTTCTTTCAACCCACTTTTCTGTAGAGATTATTTGGGACCAAGTTACAGGTACAAGAGCCTGTTGTTGTTGTAATATTCAGGCTAACAGTACAAATCGTGCATAAGTCACAAAAACTCATAGTAAGGAGCCCTCCACATAAGGGATTGAACTTGAGTATCTTGATCAGGAAACACGGTAGCTGAGTAAACACACACTCATATCCGAGTAAACAAACAATTTGAACTCATTTTAAAACTGTGTATCTTTTGAATTAATATATATTTTTTTTAATATTTTCGTGAGAGGGAAACACATCCCAAATTTTATTAGCTTTCCCCGTCGATGTACCGCTTCTTGCTTTAATTTTAAATCTCATTAAACAAATGACCTTCATTCACGGGAAAAAAATACATATATTTTATCATAGGTTTAAAGATACTAATACCAATGAACTCAAGCCTATAAACGTCAAATTACACAGGCACAATTACAAAGTTATTTGTTGTTTTATTGTTAGTTATTATTTTGATCTTATCTGATGTCTTCACCAACCGTTTTCTCATTGCGTTTTAGAATATACAGTATACTAAGATAATATTGTCGGTTTCTTCTCCACTAGTCAACTTAAGTTCACTAGTGAATGTAAGAAAGATCTCTTCAGGAAAGCTCCAGCAACCTGGCATATAGTTCTTGGAGAGTTTGTTCCCATTTTCACGGGGAAGTGGGTTGGTGAGCGCGGTACAGACACCCTACCTCCTATAATGCTGCTCCCCGTTACTAATCTGTGAGATTTGTATTTGGGAAATTTTGGATGGATTTTCCCACCGTCACTCGGTAGTCAGTTTGTTAGATAGGCAGGGTGCTGTTCATCATGTAAGGTTAGGTGGGAACTTTCGAGGAAAATATGGTAAATTTCTCCTTACACCTCAACACTGAAGGCTTAGTCAAAGTTAATTAACAGTTCGATAAATATGACGCTTTAGACATCTTATGAGTCGTTTGTGAATAGAACTATAATGACAGCGGTGCTTTGAAACTTTTCTTGTTATTGAAATGAAAGAAAACAACATGATTAGTCGTTTTACTTTAGATATTATGCACGAGAAGTTAATTCCACAACTATACCTTGTTGCATTAAGAAATGAAAGTGTCTCAGAATCGAGAAAATATGAAGCGTAATTAATGAACACTGTGAAACGACCTTTTTGGTGAAACATCATCTTTATCCCTTAATCAACTAGGAAACTAAATATTCTTTTATTCTGAACTTGAACGCAGCTTTATATTGATTGAAGTGTTGCTTGGAAAAACATTTAAAGAAGTTTCAGCTTTCTTTGGACTTCGCATACATACGAATGAATTTTGATCTGAATGATATTATTTCTATACATACGCACACACGTTTGTTAACTATAGGTGTTGGTAGAGATCACGGATTTTGGCACGGCTCAACGTAGCCAAATAAAATGCCGTACAGATGTCAGATGGGAAATTAAAAAAAAAATACAAAATCTTTTGTAAATAAATCTGGATCTTTTTTCCACTCCGCTCTGAAAATATTTCTTAGCGTCTTTCATGTAATCATTGTTGTAAGCCGGATTTAAAAAAATATGTAGGAAAGTAAAACCCTTTTACAATAAAATGTCTCATTCATTCGGATTAATGAACAGCAGTCGGCTTTTGAACCTCTAAAGATAAATTAATTGCGTTTCCGGACCTAAGCTGTCCCGATTACATGAGTTATATAAGTACCGCATTAATGTTATGCTTCTTACTACATAACTTTTCAATAAATTCTAATTTTAAATTTAAACACTTTGAGATAATCGCAGACTTATCACCGATATAATGTTTCTCTTTCAAAATTGTGAAAAATATTGACTTGGTTGTTAACAAAATGAACTTGGCCGCAAAAAGACCACGGTCGGTATGGTCATCGTCGAAGAGAGTAACAAGGATCTTTTTAATGTACTTCACCACCGCATTAAATCCCGTAATCTGGTATCATTGTCTCTTTTTCACAAATTTATAATAAAACCTTTACTGATTTAGTCTTCACCTGTTTAGTCACTCTTGATTTTCTTGTCTTGCCAGAGAAAATGGAATACCTAGTTTAGTTTAACCGTGTTAATCCACGCCTACGCCTCAAACTATGTTACAAATCAACACCGCCGGAAATCCAGTAGCATCTTAACCGTCGCCACCGATAATCTTAAAAGATAAAGACCACTGGAACGACCTGTCGCTCTCCGATTACAAGACAAAAATCATCTTCACAAAGCCCACACCACCTTTCTAGAAATTCATGCGGTGCGGTCTCTAATCTTGATCGCCTGCAGTAGGTGGAACAGTAGACGAACCACTAGAGCTAGAGCCAGTAGCACAGCTATTCAGGTTTTCTCACGATGTTCATTGCTGAGATGTGGTCATTCTTCTCAGTGCTTCATCGCTGTGTATGAAAAATTAAGCTTAATTAACCTATAGTACGTGTTAAAGTGCCGGCTTTTGCTGCTGCTCGATGGGCCGGCTCGCCTGGGCAAATACCACGGCCTTGCCGAATACCGGCGTGAAGTAGAGGAATATTTTGCTTTTGCGTTTCGCTCGGTGAGTGAGGTGACCGGAGGCCCAATCCCACTCACCCCATCCTCCATTTCCATCCTTCTAAAATTCTTAAAGGCGTGCAGCGCACCTGCAGGTCCTCTAGTATCGGAAATGTTTGTGGGCGGCGGTGATCACTTACCATCAGGTGAGCTGCATACTTGTTTGCCACCATTTACTTTTAAAAAAAAGGCACTTAATTTATAGCATTTAATTGCAGTTAACAACGTCAGTGGAGCCGGTACCGGCTTAGAACCTTTATTACTTGCTTACTATGAAACAAAGCTAATTCTCTGACAACGAAGCTACCACAGAAGCCCTCGGCGGGGAGATGAAACGGCCGAGGGTTAGGGAGAAAGGGAAAAAACCGACGCACGATGCTGGCGGTATCAAGGCGCACCAACTTCTGCTATTCAGCTCGGAACGGTCCGCCAAGGAGTCCCAGTTGCCTCAGATATTCCGAGAGGATAACTGGGATTAACCCATTCGCAGAAACGACTATCGGATTAATTTTGGTCGCCATACCACCCCTTATTCATTATTCTTATTATTATTACGTGTAAAAGAATACCTTCGTTTTAAATTATTTCTGCATGATTACAGTATGTAAGTTTTCCTAAAACTAAACGAGCGATGTTAAAATACTATGAAAGTATTGAAATTAATCATATTTTACGACATTTGTGTCGTTTAATTTTAACTTTATTAACTTCCCAACGTTTCGTGATCTTTACAGCACTCGAAATCACGCTCTCGTGACTCGAACAGTCTCTACTGTTGTGCTACGTCCTGAGTTCATAGTTAAGTCGGGCTACCGTCACCTTTTAACTATATAATTGAACTTTTTGTACTATAAATTTACGAGTATAATTTCTTTCTTACTATATAATTATTCTTATATGTTATCTACGTCATACCAAAAATGCTCATATTTAACAGACACGCGACTTCAAAGTCGAACATTGATCGATGAAATCGTTTTTTTTTAAATTATTATATTCTAGTTTCAATAACATAATTTGTTCAATTTAGAATAAAAAAGAATAGTTTGAAAACTTCATTTTAATAATGAAAAACAACGTGACAATATTTTACATTTATTTTTTACTTATTAATATATATTGTTACGTAATATTACTACATGGTTTTTTTTATATTTCATGACGTATGAAAATCATTTAGCCAACGACAAATATCCCCTTTATTTACATCGATTTCGTCGGGAAATAAATAGGTGGGCCCGATGTCACAAATCTTAACGGTGTCGTGGTCACGTCGAGATTTTTATGCAAATAAGGTACTAAATAAATGTTTCAAATGTCGTCTATTCGATAAAATTGTAATTATATATATTTTTACAATTATATTTCTAACACATTTTGCGAAAGTTATTTAGTATTGTTAGGTAAAATTAGTTATTCGGTAAGACGAATCAAGACGATATTATTAAATACAAAAGTACCCTTTCAAAGTGTTGAAAATGATCGAGATCAACCACTTAAACTAATGAAGAATAACATTTTAATTAGAACTTCTACTCAAGAGTTCTATAATAATATTTATATAATGAACGAAATAAATAAAATAAATAAAAAGAGCAAAAACTGAATACCATAATTTAAAAAATATCTAAATATGGGTACCGGCAATGCGTTTACCAACACGTTACCCAACATGCTGAGTATGGACAAACCTTCTAAGAAATATATGCAGGATTTTGCTATATGCTATACGGTATAAAGAAGTATTGCATGTGAGCATGGTATAAGCGGGTCATCCACTTCTTTTTAATATGCTTGAGGAGGGCGATGGTTGCCACATGCATCATACTTGTGAACAGGTGCTGTTTGTGGAGGCTGGTCTGCTCAAGTTTGCACTTTTGCTTTAGTTTGGTAGATCACTATATTCTTGTGGCATGCTTTCAGTTGCCTATAGGACCATACCTTTCATTTTATGACGTTCATTATATTATTGAAAAATAATAATCATATCATTCATAGTGTATACTATGAATGATATGATTATTACGAAGAAGATTATTACGTGAATACTCACGGAGTTTCTTTCGATTGTTTCTTCTCCGTCCAAGAAGCATCATTACGACACGGTGGTAGATCGTAAAAATAATGATAATAAGATTTTACATTTGATAAACGAAATTGTGTTTCTTACGCCGAACCATAAAGAACTTTAATTCATTTCATTTCATTCAATCATTTGACGTTCGCGTGGTTTAGCGGCGATATTCGAATATCATCATAATGCCAAAGGAATAATTGTGAAATGTTTACTCATTACGTCGACAAAAATATCGTACTTATTTAAAATACAAAGAGTATTTTTGTAACAGTTAACCCCAGTTGTTGTATGTAAAAAATTTTCTACATTCCTTTTTGTAAGGAAGCACGTAACAAAGTCATAACATTATTTTGCTACTACCACCTTCATGAAAATTTACTTGATATAAAATTTATTGATTTTTTTTAAACTATATTAAATATTGGATGAGAAAGTAATTTGTTTAATATGTGTTTTGAATGTTTATTAGTCATTAGCAACTCCAATTGTGAAACGTAAACAATTTCAAAAGTCTTAACTTTTGTGTCATTTGTGAGAAAGTAAGTCAAGCAACATAAGCTATTAAAAATATTTTTATACTTAACGAATTTGCTAATTTATTATTGAACGCCTCATAACGTGCCTGCGTTAGTTATGTTTTCTAATTCTTTTAGTTAATCATGGTTACGTATTGTCTCTATATAGATGTTGAATAACTATATAAATCACCGTGTACAATAATAAACATTCACTCTGTATGAAGTCGATTCGTCAATAATAAAAAAATGCAAGAAAATTCAAACGTTAGTCTTGAATAATGATTGATTCTTATTTTTTGAGATTTGAGATACATCTATACATTTTATCCCGTTTTGATCTACGCAAAAGTTATAAAAAATTTGTGCGATAAAAATTGATGTTTTATGGTGAATAAAATTCACAATCGAAATAAGCATTTTGAGAGAATTTTTTTCTAAATTAAAGTTCTCAAAACTTTTTACTTATTTAAGTTTGGAAACATCTAACCTAACCTAACCAAACAATATTAAGGGATATATAAAAAAAGAATCGATCATGAAAAAAATTGAACCATCATTACTTTTAATAGCACATTATTAAACTTAAAATATAATATCCTCGTCACCTTCAATATAGCACTTTTAGAAGTGTTGCATACCCCAAATAATACAGACATAACAGTCTATTCAAAGATTAACCATTTTAAAAGAGCATGTTCATTTAAAATAGTGCATGATCAATCAGATTACAGAGTGTCAAATAAAATTGATGTTATGTAATATTAGCAATATCATGCCAAGTTAACCAAACTCCAGCTCTACTATAATGTAAACTATTTATATTTGCAGATAAATAATACATCCACTACATCCTGCATCGCATAATAGACGCAATGGCAAACTTAGAAAGTTATCCTGCTTTACTTGGACATTCTAATAGTTATTTAAACAACATTACTTTGGATACGGAACCCAAAGATAAACTTAACTTAAAAGTATGGTCTATTGAAAAATGCCTTGAAGCTAACCTTTTTAATAAATCATTAGTTGACGATTTCACAAAAAATGTGTTTGTGTATAACCAAACACGGATTACATGTTTAGAGCATTCTCCCACTTTAACAAAAATTACGATTATGAAGGCAAGTGTGCTCTCTGTACTAGCCGTACTGTCATTCTTCGGAAACTTGGCTACTCTTATAAGTGTAAAAAGAGGTAATAAAACTAGAGGAAGAACCAGACCATCTTGGACAGCAATTTACCGTTTAATTTTTCAATTAAGTATAGCGGATTTATTTGTAACGGTATTTTGTTTGGCCGGCGAAGCGGCCTGGTCATTTTCGGTGCAATGGTATGCTGGAAATATAGCGTGCAAATTATTCAAATTAATGCAAATGTTTGCCTTATACTCAAGTACATTTATATTGGTCCTTATTGGAGTGGATCGCTGGTTGGCTGTTAAATACCCAATGAAGAGTTTAGGTACTGCATCACGGAGTTCGAAGTTGGTAATCATCGCATGGATTCTTAGTTTTCTTTTAAGTTTACCACAGGTTAGAAATAGTATTCATTCAATATTTTGTAAAATTTCTCTTAATTTAAAATTAAAATTACTGATCTATGATATAAGTCCTGGAAGTGCCATAAACTGGTTATTAGATAAATATCGGGTATAAATATGATGTGGCGGGGAGTAAGGATAAATATACCATCTCTTTATCCAAACACCAACCTTACTTATACATGGCGATATAGAATAAAGGCGAAAAATCCACATAAACCGAATCCAAATTCCAGTCAATTGAGTAGCATCACTATTGCTGCGATGCCGGGACTACGCTTACTCGCTTACCCAGGGTGGCTTTCTTGCAGAGGCCACCGAGTGTGGCGAGGGTCAGTAGTGAACTTAAAAAGACTGATGATGAAGAATAAGTAGACAAATATTAAAAAGGCGTAATGACTTACAGTGCAAGTTTGATTAGCAAAGTGAAAGCAGTAAATAATACTCCCAGTGTGTGAAGTGCATAGTTTCACTAAAAGCTACATTTTTTACAATTCAATTACTCTAATTTTCAGGCCATAATATTTCGTGAAGCTCGAGGACCTTTTGTAGAAGAATTTTATCAATGCGTTACACATGGCTTTTATACCGAGCGATGGCAAGAGCAAGCCTATACTACAATTTCATTAATTTTTATGTTCATTATTCCCTTAACAATTTTGATCTCCACTTATGTATCTACTGTAAGAACCATAGCGCGTAAGTGTTTTGTGTAATTTCACTAGATAACGCTAAATATATATTTATCAAAATAAAATGTAATCTCCACTTGGTATATTTGAAATTTCAAACCGCAATTTAACACAAACATATTGACATTTGATCTAAGCAACACAAATCATTATCAAACTAAGTCTTGCCTTGCTACTAGATTATTTAGGTATTTCTGTTCACTTTAGTAGAAGCAAATATTTGAAATACATTACGAAAGGATTCGGAAATATTTGATGCGATTTTAATGTTAATGTAATTTTAGTAATTGATTTGTTCAGTTTGAAAAACGAATATAATTTAATTACGGCACGGTGGCAGCGCCAACGGATTAACTCAATTTGGAAAAGATTATTCTGAATCATATATGAGTAGACGATGATCTCGTTTAAGCCACAATGAAAATCCCTAGACTTTGTTGGCTTTTTTTAATATGTATGCATTTAATGTTGGCTGTATATCAGTTAAAACTCGATAAAAAGGGAAAGAAACGATAATTTAATTCTTAATAACATTTTTGCGTGAAGGTGAGGATTGGCCAATTGAAAAATACATATTATTTCGTACGTTGATCCAGCAGTGTTAAGGATATTACAATACTGGAAACTGCAAAAATTTAAGAAATATTTTATCATTAATAAACTGAATTACTGAATTAGTAAACTAATAAACTTTAATTGCTTTTGTCATTATAATATACTCATATATGGGTGAAATAACATTTTATTCTTTGATTAATGTTCCATGCATAGTAGCAGTTTTATGGACATGCCTATGTCTAGCAGTCGCCTTATTTAAGCTGTTAATGATGATAATGATGATGGGGATTCTCTCACGAGTTGCACTTTTGTATACTTTTTAATGATAAATCTTTATCTCCAGGAAGTGAAAAAGTATTTGAAACCGAAAGTAAAAGACATGAAAAGTATTCAGCGTTAGACATAAATAGAAGCCGACTTATTGATAGAGCAAAAATGAAGTCATTACGAATGTCCATTGTTATAGTAACAGCGTTTATAATATGGTGGACACCTTACTACATAATGATGATCATTTTTACGTTTCTAAATCCTGATAAAAACGTAAGTACATGAAATTTAACGAATGTGTACAACAAGTTTTCAATTAAGATACATAAAAAACCGATATAGGGCATATGCAGAAATAGACAAGCTCACCTAAAAATGCGGCGCTCACATGGGACTCGAACTTTTAAAATACTCATTTTTAACTTGGGTAATTGATTAATCTTAAAATTAAACCTTCCTTGGTTTGTACAAGGAAGATTGACACGCTTATGTGACATACATTGATAAACAGATTGAGGGACATTGGACAATTACATTTCTAGTCATGAAATATTAATACTATGTTTTTGGTTTTTAATTAGAAATTAATTTTGTATAAATTATTTGAATAACATTCAGACATTCAGTAATAAGCGCATAATATTAATGCTAAAAATTCCTTTGTGTAAAAGGGAAATAATAACAGTCAATAAATTTGTTAATAAATGGAGGTATGTGGCCAGCCACATACCTCCATTTTGCTTCTGTTTAATATGAATTTTTTTGTTATTATTGGCATCTTAGGTCAAGCTCTTATAATGGGCAGAAAATACCGTATTATGAATTCCCTACCCTGAGTGTTGGTGAAAAATGTATAATTATAAATATAAAGAATACATCTGACAATTTATTTCATAATCATTATTATACTCATTTATTATACATCACTCATTGTTTTAAGTACAAGAGTATTTGTAAGCATAAAAACATAAGTAATGTTATTTATTTAAACTTATTTATTTATTTATATTTTATTTGCACATAACAGAACAAAAAGGCGGACTTAATCCCAAGAGGCATTAGATTGAGCAGAGGAAATGTAAAAGGGTGCACATACATATTATGTTTATATATATACTCAATTAATATACCTCGATAAAATGCTTATATACGACGGTACGGTATTAGACATAAATAGAATTAAAGTTGTTCATTATATAAAACACATTACACACTAGTCATACATACATACATATATTACATACATAGACTTGTATTATTTATACATATGATTTTTTTTTTAAAAGAATACTAGCAATGCTATTTAACTAACATTACTAATACTCCTATTAACCCTCCAACTAAGCATTAGAGCTTGTATTTGGAGTGGTTCACGATAATAGTCGAGTGGTGGGCTCGAACCTGCGACGTCATGTTTCGCAGTCCGCACCCTAACCCATTAGGCTATTGGCGCTAACTATCTAAGCTCTAATGATATTATATTATATTATAACTGTCAATTAAAATTAAATAAAAAAAAAAATATTCTTCAACTGCACTACAATTGGATCGCTAGGTAATAATCCCACAGTGAATGCTTGAAAGTACCTTTACTGGTGGGTGTATGTATATTATTTGCCAACTCGTTCCCAAGTCTGTCAGCATGATGCGTAAATACATTCAATCCATCCTCAAATCCAAGTTCATACATTATTATTAGTATAAACAATAAAAAATCCTTTTTTTTTTCAGTTAGGAGAAGACCTTCTAATGGCTATCTTTTTCTTCGGCATGTCAAATAGCCTTGTTAATCCTATTATTTATGGAGCTTTTCATTTGTGGCCAAAGAAGAAACGTCAACGTGATAAGTATGTATTGAATCGAAAGTGACTAGTTGATGTATATATATTTTAATTTTAGAGTAACAAACGACCTGAAATTCTACCTGATGGGAAGTGGTTACTCTAGCTCATGGGCATTGGAAACCAACTTAAAACAAAGAAGGCTACAGATGCGTTGTACCTCTGATGACCAAGATGAAATGCCTAAGTCTATAATTATACTGGCTCTCCATTATTATTAGAGGGTATGGAATATAACACATAACCGGAACACAACAGACATTGCACTTCTGTTTAGCAGTAGAAATAAAGTTGGTACCTACCCAGACGGCTCCTACGCAAGAAAAAATCTTCAGTTGCAAATTGGTTCTTGATTTTTTTTTTGTGAAATTGTTTTGCACATATTTCTTTTTTGCATGAATATTGATGAACGAAAAATGTATTCGTGATCGGGATCTTCTCGAAAGTCATGTTCACATCATAGTCAGTATTATTCAATTATTTGTATTTTATTATCCTTAATAGTTTGTAAAACATATAACAACATATTATACATTCGTAGGGAATCAGAAGGACAACATGCTTCCTGTCTACGACGTGGCGATCAGACGTCTTCTTTAAAGCTTACAACTATTAGATCAAATAGATCTTCAACGAAAAATTCTAACGGGCAAAACATAACTTTTCTGTAAATAAAATTATTGTAAAAAGGAAAACGTTTTATCGTTATTTTATTGTAACCCTATTCCATTTGAAATAGTTAATTAAAATGTTGATATTATTTTAAAAATTAGTACGGTTCTTCTTAGCTGTGTTGTCAACACTCATTGTTAAGCGGTAAGATGAATTCGTTTTTTATGTGAACGATTTTTACGTTAAGTATGTGAAAGAGTATGAATATGTAAGCCTGAGGCTCCTCTGGGTCCGATATCCGAGAGAAGTTTTGGGAGATTCTTTTATCAGTGTCATCTGGTATGGATAATTTTAATGGAAGGGTTGGGGTGAAGAAGACTTGTTGTAGAAGGTTGTTGTGCATATTTGGTGATGAATGCATAAATTAGAATAGCGAAAGCCAATTCACAGTACATTTGGAAAGTGGTGTGACGAAAAGTTTATTTCGTGACAAAAATATTTATAAATGTATACATGGAAAAGAGGAAAATATAGAAGAATGATAGATTTCATAATTGTGGATGGAAGAATCAAAAGTTTGGTGGAGTTCCAAAGTAGGGTAGCTCACTACGAGGTGTTATGTCGGACCAATAGTCTGCTCAGAGGGTGCGGTATCAGATACCTGAGGCTAGTAATTCGTTACAGCGTATAATATAAAGTTTACACGACGAATTTATGAACGAGAAATATAAATTTAAATTGAGAGATAATTCGTGGTCTTGATAAAATATATATTAAAGATTGGGAATAAGTCTGTCTGCCTGAAAGTGAATCTATGGTATAAATTTAAGGATGCAGTATCGAAGTATGTCGTATAAGTAATAGAAAGAATGGTAGGAATGATAAAACTTTTTGATGGGATAATAGTATACAAATTTAAGTGGAAGTAAAGAAGAAATAATGGCAATTCCACCTTGGTGTTTCCGTTGATGACGTATACGGATCAGGTTTTTTCTATCTACATGATCCACAATGAAGATTTTTATCAACCATAAACTAGAAATCACTGGCCTAATACAAGAATTAAAATATCTTTGTCAGAACTTACATAAAAGGCGCAATTGCCATTCCCAACTTTTACAACCTAATTCAAATAGTAATTTATCTTTCATGCTGCTTCAACAATGAGAGCAGTTGAAATGCGACCATTAAAAAGTATGTTAAGTGTAGAGGAGATGATAAGATGTGATAAGAGAAAAGTGTGGTTTGCAGAAGAGACGATGTTTTGACCAGGATTAAGAAAGGATTACCACCAAGGATGAATGAGGAAAGACTGACAAAGCAAATGTGAAAGAGGGAAGAGAGGCATGACTGGATTATGCCTAATAGATGTCTATACCTACCTTTCTGGGTGACAAGGGAAAGAGCACACCAATCAGCTTATCGTAAATTTTCAGTTCAGTTTAAGTTTTGGGAATAATAACCACTTACAATGATGGCTACATACATGATTATGAGTTTAATACAGATAATTTTCAATACATTTACGCGTAGGTCTTGGTATGATAAACTGTCTAATAGTCCACCTGATGGTTGGAGGCTACTGAAACCCATGGGCACCTGTAAACAACTACAATAGAAGAAAGTTACAGATTCATTGTGTTGGTTCTTAAAGGCTGTAAGTAAAATAATGTATCGTTCAACTTTAATTCTTCTAATTAAACATTAATAAAATACTCATGTGAATGTCATTCTGTTAGTACTTTTTGTCATTTTACGATTATCGTATCCAGGCCCTAGCGTGCGAGTAACGAGGGTAACCCGAACAATTAAACATTTCCAACTGAGCTTAATATTGCACACAGGAGTAAAAAGCAATTATTGCAAACACCCAGCAATTAACTTAGATGTTCGCAAAGCTGCACATTGCTAGGTTTGCTGGAGATTAAACTTTATTCCCTTTGGAGAGAAAATTTAGTTTAAGCTTATTATATAAAGTAACACTAAAAATACATTTAAGATTTATTTTTCAAATTTATTTAATTACTTAATGAATATTTTGATTTTTTAAATTTAAGTATGTTAGACAGGGCAATCGCTTTAATTTCTTAATAGGTAAGTGGATTAATATTACGGTGCCAGTACTACTTAAATAGTTAATTGCAACTTTACTGTGCTGTATTTATCACATGTACGGCCGGAGTTGAAATCATTGTAAGGCAATCTGCCTGGCGCAGAAATAAAAAAAGGTGAAACATTTCCGGCTTAAAAACAACCTAAATCAAGCGCAAGGACTATTAAATAGATATGTGTGTGTCTCTAATCATGTCATTACAAACCTCGGAGGTCTCGACCACGTGGGTCACGTACCCGATATCTGTATATCTGTAATTACGATTGAAATGAGGTATAATATTTTTTTCATAAGTATTAAATATTATCTACAATAAAAAAAATCAACCACACATGAAGTAATACATGTATAACAAATAAAATAAAATTTGAAGACTACCAGAGGATAAAATATTCTTGAATTTATAGAGGAAAATTTTATATATAAAAGGTGATTTATATTGAAGGTGAAACGTTCAAACCAATTAGTCTACGAAAAATTAATATACTACCATTTTCGTGCTACAATCATTAGAATCGTTCATAGTTGAAAATCTAATTAACTTCTATTATGTTTCCATAAATGAAATTCAAATTATTTGCTCAAATGTTGACCTTTTAAGATTTCGATACTACCTACGCGCTACTCTGTGTCATCATTATGCCAATTAAATATCATATGAGTTTTATTTGAACCGATCAATTAAATATCATATAGTGATGAAGGCACTCGCTTTAATTCGTAGTATACAAGTGATTTGAGTTCAAACCCCGGAGCTTACACCGCTTATTTTTTATTTAATTTTAACAGAAGTTACTTATATAAAATAACATATTTTAGTACTAAATTTACTGCGTAAGTTAAGGACCCTGTACTACCCCTTCCCATCCCAACTTGCTAATATTGCTTTTGTTAGGACCTCTTTTCTTTACTATTCTAGACCACACGTGTTGCAGGCATGTTCCTTAAAATAGTGTATAAGTGAAATATTAGAATTAAATGCTTTTTCTTATTTCAATTTTGTGCTAGGCTAATAAAATATATTTTTATGAGAAAGTCATTGCGTGAGACGTATTTGGTGCCGCCCACAGGATGCCTATAGTTGTGGATCGTAGAATCAGATCAAATTCTCTAAGTCATCTCGAGTCATAACGTACGTTTCTTCGTTTTAATAGGGATTATTCAATCTAATAAATTTATTAAGCAACGCAAACCAGACAGGATCGGAAGCTTAAATGGTGCAAAAATAAACAACTACAGATACGAATGGACATAGTTGCTCAGCAACATTCAAGTAAAGATTTCTCTACATTCTGGAAGAAAACGAATGAGCTGATCTTTTGCCCGTGAGCGTTGCTGGTCTTAATTAGACTGAAAAGGCAAACATTTCACGCTGAACAGCATTTTTTTGGCCAGCAAAGTGCTAAAAGTGATTAGACACGAGTATAGTAAAATTTCCGGGTCCCGAGAGTCTCATTATTGGGCATGTGAAAACGCAGATGTTCATTTGCGTAAACCATGTTTTTCACCCTTTATATTAAAGAATTTTACTGTCCACAGCATTACCCATCGTTAATAATAAAACTGGGGATGTCTTTGACCTTTTTAACTACAGAACTATCTCACTGGAATATTCCTGTATCAAGGTCTGATAACTAAAGTATTCGACAGTCTGCTTAACAATCATTAGGTTATGAATTTCAAGTATAACTATGCTCAATTTGGCTTTAGGCCTGGATAATCAAAGAAAAGTATTGACCTATGCCTCAATTAGACTGCTGGCTTCCTAAAGTACTATTCTGATAGAAGAACTCCTAGAAGGTTACAGATGTTTTTAAACCTAAAGCGATTGACCTAGTATTTTATTATGTCCTTTGGGAGAAGTTGGAATGTGGGACAACTGCATCACACATCATTACTTAGATATTGGTATGATAATCAGATCAATCGTGTAAAGGGGTGCGGTTCTATGACGGACGAATATTGTGAGCGACGAATCTTGCCGGCCTTATGTATAACTAACTTTTCCCCGCGCTTGATAATTTTAATAAATTTAATATATAATACATATATAATAATACATTTAAATGAATGGTTCTTTGATTTTTGTGTACATTAAAATATAAGTAATATTTTTTTGAGTTTGGAGTTAGAGTATATTCCATCCCAAAATTTTTATTTTACAAATCTTCAATATTCAAACACGATTTTTTAACAAATTTAAAATATTTTTATATTGGTAATTGTTCTGAATGTTTTTATAGACTTTATGATCTGAAAAAAAAATACTATTATTATTAATGTACGGGCCTGCTTTGTCTGACGGATTTTACCCCATCAGTCAATCGCCAATCTTGCATTATACAGCATGGTGAACCACGGGGTGATGTTGACATCGAGAACAAGTCGATATTGTATTACTACCCCCTTACTCGCTACAAACATAATTACCTAATATTTTTTGTCTGACTAATTTTGAAAATAAGTTTGAAATGCTCTAGAAAATTGAATTTTCAGTTTGTTCAAATTTTGACCTACTCTTACGTAGGTACTCTCGACGTGTATGTATTTGGAAGAAATAAAAGACCGACTGAAAAATACTACAGCCCATGTAATCGAATTTACACTTTCATTTCATCAACAATGATCACAAGTTTTATGTTGCCTAATAACACACCGCGTAGAATAGTTCTATCGCATTTGTTTAGACTATGTTACATTTAGGTAACAGTAATTTAAAAATATTTTTACGGAGCCATACTATTTAAAATGTAACTTAAATACGCAAATATTAATTCCTATGTTCATATTTTTACATTTCTTATGATAAAAAATGTTTATATATTTACAAAATACACAATTTTTCATATATAGCCTTAATAACATTTGGTCAAATCTTATTACAAACAAATACTTATGAAATACAGTACATAATTAATATGTCTATGTGATAAGTAAATCTAAATGTTATATAATATTCTGCATTGCTGTATTATGTTATGTTTAATTATCATATAAATAATAATTTATAAAAAAAAACCTACGCACTATGTTCTGAACTATGCCTTCAACCATGAATGCAAAAAATATAGTTTTATTGTAATAAATCGAAAAAATGTCATATCCTGCGTTTTGCGCAAATTTTGTGTGGCATTAAGCACTAACCAAACATTTGCCACATTAGACATTATATAATTTTTTTAAGACTTTATTTTAAAGCCATATTTTGGTAAAGGCGACCTAAATTAATGATGCATAACAGCTGTTAAATATAATAATTATATTCTAATTAAGTTCCTAATTCTAACATATTCTAATTGGTGTTTCGGATCAAAAGATTAACAAAAGATTTTGATACCAAATTAATTTTTCAACTGAACTTATCGGTTTTATGTTTTATGTAGTGATGAATATACATTAAAATTTGAACATAAAATTAAAACTAGAGTACAAAATACGCTAAATACTGCTAAAAATGGAAATCCCACTGCCATAACAGTCGCCATTTTATTCCTTAAACATTTTAAAAATGTAACTTTTTGAAATACATCTAAATAGCGGAGGAAATATAAAAGTGCATATTGTTATATAATTAAGAGGTGATTATTATGAAAAAGTGATACAACACACGTGTTTTTAAAATTTTATTAGAAAATATTTTTAAGTGTTTCTAATCCTACGGTTCATTTTGAACTCGTTGATATCTTTCGGAATTACGTGTTGTAACAATTATACTGTTATGACACTTTAGGTTACTATATTGTACAGCTGTGAATGGTGGAAATACTGACGAACTAATTTGTTCTCACTCTGATAAGAATGTAGATATCTCAATCATTTGTTTTACCAAAATGTTCGCCCGAATTTTTACAGAGACGTAAAATGTATTTGAATGATAAGGAAACTGTTAATTCAGGAAACTAAAGTCCTACACTTCGAGATTGTTTTACTACAAATCTAATCGCGGATCAGATAGGACAATTTGAGAAAGAATTTACTATATGCTCGGCGGTGAAAGGAAACAGAAATATTCCTTTAGAAATATTTAAACATTTTTTTTACGCATAGCTTTCGGTGACTACATCTTTGAGGGCAGTTGGCGAAAAGAAAGAAGAAATAAATGAAACAGGAAACTGTCTAAAATAAATACAATTTTAACTTAATTATGTATACGCTAAATACTTTATAGTACTCTAAATAAAAATAAATATTTTTGTTTAAACTGAACACTGATAATTTTGGCTTTAGTAATAAGGTATAGGAGTATCATCTACATTTAATTTCTATCTTATATTTTTATATTAAATTATGTCAGTGTGCATTATTCGTTTTTTGTAGTGATATTTCTAATTGTGACTTTTTTGCATACACGCTGTTAAATATACCGCGCTGGGAAATCCACTATCTGGTACTAATACGACAGCTTGTGCGGCAGAATATATTTTATAACATATGTTAAGTTTCGTTACAAAAAGTATTACATACGATGTTGTAGGTAATTCTATATGTATGTTTTAATTATCCTTTTAACATTATGGCAGAAATAAGTGTCAATTATGTTAACTAAATCACAAGCAGATAAAATAAATACAATTTTTAATTAGTTCAAATAATATGTCAAATATATACCTTAATTTGTTCTAAGCTATATAAATATATTCTAGTTTCTTTTTCTTTGAGAAAAAATTTCATACTTATTTTAGTACACATTATTTAATGTTTAACAGACTTTCTCTTTTAGTGGCATATAATAAAGTCACGTTTAATTCGATCGAACTCAAAACGTTTATCCGAGTTATAAATTCAATTTTTTATAAATTTACAACTAAAAATAAAAAAATAATTGATCCCGTCTCATATACACATGCATACTAAAAATCGGGAATTCACGTATAATACTACAATCCCAAGTATTATTCTTCCTAATTAAGTATGTATACACTAGTTAAAGGTAATAAAACATAATATTTGAAATTTTCGTAGTGTTTTAGGCACTATTTAGACAGCCATCAATCTTAACTTAAACAAAGCTTTCTTAAATTTACATTCTAATTTACGTTACAATCTACTTGTCAACAGGCAGTTAGTAACAATTATTAATCTATATCTATAAATATGTGTATACAGTTTCATAGAACCATTAAAAATATCTTAGTATGGTGAGCTGAAAGGCTCTGATTTTTAGTGTTTTTTTTTTATATAAATTCTAAAGCTGTCTTGTGAAAAGTGGTAAATATTGGTACGTTCAACTCGTGTCGATTAACTGTTAATAAATTCAGAAATTAGTTGAATGTCCGTAAAATGGTCTCAAATCTAAACACAATAAAAATTTAAATCATTATTTTCATTACTTTGATCTCAGTTACGCTGTTGAGAAATGGTATTATTATATATTGATACCTTTCTTCGTTTTACAATTATAAATGTAAAAAATAATACAATATTTGCAATAAGTAAAACCAGTTTAATTGGTCTCTTGAAGAAAATAAATACAAGAACGAAGTGTTAAGTTTGTTAAGTACCTAATTATAAATCATTGCTAAGCAACATAATATATTATCTAATTTTTAAACAAAGCGTCTTTTGAAAAAGAATGCCGTATAATCACAACACTAGGTCTTCCTCGTCTGATTTATTCAACTACTTAAATAATAGCACTAGAAAACAGTCTGGCACTTCCGAAACTTTGGGGAACAGCGAAGGAAACTACGGCTGACCTTTTATCACACTGCAGCATCGTCCATCGGTGAACCGGGAAACTCATTTCACTCATCCAGGTTTTAGTAGCTTAACTAAATTCAAATATTTATTATTGTAATATAAAATTAAACAAAAATAAAATGAGTGCATAAAATATATCTTAGATTTGATTTTGAATTTTTTATACATTCTTACTTGCAATGTTCTATTCTTGCAAATTTACAGTATTATATTGTGAAACAATTTTCCCGATAAACTTACTAGTTATAGTAATGGTATAAGTAGGGTCAGAGGATAGGAGCCGAGTTTCGTTAGGTTCAGCAAAGAAGTTCGGAATTGGAAGGCGGTACTCAGCTAGGTAATTGAGTTCGTCCCAAAAGTGGTACGGGGCTTGATGCCATTGGCTGAGCTGGAGTTGGAGAATGGGCTATAGTACTCTCTGGAGTAGAATGTGCCCGCGTAGCTGGTTGCAGAACAGGACTGGGTGGCCATGGATGTGAAGCCGACGCTAACGGCCTGAAAATTCAAATGATTGATATATGTATAAAACTATTTATAATATAAGCATAATATAATTAAATTTTAATATCTTTAAAGATTTACAAAAATTTATCAGATACCAAAATAAAATATGTTCAAACAAAATAAATATATATTAAAAAAGTAAATATGCATTTACGAGTACACTATCGCTGTAAATAAGTTCTTATTCTATGGTTTTTATAGAAAAATATTCAAATTAAATGTCACTTTTCTGTCTAGAAGTTTCTGAATCGTTAGCTGATACGCTACCACGGCTCTTAAAAGTGTTATATATAGAAATATAGAGTATATTTCAACCTGTATTACGGAAGTACATCGATTTCTTAATATGAATCTAATTTTGTATACCAATCTAAGTAAAAGTCCATAGAATAAAAGTAAAATATGCGTAGGTTGAAGTTTCATTAACCAAGTCGATACAACAACAATTACGATTATTTAATAAAAGGTTATGGTGTCATTTTGTCCTGCATGCTGTCGCTTTTCTTCGAAAGAAATAAATAGCAATTATAAACTAAGTGTATTATTTAAAAAAAATACCTAGCATACGGAGTGATTGTCGACGATGGAGGCGTAGGTACCGCTGCGGTGTCCGGGTGGAGATAGTTTCTGCGTTGTTCAGTTCTCTCCCAATATTGTTGTAAGCAGCGACCCATTATATCCGGTAATGTATTCATTTGCTCCTAAAGTTTTTTTTAATAATATTTATATCGGTTATTACCGCAATCCGCCACGGAAAAAATATATATCGCCACCTCAGCTTAAGGTAAACAAAAATTATTTACTTAAAAGTCAAAGAGTCCCCTAGTAACCACGGTTGCTGTAAAGCAAGCGAAATGTCGGGAATATATAAATATAATTTAACGCGATACAATCCGTAAATAATAGTTTCATTTCAAATGAGTAGTGTTGTATTGAAAGTATTTTGAACTTGTTATTATTCATTTATTATATTTGTATCATATACGTTTCAGTGAAAAGGTAATATAAATTCTTCCGAACAATAACATAATTTTACATAGTAATAAATATTTATGTTATAGATTATCAATGTATATTATTAATATATTATTGAAGATATGAATAGTTAACGAGTTTGTGTTTATTTATTTGTTTTACCTGTAATGCAGTTAGTTTTTCTTCTAAACTGGTCAGTCTTTCTTCTATGCTATCTTGCCTTGTGCTCATGTCTGATACAATCTCATAAACAGTATTTTGGGTCTGCAACAGAAAAGGGTCCTACAATCAATCGCTTTGCAGCTCATTATTCACTGTTGGTTCTAATCGTGGCCATATGTGCAGTGTTTATCTGTTACAAGGACTATTATATCATTTAAAAAATCGACTTTATGTTTATGACGACCGCATGGCTTAGATTTTATTGTATTTTTTACTAAGTCATGGGTCCTGGGTTGGAATCCCAGCTGAAGTCAATATTTGTGCAATACACAAGTTACTGGTTTTCGGGTGTATCCGTACTCTGAAATGCATCGGATTTTTTCTCGTTTTTATAGCATAAACGTTACATCAGATATAAGAAGGTGAAGACGGGAGATTGCCTTTGTGTTTGACTGTACACTCCCGGCACTATAATATCTCCCGCGCAGTTTACAACTGCCGATAATATTCAATAGTTGTCACCGTGGTCGAAATCCACCATCATCCATGTCTGTTCAAGTCTGTGTTGAAAGTTTTGTTTATTTGTTACCACTAACAGTTTATTTCTGGTAACATAACGATCTCTAAATATTACATGCGCTTAGCAAATGGACATTGAACTACTTTCAAAAAATACAATAGTAAAATTAAATATAAGGAAACTAATTTATATGATAATATTCGATAAAATGTATTAAGCTATTTCCATGACAGAAAAGTAAACTGACGTGGAGCAAATCATATTGGTGCCATCTATGACTTAAATGGATGTTTAATATGACAACAGCTTTAGCTTAAGTTAATAAAAAAGATTTGAATTTACCTTTGCCATATCTGTTATAGTATTGGCATTATCCATTAATTTTCTCTGATCCATTTTCACTTTCCGTAACCTTTTTGAAACATGTAAAATGCAAAAGCAAGTAATTAAAGAAAACGTTAAGTATTTATTTATACAGTAAATAGTTATGGTAAATATCCCAAATGAACATATTTTTTAATTTTACTTCATAACAATTAATTGACGTTGCCTACATAAATAAACCAAAATATGTTAAGAATACAGTACAGTGTATGTGGCTGATAACTGCGGTAGGCACTATTATATATCACATAAAGTAAAGTAGCAGCCTGTAAATTCCCAAAGCCTGGCAACGTCCTCCGCAAAATTTTGAGAGAGCTTGAAGCCTGGAAGGTTTTGACACGCTGGTTGCTGAAGCACCCTGGTGGTTTGGTGGACTTAACAAGTCCACGAAATAATTTTTTTTTATTTCTCGGACATGCTCATTTCCTCACAATGTTTTTCTTTATGCAGAGCACGTGGTAAAATTCAGCATTAAAATCATTAATTCCTCATTCATTAAAATTGCTATGGAATTTTTTTTAGTGCCGGCGGAGATCGAACCCAAGTTACTCGCATGATAAGCGAACGCTCTCTCCACTAGGCTCAAGAGTGATCGGCTAAGATGAAGAAGTAATAATGTTACTTCCTGTGCTTAATTCTCTATTTTAGTCTTTTTAACGAATTTCCTCATTTTTGCCTTAACTTACTGTCACTGATATGAATTAATAAAATTATTTTTGGACAATATAATAATTATCTGTCTATGTAGTAAAGCCTTCTTGGACACTACCACTTTAAAAAAACGTCGCAACAAAACAAGCTGTTCATAAGTAAATCTCAATTCGCTCACTAGCCGAAAGGGACCAACTGAGCTAATGAGCCAATTATCACATATCAAAGACGTATAATGTTTGTGGTCGTCAACTAAACTGCTCGCTTGTAGGCCTCCTCTTCAATTAAATATATTTTTATTTGCTTCATGATGGTATATTTCTTTCTGCCTTGATTATTACCATTGAGCCGTAGGAAATAATAATCTGAAATGTTTTAAAAAACACTTACGCGTAAATTGCTAACAGGAACTTTCGTTGATGAGTCCGAACACGACCAGGGTGGACTCTTTTCACAAGTCTTGTGTGTTTGTAAATTAACCATGTCTCTCTCAATACGTTAGCAGCTGCATTTTTAAGCTGAAATGGTAGAAGCCTGTTGATGGATAATTTAAACTATTCTAATTAATTCCAGAATACCTTGTAACTGTAATATATTATCAACCAATTGTGTAGCCGAAGGTAAACCATTGATTGTTGTTGTCGTTTCTCCAGGAATATCAGTGAAAAAACTGAATTGAAACAATTGAATACATAATAAATGAAACAAATATAATTTATTTTAATGATTACCTATGAATATGTATAGTTAATACTATTTTGTAAAGTATTAGATATGTAACTTTTTTAAACATACGAGTATCATTATTAAAATTTTCCAGTAAGTTTAGTGCCTCCATTTTATGCATAAAATTTTATTCCACTTCACATTCCACTATGGGTTATTATAAAGTACTTAGAAAAGATTAGTGATTAATATTTCAAATCAGTCATATGTTTTTCAGTCTTACCTTTCCTTGTTCTTTCATCTTTAAACGGAACCTTACCTTTTTGGTGAGTTGAGTTTCCATCATGAAGTTATGTACGTGTTTCTCCGCTCTAGTTAATTCTAATTTTCTTGAAGCAACGGTCACTAACAATGCTGTACATCCTGCCCCCTGTTAATTAGATTAATAATAATTGTGATGAACTGAAGTTGATGGAATACTTACTCTTTTAGTAAGTTGTGTATCCATCATGAAGTTATGAACGTGCTTCTCAGCTCTAGTTAACTCTAACTTTCTTGAAACAACCGCGACTAATAACGCTGTGCATCCAGCTCCCTGTTAAGTGAATACCTTAATGTAAAATGTAAGCGATTGTGTAGAAGCATTCGATTTTTTTACATTCCACGAAAAATGATGCGGATTAAAGGCCAAAAATCAAAACAAATTATATTTCGAGCTAAGTGCTACGTTTTTTAGACGATCAGGGTTATTGGATTTTAAGATAACTTATTTTGGATTATACAAAATAAGCAATAAAAGAAAGAGTATTAATTAAATATTTTAACGAATAACGAAAATTTGCTATTTTGTATCAACCATAATATTGTTAGTATAACATAAGAAAGTTTCAACTTGATTTCTATTTATTAAAATTGATCCCAATTGGTCTGTAACTATATATTATATTAATTATCAAAATACAGGTTAATAAAAATGAAAACCGTTGTTTATGAAATTTTGTTAAGTGGCAAAAACACCAATTTATGAATATGTTTAATACTATATTCTTAATCTAAATGATAAATTATCTATTTAGTGCTTCTAACATTATATGTGCTTTAAAGATAACTTAATTTCATACAAAAAATTTAGAGTAATGATTAAACTTAATTTACATTAGTTATAACAAAGGTGCAAATTTATTATTATTATACATTTTTAGTAGTTGGAGGAAAAGTGAGCCATTTTAGTAATTAATCTATAGTGCAATTAGTGAAATATTAAGAGTGTGAAGAGAAATCTACAATTACAAAGAAGTTAAAAGCATTCCATACTACGAGGTACACTTTAACTAATAGCTGGCTTTAACAGGGAAGTGGACGTAAATTTAATTTAACGTTCGAAGTTATATCGAGATAAAGTCGCTGGGTAGAAATTTATATTTATTTCATATTAAGTATTTTACAAAAACGAGTATTTATAATTGTATTGCATAGAAGAAGTAATAATACCTTACAACGTGAAAACTTCGAATATAGTGTTATACATAAAATATTTCAACATTTACATTGTGAAGACACATTAATTTACATATACAAATAAGGCTTCCGTGAGTTTCATAATATTCCTATTCAATATTAACATTGTGTGTAAAAACATTTAGTGTGATGTGTATGTGCACTGTTTCAGTATATTGCCTTAGTTTATTAGTGTTGACTGGCAGATTACGATGCTTTTTAAGATTTATATGAGCTTCGATCACTTAAATAAACGAAGAATTACAAGTTAAATCGCTTATTATTTGTGTTTCTTCTTACAGCCATTAGCTTACTATAGATAGACATTTGACAAGATGTCAAATATAGTAATGTGAGATATCTTTTGTAAGCTAATCTGGCGATCGGTAGGGGAAAGAAATCAGTCGTAAATTTCCACAAACCGTCTAAAATATCTGTGGACCTCAATAGAATGCACGTACCCACCGTAATTAGTACCGGGTTTTACATTCACCGTTGAGAAAAGTCAAAAATAAAAACTTTATGATTCAATTTTCGCTTAAGAACCAACACCGGTTCAAAAAAGAAGACCAGAGAAAAAAACCGTCGACTCTGAGGTTTTTTAACTTATGAAATAGAGCGTGTGTAAATCAGCACAAATGACAGAAGTAAAACTTATATTCACTTGACAATTACCGCTTAGTATATAAACAATTATTAATTAATCAACAAATAATAATTATCAATAAATATTACTCGCTATTGAAATACGTACAATAAATAAAATTTATATTACACAAATCCTATTCAAAATGCAGAATACTCACAGGCAACCGAAACATAAACAGATAACGTACATAGATAAATAATCATATATACATAAAAAAATATCCATGACTCTGTCACAAACATTCATATCACCATACAAATTTTTGCTTCTAGCGGGATTTGGAACCGCAATTCTCAGTTTCGAAGGCCAACTATGCTATCAGACCTTCTAAAAGAAAGTAATTGCTTATTATGAAGTACACGCGTACAAAGTTGCAACTTACTGCAAGTAAATTTTTATATTACCTTATGTACGTAAAATTATCGAATATAAACAACGACGGAAGTTTTTCCATGAAATGTTTGCGTAGAAACTTTTTAAGTTTTTGTACGTGGTAAAGCCAAACAGTGGTTTTCGCTGATGCTCGAATGTGCCGGCTCAACCATGACAGTATCACGATCTCGCAGAATACGGGCGTGAAATTCCTCCTCCTCATCCTCTCCCCCAACTCCTAAAGTACTCTGAAATGCCTGCAACTCACCGATAGCACCTCTTAGAATGCAGATGTACATGGACGACGGTAATCACTTATCATCAGGTGAGCCGCTGACTCGTTTGCTATCTTTCCCGTACAAAAAAAAGAGCGCAGAGAGACTCCAAGTTATTGATATCCATACAGTAACAACACCATAGGACATGATGCTTTTCGTGGCAAGCTGTTATCCCATTAGTCTGCTGTCTGATCCTTCTAATAGCGAATATTGCAGAACATCATTTCAAGGCTAGTATATAAGTAGTTAGTAGAATAGTGTAAGTAGTAAATAAAGTGATTTCCTCTGAAGCTTGGGATCAATAGAGATTTCGAAAAATAGAACCGATCTTTCTAAATCTTTATTAGTATTCTGTATTCTAATTACAGCATTCTTAGATGACTTCAATAGTGTAAGCTGTGTAAGTAAATTTTGTTGGGCTAGCGTGAAGTTATTTCCTTAATATAACATCAGCATACATTAATTATGTTCTAAGCATATATTTACTATACACCAGAGATCATTCATGTAGACTAAGAGCAGAGTGTACCAAGTTTCAATCCTCGAGAGACACAGAATAACGCTTATTCTCTCATTCTTTCTCTACATTTTATTATTAGTAACTGATGCAATCGTTTTGTTTTTATCTTTTCGACTGTTATTTCGTTATTTTTTTCCTGTTTTTCTTTAAATATCTGTCTATCTAAATTGAAAATATTGGTTTATTTAAGGCACGGAAGACTAATACTGTGGAAAACCTGTTCTCTGTGTAAACCGTAGAAGTAGAAAAACTTAAGAAAAAACACACATCCTGCTATTTAGCCTTTTTCAATAAAATAATATTATAATTATAATTACTTGCAAATAAAATTGAAATTTCAATACCACAGGAAAAGAAATACACGCTCTTATAAGTAGAAGAAAAGGAGAGGCCAAGAAAAAGCACAGAGGCATATTAAATAATTTATTGAGATATACGTTTCACTCTTACTGTATGACGTCCTATGAGAGATCTGCAGATATTTCGGACGTCGTGTATCTATCGGTTATTTTACGGATATTTAAATGTAAATAACTTGTAAATCTTATTTCATAATATTGAACATGTTTAAGGTAATTTTATTGACTAGATTATCATTATTAAGTAATTGTAAAAATAAATCAAAGCTCATACAAAATCGGAAAAAGCCGAATATTCCGATTTTGAAACATTTAAATCAAAAATACAACACATTACTTATCTGTCAGTCAACACATGTTTTTCAACAGAAACTTACCATTATACCGGTGCTTACAGCAATACCCCTGCCGCAATAAGTGTTTGGCACAATATCTCCAAAACCGACGGAGAGAAACGTTATGGCGATAAGCCACATCGCATTGAGTAGGTTAGCATGTTCTTCGTCGTGAAACCTGAATTGTTAATAAATTGTATCTCTTGATTGTAGAATCCCGCAGATTTTATAGGAAATAACAGAAAATAAAGTAATTTATAAAATATGTAGGTATTACATAAGATTACCTTCGGGAGTTTGTACATACAGTTGAAGGTTGAAGCAAAAGAAATTTGTTAAACAAGAACAGTGAAAAATAAAATAGTTTGAAAAAGCTCATTTTAAAGAGTTTGACTTTGAAGTTAGTAGTATACTCATACTAATTGATTGATGTATTTATATGTGACTATATTCATGGCTTAACGCATAAAATGGCTCACCTTTACCAACCTATGTATATTGCAACAACTTAGATAGAGCAAGGTCAAAGAATCATAATTTTACATTGTCTTAAGACTTTGCCACATCTAAATAAAAAAAAATCGAACCTACACTTCAAAAAAAAATTAAACCCACAACAGTCTTTTTCAATTTATACATACCACCATGCCGCAGGTGAGAGTAATGCCACGGCCGCAGTAGGTGTTGGGGACTATGTCACCGTAGCCGACACAGAGGAATGTAATAGCAGTCAACCACATTGAATTTAGCAAATTTGCATGATCTTCATCGTGAAACCTGAGAGCCAAAATGCCCGACAAGAACCTCAAAATAACCGACATTTCTAACATAATCAACAATTGATGAATCACTTTAAATAATTTTCGAAAAAACAGATTAGAAATCACTATTGCTATTTCATATTTTGTATTTAATTCTGCTATTTTATTAATTCTTAATAGAGTAATTCAGATTACACGAAGCAATTTGAAATCAGAATATAGTACTGCTTGCCCATCTGATAAAAACATAATTTACCACATACATACGAAATTTTATGAAAAAAACAAGTAACGTGCAATCTAAACACTTATTAATAAATATGACTATTTGGCCATGCGTGACTTCTTACTTTGGGTTAACACAGGCTAATATAATAATAGTAATAATAATACAGAAACAATCAACATTTAAGAGAACGTGACGCAGTAAGAAGAAAAATATAAAAATACGAAAGACAACAATTTAGATAAGCATCCTGTACAAGGGATATGGAGTGCAGTGGAAATAATGAATGATAAAAAACGGTACAAAATATGCAACCATTTAATTTTTTGAGCCATTATGTGCGTAAAAGTTTTCTTTTTTAGTGATTAAAGGCAAAAAAACGTTAAATTTCTTACAATTTTAATTATTTCGTTTTCAAAAAGCCAAATTATAAAGGATGCCTTCAGAAAAAGTTATATAGGTATTTGTACAAAAAAGCAAATTCACTTTCATTAAAACGACATGAAATACTTAGAAGTTAGTGGACGAGCACGAGAACATTTATTTTTTATATTTATATATAGGATGAAAATCAAAGTCAAACTCTTATTTTTATTATAATGGTTATGAGCGAACATTTTTTTATTTAATTTTTCGAATGATATCAGCAACACTGAGGATAAATAAAAATAACACAACGACACAGTACAAAAGCAATTGCATCCCCATGTAGGCAATACGAGTAAATTTAAAAATGATAGTTTTACTTCTTGTAGACATAATAAGTTCTAAATGATAAAAAAAAAAGTAAAGCTAACTTAAAATTTACCTTAAAATATTACTGCCAAATCTCAAAATAGCAAAGCAACTTACTAGTATTTCATAATTATGTTTATTCTCTTCAAAATGTAGGTTAACTTCAATACTTAATATTAAGATCATAATGTCCGTCACTAAGACCGTATAAATTTAGTAACACATTGTGCGGTGCAAATTTGAGTATGCTAACTAACCTTTCACACTGTCGTAACGTCCAACTTGCTATTATCCATAGGGACACCATAAACACTAAAAGAACGGTACCAGGACAAATTGTCATAAGTGTTTTCAGCACAAACCTGTAAACCAATGAATAAATTATAATTCGTTATCTTCATTTAGATTTTATATTAAAATTATAGTTATATTACTTAAATGTAAATATAGCAGTAAATAAAGTCTTGTTTGTAAAAATAGCAATTTATGTGACTTTCTTGTTATTTTTTCCCCATTAGCTTTTCTAAGTCCACTGCTAACCGCTTATCCATAAAGAATTTCCCATACTCAACACGTAGAGCTGGCGGATTGAATTTATGCTCGGATTCAGATTCACTATTCATTATCAGTCTATTTGATAGAATTTCGTTCAATAGCAAGCATGGTAAATATCAATAATTCCTATACGGGAATCCCATGTAAGAATAATAGATGTTTGAAGAAGAATACATCAGGGGTGGGCCCGTTCTAATTTATTTTGTTTTAGTTAAGTTTAGTTTTAAATTAAACTTAAGCTATATTTTCTCACATGATACTTCCCATGTGTTAGCGGTGTTAGAAAATCCGCTACCCAGTTTTTTACGCTAGATGTCGTTGAGGTCAACTAAGACATACCAATGAAACGAAGCAGCATCTAACGTGCGAGATGTTTGGAACTGAACTTTGGTACGTGGTAGAGCCAAACAGAGTTTTTAGCTACGCATTTGTCTGTACGTGGTTGCCAGACTTGTGAGCTATGTGGCTGGCTCATTGCCACTTCAGCTGGTTGTTCAACTGCCAGGTCAGTTCTGCTGTGTTTCAGACTTAAGCACGGAGAGAATAACTAAACGTAGCCCTTTCCATAGTCTACTGACCAACATGAACCTTCCGTACATGGCCTACAGTGAAAGACTATATCTTGGTCCTGAAAGTCATTACTGCACTGTAACATGCACTGATTTTAATACTTTTTTCTCAAGGATTTGAACTTTACTCGAAGAGAAGGTAGTTATTGAATGCTGCTCAGTCGAGTTCGATTCGTCGACTGGGCTACTGGTCAAATTTGCACTTATCTAGACGTACAATTTGTTCCAGGTGTACGTCCTCGTCGATAACTTCGTGCGTATTGTTCCCAACGGTGTTGGTGTGAGATAGACGGGAGGCATGATCTTTGTCTTATCCATGTTCAACTTAAGACTAACCTGCTAGAAGACACTATTGAGGACATTAAGACTGGCCTCCGCCATTCCTCCAATTGGTAGTAAGTGTGGCATTTGTAAGCAAAATAATTATGGCCAATTAGCCAAATTAAAAAAACCCTACACCCAGCAGTAAGAGGTTGTGGAAAACATCTAGTTAAAACTGTCATGTCAGCCAGTCCGCCAATATGGTCGCGTGAAAAGACCAGAAAAGTATTTTGTTTTCCACAGGAAGCGTGGCAATTGACAAATATACCAGACTGCCATAAATCATTGACCTTAAATATCGTCAACAGTGCTAGACCAAATATTAATCTAGCATATCAATCGAATTGCTTTTAGCTTGGTAGAGGTCAATGACCAACAATATACTTTTTACTGTTTGATAATGTTGATGATGATGACGATACAAATAAATTTATCATGTTAACTGTGAAATTAAAAGTAATTAGTGAAGTCTCAACTTTTACCTAGTGTTAAAATTAATTCTATTCAAGGCTCCTATACTTCGAGATGATGCATCAGTGAACAATTTGCTATGAAGAAGCATAACCCTGCATATTAGATATAGACGAAAGAACATCGGTAATGACAGAGTAACATCGTAAGGAACCTGAAATCACAAAAGGCTATTAAATGCGGAAATTGTAATCTAAGAGACAAAATTAAAAATGCACATTAATCTGCAATTTCTTTACGAACAACTATAAAAATTATTATTATACACTTTAAAAGGATGTCAGTTACTTTAAGTTAATATTAAAGCAGGGTTACAAGTCTCAGGTTGGATTTTGGACTTGCAATTTCAACATTTTAGTGTAATTAACAACAGGCAATGTTTATTTTTTTCACACTGGGACTTATATGAACTCCAGGCTATAGTTTTCACATACCCGCATAATGAAAGAAAAAACAATTACAAAGTGTATTTAATGGAAGACAGACAGTAAAAAAAAAGAGAAGGGTAAAATGGAAACAAGGTTCATTCATATTTTTTTTATAATTATTAGTACAGATCGATTAAAATATATGACTAGATTTCAAATTAAAAAAAAATTGTTACATAATGTTACTTAATTACTATTATTCAAGTTATTCCAAATAATGTATATGCTCGTATATACTGGTGGTTTCCTAAGAATCGTAGAGTACTTTGAATAGGTTATACGAAATTTTTCAATAAGCAATATTTAAATATTACATATATTACCATATGGAGAAGAAACTATATTAAATTTAAAAAAGAAAAATTAACTTTCACAATAACTAAGTTATATAATTTTTTTGACTGTGCTTCGGCGACTAAGACTGGGGTAACGAAAGTCGGCGCGGATGGTCGTTAAGATCTGTAGGTCTTGTTAACTATAAGCGAAAAATATCTCGCGTTTAACCCAAGATATATTTGTAACAATAACTAAAACGTATCCTGTGACTAAATTCCTCTACTTATATAATTGATATTTGATGTTTGACGTAGAAATGGCCTGTGGAATAGTGATACACTTTTATGACGTAACTTTGCATCCTTCTTGAGTATTTCAAAATTGTTTATGAGGAAAGGTACAATTATCATTCCTTCGCCTATTTGATAATTTGTATTAAACAGTTACTACTATAACTACTTTCTTCGACGACATTGGAAGTGGCGCCTCTTTACAATTCGGACCAAGGCTTAAACCATAAGATGGCGTGGAGTGGACTATTTTAATAATACTCTGGTTTTAATTTCTCAAAAATTAAATATTTATAATAAAAAAGTAAAATATGCATAATGCACGCAAGGACAAAAAGGTAACAAGAAAAGTTTTTGAATTGGCACCGTTTTTTTTTTCGTTTTCCGTATTTTTTATAATTACTACCTTAGTAGTCATATGCAAATTGCAATGAGCCGCCTCTTCTGATGTCGTCGTTGACATATTCCCGGGGTTGAATAGTTCGATGCTTAAAAAAAGGTAATGGTAGCGGACATATTACGTTGTTGTTTGCTCTGAGAAAACCAGCGAATTGAAATTTTGGTGCACTGGTTTTTATCAAGGGAAAAGCAGCATCGACTCTTTGGAGACATGACCGCGATATCAAAATGTATTCTGGCACCCCCGGTCGCAAAATTAAAAACAAAAGCTGGCATCATACTCAGAGCAACCAACAACATATCATTTGTATCAAATGTAACATATAGAATATGTCTTTACCTCGGAAAAGGCACCTTAATTCAATTCTCATCTGACCACTAAAGTAGCAAAAAGAAAAAATAAATAAAAAGAAGAAAATTCGTGCTAATTGAAAAAGTTCTTTTATTCCGCTTGAAAAAAATTTAGATTAATTGTCGATACTTAAATAAGGTGAACTATTTCAATAGATCTGTAGTAATATTTTTTTTATTATTTTAATGAATCATTCTACGTGCTAGGTGTATGTATGTAAGAGTTAATGGATACAAGTAATTTTTTAATTATGCTAACGTCCAGCATTTATTTACACACACACACACACACACACAAATAATTTATATTAGTATTACTTAGCCACTATTAGAAATTTATTGTAAAATAAACGTAAACAAACAAAGGTTATTTATAAAGATCAAACATGCGTGACACATTTAATGACATCACTCATATGTTGTAGTTATTATATATAATAAAATACAGACCTGAATTTGCTTATATATGGTATCCTAAGAAAAAAATTATGATATAAATATCAAAAAACTATTTGATAACTATTTTATGTTTAATTTGAATTTATAGTGAAACTCTTTGAAAGCAACGTCTTAAATCTACATTGTAGTTTGGTATTATATACGTTAGCTTGATTAAATTAAAGAGAAGTAAACATTTAAACTTACAACTTCAACACCTATAACACCACCTTTATTCGCCAGTTTCGTAGTCCAAGTGAATGTGTACTGGCCGGGGATGGGGTGGACGGCGCATATCGCCAGCTCTAAAGCTATTTGCGCTATTCTTTGCCACGTCATTGCTATTCGCCAGTCGTCGGCACAGTTGTCTATCATAAATAACTGAAATAAAAAATATGTGAAACTCTTATTATGTTACTCGTTTTTGTTAGGTGGTAGAGCAAAGCGGCTTTTGCTGCCGCTCGAATAGGCCGGCTCGACCGGGGTAGAACTAGGGCCTAGTAGAATTCCGGCCTGAAGTAGAGGCATCTTATGTTTCTGCTTTCCGTTCGGTGAGAGCGGTTACAGTAAGCCCGTTACCACCTCTCCCAACTCCTCACCCCGTCATCCCTCTCATCCCCCAAATATCCTTAAAGTCAGGCAACGACCTGCATCTCTTTTGGTGTTGTAGATGTACGTGGGCGACGGTAATCACTTACCATCAGGTGAGCTGCTTGCTCGTTTGTCCCATTAAAATTTTCATAGTTTTTAGTCAATATTTGAGAAATCGATAAAACGGATTTTTCGCCGTAACCAGATCCTTGTTCGTTAGACAACAGGGTGCATCGCGTGCAGGTGAGTTTGACTTTCAGAGAAAAAAGTGGTACAGTACCCGAATATACGTTACAGGTCTCACAACTGTATTCTCAATACTGGGCCGGTCAGAGGTCTAGACATTTTTAGTCCTTTTAACCTAATTTTGACAAGAGCTGTATTTGGGTCAACGTGATATGTAGTGAGCCCGCCATTATAATCTACAAGCTAACCAAAAAACTTGTTGGTACGAGCCCATCGCAACAGGGATCGAACTCGAGTCTCACAATCCGGAACCAGATCCGTACTAGTTATGACTACTTGGTTATACATTATTACAAGTTACTAGTAACACTACGACACGCACCTGAACTTCTAAAGCGTGATAAGCAACGATTAGGCCAAGTAAAATCACTGTTGACATGGATATCAGTGTCTTCAACGCTTGCGAGTAGATAGATGCCTGAAAATTTGATTTATTCGTTAGTTGTATACTAAATACTACAATATACAGACATTGAATAAGAAAAAAAGATAAATTACCTTTGTGTAAACACCAGCACTAGAGAGTTCGTTTTCTATTACCATTATTATAATACCAAACATTCCCATTACCAATGCGTAGTCACTTATTCGTTTTCGCTTTTCGAATAATGCCTTTCGTCTACCTAACCTGTAAATAAATTAGTAATGCATTAGATTCAACTTGTATGAGTTTTTAGTGAAAGTGGATGTTTGTCAGAAAATTTGTGTATGTATAAGAAAATAAACAAAGGAAGCCAATCGTCTATTAAATAAATAATTGTATTTAACTGGTTACCTTCATTTATTTTTACTTTGAAGATCGATGCGATCCAATAAAGCTATTTTCGTTTGGTCAAGGTTAGTGACGGACATTTAGCGAAATAAAGAGTTTTACTTCAGTGTATTTTAATGTGTATGTAAAAGTAGAAATATTGACAAACCTTATGTTCAAAATAAAAAATGCACTTATTGTTGAAGTGAAGCAAATAGCTCCTTTTCATAAAATGAAAGTGAAACAAAGTAAATTTGCTAAGATTAAAATCATAATTAAAATAGTGTCTCTCTTTTGCCTTAAACTTTCGACAGCTTAACTATTCCAAGTAACGGCCAATAAAAACACACATGTCTTACTTCTATAGCGTGCTTATATTCACTATGAAAGGCAAGTGGGTTGGTCGGCGCCTTAAAATGTAGCTTGCCGACAGTAGTCTGGGTAATTTGGTTTCGATATTTTCGCCTATAGCTTAATTGTTTGACCTGCAAGTACTAAATGTCTACACCATATTTTCCCATTATACTATTATATGAACAATTACATTGTATGTAATATAATACATAGACATATTTGTATTTGTGCAGAGTTGAATGTTAATTAATATCAAATGATGGACAGCTTTATCTAATTTTTGTACCACGGTTGCCGACTCGCCTGCAATACGATGAAGAGGTAAACAAAGCAAAAAGTAATCGATAATAAATGACATTTTAAGTACTGGGAAACACTAGACACACAGAATGTATTTTTACCTTTTTGCCTCTGTATATAATACCTAAAATCTGTATCGGTAGTAACGTGTGTAAAGGGGAAGAATACAATTTTTTTTTCCAAATGACAACTTCAGCTGCAACAAACGAGGCACTGGCGACCGAATTATAGCGGAATATTCATCTTAATTAGCACTGTCTGATGTAGAGTATTCAACGTTAGGGTTCAGTTTTGTCTCTAACACATTTGAGACATGTTGATATTCGATAATCAAGAAGAAAAAATCACTTTAGTATGGTGTGAAATATCTATCATCACTAAATGATACGTATCTCGTCTATTTTCAGACGTAAATTTAAATCATAAGAACCTACATCGCATCTTACCAATTAATCAAATGGGAATATCCAATTTGAATTTAATTAAGAGATAAGCAAGATGTACTGACCTATATCCTATGTTCGGTTTGTGCTTAGCAGTCCCCCCGCCTTTGTACGTGCCACCGCCAAGGGCTCTCTCCTCGCCGAAACGTGGGTACTCGCTGTGCACGCCAACTAGTGCGACACCCGCCTCTTCGGTCGCCGCGTCCCTCCCTCCGGAGTATGTCTTCATAGCGCCGGGGATCGAGACCGTCGACACCGGCTTTCGCAGCTGGAATTTGTAACACTCTATCTTATTGTTACGATCGTCGTATGTGTAAGACGTAAATGTTTCTATGAATAATTAGCTTTTATAACATTAATGTTTTTGTAACATTTATGAAATAAAAATACCAGTATATTCGTCGTCGGAAAATATGAAATGCACTTCGTAGTCAAAAATGTAAAGTCAAAATTTATAAAATTCTTCCTAATCGAGTTTTTTTTCTTTATGGGAAGAGGGGCAAACGTGCAAGCGACTCACCTGATGGTAAGTAATTATCGTCGTCCACGTACCTCTGCAACACCAGAAGAGCTACAGGTCTTTACGGATATTTGGGGATGGGGAAGAGGTAGGGGAGTTAGAAAGGGGTGATGAGGCCTCCGGTTATCTCACTCACCGAACAAAACGCAGAGCCACAAGATACTTCTACTGCACGCCGGTATACAGCGACGCCATGGCAGTTCACCCCGGTCGAGCTGGCCCATTCCAACATTAGCATAAACCGCCGTTTGGCTCTACCACGCACGTTGCTATGAATTGTTTCTTTGTATAAATTCTATGAAATGAAATAAGGGAAAAACGTGTGTGAGCCTAAAAATTTTACGCACTATTAAAAACCTTTATTATTATAAATGCTTACTTCATGGTTACAATTTCTACGTTTTAAGCCTTTTTATTTGCAGAGGTCGTGATGAATCATTAAGTGGTAGGTGCAATATGAAAATAACAAATAAAATATATAACAATAGAGAAATGTAAACATTTAATATGTATGATATTTATACATATACATAAATAAAACGTGACGTGGCATTTGTCAGACGGAAATAGTTTTCAGATAATATAGTGCACAGTAATATAAATTACGATATTGTAGTATTAATTGGGTGCGTTTTTGACGACGTCCAACGGCGTACAGCTTGAACAGAAGAAGATCAGCGAATAATCCAGTTCTGTGTTGTGGAATACTAATTTTGAGATCACTTGAAGTGCGTAGAGTAAAGAAAATCGAAATCATACTTTAGATAAGTTGGTGGATTGGATTGTTTTAAATTGACTAAAGTACAAGCAAAATACTGGAGCTACGCCTTTGACGGATGGTAATATGGTCATACTTAAAGTATCACTCAAATATTAACTAAAATCACATACTTAAAATCCGTAGTCAATGACTAGTAAGTATAAATAGACACAACAAAGACAAAGAAATTTTGAGGTTCTCCTTATTTTCATCATTAACCAGAGTACCACACCAATAGCCACTTAGCATCCGGGAGACTGTAAGTTCGTTTGACACCTCAATGTAATACAAAAAATTAAAATAAGTGAAATAATCAGAGTACCAAATATCCATTTATTATAAAAATCCTCTTTTTGTCCAATTCCACATACATTAATTTGTTTAAGCCATGATTTAAAGTGAAAGCGAGATTTTTCTTTACCGAGTAACACAACCGTAGTCATAAAGACAATTTTATCACGGAGCTTAAACTTCACTTGGAGAAAGACAATGCAAAGAGCTAAATCAATGGCCCAATTCATGGATTTCAGTTGTTAGAGAGTTAGATTTTGCTTTGTATTGATATAAAATTGTTGCTTTGTACTGCGTTATTCAAATGCCCACTCAGACTAAGACAAAGCAATTTTTAATTTTTGCCTGTGTTGGATTTCTTTCTTCCTTAGTAAATAATTTCTCATTTAACATAAACTTTAATTTATGTTGACTGTTTCGACATAAGAAGATTTCCACAATAATGTATGTAATATTCAACGGGAATAAATTTGAAATTGCTCCGAGGGGAATTGTCAATCCTTGAACTTAGTGGACAGCGGAATGCGGATTGGTAGACAGTGAGTGTCAGACATCCGGTGTGCCATGCCCGTAAAGGGAGAGCCAAAGATACAATCCTCTCCTGAAGAGGGGTTACGTAGATACTGTATGAGGTTGGGGGAACTGTGAGCAAGCGTTCCCGTGGCTCGGTTGGTATGCGGCAAAGGCGGAACATTGTGGGGTTTTAGTCGGTGCAGTCCCAATCCGTCCTTGTCCCGCAAGGGTGGAAATGCATTAGTAATTTCCCTATTAGTAAAAAAAGACTTTGATGTAATCCATCTTTTTAATAGTTAATATTTGAATTTTGAAATATAATGTAAAGTAATTCTGAAGAATAAACTTATTTTTAATATGTCAATACTTGTATTGTTAAATTTTTTGTACAGTAAGTACAACAGCTTTACCGTAAATAATGCGTGAAATAAAATTAATTCTTCAATCGCAATAAAATTGTAAATGAAAAAAGCCTTGAACCAATGATCATATTAGCACAAATACAAAATAAGTTCTATAATAGGGCTTTAGTTTATATCTTAACTTTAAATTAATCTTAGTTGGTTAGAGTTCAAATTCTGCATGAGTCGTCTTCTTGAATATTGGCGTTAAAAGCTGTTTATCGATCTTTTTGATTTAGAGAGCATCTACTGGCTTTCCGCGCGTCCGACACTATAGACACAAGTCTGTGGTATTGGACAGAAGCCATAATTTTGCCTGCGGACTATCTTGAATCTCTTAGCTGGGGGGTGGATAATCTTTTTCAAACCTTACATTGATTTTTCGTCTCCAAATCAAAAATGTTTCATCAACAGTCACGAAACGTGAGACACTCGAATAGAATCTTGCTCCTAATCAGTAATAATAGCCTTTTTGAACTTTAAGCTATGACTAAAATTTAAAACTGACTGCCCCAAGCTAAAGTTTTAAAATTTCTACTAAATAACGAATAGACCCTAACCATTCCTTAAAATATTTTTTTAAGGTTTCTTCAGTACCGGCGTTTGTTGGCCGCCCGGAGCGATTATCATGGTTACAGACGATTTTGCCGCTGTTATATTTCGCGCATGCTTTTCCAGAATAAGACGGAGCATTATCTCTCAAAGTAGATTTGGAGCTATTCAATAACACATTTCGTAAAAAAAAATAATTTTCATAGCAAAGTGAAGCTTTTTTTATGTTTTTTGTGGCAATGATGATGTTCTGAATTTAAGATCTCAAGAAAAAATAATGCATTCCTATTGCTTAATGTAAAGTATTCAATTTCAAAAAATTATTGGTCAATGTCTGAATCTTCGCAAGTTTCGGAAAAAGTACAGTTTGTATCTGTAAGTAGTGTATATGATCAGTACTGTGAGCAAATTTTATACCTATACAGTTAGCAGAGACTTATCCGGCAGGTTCCAGTTATCCAGACTCTTCATATTGCAAGATGTCATTTCTTGAGTCTTGAACGCAAATTCGCTGCTTACCCTAATGTCAATGATTTACATAATAACGTAGACCATAAATATATGCATAACGATTATATAAAGCCGGTTAATAATATTTACTCAAGATTTATTTATTACATCCCACACCATTCCGTCATTCGTGAGGGTAAAGCCACGACCAAATCAAATCAAATCATTTATTCAACGTAAGAAACGTACATTTCACTTGTAACACGTCATTTTTTGTAAATCTACCACCGTTTCGTAATGTGGTTTCTCTGATAGAGAAAAAACCGGCGAAAGAAACTTAAAAGAAGAGGATACCTAATCCTCTTCTTTTTTCAAAACATGCATAACGTTTTAATAATCTAATACTACAATATTTCTAGAAACGGCTTTGGAGGGATCAACTCATTCTCAGGGGTTATTATCATTTAAGTATTCCTTTATATTATAATAACCCTTTTTGTAAAGTCTTGCTTAACAATTTTTTTAAACCTATTGATTGGAATACTTTGCGCACTTGCTGGGATTTTGTTATAGAAACGTATACATTGTTCCATGAACGAGTTACTAGCTCTATGGAGTCTAGTAACTGATATCACAAGCTTTTGTATGTTCCTGGTATTTACATTATTAATATCGCCATTCTCATTAAATGTATTTATATTTTTATGTACACCGACTACATTTTCATATACGCATTGAGATGCCAAGATTAAAATATTTATTTCTTTAAATTTGATGTTTTAAAAATAGATAGTTTTATGGCCGTCTTTTGTATAATGAATATTGTTTCAATATTAGTAAGTAGTACATCTTATTTTACTTACTGCATATGCTGCGGAGCTGTCTGCTAGCAAGTTTGGATATATGAGGGCCCCATTGAAGCTTTCCGTCTAGAGTTATTCTAAGAAAAACAGTGATATCCACAAGGTTTACACGTGGTTGTGACGTGACTTGTGTGTGGTGGATGAGGCAGACAGTGCTTACACTATTTTATATTTAATGCCTCCTCTTCGAGCAGATCATTTCTAGTTTTATGAATATGCACCTATTCCCCTTCGCGGTGACAGGGGATGTTCGTCTGACGGCAATTGTCTTTGCATACATCTAACGAGACTATACTCTTGTATATGCATTAAAAATATTTTTTAATCATCAGGAACTTATACAAGTGTTTCAATTTAATCACGTGTCAAAATTTGGCCTGACATGTAGCCTATTTTTGGCGATTCCTGCAGTTATGTATGGATGAAAGACATAAATTTCCATTACCTATGAAAATTCTGAGTCAACATATGGATAGCATAGTTCTCTCATATCAACAGAGAAAGCACTTGACGCTGCAGATCAACTTATTCAGCTTTTTAGGCTGGTGATTTTCAACTTTTAATTGGACTAGTAATAGTCCCGCTGTCTTATAACTATTCACGAGCACTTGTAGCAATATGTAGATTTTAAGTCTACATTTCTAGGCTTTTGTACGAGTACGAAGAGAAATATTCTCTTATCTATCGCATGCCGATTTGATAAGTTATATATCCTATAATTTTATTAGCTAAACTCCTCATGAATGATCTTTGGCTAGCTCAGGTTGATTGGAATGATCTGCCCTCTAACTGCATTATTTCTTATTGGGAACAGTTTTGAGCAGAATTGCCACTTATTTCAAAATTACATTTTCCGCAACATTTGGGTGTTGTCTCAGATTGCTCTGTTTCTATTGTCGGGTTCGCTCACGCTAGTGGCGTACGGTAGGGTCGGATACATTAGAATTACCTTACCAACGGAGACTCCGTTACTCCGTTACAGGGTAAATATACTTTGTGCAAATTCAAAGGTTGCACCCTTGGAAATAGTCTCGTTAGCGAGATTAAAGTTGTGCGCCACTTTACTGTTATCAGGGGTTATAAGGCGGGTCTATGATATTTATAAGTTGAGATATCCTATACAGCCGGTCGAAGTCTTCTCAGATTTACTTGTAACTTTGAGTTGGATCTATTATATACTTATATTGCCGACCGTATAGCAAGTACTCACGAGAACTTACCATCTGAAAACTTCTTTCATATGAAAGGGTCTGAAAATCTAGCTGAGTGGTTATCCCCGTAAATAGTCAATACATCATCTCCTATGTAATGAAGGTTCCACATTGGCTACAGTCATACTGTAGCAACTGGAATATTAAATACTTTTCGTATCTCAGGAACCACAAGAGCTTCGTAAATCTATATTTACTCTCGCGTTTCTTATTACTTCTTATGATTCCGACGATCATTCAGACATAACCGAAGATAGCAGCATCTGTGCTATCTGTAGTTTAATTTACGATTTTGCTAACCGCTTCTCTAGCAGGATCAAGTATTTGTGGGCTATTTTCTTTATATTTAAGTTTATCAAGAAACTACCGTATGAAGCTATTGTAGCTTCTGATTTGAAAGCCACTGAGTCATTAGTAATGTATTACGCATGTTCATTGTACACAATAAGTTCTTCATGACGGCATTATTCGCGTCGGCTTTCTCGCTCAGAGATGGATTTTTAAGCTCGACATCCAATCTTGTTACCAAAGTGGCAATATATATAGTCGATTTAAACTTAACTTGAGACAAATTTTCATGTACAAGCCAATATGCTTTCAGCACTTCTAACACAGACATTTTGGATATTAGCTGTGAGGTGTCTTTCCGGAAGTGGTTTTTGAGTATAAATTATGCGTTAGAGCCAAACCATGTTCAGTTTATCCTATGATATCCTGTGATAGATATCCTTCTAAGGAAGTAAGGTGACGAGTAAAAATCCACAAGGCAAATGTGGTTTTTCCATGTATTGTTTGGCAACACGCGCAGTTCATAAGCTAATTCTAATTCTAATTCTTGCTGCTCTGCCGCAAGTTTTCTCTACACATTAAAGATATTTTTGTTGCGAAGAGGTCTTGCTCCAAGCTTTTATTCTGACAACGGAACCAATTTTGTTGGTACCAAGTCTTATCTTCGTGACTTGTACTCTTTACTTTTAATGAATATAGCGCTAATTGGAAAAAGGAGTTGACTGTTAACAGGACTGATTGGAAGCATATTCAATCCAGCGCCTCATTTTGGAAGATGTTACGAAAGCAAAATTAAATGTATCAAACGCACTTAACCGAAGTTACTGCTCACTTAAAATTAATTTAATATCGTGTTCACAGAGTTTTAAGCGTAACTAGATTAATGGCCATTAAACCCTATTTGTCCTGATCATTTTGATCCATGGATCCTGGCGCTGGCACATTTTCTACATAGATTACCGCTTAAACATTTATCCGCTTCAGAAATATCTGGAAATATCAAATTGCTTTTGTCCTATCAGCTTCTGGACAATTTGGACGTCAGCCTATACCAAAAAACAAGGAAACAACAAATTCTTGGTGATATCGCTGAGGAACCGAAGACAACAATTCTGCAATAATTAATTGACCTCACCGCGTGGCGTCCCTCGCAGACACACCACTAACTTGCATCATTATTGATTGAACAGATGATTTAAAATAACGTTATTTGTAACCTGTATTATGGTGCAACCCACTAGTAGACTGTCTATTGATTACGGGTTTAAATTTACCCCTTCGACGAAAAAGTTAATGTTTTCGTATTCAAAATGTAAATAGTTTACTATCTATTTCTTTACTTAATTAGTTAATTATACGAAAGTTGTTTCTTGTAAAACTTAAATACTGTTGTTATTGAAATGTATTTTTTACAAAAGGAAATGGTATTTACAACTGTAATGTATGGTATTTATAAGTAAGAAAGTACCTTCAGATACTTTCTCAGTTGTTGTATTCTAAATAAAACCGTGTGTACTGGCGACGTAAAATAAACTAGCGTCCCGTCTCATTCCGCGAGTGTCGTAAATGTCTACTAAGGGAAAAGCTAAGAAAATCTGGTTTCCGACAGATAATGATTACCAGCTTACCAGAAAATACAAAAATCGGAGACGGTAGACTATTATCATTATTACTTGGCCTTACAAATATTTTTTTTTTCAAGCAATAAGCCAACCATGCTGTAGCTTTAATAATTAATATGTAAATAACGTAACGCAAAGGTTCGTTTGAAAGAAAAATAACTTCAATCCCTTAGTTCTGGAAAAAACGATCGCTAAAAATCTAAAAATTCTAGTCAAATGCATGTGTAATCATTGACGGATAATACTTTCATTAAAATATAGACCGTAGCTCTAATTATAGTATGATAGTTTTGAATTGGAATAATGAAAAAGATAGTGTGTGACCGAATTCAATGGTAATAATCAGGCATTCGCTTTACCTTCAGTTAATATTAGCCTTACATTCACTATTTGGAGTGCTTGTACTCCTTATTGATAAAGTATATTAAGTAAATCAATTAATATTATTCATTGTAAAACAATGGCAGTCTAATCCTTGGACTTTGCATCTGTGAAGTTTTTCAACCTGCACTGGACCTGCGTATCGTACCCATCGCTTCCAAATATCCTCTCAAATCCGTTCTGTGGCGGCATCTGCTCCGTAGTAGGACATTAACAGACTGTTACTTTACTTTAAAGCTTGAATTATAATATATATCTAACACTAAAATATAGGTATGAAATAGAAAATTCTTTAAATTATCGGAAGAAAATATAATAAGTTTCTGCTCATCCGATCACTTACTCTACGTAGTTATTTGACCTAATTCTCGGTAATCTTTAAAACTGCAGACGAAGCTAACGGTAATAAATGCTACCACCGAGTGTCCGTGGGCACTCCCATGGGTCAAATTCGTAGTCAGTTGGATTATGCAAAAGAATGAAAAGTATTAGTAAAGATTGTACTTGATGTAGAAATTATTTTATATGCACATATATAACGTTTAAAACAAAAATACAACAAGTGAACATCATTCAAAATTCAATCTCTGCCTGTTAACCTATATAACATTATATGATATTATGTACAGACATATATATGTATATATAAATGTGAAACGTAATATAGTATTTACCTAATACAATATATACAATTCATATTATGCTTTCTCGTGTTGTAACAACAAAATTTCAATAGTTTTAACGCGTCAAGTCATATAATTACTTACTAATTACACCTATATTATGTCAATATGACAACTCAGCAATTATGTTGAGCCGACATTTTGTTTTTGTATGCGTGTTTACTTGACTAGGGGGTTTCTTTAACTCTTTAAAAATACAGTTTGTAGTCGTTATGAACAGCAAACGATGAACGTGCTCCAGAAACCAGATAAGTGAAATGGAAAAGAGATAGACAATGTTTCCGAAAAAAGAAACTCAATTATAAATGTAATACAAGAACTGAAGCTTCCGTTGCCGAAAACCAGGTTAGAGGTTATCAAATAAAATATGGAACTGTGGTATATATCCTGAAGTATATTAATTGACGAACAAGAATAATTACTATTGTGAGTGAAAACATAAGCATGGTCAAACTTGCGAAGACTAAATATGAAACAGATACAGTTACTTACGAGAGAATCAAGCATATTATAGGATATTTTGTTATTAAAATCACGAAAACGTGTAACGGCATAATCAGTAATTATCAAATTAAGAGATTGCACTAGATTTACTACACTAGATAATCGAGCCACTACTTCTCTGAATAAGTTTGAACCAACTTTAGGGTTGGTCAACATAAATACTTAGGTTTACCGTTACGAGAATATAATATGTCAAAACCATCCAAGCTGACATGTCAAACACAACTATTGTCGACCTAAAACAACTAATTACCTCTTATTATTATAGCTCTACCTATATTTAAATTGAATGCGAAATGTACAATCCCAATAATTAAAATTAGTCAATTCCATGTTAAGTATATGTACACTACTAATTATAGAGTCACCATCTGCCTTAATGTTATTTGTATATAATCGGCATAGAGATGGTAAGAGTAGCTGATCTAAGAAGAAATTAAAGAATGTTAATAAAAATGGAGAAGATTAGGGAAGATAATATTCCTCCCTGTATTACGTCACACCTGATTTGAAGATTGGCTTAATCGGAAGATTAAGAAGAGAATTTGAGATTTTGGCGATAAAGATGTCAAGATCAACCATGTAAAAGAATTTGTAAAGACGATGAGTACAATAACCTTATGACCTTTCTGTCATAAAAACCCTCTAGAATTTCCTCTTCAACTTTGAGATTCAGGCAGGATTCCAATCAAAGCTTTGTTCCAAACTGACACTTGTTGGTGAAATATAGATTTCAGAGATTTTGATAAAAAGAAAACACTTTTATGTAAGACAGTCTTCCGAAGGTTTAAATTTTTATACAAGATAAATTAAATCGTGCTGCGTAAACGAGATTTGATAATTGCCCATACTCCATAACAAATATTAGTAACAAGGCGTAATAATTAAGAATTATCATGTGATAATTAGATACACAAGGAAGAATTGGCAAATAACTACATCTATGGACATTATATTATTGAGAGGAACGTAAAAAAAAGTTTAATATGTTATCATTACGTACTGGCCGACCATCTGCATTGGATGTAATTTATAAAAAGAAGGATTTTAACTTCTATTTCCAAGTTTCATTTGCTTTTTTTTTCGATTCTGAGTTAATTTAATTAATGAAAGAATTTTTACAAATTTTATAATTTTTCGTCTTAAATTTATTGTAGTTGTGTTACGTCATCATTACTTGAACAATTTAAGTGATAATGCCGAGAGCGGTAACTTAAATTTAAAATGGTTATACATAATCAAGTGGTTCAAACATTACGAGTTTTCAAGTCTGCAATTTTTCCCAAATGTTAAATGACACCGACTGACTGGAGAATGTACAAGACGTAAAGGACAATGTAGCAAAAAAGTAACAGCGAGGGACGTCAGATTTATTGAAGTCATACTTCTTTTGGCGCGTTTGGAAAAACTATGAGAGTGAATTTTTCCGATGCACGCGCACACGAATACCTAAAAGCGACACTATGAAGTTGGTTGGTTAATTGTCTCTCAAGTAATCGTGGTAGAGCCAAGCGGCGGCTTTTGCCGTCGCAGGAATGGGCCGGCTCGTCCGGATAAGTACCACGGCCTCGCAGAATACCGGCGTGAAGTAGAGGCATCTTGTGCTTCTGCGTTTCGTGCGGTGAGTGAGGTAACCGGAGGCCCTCTCCCCCCTCCCCCCTCCCCAAATATGGTAGCGGTATATAATTTTGAGCTACCCCAGGAGGGTACCAGTACCTACGGTTCTGGAGAATCCCTCACTGAGCATCCACGTTCAGGCTTTCCTACGCTACCTAATCGTGGATGCTCAGTCTGCCCCGCGTATTCTGGGGGGGGCAATATTCCGCTCTCTTTCTTTCCTACTCGAGGCAAACGCAGCTAAGAAACTATGGCATCCCCTACCGCGCTCGCCGTGGATTTCTGCAATATCAGGGACTCCACTCGAACCTTAGCGCCGTTCATTACCATCTTGAAACGGCGAAGCCGGCCTTGCTTTTCTTACAGAGACTCAGATATCGTCTCCGGCTGATACCTCTTATCTCCATTACCCGGGGTACAAACTGGAACACTCCTTTGTGCCCCGTGCCGGAGTTTGCGTATACGTCAGAGATGATATCTGTTCTCGACGCCTCGGTAGTCTTGAAGGTTTGGACCTTTCTACCCTTTGGCTGCGCATCGACAGCGACGACCATCCGCGCGTCTATGCGTGCCTTTACAGGTCCCATAGCGGTAATACCGTAACTGACCGACTCATCGACCACATCCAAATGGCTACAGATTCCGTGCTACAACAGATCCCATCCGCAGAGATCGTGATTCTCGGCGATTTTAATGCCCACCACACCGATTGGCTCGGTTCTCGCATAACCGATCATGCGGGAGATCTGTTCACGACTTTGCATTAGCATATGGCCTGACACAACTGGTAACCTCGCCGACGCGGATCCCAGACGTGGAAGGTCATACACCTTCCCTGTTGGACCTTTTGCTGACCTCACACCCGGACGGATATTTGGTCTCAGTCGATGCCCCTCTTGGCTCGTCGGACCACTGTCTGATCCGGAGTGTAGTGCCTATCGCGCGCCGATCCCGAACGCGATCTGCGGGGTTCCGCCGTGTGTGGCACTATAGGTCGGCAGATTGGGATGGAATGCGGTCTTTCTTTGCTTCCTACCCATGGGGGCAGGTTTGCTTCTCGCTGGATGATCCCAACGTCGTTGCAGATTCTGTCACCGATGTGGTACTTCAGGAATGGAACTTTTATTCCGTTCTCTGCAGTGCCTGTCGGAGGTAAATCCCAGCCTTGGTTTGGTCGCACCTGCAAAATAGCGTCACGCCGAAAGCGGAAGTGCTACCAGGCCTGGGCCGATGCATCGGCGTCTCGGGATGCAAAACCAGTGCTCTTAAAACGAGTACAACTCTGCCTCCAGGTCCTTCAAAAGAGTTATCGCTGCGGCAAAGTTAAAGCACATTGGCAGAATTGGCGAGAGATTAGTTCGCCTCCCATCGGGATCCCGCGCATTCTGGTCTCTCGCCAAGGCTGTCCAGGGGAATTTCTGTCAGCCATCTCTCCCATCTCTGCACAAGGAGGATGATTCGGTGGCCCATACTGCAAAAGAGAAAGCCGATCTCTTGGGCTCTCTTTTTGCGTCCAACTCGACTCTTGATGACCGGGGAAACTCTCCACCTACCATCCCGTGGTGTAAGTGCTCCATGCCGGAAATTCAGTTTCTGCAGAGCTCAGTGCGAAAGGCACTCCGCTCCTGGACATTCATAAGTCGAGTGGGCCGGACGGAATCCTCCAATTGTGCTGAGGATGTGTGCCCTGAGTTGGCACCGGTTCTCACGCGTCTTTTCCGGCACTCCTACTCTTCAGGCGTCGTCCCGGAATCTTGGAAGACAGCATCTGTGCATCAATACCGAAAAAGGCGACCGCTCTGATCCGTCCAACTACAGGCCTATTGCCATCACCCCCTTGTTATCTAAAATAATGGAGTCACTCATCAACACCCAGCTCCTGAGGTACCTGGAGGAACACCAGCTGATCAGTGACCGACAGTACGGTTTCCGTCGCGGACGATCAGCTGGTGATCTTCTAGTTTACCTGACTCACCGATGGGCAGAAGCAGTTGAGTCTAAGGGGGAGGCTTTGGCGGTTAGTCTGGACGTAGCGAAAGCATTTGATAGGGTTTGGCATAAAGCGCTTCTTTCAAAGCTTTCATCTTACGGGGTTCCTGAGAGATTGTGCAACTGGGTCACCAGCTTCCTCACGGATCGGAGCATCAAGGTTGTTGTCGACGGTGCATGCTCGGACCCCAAACCCGTGAATGCTGGTGTTCCACAAGGCTGTGTGCTATCTCCCACTCTGTTCCTTCTGCATATCAACGACATGCTACAAATCAGTAGCATTCATTGCTATGCAGACGACAGCACGGGTGATGCCCTATATACAGGCCGTGCGAATATTTCTCGGGAACACGTCGAAGAGTGCCGGAACAAACTTGTGTCTGAAGTCGAGACCTTGTTATTCAAAGTCTCGGATTGGGGTCGACGTAATTTGGTCCTATTCAACCCCAAAAGACACAGGTTTGCGCGTTCACCGCTAAAAGAATCCCTTTGTCGTTTCTCCTCTTTTGAGAACATTCCCTTATTGCCTCAGCCAGTATCAGAATCCTTGGCGTTGACATATCGAGCGACGTTCAGTTCCGTGGTCACTTGGAGGGAAAGGCCAAATTGGCCTCCAAAAAGCTTGGTGTGCTCTGTAGAGCGGGACAGTATTTCATGCCGGTCCACCGTTTGCAACTTTATAAGGCGCAAGTTCGGCCCCACATGGAATACTGTTCTCATCTCTGGGCAGGGGCACCCCAGTGCCAACAACTTCCATTTAACCGCATCCAACGTCGGGCGGCTTGAATTATCGGCGACCAGGCTGTTTTTTGATCGGATTGATCCTTTGGAATTGCGAAGAGATGTTGCTTCTCTTTGCATTTTTTACAAAATTTTCCACGGGGAATGTTCTGAGGAACTGTTCGGATTGATCCCAGCTGCTGAGTTTCACCATCGTACATCGCGACTGAATTCGAAGTTCCATCGATACCACCTAGATGGTTGGCATTCCACCACAGTGCGTTTTAATCGAAGTTTTCTGCCACGCACTTCGACTTTGTGGAATCAGCTGTCGCCAGCAGTATTTCCGAATAGTTACGACTTAGGGACCTTCAAGAAAAGAGCTTATTCCTTCCTTAAAGGCCGGCAGCGCATCTGGAGCTCCTCTGGTGTTGTGGATGTTCGTGGGCGTCGGTGATCACTTACCATCAGGTGAGCCGCACGCTCGTTTGCCCCCTTCTTCTATAAAAAAAAAAAAAAAAAGTTTTCGTAAGAACTGATAATTATATTCAGGGTAGTTATGCAAATATATATAAGAATCTACAAAACCTGTTTTATATCAGTCGAGATAAAAAAAAATATTCATACATGAGTATTTGTGTGATTTTAAATTATATATGGTGGTGAATAATAATTTATTGTGAGTATTCCTGATAAAAGTTCTTTCATATTGTAAATTTTTTTACGTGGGTTCATAAATTTGAGGTTAACTGTCGAAAGGTATTCTGTTTATTTGTTTACATTATAATATTGTTTATATTATTACATTATTATTTGATAAATCGTTTATTCTATTTCTTTTTGATATCTTTTTTTTTCTGTGTCCAGATATAAAGAAACTTAATTAAAGTTTTGATGTTTTCTTAATGCTCACTGTATAATAATTTTTTAAAACGGTCGTTATTTCCTTGCTCAATAACTGAAGGGGCGTATATGGGTAAATGTGAATATAAATATACGTTACCGATGACTTTAAGTGGAGATTTTAATGTTAATTTCAACTCAGAACGCTCACGTACTTATTAACTTTTACTTGAAGATTTAAATGAAGATTTAATCTATGTGAACCTTACGGTTTCTACAACATGACATGATGTTCATCAATTGATGCTGTATACATCGATATTTAGAAAACGTTTCTACTAGACCGTTTATATCATATTTTAGCTACCATAAACTTGTGTTGTTATATTATTAAAAAAAACTTTTTTTACCTTACGTTACTATATTATAGACGCATAGACACAGACAGACTGTAATCGCTGTTCGCTAATAAGTGAGGCGACTACAATAAACCCACCGAATGATAGTGGTCTTTAACCAGCTGTGACCACCAGTCTTCTTTTAGGCTGCTAAAGAAGAATAACATATTAAAATTCACTATAGAATTATTTTTAAAGCAATTTATGTTTTGTAGTGATATCTTTATTAGCTTTTTTTTCATAACTTCCAAACGTTTAAATTTACTGAATAAAATAATACAGAACCATTTACGTGAGTTGAACTTAGCTCATCTTTTGTTTAATATTGATTGATAGTTTTACGCGTCCATACTTAACATCGTGTTACAGATGTAAATACATGAACTAGTTACAAAGACCCCGCACATTTACACATTAAATCACGGCTGATGTTTATAAGGCTTCTTTGTAATCTCAGTATTTCTAAAGCCTTTCCACTCTATTTCTATTTTGTAAAATATTGAAAAACAGAAAACTTATGTTTATACAAAGAATACTTTTCCTGATTATCCGATTTAAGGCTAAGACTGCTGCAGTTCCTCTCCTGCAAATTGGCCTGGCCAAAATAGAGACAACAAGTAGGCATGCATTTGTTTGGAAAATTTTCCCTGTTTCTTTTTTTTTATTTAAATTTAAAATTTTTGCTTTAGGTATCAAATAACTTATCATGCGATATGCACGCTGTGTCCTTCTTTTATGTTATTTGTAAGCATGTATGTACATTGTATTCAGTTTAGTAGAACTAATAAAAAAACAAGATAATTGATATTTTTTGACATATACATACACAAACACACGTTTTATTAATATTTTTTTACAACGAAATGAAATAATCTGTTTAATTTATAGATTGGGACGTGTAAGGCACATAAAATATTGTAAATGTTTAATCGCTATTTAATTGAAAAATACATTTTAGTGCATTTCATAACTCTTTAAATACTCGGCCAGAGTCGAAGACTTGACGCTCATAAAGTGTCATCTAGTGTGCTACAATGGTTAATTGCTAACTATCCGGTGACACCACTAGTTGCTTCTTGTACAACTGAATTGTCCTTACCTACGTCACAAACATCCGTTTTATTTTTTTATAATAAAATAACCAACCTAATAAGAGGCACGTAAACTCTCACTATAGCAATCGGTCTCGTAAACAATTGATAATCACCATGCGTAAAAAAAACAACGTTATTAATATTGAAGTTGAATTAACTACTTAATATACTGGTGAAACTTTAAAGAAATGGAGATTGCTTCATTTATGCTATTCGTCATTATCCTAATCGTATTTATTTAATTTATTTCATTCTTAGCCTATTTAAAACCACTGCTAATCCATACCGCTCTTCAAGAATGCGCTAGTAATTCCACTCACATTAATTGGGCGTTTTGCCTACACACACTACGCTGGGTTAGCGGACGCAGGCACCAACGCGGTGTGCGCAGTGCCGGTACACACGTACTAGATCACTAATCTATAAGATACGGGTACGGCAAAATTACATGGATTTTCCTCAGTAGTTGGCAAATTATGTAGCTAATAAAGTTATTATCAAAGAAAAAAGCTAAGCTTATTTCTTTTATTTATATCTCTCGCCCTCGCTCGCTTCACAGTAGTTTATATTGTTAAACTTTACAGAAATTTGACGATTGTATCCCATAAAATTGAGTTGAATCGTAGAAGTGATTTGCGAGTCTATAGTGAAGGAACAAACAAAGAAACATTAATTTATATACATATGTATAAGTGTTCTATCTGTAATAATGGTCCTATTTGAAAGGTATTGAGAACCAGCGTAATTACAGGCATTGTACCTTAATCCTCATAAGCGACAAAGCATCTGTAACTTCCATCGATTGAAGTTGTTTGCTGGTATCTGTGCAGTAGCCACTAACCATCAGATGGACTGATATATACAAGAAAAATTTAACTATTTGATTTATTCACAAAGTACTTACTGTCTCGTCCGTTGTCCGTTTGACTGTACTGGGTCATGCCAAATTGAATTCCCCCCATGGATGAAAGCGAGAACCAATACATATATGCTTGCTTTATGCTAACATGTATTTCTTTCACACCTAGGGTTGACTGGCAAAGAATGCCTAACGTCATTTAGTCCACCGATTGTTAACCTTAGTTTAAAAGAATAAGAAAACAAGTTGATACTTTAGTTCTAATTTTAGGCTAACCTTAACAACACAAGTTATTTAAAAAAAAAACGGGATAATATTATAATTATAATGTTATATTAAGATTAATTATAAAGTAAGTTTTATAAATTTATGAGAGGTGGTGGCGTTAGAAAATCTTACACCCTGTCGTCACCGATCGCCCTATGAGTAGATAAAGGATATAAAAATATATAGAATAAAGCCTCAGCAATCTCATGGCTTTCTACAGGTGATGGAATATTCATTTCAACAAATACCAGATGGAAAATAAACAGACGGCGACAAGCAGTGTTTAAGATGCTGTCGCCAATCCGCCTTGAAGATTACGGTAAACTGGTTGTCCAATTGAGGGCTATGATCTCACAGATAAAGACCCTACACCAGTACGTAACTCTGAGTAGAGGACGTTTTTACATTTATCGCTTAACAGACAGTTCAACAATGGCAGTACCAGACACTACGTCTCTCAACTTCCACTGGTCTGAACTTATCCAGTTCCAGGTTTACCGGTGACCACAAGTTTTTTCTGTAGAAAATTTTACAAAATGTTTTTATAGGAAGGCCTGTTTTGCCGCCTCCTCTCAGATATATTACATTTTCTAACATGAATTTTAGTTATACTATTTACCTTAATACTACTACATTAGCGTTACTTAGTTTAGTTTAATGGTGTAATATAGGCTTCTCTAGGAAAGCACCAGCTTTAGCAGGCATACATTCCTTAGAAGGTTTGCCATTACTGACCACGTTGGGCAAGGGGCTTAGTGAGGGTATCATTAGTCTATGGCATTTAGGTTCGACAATTTCAAAAGAATATTCCGCCAACATTTGGATCATTCGCATGAATGCTCATTCATTTACCTTGAATGTAAGTATTACTTACGCTAATGCTTTTTACTGACTTGTCCTACATATGAAAATTACAGCATTGTTTGTGTTTTTCTCAGTTCATTGTCGCGATCGATTACACTAGCTTCTTAGCAAGTTGCCTACTTACCATTGAAACAATCTCGTAAGTAATATTCTTTGTTAATTTGGTGAACTTCAACTTTTTCATTAATACCATTACAAAAAGTATACCTTTATTTACGAATTCGGTAAGACACATTTCATTAAAGTGAAGAGTTAAACTATAACGTATATTAATATTTTTTAGCTGCAAGAAAAAACCAAATTAAGAGTAGTATGTTTTAATTTGAATCGCTTTTTTCACTGGCAAAACTAAGACATACTCATAGAAAGAAAAAAACCGATTACAATTCAGACAGTTCAATTGTATTGGATTGCAGCAACGAAAAGGCAACTGACTCAGCATTTTTCTAAAGTGGTGTTGATTCTGCCGATATTTTGTTGGCACATTTAACAGACTTACGAGCGCTGTTCAGATACATCGAGTTAAAGAAATATTGTGAAATATAGAAAAGTAAAAAAGTTATAATTTAATACAAATTTAAAGTAGCGTGCTTAGTTTGATGAATTACGTACTGAAACCTTTTCTTAATGCTTTGTTTCATAACTTTATCACTTGTTGATAGGAAGATATCATTAAATAAGTTATTGAGAACAAAACTTATTAACAGTAATTTCATATAAAAATACTATATTTTTCTTTTACATTTTATATCTGATTTTAGAATTGATGTTGTTTATTTACTGACAATACTATGACGTCGCTAGACTAATATTAAGTTTTCGATGATTTCACAGTTGATAGTGTTCCTTCCATCTTTTCTGTTATTTTAAATATATAATAGTTTTAACAAAATCTAAAATTTATGTTTGTAAATCTATTTTTCAGCTGTCTATATTTGCGGAACTTTTGTGCCAGTTGGCTGCAGCTATTTTTTATCAGATCGGCTGCCTGCCAGTTTGTCAAATTGCAACATAGAAGAATAAAATCTAGATTAATAATGACGTGTTGCAACAATGTAAATTCTATTTCTTCTACATTTAGATAATAATAATATTTACGCCAATATAAAATAAATATCGATCTAAAAAGTAGTAAAAAGTCTTTTGAAGAATATAACGATTTTTATTGGTCAAGATTGGTTACTTTAAGTTATTTTCATCATATAATGGTTATTGAATGATATATTTTATAGGTAATGGGAGATGAAATCATACTAAGTTATAGAACTTAGGCTCTAAAAAATTTAAATTTTGTACGCTGTCTACACGAATGTTCTGTGTTTTGAAGTTTTTACCCACTTATAACTTGTACGTACAATTTGTAATTTTGGATACGTATTAAAACCGATGCCAATACAATAATATGGTATCATAGAGCTGTTCTAATGATAGAGCTAATGGGTAACGGAATCCTTCAATGGTTATGCTTAAACTCGACTTGTTTACTAGATTTGCCTAAACAAGCCAAATTTACTGACGAAGAGGAGCTGATGACAGAGGAAAGGAAAGAAATATTAATTTGTAACTAATTCATTATTTGATTAAAAAAATATCCAAACGATACTGAAATGATACGATATGCATAAGATTTCAACTCAATAATAAAGGAAGTAAAATTAAATACTGGCAACAAACTCAAAGAAGTCGAGTAGCTCACTCGACTCTACACGGCCTGGAGCTTTCGATTTTTTTCTACGTATTCATTTCCACGTTATAAGTTACTCATTTAAAATGCTCCTCCTTGTTCTAAATAATCCATCTAAATTAAAAATTAGTAATTTACATTCTATCCGTCTACTATACAGCTACTTGACACGTTGTCAATGATATACGAGCAGTGGATTGCGCCTCTCTGAGTCAAACTTTTCATGTGAAGTGTAGTAGTGTCTTTATTAAAAAAAACCTACTCTGTTTATCTCATTGATCTAAAGAGGTACGGAAAACCTTCACTGCCACGTTGATATTTCTGATGTCAAGGTTTATTCATTAGATCTTTAAATACAAAGTAATACATCAATACTATGATATTAAACTAGTAGAACCCTCCGGTCTGTCCATTGAAAACATTCGCCACAAACTGATTGCGGGTGAAATTGCTTTGCTTCTTTCGTTAGGTTTTATTTATATTTGTCCTCATGACTAGGAAAAACGATTTATTTTGATTTGGGTCCCAACGGGTAGCGCGACTGAGCGCTGATCGTGAGCGCCATTCATTATTTCGCGCCTCAGAAACATTTACGCAGCGTCAGAAGCGCTTAAGCTCAATTCTTAACACCAGTGGCGTTTAGTTAGCAAGGATGAATTATGAACGCACTCGTCAAGATCGTGAGTGAAAAGAAGATAATAAATGGAATACGGTAGGCAGAGACAGAAGAACAGTGCCAAGCTCGCCAAGACCCCGCCGGTCCCCGTCACAAATAAAATTACTGCTGTTATGGCTAATCAGGAATGGGAACGGCGTGATATAGAAAAAATTTGGTTACTTCTACACGAGGAAATCCTTTAATTCAGTACGGCTTGCCAGCGCCATTAGTAGAAGAGGAACGGACAGACAAAGAGCAGGCAGCGGAAATAAGTTATAATTCAGAAGAAGTTACGAAATACATTGAATGGCGTCCAAAATCTGACGGAATCTAGCTTAAACAATGTTTAAAATATTTTGTGTATAGAATCGTTTCTTACTATATTAAGTTTTATTACACGAATTAAAGAACGAGTGCATCATGGCTAATCGAAGAGCAGTAAAGGCGGTTTATAGAATCCTCGGATTCTAGATTCGAAAAAATTATCGAACCTCGGGTAGTCTTACAATGCTTTTTTGTGGCGATTTTAGGCAGACTTTACCTGTTGTACCATGGGGAACAAAGGGTGAGACAAAGAAGAGCTAAATGCGCTTAACAGTGAACATGCGGGTGGGAATAGAAGGCAACACAAATGTACAATAGTTTACTGATTTATTTGTTAAAAGTTAGTGAGGGCACATATCTGAAAGATGATGGTCAAATAGCTTTGCCTGGTAATTTTTGTCGCAAACTACTTTCACTTCTAGACCTAATTTCTTTAGCTTATGGTGATCAAATACAAACCACAACTCCTGAAAACTCTTGGCTTTGCGATACGTGATGTTGACACTTCGAAAAGATAAAGCTGCAAATATTAACTCGGAGATTCTTACTCATGTTGAGGGAGAAAATATAGAGCTTATTTCTATTGACAGAGTTATAGGGTAAGATAACTCTTCCAATTATCCAGTCGAATTATTAAACTCTCTTAGTGCAACTTTCAACTCACAAAATTATCAAAAAAGGGGTCCCGATTATTCTGTCGCGAAATTTTAGCCCTTCGAAATTGTGTAATGGTACGAGGCTTAAAGTAACTTTCTCCAGCGTAACATCATAGAAGTGGAAATTTCGACCTTGTATACCTCAAATCCCGCTTATTCATAACAATTTCCCATTTCGCTTTAAACGTGTAGAATTTCCGGTTAGCTTTTGTTATGTAATGACCATGACTAGCACATGGCCATACGCTCTATGCTGCAAGCGAGGACCTTAGTGTTAGTTGCTTTTCGCAGATCTAGCTCTACATGGCTCTCTCTTTCCCCAATCTCTCTCTGTCCCCAATCATACTACTTCAAACCTTGCATAGAAAGAAGCTATTATACGTAAAAATAAACACCACGCGTAAAAAGTTGCAGGCATATGTAGTACCTTATATATGCGATCCTTTTTTGGAACCTGTTTAATTTTTGTTTCAATTAAAATTAAGTGAGGTAGGTAGGAGCTTATGAATGTCCTTCTGGATAAATGGGCAAAGGCCTGATTACATAGATTTTGTTTAATAAAATCTCATAATATTTTTATTTGATTTATTCGATTAGCAATTGGTAACATGATTTGCTAAAACTTCTATGTATTCTAAATTCGTTGTTTCAAGAAACCAATGTATATGAACATCAATCAAAATATGTATCGTTTATCGTATCAGTCAACTTCACCCTGCGGCACTATGTCGTGAAATTCATCAATTGTCATCAATAACTTGTATTGAGACCGATTGATTTCTAAAAAAACTAAAAAGACTTTGACAATTTTAAGATTTGCAGAGATTTGAGAATTATCTAAAAGTAATCTCTTCTATATTTCACCGCGTAGGTTTTGTAAGGGTTGAAATAATTAAAATACTAGAAAAGTCTCGGCGGCCTCGGACTAATGGCATCATAAGCATATTTAAAATACCTAACTTTCTTGTGTATTATATATATAGACTACTATCCTTACTTAATAAAAAATACTATTATACAATATGTATATACATATATAAATATTCTACTAAACAAGGGATAGATTTTAATTATTTCATTAATTTGGACTACATTAATGAAATTCATCACACTTTTCATATTACTTTCCATGATTATCTTTTTTTATTATGGTCTAGGCGTATGGTCTATAGTGGTAACCTTTTTGAATGCTCATCTATATTTGGGTGCAACCCTTGTCAACGAAATGTAAGTGATTCCGTTATTACGTTTTTAAAAATTGTTAAGTCACTAATCGTTTATATTTAAATAAGTATAATCTAAACTAACAGGTGTAACGAACCTCATCGGCACGTGGTGGACTCTGTTAGTCAACAAATGGTATTGGGCACCAGTATTACTAGTACGAGGCCTCCAGCGATAAGCTTACTAACCCGCTCGTCCAACTTAAAGAGTTTGGACAGACCCTTTAGGAACATATCCGGCTTTAGGGGGCGATTTCCTGGTGAGGCCTACATTCAGCAGATCACTTAAATTTTTTATAAAGTAGACAGACATAAAGAACATTGTACATATCCATTTTACGTCTGTTCTTCTACAAAACACGTTTTAACTTAAATTCGTGAAGTAATATGTTCTGGCCTGATTTATCCAATGTTAAGCTTAATTGCACATGGCATTGTAGCCATTTACTATTCATATTCTACTTACTTAAGCTATTGTTTCGAAAATTTAGGACAAGGGTTACAAAGTTATCTACCATCGGCTTTGTAAGCGCTTGGTAACCGTAATCTATTACAAATTTCAGTGACCAAATGTAGATTAGTCCATTCCTGGTTTAAAATTGTTACATCCTACTAATATTTTATTTAACTAGTAACGTAGGTTCGAATGCCAGTATCGGTAACACAAAAATGTTTATTTGGAATTTTAACTACGGAATGTATCTGAGAAATCGAAGACGTGTGAAGTCCACCAACCCGAACTGGAACAGATTTTCGAACTCTTCCCGGCTCCTAAAATTCTCCCTAAAACGAGAAAAAACATTTACCCAGCTATGAGATATGAATAGGTCGCTACTGTACATATTGAATATTTCCGTACCTCTTTAGATCAATGAGATAAACAGAGTAGGTTTTTTTAATAAAGACACTACTACACTTCACATGAAAAGTTTGACTCAGAGAGGCGCAATCCACTGCTCGTATATCATTGACAACGTGTCAAGTAGCTGTATAGTAGACGGATAGAATGCAAATTAATAATTTTTAATTTAGATGGATTATTTAGAACAAGGAGGAGCATTTTAAATGAGTAACTTATAACGTGGAAATGAATACGTAGAAAAAAATCGAAAGCTCCAGGCCGTGTAGAGTCGAGTGAGCTACTCGACTTCTTTGAGTTTGTTGCCAGTATTTAATTTTACTTCCTTTATTATTGAGTTGAAATCTTATGCATATCGTATCATTTCAGTATCGTTTGGATATTTTTTTAATCAAATAATGAATTAGTTACAAATTAATATTTCTTTCCTTTCCTCTGTCATCAGCTCCTCTTCGTCAGTAAATTTGGCTTGTTTAGGCAAATCTAGTAAACAAGTCGAGTTTAAGCATAACCATTGAAGGATTCCGTTACCCATTAGCTCTATCATTAGAACAGCTCTATGATACCATATTATTGTATTGGCATCGGTTTTAATACGTATCCAAAATTACAAATTGTACGTACAAGTTATAAGTGGGTAAAAACTTCAAAACACAGAACATTCGTGTAGACAGCGTACAAAATTTAAATTTTTTAGAGCCTAAGTTCTATAACTTAGTATGATTTCATCTCCCATTACCTATAAAATATATCATTCAATAACCATTATATGATGAAAATAACTTAAAGTAACCAATCTTGACCAATAAAAATCGTTATATTCTTCAAAAGACTTTTTACTACTTTTTAGATCGATATTTATTTTATATTGGCGTAAATATTATTATTATCTAAATGTAGAAGAAATAGAATTTACATTGTTGCAACACGTCATTATTAATCTAGAATTTATTCTTCTATGTTGCAATTTGACAAACTGGCAGGCAGCCGATCTGATAAAAAATAGCTGCAGCCAACTGGCACAAAAGTTCCGCAAATATAGACAGCTGAAAAAAAGATTTACAAACATAAATTTTAGATTTTGTTAAAACTATTATATATTTAAAATAACAGAAAACATGGAAGGAACACTATCAACTGTGAAATCATCGAAAACTTAATATTAGTCTAGCGACGTCATAGTATTGTCAGTAAATAAACAACATCAATTCTAAAATCAGATATAAAATGTAAAAGAAAAATATAGTATTTTTATATGAAATTACTGTTAATAAGTTTTGTTCTCAATAAGTTATTTAATGATATCTTCCTATCAACAAGTGATAAAGTTATGAAACAAAGCATTAAGAAAAGGTTTCAGTACGTAATTCATCAAACTAAGCACGCTACTTTAAATTTGTATTAAATTATAACTTTTTTACTTTTCTATATTTCACAATATTTCTTTAACTCGATGTATCTGAACAGCGCTCGTAAGTCTGTTAAATGTGCCAACAAAATATCGGCAGAATCAACACCACTTTAGAAAAGTGCTGAGTCAGTTGCCTTTTCGTTGCTGCAATCCAATACAATTGAACTGTCTGAATTGTAATTGGTTTTTTTCTTTCTATGAGTATGTCTTAGTTTTGCCAGTGAAAAAAGCGATTCAAATTAAAACATACTACTCTTAATTTGGTTTTTTCTTGCAGCTAAAAAATATTAATATACGTTATAGTTTAACTCTTCACTTTAATGAAATGTGTCTTACCGAATTCGTAAATAAAGGTATACTTTTTGTAATGGTATTAATGAAAAAGTTGAAGTTCACCAAATTAACAAAGAATATTACTTACGAGATTGTTTCAATGGTAAGTAGGCAACTTGCTAAGAAGCTAGTGTAATCGATCGCGACAATGAACTGAGAAAAACACAAACAATGCTGTAATTTTCATATGTAGGACAAGTCAGTAAAAAGCATTAGCGTAAGTAATACTTACATTCAAGGTAAATGAATGAGCATTCATGCGAATGATCCAAATGTTGGCGGAATATTCTTTTGAAATTGTCGAACCTAAATGCCATAGACTAATGATACCCTCACTAAGCCCCTTGCCCAACGTGGTCAGTAATGGCAAACCTTCTAAGGAATGTATGCCTGCTAAAGCTGGTGCTTTCCTAGAAGCCTATATTACACCATTAAACTAAACTAAGTAACGCTAATGTAGTAGTATTAAGGTAAATAGTATAACTAAAATTCATGTTAGAAAATGTAATATATCTGAGAGGAGGCGGCAAAACAGGCCTTCCTATAAAAACATTTTGTAAAATTTTCTACAGAAAAAACTTGTGGTCACCGGTAAACCTGGAACTGGATAAGTTCAGACCAGTGGAAGTTGAGAGACGTAGTGTCTGGTACTGCCATTGTTGAACTGTCTGTTAAGCGATAAATGTAAAAACGTCCTCTACTCAGAGTTACGTACTGGTGTAGGGTCTTTATCTGTGAGATCATAGCCCTCAATTGGACAACCAGTTTACCGTAATCTTCAAGGCGGATTGGCGACAGCATCTTAAACACTGCTTGTCGCCGTCTGTTTATTTTCCATCTGGTATTTGTTGAAATGAATATTCCATCACCTGTAGAAAGCCATGAGATTGCTGAGGCTTTATTCTATATATTTTTATATCCTTTATCTACTCATAGGGCGATCGGTGACGACAGGGTGTAAGATTTTCTGACGCCACCACCTCCCATAAATTTATAAAACTTACTTTATAATTAATCTTAATGTAACATTATAATTATAATATTATCCCGTGTTTTTTTTAAATAACTTGTGTTGTTAAGGTTAGCCTAAAATTAGAACTAAAGTTTCAACTTGTTTTTTTATTCTTTTAAACTATGGTTAACAATCGGTGGACTAAATGACGTTAGGCATTCTTTGCCAGTCAACCCTAGGTGTGAAAGAAATACATGTTAGCAGCTGCAAACGTTCGAATAAATAATCTTCAATAATAAAAAAGAAAAGTAAATTTAATATTAATATCAAATACATAGAATAATTTTCAATGCAAGGTATTACAGGTATTTCTCATTTATACATAATGGCATGCCAGAGCAGAGTAGCCTTAACAGTAAAATAAAAGTAAAGAAACCATAATACTGGTTACTTTTTACCGCTGTGAAACACTTTCAGACAGTTTGAATAACGAGGTACTCAGTCATGGCTCAAATAAAGAAAATTGAAGTTATCCTTAAGATAAGAAGGAAAGTTTGGATCGTTCAAACTAGAATAAAGTACTGATAAGATTCAGGTTAGCATCCGGGGGTGGGTGCTTGGGTACTCTGTAGAGTATAATATAGACAAAACCGTCAGACTGTTCGTTAGAATTCTGATTAGTCGTAAGTTTTTGTAATTTTGTCTGTCTCTTAGCGCGGCAAAAGAAAACTATCAATCAGAACAGATTTTGATGCTGGTTTATTTATTATAATTTCCACGTAATACTATGTAATGTTCACATCATGACGTTATGTCTATGTGAAGCAGTTTTTTTCCATGCGGGCGTAGTTAAAGGATAGTATAGTTTTATTAGTACGTCAGCCTACTTTAGTCCACTACTGAACTGGACATGCGGGATCGTGAGCACAGTGCCGTTAACAACCCACTGGCGATGCTGCAGTCACTAGTCTGGGGGTTTGGGTTTTTTGGAGAAAGATAGTATTTTCTCCGTTGTAACGGAGACATAAACAATACAAAATGGGGTGTATCCCATTTTGAATTGTTTATGATAATTGTAGTCTGTTTATTTAGTTCCAATGTCTTTGTTTTACTGATCAATCTAAACTTACATTAGATAAATATAAGTGAAGTTGAGTTTATATACTGTATGTATCGGTTTATTTTCGAAATTACTAAACTGACTTTAAAAATTCGTAATAATCGAGTAGTTGTCAATGAATTATTTACTCGCTACTTCTTCCAATCTCGTGCAAGATTCTTAAAAAATAAGGCCTCGTAAGATATTGCAGTATTTACGACTAATAGTAGTTGAGTGAATAGTAGTTTAAAAATGAATCAAAAGAGTTTTTGTTTCCAAATTTAAAAATTCTGAAGATTCAACTTAGATTATGCTATAGATTTGTCCGGGCAAAGCAGTCACGTTCCACTAGTTTATTATTTTATAATAATCATTATTATTTTATAATAAGTATTCTACCCATGTTCGCTTCGTTGTCAGTCAATCGTAAACTGAATCTTATGATCATCACAAAGTAGCTCCGTAATTTTATGTTTCTTTAAAAACAGACCATTGTCTGACATAACTGACCTAAATATACAAAGGAAACCGGTGGTCATTATTTAACTTAATAAAAGTTCTTGATTCCTAATCAATACGCCACAGTTACGTTAAGTCACAGCATCTCAGCTTCAGACATTATTTCAACGATAAGATTTCAGGGTCATTTAGGTAATTTATACAGACGGAAAGAACAATAATGCACTCAACTTATTTCAGTTTCGTATAATTTAGAAAAAGTCTTCCTTCCTTAGTAGTACTAGTCTCTTTGAAACCTAATCGGAAAAAAAGTGATACGGAATATACCTCCAAGAGATAAAATTTCTCTTTTCACAGACCGAAGAGTTTTATTCTGAGGAGACTTCAAATTTGAGAATTGGTACAGATATTTGACGTTCAAATGCCTTAAAGAATAGCCAATCAAGGATAAAAAAAATTACTGCTTTTATGAAGTGTATCTCCTAAACCGTTAAAGAATTTATAAAAATATATTTTTCATGACAGCAAAGATTAGAATATTAGTAGAAAGAGTGTTTTGTTATATTTCATATATTTAACATTAATTTTTGCATAGGTAACAATAGGTTTTTTTTTTATAATGTGACTTTTCATAGTAGGTTGGTGAATTATGTTATCATAAATTCAAAACACAGCTTCGTTAGACGGTCGAAATATGATGATGCGTTTTTATGACAGAAGTTTTAATGCGACAAACGCGCCATTACCGCAATGCCATATCCGTGTGTAAGCATTTGGAAACAGACACACAGGGGATTTGTCGCCCTGTACAAACTAGGGTAACTCGTGTCCTTGCTTCCTGTTTAATTAAATGAGTTGTAACGACGACTGAAATAAAACTTTGTGTTCTCTCATTAATTTTTCGTGTCTTATTTAAAAGGGTGTCGATCAATATTTACTTGAAAAACGCTTAACAGCAACTGAATTCAATAACTCGAAATTTAAACATAATAATTTGAAATTATTTTATGAAGCAGTTTTAGTGTATTACATATAAGGCAAAATATTTTATCGATCACTTTGCTAATTATATGAGCTCATAAAACATAGACACTAATTTTTTCCTTGGATCATTTTATTATTCATTCATCACTATCGCTACTGGAAGCCTACCTATAACTTTTAAAACAACACATTTATGAGTTGATTGACTATCAAGTAAGTAGGTTTTCAATCAATCCATGTAGCTATTCATATGTCAATTAAATTTTCAACTTACGTCAAAGAGTTAAATGACCGGTTTGATTTTGATGAGCAATATGCAATTAGACAATAAAATTTGTAGTTCGCATTTCAAATACATACGTTATATTCTAACGTGTACTTGAATGTTTCCATACCTGAACGTAGAACATCTTTTCAAATATTTAGGGTAGGTATGACCTGTGCACGCACACCCTTCGAAATTATTATAGGCGACACGCAATTGTGACGAAGATGTTCTAAGCGATGGTATAAAATAATGTGAAAATAGTAATAATTTAAAAAGAACATGTATACTACGCATTACAAAAAAAAATTGTAGTAATAATAATTATCACTGATATATTAATATAAAAAGGCTGAATACTTGTAACTCGAGAAAAATATTATAATTAAAAAAAAAACATTTAATTTACCGTAAATATTGTTTACGTTGTTTTCGTTTACCTAACACGTAGTTTTATAAAGAGAGAACAAAACAGGTAATTCAGGTTATTGCTGGGAAAATTTAATAAAAAATTACAAGGCTCTTAGTGTTTTCTTTGTCAGTTTTTCCGTTTTGAATATTTTTGTCAATAAATAATATAACATTTACAACATATACATATAAATATACCATTTTATGTGTATATATTGTATACATATAAAATGTATAAATATATGTATATATTCATTAATTTCAGCCTATCATAAGTTCGCTGCTGAATCCATCAACTTTCCACAACACTACGCAGGTCGTATGTTCTGCAAGCTATGTGGTCGGGCCATTGCACTACAACTTACTGATTCTTACCGATATGTTGGTTATCATGTTTTTGCTGCGGATATCGTCCTTGTAAAGACGATAGGGAGATTCTATCACAGAAACACTGAGTATAACCCTTTCCATAGCCTAGTATAGCATAGAGCTTATGCTATCTGACCTCTTAGGGCCTGCATTGAAAAACCACGTCCCGATTCCGTAAGTCATCACTGTCAACACACGCTAGTTGTATACTTATTGGGTATTATATCAGTGTTTTTGTTTTCAATACATAATTTAGAAATGATTTGGAAACATTTTTGAAACATGTTTACTTTTTTTTTTAGATAATTTTAGCAGAAAACTAAGGCTCATTTGTTAGCGTACTAAACTAATGCGCTATGGGTTCTAATACCGCTAATTTTTTCAAAAATTTCGAATATCGCTAAACCCACTATTTGTGCGATACACAACAGGTATAAAACTAGAGGTAAAAATAATTTACTCTCTTGTGTTGCGTCCCTTCTCTTTGTCACCGCATCTGTGCCATCCTCTGATCATACCGCATAAACTTCACATCAGGTACGGAACGGTAAAGAATTGAACGGAACGCTTTGTATTTGTGTGCACTTGTGGTTGAGTAATATACCCTACCCATAATATAATATATGCTACCCTATTATAAAATATATCCTATTCAAGTGTTCAGTGTTCGAATTTCGCCAGGAACGCATCACCATTACTACTGCTCCAAGCGCACGACTGAACATAGCCCTACTTCAAAGAGTGCAACTTTGACATTCATCGACTTCCTGCAACACTGTGCAGAGCGTTACTGCATTCCATGTGGCTTTTTCCCCCAACGGTAACTGAAATCGTACACAGTGATCATTGCACCATGGATAGAACTCAGGTTGCCAGCATACTATGAAATTAAACGCGAGCGGTCCGCGCCTGAGCTACCGTGGCTCGTAAAATACAAGTAACAAAACGTAGCTACAAATCGTTACAAATGTAGGTCACTAAGCAAATTTTTTATTAACTTATTATCTCAGCTCATTGGCACAGAGTCTTTTGTCTTTGGTAACAGAACTTACTATTTATTGGTACCCTGGTACGAGAACATATAATAGATGCACAGTACAAATGAAATCAATCCAATTTTAACTGAAAAATAATAAGAATGTAATATATTGTTACAAAATAGTACATTACTAGGTAAAAATAAATTTAAACAAAGATTTTTTTTATGGTAGCGGTAGGCTATATGGTAAGGTAAAGGTAAGTATTACCGTCATACCTGCTACCCCAAGAAGCGCAGAAGAGCAGCAGGTGCGGTGCCGGCCTATATAATATTTGGGACATGGGAGGGAGGATGAGGAGGGGGGTGGGAAAGGAGAGTGGCCCTCCAGTTACCTTTTTCACTGAACGAAAGGCAGATGCCTCTACTTCACCAGTATTCTGATAGGTCGTGGTACTACCCATTTGAGCAGCAGCTGAAACCGCCGCTTGATTCTACACACTTATAAGCATAGTTACATGTTCTTAATATCCACATACGTATATTTTTAAATGTTAACAGTTTCTGAATCTTATCCCAAAAACAGTAAGAATGGAAAAAAATAAAAGGCAGAATTAGATAAAAGTGGTCTATAAGAACTACTGATCCGTAAAATAATGATCCTTGATCAAACGTTTAAACGAACCGTTGTTGTTTATTTACTGCTTGTATTTTAGCGAGTAGCATTCCCGTGTCTAAGTTAGAGCTAAAAGAATTGTATGTGAAGCCCGTGGACAGAAAGGGATATGAATTATAGCATTATTCGTTGTCATTAAAATTTAGATCTGTTCTGGAGCCAGATTTCGGATGGACCCTGAAAAACACTTTATTTTGGTTTTTATTTTTAATTGCAACTTTATTCAGTAGTAGCATTTGCGGAAATATCTTTCAGACTGTTCTATCTCTAATTATATCCCGCGTAGAAAAAATGGTGGTTTGTAATTTATATCCTAAAGTGATAACGTACTTATTACTCCCTTATCATGCGACGAGCCTTACATAAACACTAGAAGAACACATAGCACAAGAACAGCTTCTCAGTTTCTTAGTGGACTAAACTTAGCCATTTAAGTTGATAGCACTTTAAACTTTAATATGGCATGAGATAGACTGATCGGAGTGTCTATTTACTACTTTTACGCCTAGTGAAAACGAATATCTTTATATAGGTCAACTTTTTTTTAAGGAGTACTCCAGGACTTCTAATTATCTACGGGATTCCTTGTGGGAGGTATTCATGGAATAGTATCTCAGCTTTATCTTAGCTCCCTGGGTTCCAGTACTGCATTCGAAATTTCTCTGTTCATACATTTAAATATTTCCATGTGTCTATATATGACATGAAATATAACAGTTTCAAGAAATATGCTTTATTATGCTTTGCTTTCTTGCTATTAATTTTTGCTGTTTTCATATATGTTCTTGATGACGACTTCATCATATAAAAGGAAATTTGTCTACCTCAAAGTTTTGGTGGGGCATACATACACTTTAGTGTAAAGTTCTATAAGTGTTCATTCTAAGAACAGAATTAATAAATAATAATAATTTCACTATTGTAAGATCTAAAGTTTTGTAAAATAAACGTAGTCATATGTAAGTGGAGTAACCGTTCTTGTTTTTTTATGGGAAAGGCGGCAAACGAGCAAGCGATTCACCGGATGGTAAGTGATTACCGTCGCCCACGTACTTCTGCAACTCCATAGGTGCCTTTAAGGGTATTTGGGATATGGGAGGGAGGATGAGGAGGCGGATGGGGAGGGGGAGGGGTCCTCCGGTTGCCTCACTCATCGAACGAAACGCAGAAGCAGAAGATGCCTCTACTTCACGCCGGTATTCTGCGAGGCTGTGGTACCAATCCGGTCGAGCCGGCCCATTCGAGCAGCAGCAAAAGCCGCTGCTTGGCTCTACCACGTTCTAGTATATGACTAATATATGACTCAATAGTAGAATTCCAATTGTTTCAAAGTTGTGATACGCTAAAGGATATTACTGGTTTTAACGTTACTTTAATATTTTTATGTCAGTGAATATAAGCAAAGCTGAATAATTTTCTTATATTTGAAAATTTAAAACATGCTTTTTTCTTTTCGGAATGCTTGAAACAACTTTGTTAAAATGTATGAGAATTTTCTTTTGTTTGTCTTTGTTTTCAAACTTACGGGCTGTGTTCACATGGCCTTAAGAATTCATTAAATCCTAAAGTATCCAGATGTTACGGTGAAAACAAAGTCTAAGGTACTATCTATAAAACATCTACAACATAAATCTATGCCAATAAGCCCGCACAGGGTAAGCAGAGGAGAATACTTTGTATTAAATGTCAATGGACAGTTTTATTCAGTCTTAGCACAAATTTAACACACCATCGTCGCTTTTTTATCAGCTTTTTTAAGTCCACTGGTGAATATAGGTCTCTCCAAAAAAGCGCTAGGAAACGCCAGGTCGCATTTTTAGAAAGAAGCCACAGCGGCTGGAGAAACGGGTTACAGTTAGGGCCCTAGTTATACTTCTCCCCATCACCAGCCTTGGTATTTGGGTTCGGCAAAGTTGAATGGATTTTTTGCCGTCAATCGCTCGCCAGAGGGCCTTGATTGTACACCATGTGTTGACGAGGTTGGTATTTAGAGAAAAAGATAATACTTCTACTACTATACTAATAATTCTACTAAACCGATCAATTAGCCGATTGCCAAAGCCTTGTCTGTTAGTTAGCAGGGTATACAAGTTAAAGGTGAGGTTGGTATTAGGAGAAAAAGTAGGTGTATTCCGCCTAACAGTCTGTAGTCTGTACAAATTTTTCCTCCAAAGTTTTAGAAGTCTATAAGTTATAACAGAATCAACATTGTGCTTGTGTTTTATATGATAGTTTCTATTGACTTCAGCAACCAGGATCCCGTCCTTTGTTACCCTATAACTAAAATTGTTAATAACAATTTTAAGGGCTAGTTGTTACACTAACATGAAAGGAAGGGGATATTGATATTTTATAAATAAATAATTAAAATTTAGGGGACATATGAAGTCTGCTAGAGAACTTGAAGCTATTTAGCGGATTATACTTAACTCCATATCATCTACATAATTACCATTACAACCTGTCACAAGTATTCTGCCGAACATAAAGCACCTTTGAAATTTTCCATAATGTACCGTTCTGAACGACATACCTCGACTCCATAACTTACTCAAAAGAAGAAAGAAGGCCTACGATCATTAGTCGTCTGTTTATTGACTCTTATTTTATTTTTCACTTAACTTTTAGATTATAAATAGGAAAACTATTGCATTATTATTTAATCTTATTCTTTGAATACAGAAAAGTCGATATACGATTAAGTGGCGTATATGAAAGTAGAGAAGTTTCTTTCTTTCTGGGATCGTATGGCACAGCAAGTTTACAAGTTATAGGAGACGGCACAGCTGTGAGACGTTACGCTCCCTCAACTACACCATCTTATGTCAGATGTAACGTTATTGTCTACATTTAAATAGACTCGGGACAAGCACAATACGTTCAGACCGAAAAATCTATGCTGGAATCTTGGTATTCTTTCAACGCATCAATATGGCAACCACACTTGGTAGTCAAATATTTAATTAATTAAAAGTATATTCTTGATTCGAATATGTTTTAAATAAGTTCATTAAATGGTGAGCATTGAAATGAGGAATCGACTTACCTGTAATGACGTAAGTTCAGCGAGAAAGCAGACTATCATCGACAGTGTCTTTTATAACTTCATCAACTATATAAATGAATACGTTTTCTATCCAATCCACAGACCATGCTCTGATTCAGGTTTTTATGTAAGCGGCACATGAATTTGCAGCCTGTTTACCACTTTATCACATTTTATAATATCTTTTATTAACTTAAAAGCCCCTTTTATTATCGATTTAATGCAGATAGTACTTAATTGTAATAATAAGTTCTTACTTGTATTATGAATGTGCAATAAATTTTTTTTATATTTTTATTTACCAAGAAAATGTAGGAAAATGCTTATTTTTTTCATAGACTGTATTTTACTAAGTTGTTTTTGAAACATAAAAGAAAATAATACGAAACTATCAACTGAAAGAGTTACATATGTAATAAATAGAAGAAAATATACATAAGGAAATACTTTATCTGCAAAGTTTCAGCTAAATATAAAATACAAATTACTAAACTATAATTAATCTAACTATAGTGTTGGTGTGTCAAATTATAACTAATTTAATTAAAATTAATTTTGAAGTTATTAATTGACAAGTGATGAAACGTAAATTTAAATGAAAAAATGTAAATACGTTTGTTACTTTTTTTATTGTAATGTTTCAAATGGTATTTTTCTCAGCTCTAGAGGCCTTCGATTACGCAATTCTGTTTTATTAAGTAACTGGAATTAACCAGATTATGTACAAGTAACTTCTTACAAACATTTTATTCTTTAGTTTGTTAGTGTATTTTGGAATTTATATTACTAAACAAAACGCAGAAGTTTTTAATGCTATATTGCAATAGTAGAAAAATTACGTTCAATGTATTCTGTCGTTAAAATTTGCTAAAAAATTATGTTTCAGTGAGAAACAGTGAACGCATAATAATATTCCAGGTGGGATTACAAAAATATGCTCTAAATAATGTGATTTGATTTTATCTCAAGGTCTCACATTTATAAACACTTTATTTAAAAACTTTACTTCGTAAATTCTCATTCCGCCACTGATGGCTATGTCTCGTAATATGTCAACGTTTTTTTGTAGTAAATTACATTGTAAAAATATATTTTATTGAAAATAATGTTTATGTTTTTAAATACGAAAATTACTTAAAATAGTATATTAATTAGAAAAAAAAACGGCCGATTTAATGCAATAGCAGTAAGCGTAGTGCAGCGTACTAGCGTAGCAAAGTGAATTTGTCTATTCTTTCGACCAAGTTATATACCACTTCAATAACGCAATACTTTTATTACAATAGGTATGTGGTTTGGTATACACCATATTGAATAAAAATAAAACGTAGCGTTACTTACGCTTAACGAGTTTTTTTTATTATTAACATATATAAATTATACCAATTCAACTGTTTCTTATTGGGTAAAGGAATTTTATTCACTCGTATGTACAGAAAATGTCTCGGCCTAAATCTGTTTGCAGTTTAGCGAGGTACCAAAGTTCTTTTTGTAGCATTTCATGATTACAGTAGACTAGCAGGCGTCGGTATCGTTGGGTCGATGGACTTATAAACTTTAACAATATGCAGTCGTATTTTTGTTTTGGTTTCTTTATTAAATCTTTTATTAAAAGTTATCGCACTACCTAAATAAGTTGTGTTTGCATAGCATTAATAATTTTTATAGAAAATAATATTATTAATTAATAAATGTGAAAACAAAAAAATAAAAATTTGGGTTTTGTCATAATTCTTTTTTATGTTTTTATTTAAAAGTCATTAATTACTTCCCCCTTGCCTCAATATTTTTAAGTACGTTGATATATTTCTTTACTAATACTTATTATGTTAGCTTTTTTTTTGGTCTCTTTTCAGTAGCAAACTGCAATGATGATTATATTGACGACGAAGTAGCTGTACTCGTACGAGAATGATTGATGTGTTACATTGAAAAAAAAAGAATGACGTATTGTATAAAAATATGAAATAAACAAAAGTGTTAATTGTGTTTTCACTTGCATTTTGTGATTTATAGCCTTTATTTCAGGTCACTAATGGCTTTAAATTATTAATAACCTATATTTTTTAATAACCTTTCCTGCAATATTAATGGCATGAAAATCGAACAAATCAATTCGATTTAGAACTAGTCATCTACTATCAATTATAATCGAATAAACATCATCATCGTTACAGTTTATCACATCGCATGTTCGTAATTGATCCAAGGACTTCCATCGACTTCCAGCACTGTGCAGACATCATCCAGTGCCAAGTCATCTTGCCACTTTCTCTTGATTTCTATAACGATAACCATAGCAATTTTTTGGATATCATCTATGTTGATTACGTGTCGAAAACAAACACCGACCATTTTGTAGGCTAGTGAGCGACTTCCTGATACGGCCTACAGTAAATACGTCTCGGTTCGCCGCATTGTCATAACTGATAACATGTTCTGATTTAATCTCAATAAAATTAGGTATGATCGACTGCAAGACGTGACACAATATACTGAAAGCTGCCCACCCGAGTTAGATACTTCGGTTGGTCACTTGGTCGTGTTTAGCACGTATACGTGCGTACGTATTCATCTACAAATTCGATCCTTGCATTTTCAATAACAATCACTACTGGTTTAATATAGACATTACAAATCAGTTTGTCTTCTTTCGTTTCTCGAGAGCCACTATTTAGGTTATTCTAGTGTCTACAGCAAACCTGCGCTTCTAGTCCGACTTGTCAATCTGGCATCGCTGAAGAGACTGTAGCACCGCCCAAATTTCGACAGTACTGCCTTTCTCTTAGTTTAAAATACGTTAGACATAAGGATGCTTTCTGTCTTACAATATTTTAATAAAGAGCCATAAAAGTTTTATGAAAAAGTATTTATTAGTTTTTGAAAATGTCCATGCTTGATCATGTAAAATTGTATATTAAATTTATGCTATGATATTTTTTTGTTATAAGTACTATGTACCTTAACTATTGGAGAGTCAATGACTTACGGTTTATTTACCTTTATATTTATGTACAACATAAAAAAAAATTTTTTGTTGGATTTATTCCTTTAACTCCGAATGAAACAGGCGTAAACGAAAATAAATACGTTGCTATGCATTCCGTTTCAAAAATAGTCATTTTTAAGATATGTCCGATTCATTTCCGTTTCAATATAATATTTTGACGGATTATATCTTACTGCACATAATAATTTTAACGAATGTTGTTTTACCCTGCACCGATAATCCGTATCATAGTTGTAACAAATGAACTTACAGTGTATATACACGTGTTTTCTTTTTAACCTTTTATATTAAACAAATGCTTTCACTCATTGTTTATTATATGATTCTAATTGAGTATACAATTAAATCATAACGTTAAATTATATATATTTTGAACTCGTGAATCTACAACTTAATTGACAAATTTTGATAATAGACACATTGCTATTTATGTCACATTTATACTCGATGAGAAACTGTGTTCGATGGCACATATTACTGATGTTGGGGAAAAATTATTAATTGAGAATATCGTTACATCAAAATATTCTCAATGCATGGATTTAATCATGGTCACCGATGGATTATTTTATTCAGAAATTTACAAAAATTGGGGTTATAATGCGATACTACCCGTTACGCGACGAGTCTTCAACTGAATCACCCTTGATTCGATGCCTCCGCCCAACATAAAGCGCTTGCTCAATTCTGAGTCTAATTTATTTTATAACTTCTTGTTCAAGAAATAGAGGTTCATTTTGCTTGCGTTGTCGGTAGTGGTAAAGAAAACTCACGCTTCGGGTTGGATGTGCAGCCAATACGCATGTCCACGACGTTGTGTAACATATAAATTCGTATAGAGTACAGAGTTTCCTTGTGTATTAAGTATTTTCTCCACTTCAAGGACTAGGTTTGATACTTTTATTCTCATAGTTTTGAAATGTGGGTAAACTTAAGTTATATCTTAATGAAATAAATTTTTTTCTCCATCCATTTAACTTATTAAATTTATCGACATTGAGTGGATGGACTTAAATTGAATTAGTAATAATTATATATAGGAGACTCGCGCAACCCAGTCCTATGATAGGTTTGCCTATATCTTGCGTGGTGATATAATAAATACATAATTAAGCATACATTTATGATTAAATATATATGCATAACTCAGGTGAAACATTCAAATCCGCGCCGTTTCAACGTGTCACGTGTGGTTCAAGTTTGAACTACTTTGTAATTTAATTATCTTTGCGACCGATTTTGCTACAATCGTTGCTAAAAGATATTTCAACAAATTGTAGTATTTATTACGAGTTAGTTCGTTTTGTAGTAAATAAACATGCATTATTTTAACAAAACGAATGAAACTGTTAATAACTACGATACAATTTGATTATTTCTTTCACAACGGTAAAAAACTTTTCGGTAATAAATGACTTAGGGGGTTCAGGGGTAGCGTACCTGACCGTAGTGTACTCTTGTGTAAAACATTTGTCGTAAACAGTTGACTCTTTCTCCGATCTTATTGCATAAGCGTTACATCAAATACATGCTGGTAAAGCCTAGTGAGAGCCTTAGTACTTGCGTGTAAATTTGCTTCAATTTATTATTAATTTCTTATACTCGTATAAGATAATGTACATACACGGACTTAATGCCTAAAGTAGTCAACCTTTGGGCGATGCAGATATGAAATGAAGTAAGTTTAGGTAATAAAAGAGAGAGTAAGAAAAGAAAAATGAATTGAAATCAATATACAGGCAAAACATAAATACACGCATGAACATGAACACACTTATTATTACATACATATTACTGAGATGATTCTGCCATTTTTATTCTGCCACAACCAATTCCATTAGCCATTCTGTCTCTCATCTCATCGTATAATGGTCAGAGCCACAGGACGTGTGTCTTCTCTCTTGAAGTCCTCGTCGCTCTGTCTACAATCATACGTGCTGCTGTCATCCAATCTCATAGCATACAGCCTCTTACCGAAGCATCTGTATCCAGTCATATGTTGCGGCGCTTCGTGGTTCCATGATCCGTCTTCCGAAAAGTATCGACGCAACTCTCTTCCCTATGACTCACCCTTCCATTGTTACTACCATTCTGCGATTAAGTCAAACTCTATCATTTTCCTCATATCCAATTGCCCACCCTGCAAAACTGCAATGTCATCGCTTATCCTATGCGGCGAAAGATCCGTGTCATTGCATCAGTTTAGTTTGGTGAACCCCAAAACACAATGTTATTTCTGCTAAGAAATAACATTGTGTTTTGACCTAGCTATAGGTACCCCCGCGATATAAATATGTCTGTAAACGAACATTGTTTTACTGCCACGTACTTGGTAAATCAGGGCTTAAAATTTTAATTACCAGTTTTTGTGGTGCCGGCACTAGGGATCGATTTCAGGTCACTGACCTATATAACTGAAATAAAAGGCGAGCGCCCGGCCCCCAGTTAGTTATAAATGTCTAGTTCTACTAACCACTGCTATAAGTATGTCTTTTCTTGGAAGCCCAGACCGAGAGTACGTAATGGATTCTCACGGTTTAGCCGCTTGACTGTACTTTATGTAATAGATGGTGAAGGTAGAATCTATTAGAATATTTTTTAAGTTCCGAACCTACAGAGAGACAAGGGACATTTTCTCATCTTCTTCCTCAGCCTATTTAAGTTCACTGTTAAACATAGGCCTCTCCAAAAAAATTACTGCATGCTGCCATATATGGGCAGATGAGTTGGTGAGCACAGTGCCGGTACCTTCGCACCAAGTCTGTGAGATTTGGGTTCGCTGATAACAGACGGTCTCGAATTCTGATTGGTTAGCTAACAGGGTGTACCACATGCAGGTAAGGTTGGCATTTTGAGAGAAAATACTATATTCCCCTACCCCTGAAGTACCTCTTATGGCAATACTTTGATATCCATATGTTTATACTAATCACCGATTTAATAGTAGTATTATTACTTAGTACTTGATGTATATATATACTCAATACATGAAGTTGTGTATCTTTTTCCAGTAGAAAAATTTCAAAAATATTTTATCGTATTTAATAGATTGTTTTATGTATTACTACTGTGCGATTTCCAAAAAAATATAGCTTTTAATTAAGAAACATAAATACTGAATTTCATGGCAGTATAACAGTATTACATATATATATTGTGATACATTTGTATTACAGGCGAATTGTAACGAAGTTTTGAAGGCGATGATATTTTCGCGGCTTTCCGTTTGCTATTACGACACTCACGGGAACAAAAGGTACAGACGTTCTTATTATGCCATCGCCACATGGAAAACTAAATCATCATTCCTTACTAAAAAGTAATACGGATTATAAACTCTTAGGACAGGGTACCGGCATTGAGTTCACCAACACTCCGGCCCAGCGTGATGAGCGTTGCCGCTTTTATTGAAGGGCTTACGACTAACAAGTACATGGGATTAAAAAAGACGTTATTCGCAAATTAAATTATTGAGAAATAATTTCAAAATTGGCAAGTTCTTAGAAGCAAAATTTATGTAGGGCGACCCTAAATTAGGCATTATAGACCCGGCCATAGGAGATGGTAGCAAGTGCGCATTGCTTGGTCATGGCTTTGGGTCGTGTTAGGAGCAATCTATGGAAGAGGCTTGTGCTCCGCCGTGAATTTATTGTGATTGGATTTAAAGCTAATAAACAATAAAGAATAAAAAATAATATTCTAATCGTTTATTCTTATGGGTCTTTCGTTCACAGACGGCGTAATTAATTTAAAAAAAATTGAAAAATTTCATCCACATTTATGATTACGAAAACCATTTTCCCTAAAGAAAATATTCTTTTTTAGTTTATTAGCCAGCTCGCCGTTTAGAACAATTCGACGGTGACTCACAATAACTCTGCGGACATGTTATCTGGTGGACTGTATTGAAGTCGTCTCATTACTCAGCCTGTGATTGCGAGATAGCGCACGCATTATGCCACATGCTTTTGTTACTTGATGGTATTTTCATTTTTCAGAATGCACTACTGCTGAATGATGGATTAGTTTTTAGATCGTCTTAAAGGATTGTACATTGAAAAATATGATAGATGAAATCATTACTATTAGGTTTCATTTTGTTAATTAACTTAATTAGGGACGGTTTTTTTGAATTTTAATAGTTTAAAGTATTAATAAAGGCGTAGTTCTAGTATAAATTACATTAAAATAATGTTTTATATATATAATTTCTTTCTAACAGTAATGAGTGACATGTGAATATGTGATTTCAAGCATCTGTGAGAAAAAAACTGAATTAAAGTTTAATTTAAATCACTTTAATTTATCTGGCTCTGTATTTTCTGATACAATATTCTATGTTTTAATCATGAAAGAATCATATACTTATCAAGATTTCATTAAAGGTACCAGGTTTCTCAAAGCTTGTTATAATGTAATTTCAAAGTAAATTAGAGAGAAATTTCCCATCAACGAGAACAGAACTTTAATAAATTTGTCACTGTTGAAATGATAGACATAAGATCGAGACAAAGACTGTCATTATAACTTATTGGAAGAACTAAATCGTTTTATTCTGAATTGATTGAAAGCAATCGTTTTCGGTAAGAGATTTACTAACCATATTTGTAGAACATTCTAATGCTCTAATGACATGACGACACGATTGGCGCAGTGGCTGAGCAATTGGCTGCAATGTGTTTTCTTTTGAAAACGAAACTGTACAATCCTTTAAGACAATCTAAAAGCTAATCAATCATTCAGCAGAAGTGCATTCTGAAAAATAACTATAGTTCTCGAAAATAAACTACAGAATCATCTGCATAGTTCGAACTTGTACTATACCGGTATATAATTAACTGTCGCATCGAAAGTTATAAGTGTATCATCCAATTAATATCTACTTTAAAAATGCCATGTTAGCTGATTTAAATAGATAATATCTCATTAGTTGGACATCTGAGATTAGTTGGCTTCGGTGAAAGTGACTCAGATAGACTATCGTTCGTAGTTGCATTCAATAGTTTGACTTAAAACATAAGATTTGACATTTATGCTCGTACTCGTATAGTTGGATCACTAATTTATGAGATTAGTAATAGCAGTAACAGCAATCGATGAGTAATAGTACAAAAATATCTCTCACCCCCTTTACTGACGTGGAAGGCACAGCCTTGAAAATGTGATGGTATCCAATAGATGGCTGACCGTTACACCTAATAGAAGCTGCCTACTGAGGCGATATTGGCAAGTTCTCTCATTAGGAGTAACGTATGTCCATAAGTAGATTATTAACAGGCAGATAAAAAAATAAACTCTCACGTTTGTCTCCCAGAGTGGAAGACAGAGACTAACTTGTCTATTTGGCACGATCCAGACACACCTCTCTCGCCTAATCCACATCCATACATCTATGCATTCATGTTCATCAGTAATGGGTATTCAATATGTCGCTAATTCGGTCGACAAACTTCTATCTAGGGCGTCCCATACTGACTCTGCCGCTTACTTCTACAGCATAAATGCTTTATCGCTGTTTCCTAGTTCATTCGTTCTACATGTCCAAACCACCGTAGTATTCCTTTCTTAATCCTGATCACAACATTGTTTAACAAACCACACTCTTCTCTTATCACACAATATCTCACGCTATGATTCAACGTCTTCCACAACTTTCTAATGACTTCATTCATTATTTTACTCTCATGATTTTGCTGCCTTGCTCTATTTTCACTAACTTTCATTAACGTGGTAACTATCCGTATGGCAATCCACAAAGCCAACACAACTTTGTGAATTGCTATTTACCATTTACTCTTTCTTCTATATTCTTATCTTATGTATCATCCCTGCTAAATGCACAAAGTCACTTGCTAAAGCAACTTCTCTTCTTATTTCACACATCGTTTTACATTCTTCTCTTTCAAAAGCTGGAAGTTTCGTTTTACTCGCGGTCACTTTTGAATTGTTTTTTTTAAATGATGTGCTCATTAACGTAACCATAATTTGCAACTGGCTCGCCAATGATGCAAATATGACTTAATCTTCCGCGTACACGAGACATTTGACAGCGAACTCACACATTATCACACGTAAACTGCCATAAGAGCAGACGTAAAAGAGTCAAGTTTTGTTTATCTTCATTTATGATTTCTTCTACGATTTATCATATTCATTTACTTTATCAGCCATGTACTACATAATATAAAATAAAATAAATGAACAACTTATGTCAAAAATAATCGATTCTTTGATTAAAATAACAAAGACGCCACATTTAATGAGAAAGCGTTCTTGGTAGCGTAGTAGTATATTCATAATATAATATATACGTTTATTTGAGATTCTTGGGACGAAACAATATTAATGAATTCCATGAAAATTAATCACATGAAAAGTAAAAGTTATGAAGACTGTATGATGAAAATGTATACTTGTTTTCCAAAGATGTCGTATCGTAAGTTATTGTGATTGCATTACTTTAATCAAAACAATAAAACACAACACAATGACAAGTGGATTAAAACAAAGTTTTAGAGAAACAACCGACTTCAATCTTCAACCTCTATTTTCCCACTCTATGAGTGGAATATTTTCTTCAAATTTAAATGGAACCACCGTCGATAAAGATTGAAAAAAGGTGCCTTGCATAGTACATACAATAAACATTTTTGAAAGTTATGGTTAGTTTAAAATGTTCTTGGTTTAGAATTATGCCTGCGATGTGGAGAAAATCAACACGTTCATTATTATTATTATTTTTATGTAAAAGGGAGGAAACGAGCTAGCGGCTCACCTGATGGTAAGTGATTATCTTACATGTACATCTGCAACACCGAGAGTGGTGCAGGTGCATTGCCGCCCTTGAAGGGTAGTTGGAGAAAGGGAGAGAGGATGAGGAAAGGGGGATGGGAAAAGGGCAGAGTGGTCCTACGGTCACCTCACTCACCGAACGAAACGTAGAAGTAAAAAATGCCTCTACGCCGGTATTCGGCGAGGCCGTGGTACTAATGCGGTAGTCCCGGCCAATTCGGGCAGCAGCAAAAGCTGCCACTTGACTCTACCATATTTAAAATTATAATATTTAATTATTCTACTTGTTATTAAAAGTTTATCTACAAGCGTTGTAACGACAGTGACGATTATACTTCCTAAACAGTCTTAGAAGTCAATTGCTAACGTGTTGCAACAATATAAATTCTTTTGTTATGACACGTTAAGGGTTCAGAGGATTAGCCGCAATCGGCTCGCTGGGTAGGCGAATAGGTGATCAGTACCGCACACCTCACACCTAAGCCACTGTCCGTCATCGGTCTGAATAACTTAGTCTTAGCATATTTGTAATGATTATACCGCCGTTTGTCGGAAGCCATATGATATTTCAGGCTATTTACGATAATCTTAGTTATTTACGATAACCACGACTTAGCGTGATTTAAGTTGTTTACGTCATGTTACATTAGTTAAGGTATCCTTCATTAAAAATAGTTATCTTTCACCACTTAAAAATATTTACATTTCGTAAAAGTTTATATGTTTTTTTTTTCTGAAAACTATTTATGGTTATCACACGGCAATAAAATATCCGGTATTCCCTTCTGAATAATAATTTATTTATGCCTTTGTTTCTATGTTTATTCATATTTTAATTAAATCAAGTTATGGCTACAAAGTAATAGTATTTAAATTGTAGTTACTTCACTTGCCTGGTTAAGATAACAGAATATGCAGCAAGCCATTAAGTCCGCTCTCGTTATTCTCAGTTTATGATATAAACCAGTGAATGATTAATTACCAAATAAAACATATTTAAGTTTGTTCAAATTAAGATATTCTCTTTTAATGTTTTACTTTTTATTTTATTTACATTGTTGTTAAATACGCTTTTTCATATAGGTCCTATGATTGATTACTTGCTTTGCAAATATTGCTAATGTCAGCAATGATTTATAAGGAACATAAATCTAAAGTAGACACTTCGTAGCTCATTACTTGCGAGAGTTTTGGAGCTGAAAAAGTTTTAGTAACCCAGCTCCAGTGCGTGTTGGAGTACTTCACATGTTCACGAAATAAAATTATAGATTTCTAAAACCGAATCTTTCCTCGAGATGTTTTCTTTCATCGGCGACCACGTGGTAAATTTAGCACTTGAAGTAGCAATTACCATTTTCAGTGGCGCCGGCTACTTGATTTGAACCTAAGGTCACTATGAAACAGCAAACAGTGAATCAAGCTTCCTAACATTTAAAAGAACCTGTATTGTTAAAATCCTTTATGGCCCATGCACATTAACGGTAAACTGTTCTATTCGTAATGAATGAATATGAAATGTTATAATATATATATGGATGCCTGCGTGTTGAACGTTCTATGCACCTTCCTTTTCATGTAACTTAAAATTCGTCTATCGAGAATCGATGTTGCTAGCGTGACGCGGTCGTAACAATTGTCAGTGCTTCGCTTACACAAACGAATAATTAATCGCTGAACTCGGTGTTCTGTATACAGAAATAATGGTTGTTCCTTGTATGGTGTTTTTTATTTTCTGTTTAAAAAGTATTTAAAAATTAAAATCAAGTGATTATCATTATCATCATCATTTCAGCCATCACAAGTCCACTGCTAAACATAGGCCACCACCAATGATTATCATCATCACTTAATTATAAATTAATTATAAGCTTGAAATTTGATTAAAAATGAGGCGTAAAGGTTGTTACAGACGGAACGATTGTTTAGAACGGCAATGTCGCATATAAATTTGAAAATTTAAAAGGCACAAACAGTTAACGGTACTTCAAGTTTATGCAATTAAGAAAAATGTATTTCAACAGCAACTTGTTATTAAATACTATTAAATCAAAATATATAAGCGCATACGCGCATAGTACGCGCATTTTTTCAAAGTGACTTGTATTCTATGATTTACTATCATTACTGAATATAGAATAACTTTGAAACACAATGGCCCAGCTGAATAGACAGACAGATGGATGAAACGTCAAATGCTTGAGTGATCTTATCAGAATTATGACCCCTGGTTATTTCTTTAGAAATGTCTTCGAACAGACCGGCGACTGCAGAATAGTTACGAATCGTAGATAGAGCTTTTTTTTTTGATTATTATTTTTAATGCTTTATGCATTTGAATTTTAATGCAGTGAAATGACACCTGCCTACAGATTTGCTTAAGAATAAAATAAGAGTTAATGAAATTATTTAAATTTAATAATTCCATGTGTAATCGCCTGAGAATCTACCACGCCATCTTATCCCATGGTTATCGAAAAAGTTGTTTTACTAGAAAAAGCTACAAGCATGTATTATCACTTTACGTGTTATTATAATCTGATTTACAGACGTTGCAACACGACACGAGTTATGAAATCTGCCACTCATTTTATCCCAAAACTTAGGTTCCGAAAGCTCTTTTGGCTACGCTTAGTAGTATGAAATGGAAATCCGTAATAACTAACCTAACCTAACCTAACCTGAGGGTGACAGGTGTAAGTGCTTATAGATATCTTATTTCGTTTACATTGGCTTACAGTCTTTATGAATATGACTATTATGTTTTAGCATTTAGCGTAGAGTTCGATACCCAGTCGAAGTCAATATTTGTGCAACAAACAAATTATTGGTTTTCGGGTCTAAAATTTGAGGTTACTTAGAGTAACTGAATCCCGCTCTACCTCCGATCCTATCGCATTAGCGTTACATACATTCGGGAAGAAAATACTATAGCATAATATAGTATTGCCCCAAGTGTACGCTTATATATTACCTGAGCAGTTGACAACCACCGATAATATTCCTATGTCATCGAAGTGTTTGAAATTAGCCTGGAGGAAAATATAATTATCATTTCCTTTTCAATTATTTATCCTATAACCTTAATTTATAAAAGGCGAGTGGTATTTTTGTAGGTCTACCTAATGAACGCCCGCTGGTCTAAATCTGTCAAAAAGTGTCTCCTATTACTAAGCTGAAATCAATATATACGTAGCTTATTGAGGTGAGCCAATGTTTACATATGTCATCACAGTCATCACATCCCGAATATGTTGAAATTCTTCAAAAATATAGACTTTATGCGAAATTAAATATCCTTAGTAGCTTAGTGGTTACTTGTTTCTTGTAATATATTATCGTCAAATTACTATAGTTTACAGAACAATAGGGAATCGTCCTTTCTAACGTGACGATCATTTATTTACAGAAAATATGTAACAATTATATTAACAATAACTACAGTCTAATAATTAATATTATCATACAGATTTATTCCTCAAGTCATAGTACCAATAACTTTGCTGACATTTTTAAGCTAAATAGTTATACATAACCTCTGAGTGCGATAATAATCAGCCGCCTTGTCACCAGTGGCAACGATTAGCCTCGGATACAATTGCTTTAAAAAGTGCAACCCGCGGGTACCCTGCGCACTGGTCGGCTCTAGGCAAATGACACAAATAGTATCTGCCTCACATTTGTACCGCTTATCCAATTCTGTTCCCTCTGATACCTACCCGGCTCTGTTCAATCCGCTCCTGATATGAGAGGTAGCTAATATATTAATATAAGTAGCATCCCACACAAGACCTTTGTCCCTCTCCTAAAGGGCCATTCTCCCTAAAAAGTTTAAAAGTTACTGAAACTGAGAGAATATTTATGAGTACCCCTCCGGGTGACGTCAAGTTAAAGTCGGATATTTTTTAATTCAATTTAGGGTTGTAAACATGTCATAAACGTGAAAATTTACCGATGATCGAAACGGTGTTCGAAAAGAAAACATTTTTAGAGATTTTATAAGAAGGAATTACCGGCAAAAAACGTAGGTGTATTTTTAGAAATGCCAATAAAACATAAGAATGACACGTCTTAATAAATTATAACGACTCAATTAATAAAGTTTAACAATGTTGTAAACATAACTCAAGTGCAGATAGCTAACCAGCCGTTTATCCATTATATACTTTTTCTCAATATCATCATGATTATCATTTCAGTTTGTTACATGTCCACTGCTGATATAGGCCTCCCTCAAAGATTGTTCTGGACAAAGGACGGTTCTGAGCCACCAGCATCCTCGTCGTCACTCCCTCTAAAGGAGGGTTTTCTTACACTTTGTTTACTTGTACGTGGTTGCCACTCAAGAACCTTTCTTTCTTAACGGTTGTCAGTTCTGCCAGTTGTCAGTGTCTGGACCACTGCCATTTCAGCTGGCTGATCCTAATGGGTATGTCAGTTATTCTTGTTCTGCTGCGGACATCGTCGTTTCAGATTCTATCGTGCAGAGAAATACCCATCCTAGCCCATTCCATAGCCATCTCAGCAGCTGAGCTTCCTTATACAGTCTGCAGAAAAAACCACATCTCGGTTCTGTAAATAATCACTGGTTGTACACTTTGCTCTTAAAGTTTTGAGGTGTACTCGTTGAAATGAATCGTAGGCATTTTAAAGAGTCGTGGGCATTTTAAAAAAAAGCTTCTATAATATTAATTAAAATTGTATGACAGGATAATAAATTGAAATTTTTAGATAATTTTAAGTCTTATGTATTTTCGCAGAAAAGACTTTCTAATTTTGCCAATCTAAGTTAAGGAACCTATAGAGTATCTTGACCTGTACAGGAGAGATATTTTTTGCTTAAATAAATGAATAGTCATTCTTAGAACCGTGACAAAAAAGTACAGTACAGACTGCCAGCACTTTTTTGTCAAGATAGCCCGAACGTTGAATAGCTCGGCGACTCGAAACCGTGACCAGTAGCGGCGCGCAGCTAAATATTTAAGCCTCTGCACCAAAATAAGAGAATATCATACTCTTTGTTAAAATTAGTAATGTTAATATCATCAAACATGTACCCGTTTTAAAATACATAGGCTGCTGACATAATTTTGTAGCTTGGTAACTAATCAGACACTGGAGTTAGTTACTGCGATTATGTCCACCGATGCCATATATACTTTGGAGATACCTATGTCTTTTTTGTCAACCTACATACAGTATGCTGATCCAGTGCTGGAAATTCATTATTTTTTTATTATTTTTTATTTTTTTTGCTTAGTCAACTCTTCCTAAATAAAAATAAAACAATGTTAAAATAATATAATATTATAGTACAAATAAATATTATCGAGCGTGGCGATAACTTCCCTACAATATTTTAATGTAACAAAAAATCTACTTCAGTGTCAACATCTGGCCTCTCCTAATGGACGATCACAGTACCGTCACCAGTCTGGACAATTTCGATCCGGCATATATTTCTCTCGAACGGGTCCTCGACTTAAGGGAGGGACTTAGTACTCTTGGTTACGTTGAACCAAGGGGCACCTATATAGCTGAGCTAATGGAGCGTGGCGGTCCATAGCGTCTATGTTGGCCGCTCCGTTGCATGTTGATGGGCCGTTGGGCCGTACCACTGATGCGACTGTGTTTGGGCCGCAGGGAAGAGAGAGTAGTAGAGGTGATTGTTTATTTATTTCTATCACCACAATCGAAGTTTTTCATGTATAGTAATTTGAAATACTTAACACAAAGAAATTGTGGGAGACTGATGGCCTATTGTATGTAAGATCACCAGACCCCAATATAATCAATTAGAGATTCGTTGTATCAAATGATAGTATACATTTTGTTCTAGAATTTTGTATACAAGTGTACAGATTCGCTTTTACATGTGTGTACACACGCACACATGTGCGTGTGTATTTGCGCGTGTGCGTGTTTGTATACGTGTGCACGCTGCAGAGTGTACATGATTGTGTAGCTGCTTGTATATGCATTGGTAAGAGGTTATGTTATTTACATAGGATTTCCAGACTAAGATATGCCATTTAGCAGTTCTTCCGTTTGATTATAATCAACTCGCACTTTAGCAACAGATTTAGATTGCGTATGAAAAGAAAGTGGATTATTTAATATTGCTGTTTAGAAAGGGTACAAGGAATACGAAAAAATTACGAGTTGCTAAGATTTTAACAAATTTTTGCGACTTGTTTTAAATACGATATATTTAAGCACATATTATATGAATAACTTGAATTAACACTTGATGGACCGTCAGAACGTTGCTTAATGTAAGCAATTTTAACGTAGGAAAACGAAAAGGAAAGAATAGTGCTACTTTATAATATACTTTGGTCTCCCTCGAGATACTAATGTTTTTTTTTAATTTGTGCCAACCCAAGAAGTTATGCAGAATGGGATTAAAGATTGGCAGTGCAAGATATACAGATATTAGTTGTTTGGCATTCATGATATGTTGAAGGTTTTTAAATATTAATACTGATTGTAAAAATGAATGTAGCCGATATGTGGCGAAGGTGAACACCGTGGGGTTTTAGTACCTGTAAGCCTGAGATAATTTGTCCTTCCCCGCTCTGGGGAGGTTATGCATCAGGTATTTCCCATCGCATAAAAAAGGAGCCATATAAATTCGATTGGGGGTTTCCAGTGCCACAAATATTATGGCTTCTGAAAGATGGCGGAATAAACACATTCACTATGTCAGACCAGAAATAAATTTTGATAGAAAATGAATTGAAATGGTAGACTATTTAAATTTTATCTTAATCTTTAAGAAGTGAATACAATTCAAAATATTTTTTTATATCTAATTCATTTCTTAATTAATAAAAAATATAAATTGTAAATACCATTATGACATTGCCTATATTTACCTTTACTACTAACGCTTGTAGTATTCATCTTGATAATCAGTTGCTTTCATTTAATTGGCTAAAGCATTTTGTATGAAAAATCATGTATGTATGTTCTATTTATGTTATCTATTTAACCGCAACTTAAACACATGATTTATTTATTTCGAATGATATAAGTTTCATTCCTCTCCTTTTTTTATAAAACCTAAAAAATATTCCATGTTCAAGTATAAATCTAATGATTTTGTGTCATTGTATCAATACGCGAAACGAATTACTCTCAATATCTAACCAATTAAAAATTCTTCATTTGTCGTAAGAAATGTAAATTCCGTTTGTCAATTGTATATATATATATATATATATATATGTATATACAATAAAGGATACAAGTTTTTAACTCACTTTTTTCTACTTATCTTATTAAATTTAAACTATGCAAGAATAATTTAAAATTAATAGACGTTCGAAAGTCTTATTTATTTTAATTTTATAAACACGAATATCTTGAGATACTAAATTCTATAGAAACTTTAAATGTTTATCTTGCGGTAACTTAATATCTTGAAAGCATTGTCTAAAGGATTGTTTGGGATTCGGTAAAGTGCTGAAATAAAACTGTGTAAGACGGTCATAATAAAAAGAGTAGAAGTTATTATTTTATATTAAAAATCTTCATATTTCAATAAGGATATATTATACTAATTATAAACTTTAGAATATTTATTTCGTATATCTGAATAATATTTATTTTATTTTAAAATAATATGAGTACTATGAGTGTTAGAGAATAAAATAGAAACTTATGGGGTGGCGACGTAGGACAATCTGCTACTCTATCTCATTCCGTGGGTGTTGTAATTATTTACTAAATACCGTTTTTTTTTAATGGTTTTCTAAGAGAGACGTTTCGAATAAATTGAATGGAATTTTTATTAATATCTTACTATAGATACAAAACAGACCGTAGATAGGATATATATTGCTATATTATGTATACTATATTACCCTGACCCGTGATGGGCAGCATTGTCTTAGTTATGAGGTGGGTGGAATTGCGATCGCTAACCTGCATGCCACGCGTGGCGATACGGGAAATCCTTCCTATAACTGATCTGGCCCTAAACAATTCAAAAAGTTTTTTTCCAAATCAAAATTTGGAATACGTTTATTATGTAAGAAACTTTGATCGATTTACATGTTTTTTTCACTGTAATTGTGTGAAGTGGATCGTTCAAAATGCCTGCCATAACGATACGTTATTCGGATACACAGATATATCTTCTTCACATGTGTTTTTCTTCAATTAAAGTGTATGCTCCGCATACTTTGACTTTGACTTTAATTTGTGATACACTTACTAGAGGACATGGTCTGCGCAATAGTTTTCTCCGACATCGAGTCAACTAGTATAAGACTACAGGAAATATTTAGTGCTAGCAGTGGCTTAATTCCCAATGGAGATAGTGCGTAAATCCATACAATGCTCTCAGTGCAAGGCCAGAGACATTCAAAGCCTGTATCAAAGCCAATAGGCGGCCACTTTGAAAAATAAACGTTTTTAGCTAATGTCTTAGATTTCGATAAATATTTACACACATATTAAATATGTAAACACTTTAAAAAATAAGTTTATTTTAATGTGTAGTAAAACTTATACACTAAGAGATAACTAACTAGAGAAGGTTAACGTAAAAATACTGTTACACTCTGTAAGGGAGAATACACCAACCTTTTATTTCTTAACTCAACCTTTCCTGCATGTTTACAAGTGAACTTAAGCACGCCGCTGAATATAAAATCATAGATAAAGAAGATCAATTAAATACTTTATACCCACAACCTAACAGAATCAATCAAGGAACAAACAGTTTAGATCCATTAAAGGCTTTGTTTTAAACCTAACATAAATTATGGCATAATTTACTGATCTCGTATTTACTCCACAGTGTTGGAGTAAAGCCAAATCCTAACAGATGAACAATGCCGATATGCGGATAACATTTCTCTGAATTACATAGAAGATATACATGTATGTAAGAAAATAGTTGTATGAACTATTTATTTATTTATTCATTAAGTGTTTAGGCTACAATGGTTGGTCCTAATGTCCCGTGGCATTCTCAATCAATACATATCATGATTATTTAAACGTATTAAGTAACGTATTTAAATTAAATAAAAAGAGTGTAAGTGAGAATATACCATCACTTTCTCCAAATGCCAACCTCATATGAACGAGCAAACTAGATTCTTCATGAGGATTTAAATTTAGCCAATATGTTAGCTGTACGTTAAAAACAAAAGTTCAAATTATCTTTCGAAATTATCAAATTTATAGTATCACTTAATAGTGTAGTATCGAACCTAAGACAAAAATCAACTAACTCATAGCCACAAACCAGTGCGTTAAAACATAAACGAAGCACTATTTTTTTGCCGCGAAAATCTAATTTGTCTTGATTATTGTAGTTTCGAGCTTGGCTAAATAATTAAGAATATAACTTTTACAGCCCGTTGATTATATGCAATACAAAGTTATTCAGTAGACGATCTAAACGTCTTATACAAAAAAAAATCTTTTATTTCACCGAGTGATAGCAGCGTATAAATCTGCTTGAAAGGCTACTAAGGAAAAAGACTTAAAATCTCGAGACACGCCACCCGTCACGTTCTATCTACCAGAGGCAAAATACGGTAGGCTACGGTGAATCTTGTTAAATGGAAATCTGTACCTACCCCCGTGTGTCACAAATGTGAAAGTACCACCAAAGTCTGTGATTATCTTTAAGTAGAAATTACTAAAAAAGACGCAATCCGCGTTTGTCTGTTACTTTAAAAATTTCAAGTGGATTTCAATGAGTTGAATGCGTGCGATGAATTTAAGAACATTAAGGAAGCTTGTATAACACTATATATGACAGTTCGCTAGCGCGGTTCGCTTGTTGTATAGGTACATGGTATTATGCCATCAGTTAGTCTCTGTAGTCTCGTCCGCCGGAAGGGTGTACTTGAAATTCTAACTTGGAAATAATACTGGTATTTTCACCTCCAAAATTCTTCAATTTTGTAATCTAGAACGTCTATTCCAATACCGTTGCATTGTGACACAAATAAACGGTTGTAATCAATCACAGAATAATATATGGATACTTTACATTATTGAACAATCGATATATTACCGTCAACTAGGAAAGCACCATGGGCTTTAAAAGCGATTGTTGTCTAAATAGGAGTATTGGAATTTGTATTTATTTGACTACACGCCAGCCATTAAAATAATTTACTTACTCATTGCTATCGAGGAGTTAATAAAAGACAAAACTAGAAAACTTTGTATTATAATTTGCATAAAAGATATCCTATTTTACGCACTATTATCCTGCACATTTTTATGTATTCTAATGATTTTTTCTTTCGCCGTCGAGCACATGGTAGTTTTAAAATGCATGTAACTCAACGCTTAAAATTTTAATCTATAATTTCATTAGTACCGGCACCTGGGTTTAATCCCAGGTCACACGGGTTCTATTAAAATAAAGTGAAGGCACTGACCACTAATTCTTTTAAAAAGTAGCAGCCAGCCCACTGCTGGGCAAAGGCCTCCTTCTCAAATATCTGAGAGGCTTTTTAGAGCCGGGAAGGGTCCGCCACGCTACTCCAGTGCGGGTTGGCGGACTGCGCTTGTCCCTCTGTTGTCAGGTTTTTTTCCTCACGATGTTTTTCTTTACCGCCAAGCACGTGGTAAATACAACACTTAAAATTGCTATAAACAATTTTCGTGGTGCCGGGACCGGGATCCAACCCTGGTCACTCACGCTCTATAAATCTTAAGCGAGCGTCCTGACCACTAGGCTAATAATTCAATTAAATTACAATATATGTATTTTCAAGCACCAAAAAAGGTACCAATGAAGAAATTCCTGTTTATTGAAAGTAGTTATTTTTTATGTAATAAACACTGAATGATTTCGAGGTTTTATTTTTCTCCGTCAAACATGGAATAAAACCACAATTCTGTATGTAGAAATTAAACTAAAATTTAATTTGTGCTCACTACTTACAATGTGCTTAATTTCTTATAAATAATGAGGCATCTAAATGTGTAAGTGCTGTGTACCCTTGATACACTTGATCCGTTCCTAAATAAAGAGCAAAATCATTTGTATTCAAGGATGTCGAAAGTGTTGATGATATTCCGAAACCATGACATCGATAATTTACCCTCATGGAAAAAATTGGACATATTTAATCACATAAATGATTTGACATTCAAAGTCAGTTATAACATTGCCAATAAGTGTTCAAATGCAACAAGAAATTTTCCTGAGAGTAACGATGTTGAAATGGACACTATTTTTGCGGGAATCAATGTTAATGTCGTGGTAAATTGCAAGGCTATCAAATACAGATCAGCCATGATCTTATGTTGAAGCTACAGGGACGACATATTTGAGAACTAAGACAATGTAATTCATTATATGCTCGACTGTACAATCTTGAATGTGATTAAAACTTATAACTGCGATAAAAGTGTAATTCTTCTACGAATAACACCGAGTAATGGAACACATGCAGGATGGATGTACTACTATTGTATAAACGAAGCTTTATGTGAGCAATTATAAACACATTAAAGTATTTGGTGCATAGATATGTACACTATGTAAGCTATCACTTCTATATGTTTAAATGAGAATATGTTTTTATTAGATTGTACAGTCGATGGTGGTATTCATGGTGCGAGATGCAACTATTATTATCCAACCGTTCTAACGTAGTTAACAGTATCTCCTGTTGCTTCAGTGAATGCACGTCTCAGGCGAGCTCGGCGAGTCTGCGACAGGGTTTGTGGACAAAGGAGCAGCCCCTGTTGGTTGAAAAACATCAAATCCGAGGATACAAAATTGATTTGATTTTACATGGGAACCGCTTAATATTATTACACAGCACATACACGCCGACTCTTAAGCTTATTGTTTATAGATCTGCAAAGGTTAAATATACGCAAACAAGAATAAATAATAAAAATGGATAAAATTACAATGTAAAGCATTACATTTGCATAAACAGTATGATTTATTTAAATATGTAAAGAACATGTTTTTAAATCTTTACACGCGAACATTTTAAATAGAAAAGAAACGTGGAGAATGTAAAAAGCACACAAACTTTTAAAAGTAAATTCTAATTAATTTCATAATTTCATTTACTAATTCGTAAAGTCCGTTGTGTAGCGTCTGTTTGTTAGTTTTTATTAACAGTGCCGCAGATAGTTTGAAAAAACCACAAGACTCACATTAAACATTTCATCGAGTATTTTTTGTTTCAATTATGTAACTGCAAGTTATTTATTAATTACAATTTAACATAGACTGTGCATAATTAAATTGTAATGTTAAAGATATTTTGGTTGATAATTTACCAAATTTTTTTAATAATTAAATTAAGGAATATTGTTCAAAAATACTTGAGTAAAAACGTTACTAAAAGTTTGTTTCGACGTTTTGTATAATATGCTTTTACCAGTGAATAGACCTGTACTTTTTTAAGATCGATTTAAAAATGAATTACAAAAACAATCTAACCACTGAATCATTTTTAACGTTAAATCAAATAAAATAAAACCACATCTAAATAATATTTATTAGCGCCATCTAGTCATCACTACGCTTACCTGTTTGAAAGGGCGCATCCCTCCATTTATTCTTAATGAATCAGCTGCTATGCCAGCAATACCATCTCCAGGTTCTCGCAACTGCCGCAAGGAGGCGCTAGGGTGATGATGGGCGTGGTGAAGGCAGTGAGTTACGCATGCGCTTGATTCTGGCTGCGAACTCTGTCGAATGATTCTGGCACTTGTTGTAGGTAACAATAAAGCAGGAGGTTGCATAATAGGGCAAGTATTGACAGCGTGTAGCGAGCTACATCCACAGTTGTAATGAAAAGCGGACCGAACACTCTCTCTTGAAATAGATCGCGCTAAGTGTAGTGCCGATACTGGCGCCGTAGATTGTCTGCGTTCACAAACACGACATCTTGTGTAATTATGAGGACCTAACTGGCATGCTGTGACTGAACCTCTATGAGCGCTAGTTGCTACTGGCGATATTAGAGTTTGCGGGCGATCTGGTTGATCTCGACCCTGTAACTCTATATCGGGAACGCTTTTCGCTGCATTTTCTTCGATTCTGACAGATGTCGCACTTTCTTCGCTTCCCGGACCGCCCGATAATTGAGGCCGTAAATTTGTCGTACAATCTTGTCGTTGTAAAATTGGTTTAACAGTTCTGTTTTCCGTAGGTACAATGACCGTTACTGCTGGAGCTGCAACGAGGAGACTAGCAGTCTCGTCACTGCTGCCATAGCCAGAGTTGGTAATAGCTTCTGTACTATCTGTTGTTGTAGCTGCCATTTTGGATAGTCTGTAACAATAAAAAACATTTTTAAACTCTATAAATAACATTAAAAATTATTTTGAAGTAGATATAATTATTCTTAACTGTGACAACTTTTAAAATGAGAAAAATATATATAATAAAAAAAAATTACGTCTGCATTTGTCACTCAATAATAGGTACATTTATTTTGTCGTTTCCACCGATTTTTGGAACAACTTGACTGGTGGTGAGCCTGTCGTTGTCTTAGAGTTCAGTCGAGCGACACAAAACGTACACGAGTTTCGAAAAACTCTTAGGTACAAGCAACAGGGTGAACTCGGTGCTCATTGGCTATTTTTTAAAACAATTACCTTAATAAACATTTACTGCACAATTGCGGCAAACACATTTTTTTTAAGAAATATTAATCAATCTACACAAAAAATGGCATTATACGAGTATTACATTAAATAAAATAAAAACATAAAAAGGCTATTTAACAAAGTTTTATTAAGCCAAAAAAAATAAAATTATTTTGTCAAGAGCCGCGGCGCATTGCTAATATGGCCAATCCTCAGTACTGAATACGAAGTTTTTATTCGCATCGATATCTAGAAAATTACTCCTAAATTCTTTCTTCCGTTTTACTGACGTAAAGGCTTAGTAACCGAGCTTTTCTCAAAATCTTGTAGTGCAATTGGGGATAATGACATTACAAAGCGCCACACACTTAACGTACGTACGTACTGGTACCTCAATATTTTATGAGATGGCATTTCTACCAATTTTAATTAACAATTATTTATGTGAAAACGAGTTTTCTTAGTGACCAGGTAAGATATAGGTAAACTTGGAAAGTTAAACATTATCGAAATTCAAAATTTCATTCAAATCGTTAAAGCAATTATATATATATGTATTTATTCTTACTGTATGTACGTACTGTCACCGAAGGGGTTGCTAGCGCCGCACTAGTAAACTATTAAAGTAAAGCTAAATGAGTAACTCCTGTTTATATTTTAATCATCACCGTTCATTGGAGTCCTAGTAAGTTTGCGAATGTGTTAAGTTGTTGATTGTGTGATATCCTTCAGCTGGTCTAAGAGTGCACATACTGTACTGCCTGCCGGGCTCGCAGGCACTAGCTGTAACCCAAGGAGCACAATTTTGGTACGTGCATTCTCATCCACTTTCTTTGGTCTGCTTGTTATGTGTACAATTGCAGACCACTAAATCGTTATCTAAGAAATATTACCATTATTGGTACGACCAATGTATACAAGAATTACTCACTTAAACTACTAAGATAATAACTATATATGTATTAATGTATTTTTTTGCAAAATTTTGATTTTTGCTATAAATTTTTGAGTTTTGCTATAAATATGATTTCTTACATTTTTATTGTCCTTACCGCAATTATTTCATGAATCCTATTTAATTTAATAAATTCAGTATAATATTTTTAGCAGTTCTTTAATTGTTTAAGCTATATCTGAAATAACAAATCCACCCTATTGCAGAATGGTGTAAGACAACCAACATGTATTGTGATAGAAGAAGTGAGATATCACTGAAGCTCTTCACCGTTGCATTGGGAGATGTTTTCAAGCTACTGTACATTATAGTGCAACAGTTGCAATACACTAGTGTGCAATAGTGTCTCCCAACTGTCAATCTGTTCTTAAGGTGAATATGGACTAGACGAAGATCATGTCTAATGTCCATCTCATCTCGTCGTGTATGCATCGACATTTCAAGAGCAAACTGTACAACCAGTGCATGTTGCCAGTGATTACTTGCGGAATCGAGACGTTATCTTTCACTGCAGGTCGTATGGGGAAGCTCAAAGTTGCTCAGCGGGCTATGAAAGGTCTATATTCTGTTTCTATGCGCGATAGAATCTGCTTCGGATCAGAACTAGGGTAACCGACATAGGATAGCAGAACAGACAACTGTTGGGTAAGAAAGGTTCTCGAGGAGCAACCTCGTACAGGCAAATATGTGAATGACGACTCCCCACAAGATGGATTGACGTCCTACACTATGTTGTGGGAAGGCGATGGATGGGCTCTGAACCGTGGTTTGTGACAATCTTTGGGAGTGCCGTATGTTCAGGAGTGGATTTGTGACAATCTGGAATGACGATGGGTATTCTATTATATATATTCTACAAACATTGCTTTATTATTAGCAAGTGACCTGTTAATCTGTTGAATAACATTTCGTAAATCAAGAACACTCTCGCGATTTTTGCTGACCCTAATTATGACTTGTTACAGATGCTTCAATTTTATCTTAACACAGCAACTTACCTAATTTTGTACATGACCTCATTTATACATAAGATAAAAACAAAGATAATAATGTTTTGTTTTTAAACAATAATTTTTGGAACGAGTATAACATGAATTATAAATTATTATTTGAAATTATTTAAATTTATGCGTTATTAGGACTAAAGGAATAAAAAAAAGTAGACAAAGACATTTTGCATGTGTTGGAGCCAAGTTGCTTGAGCTTGAATGGGCCGGCTCGATCGGGATAGTACCATAACCTTGCAGAATACCGGCGTGAAGTAGAGGCATCTTGTACCTCTGCGTTTTGTTCGGCGAGTGAGGTAACCGGAGACCTTTTCCCCTTTACGCGTTGGCCCCCTGTCGCATAAAAAAAATTGGTTTTTCCAATGTGTTATTATCATATTATATCACACATATCGCACTGCCTACAAGACCAGTTGGTGAGTAGAATTTCCATCAGTCACTACTACACCTAATAGCTTAATACAGTGGAAGCATAATGACCGGTCTCTCTCTTTCAGTTTCATCGTACGGCTTGGGTTCGATTCCTCGAGCCGGCATAACAAAATTGTTAATTATAATTTTAAGTACTGAATTTACCACATGTTCGGTGGTGAAAGAAAACACAGCGAGAAAATCTGCATATTAAAAAAAGATATATTCGTGAACATGATGTGAAGTTCGCTAAACCGAACCGGAGAAGATACAAAATAAGAGAAGGTATTTTCATAGCAGTGGGACATTAACATGCTTCTAATTTTTACTTGCTGTGGCATAAGGAAGTGCGTCCTTTCATTCCGTGTGTATTGTATATATATCAAAGATAGTGAAGTAATTAAATTTCTGTCTATTTGTCTACTCGGTGGAGTTACATAAAATTCGGTATGCTGGTATTTTATGAGCGTGGCAAATATTAATAACTATTCTGCATGACGTTTATGACATGGGTTTAGCAACTAGATCAAAACCAAAAATCAGAAAGCCTTACAAAAAACTTTCATGGTAGGTAGGTCTATATAGTAACCGCGCTAATATCCAAAGAAAGCATAATTTACTCTAGGTTTATAAATCCAAAGATTTTTCAAGAGAGAATATTCTAACGTTATCTCCAAACGCTAACCTGGTGGCACCTCGACACCGACAAGCGATGCTCTGGCGATTTTGTGTGGCCTCATAATAAAAGAATTGCATTACCGTCATGACCTAGAATTTTGAAATTTAGTTTGAAGTAAGGTACTAGTATAAGAACTAAACAGCTCTGTCTCTATATCTGTCTGGAGTAATACCGCACCGCTCAGGTGAACCGCTTGCTTGTTTTCCGCCTTTCCCATTAAAAACGTAGTGCATTTTTCAAACAGATTTTTTTTTTTCAATTTCAACAACAAACAGCAAACTAATGACTTCTATTTCTTTTAAAACATAATATATTTTTTTTATTTCTTTTTAAGTATTTAACACATATTCTAGCTTTACCAGCCAGTATTAACTTTTATAACTTCCAAAGAGTTTGTGTCGCATTTTCACTTTATTTGAACGTCCCACATACATATTATTGGCTTTCGAGTCTGATTGTGTTGTGTTGCATCCCGTATCTTGGACACGGCATCTGACCATTCCTTCGCCGAGACATGCGCCTATACTTGCAGCACTGTAACGTCAAAGCATATTTGCTTTAAATCGTCTTCTACGATAGCCATAGTCACCCTCTAGACGCAATTCTCTAATTCCTCACGACTAATTTTGACCACAGCAACATCTTCCAAATACTTACAGCAACTGCATTGAATACAACCTTTTTTCAACATGAAACGGAAACCTTTTTTCTTGGTTCGTTCATATCGTGTCTGTAGAAAATTAGTTATTGAATATAAGTTTATCAAAATTAACGACGTTCGCCAACTCCATAATATTGAATTTATTTTTACTAAAATTCATTCAAAAGCAGCTTTTTCAAAGTAAGAAAAATAGCTCAGGGGCTTTGTGTTAATACAACTCAAAGTAAATGATTAATGACAAGGCGGAAAAATACTACTTAGCTTTTTGCGAAGGAAAAGCATTATGTCACTAAAGGAGGCAAAAAAATCCACTATTGATAAGAAATTTGACAATTATGACACTGTACTTAAAATCTTTTTAATTAGAAGTGATTGAAAATTATAATATATGCATGTTTCATTAAATATGAAACTACATCGTTTTGTTAAAAATTTGGGTAAAATGGAGCATAACGCGAATAACATCCATCCATTCAATTATTCGGTCATCTGACCATAATTAATAAATTCGAATCACAGCGATTATTTGATTTGTTTAAATTAAAAGCGTTTCCACCGGCTTAAATCTGATATCACTTCATAATTTTTTTTACTATACAATTATAGATATTTTTCGTTAATATAACAAGTAACTATTTGCAATGGTTGAAACATTAATATTAATATGTATGACGTTTGGAAATATTATAATATCAATATAGACATAGCTTTACTAGATACTTCATGTTATTTTAATAGACAAATCGCGTGACCGACCTCGGCACAATTCTCTATACAAAGCAACTCAGTGTCCATTTTTGATGCGTTAAGGATTCGATTACTATAAAACATTTAAGCGTTCCTAATTTTGAATTTGAAATCTTATAACACACTTTTAATTTCTTTATCAATCTATTTATGTAAGCCCACTGCTAAATAAAGGCTTTTCCAAAAAAGCGCCAGCTAACGTATGCTTAATTTTTCAGGCGCTTTCTTGAAAAGTATACCTGTAATCACTAGGATGGAAGGTAGGCTAACGCAGTCCTGGTACGAGGGTACTGCTAGTGATGCTGCTCTTCATCACTATAGTCTGTGGGATTTAGGTTCGCCAAATTCGGAAGGATTTGGTACCATCATTCGGTCTCCAGAGCCTGCGCCTCGTTCGTTAGCGTTAGCAGGGTGCATCACGTGCAAGTGATTTTGACATTTGGAGCAGAACGTGATATATTGCCCGTTACACTCCTCTTATTTAATTTAAATATGTTAAGTAATAAGTTTATTTAATCAAAGTGTGTTTTTCCAACACGCGAATATGATGTATTGTCTAATGAGTCATCACACGTCTGAACTTACATTACGCCGGGAAGGGCTCTTTGAGTACTTCAGTCTTAAATCATTTCAGAGTACAAGATGTGTAGGCAATAAGAGTTAAAGCTAAATAATTCAGTTGAATTCTTAATAAAAAAAAAATTTTGCGGCTGTTATACCCAACTACCTAAATTAGCTCAAGAGAACAGATATCACCCCGCCGTCAAACCGGGTTGTCTTATAGTCGTAGCAGGCGTGCTTAGCCGGGTTGGTCACCCACTGTCATAAAGATGAAGAGGAGCACACTTGGCTGATAACCTAGTACAGGAAAATACAGCGGGGGATGATTCCCCCACCCTATGCATGCAGGTGCCGCAGGACCGTGCTATGTGGCAATATTTACGGAAGGCCTATATATTCAGCAGTGGACTCGTGACAAACTTTGATGATCGTGATGAAAGACAACTCATCACCATCATTACAGGCTGTCACGAGGAGAACTTTTCTGGGACGGTTTAAAATCAGGTCAGTCCAAACATAGCTGGTGCAACAGTCAAGTTGGTATTAGACTTTAATAGGGATTTTTTAAAGTAGTTTAGCAGGATAGTCATCATGTTAATATTTAACATGTGACTATTATACTAACGTAATGGATATTCCACCCATTAGACAAATTAAATAGTGTCTACATAAACGCGTTTGCCATTTCAGCACTTTAATCAAAATATATCTAAAACATAATTTCATTAAACTGGATAAATGTCATTTGCTCTATCTATATTGTAGTGTTGTAAAATTAATACTGATATGGAATCACTACATTATTTTTGATTTTAAGTATCTATACGATAATATTCCTTGCGGTAACGACGTTAGAGTATCTGCTGCCCATAATTTCTAACGTTTATTAATGGTTGCCAACAGATAGCGTCGTAAGTATATTATTTATCTTAGTTCTGTATGTATCTATATATTCACGCCTTGTTCCCAGAGACAATCTTCTTCCACTTGCAACGGTCCTGATATACGTCTTTCGCTTTATCCACTTTCATCTATCTTCGCATGCATCCTCGTTGGTTTAGAGTACTCTTGACCTGGCCTTTTTTCAGAACGACTCCGATTTGATCGTGAAATGTTCGCCAAGGTCTTCCTCTCCTGACTCTGCCATTTACACTCGCCTCATTTATTTGTTTCGTCAACCTACTTTCATTCATTCTCTCCACATGTCCAAACCAGCTCAGCATCCCTTTCTCAATTCGTGTCACTTATCGTCTTTCACGCCACAACGTTCTCTGATCTATCTTAGTTTTAAATGATGTATTTCTAATTGTGACAATTAGCAGCGCCTAAGATGCATGGTATTCGGTAATAAGACTGTTAACTCATATGCCAAGCATAAATAATGCCGTAAATCTTTGTAGAAGTCAATTACGCATGAATCAATGACTGCGCACTGTTTTCTTAACAAGCACTCGTTCGTTTTGAGGCTCAGAAATTCGAGAATATGCAGATATACTCTACTGCAGACGTAATAACACTGGACTTACTCTCCGAATTTAAACCTCTATTGTAGCTCTCATGGGCAACCACTACTTAAGCTCAGATTAGGTAAATAAGCTAAGCATTAAGCAACTGCTCTAATTTATTACTTCTGTAACTGCTACTGCAACCTTACATAGGTCCAGACCTATGTCTATGGGTAAACCTTTAGATAAAGGTCAATTTAAAATAAAGGACAATTTTCCTTTTATTCTTCTTGGAATAATTTGAAGAAAAATTAAAAGAAAGGTGACATTTATTATCACTGATTCCGAGGTGAACCTGAAAAACAATAATCAACAAGATAACAATTTCTTAATTTTCTTCTTCTTCACTGGCCAGTATCCAGCTGTGGACTTACTTTTGGACATTACATTGGGACTTTTTCATATCCGCCCATATGCACTTTTCTCGGCAGTGCAGTTGATAAGTGCAGTGGCGGTACTCAACCATTGGAGACACTAGTCTGTGGAATTTGGGTTCGGGATAAACGGATGGATTTTCTGTCATCAGTCGGTCGCCAGAGCCTAGCCTGTTAAATTTCAGTTCATGGAACTGAGGTAATATATTCCACCTTTTATCTTCCACTAGAAAATAGCAATGTGTATAAATACTTATTTTAACTAACTGAATTGATTCTTCAGTTTTGTACCCACTCATGACAAAAACTGTACACATTAATAGCGGCTGCTCGCGGTTACGCCCCCTTTGTCAGTAATGTTGCATGCAATGTTGCTATGGCATAATCTACATATGTACTAAATTTAATTTATACCCATCCAGTCCTTTAAGAGTGATTCAACTAATAAATACCAACAGTCACATTAAAACATATCCATTTCAGAATTTATAGGAAACAGTGAACTTAAGTAAAATTTTAAGATTAATCCCGTCGAACATACAAAACACATCATAAAAAATTGGCATTATAAATAGAAATATTAGTACATTGGGTTTTTATTACAAATTCATTGGGTGAAATAAAGTCATTAGGTATAATTATAGCATATAAATAAGCAGAGGGTTTCAAACTGCAGATGACAGTATACTATCTCGCTAGATCAACACAATCATGCCACATGAGAAACCAACATGCAAAGACATATTTTGAAAAAGCAAAGATTAAAGATGTAAAATAGTTATGGGAAGTCTAAATTATAATGAAGCACCTGAACTCGACGTCATAAGCAGTGAATATCAAAAAAAGTTTGTAACAAAATTGTGATCTCTATAACCAACTTACACGTATTATTACGGTTGTATTTCCCATTAATCTAAATATCTATAAAAAGTGAACAAAGGATACAATAATTACTATCAATCACTAAAATATTAGTTGTGAAATGACAGAGTAATTATACGCCTTGTATAAAAATTTCGAGGAAATAACCAAAACTGAAAGCACAAGATGCCTCTACTTCACGCCTATTCTGAATTCTGTTATTATATTATTCTTCTGCCTATTGAGTATTCTGCGAGGCAGTGTTACTACCCCGGTCAACCCGGCACATTCGAGCAGCAGCAAAAGCTGTCGCTTGGCTCTACCACGTACAAAAACGTCTATTTTACGGCATGATCTTTTTACATCTTAGTATATTATTGTCCATTAAGAGGCTGTATAAAACCTAAGTGCAAACTCGTAAATGCATCTACTTTATGCCCCTGAAAGACATAATAGCATTGATCGTTAAATTTGTCCAACACTACAAAATTGTTTGTTACGTTTATATTTTTATTTATTTAACCTACAATGGTAAATTATTTATTTAACATATCAAGATGTAGCATATTCTGACAAGAATACAATTAATTATATCTCACTTTAGTAATGTGGTGTAAAATATCGTATATTTCTTATTTTGAAAAGATTTAGCTTTTGTTTAATACTTTAAATGCTTTACAATATATGAAGACGTTATAAAAGTACAATAATTTCGCTTAAACTGATTTATTTTATAAACTAAATTATATGAATATTGTAATTATACAGACCATATAGTGCAATATGATATTAGATTAAAATACTAATAGTCAATATTCAATTATAAATAGTAACTAAAATGTCAACAATTCGCTTGTTGTTTTTGTTGAACTAATTAATAGTGATCATGGTCACGACACCTATTCAAGAAAATTAAAGCAGTTGTAAATCTTGATCGGACCAAAAGTAATAATAGAAAGGTGATGGTAGCCCAAGTTAACTATGATATTCGGATGTCGAACACCTGTCTCCCCGTAAACACGTGGTAGAGCAAACGAAACGACGGGAATAAAAAGGGAAGGGAAAAAATCTGTAAATAAAAGTGTTTTTAAAACTTTTCCAATTTAATAGAAAGTAACTAGAACTGAGTAGTATCACTGTGAGCGTAAATTACAATACCATTAGTTTTTATTAATACATTTTCGTCAAAGTTGTTCCATTTTAATCATTTTAGGGTTGTGTACCTAAAAGGTCAAGGAACCACATGGGGAGTCTTCGGCGTCTGAAGGTCATGGTCGTTTCATTGTAGTAACTACTGTTGCTAACGATTTTTTTAATATTATGTACAGAGTAACGCTTTAAAAAGATATCACCTCAATTTTTTGCTATTTATATAAGAGATTGTATTTTATTGATGTATTTATAGAAACTATGTGTTACATTGAAAATACAATTTTAACGATATGCACACTTTTACATTCTAAACGTATAGGTACTTATACATTTCTTGTTACGGAATTAACTAATCCTGTCGTATGACGAAATCTCAAGTAAACGTATAAAAATTTGCTATACGCAATAATACTCTTTCAATCAATATGGCGTAATAACTTTTATTGTCATTTCAATCACAGGCCTGTGTATTTTACTATAAGTCGCACAATTCCGTTATTTTACTTTATGAGTATGAATTTCTGAGCTGAAAAGGTAAAAGTATATCAGAATTCATAAATAATAATAATAACGCATTTTACGTCTATCCTATACAAATTTGTAAAATAATTTAATTCAATTCAACTCACCGATATTCTTTTACACGTGATCGTCTTCAGTACATCTGCAATTATCTAACATTACTTATTACGGTATTTTGTTATATATCAGTATACTTCAAAAGTACATTTTGTAAGTTAAATTATGTCTATTGATCTATAACTTTATACTTAAAACAGGAAAAAGAAAATAAAGAAAATTTAAAAACTTTCGACACAGAGAGCTTCCTTAGCAACTTATGACATAATATTTTTCCCCTATATTAGACAATAAAGGTAACTTAACAATAATACTGTGCCTTTACTGTGCCTTTTATAAGATAACATAAAATTATAATTTTATTTTTAAGGAAATACTCATTTATTTTTCTAACCAATACATAATGTTATGGGGTTTATGGGTTTTAAGCGTGGTAGAGCCATGCGGCGGCTTTAGCTGCTGCTCGAATGGGCCGCCTCGACCGAATTGATACCACGGCCTCGCAGAATACCGGGTCGAAGTAGATGCATCTTGTGCTTCTGCGTTTCGTTCGGTGAGTGAGGTAGCCGGAGGCCCACACCCCCTCCCTATTCCCCTCCTCTTCCCTCCCATCTCCCAAATATCCTTAAAGACCGGCAACGCACCTGCAGCATCTATGGTGTTGTAGATTTATGTGCGACGGTAATCACTTACCATCAGGTGAACCGCATGCTCGTTTGCAGTCTCTGCCATAAAAAAAAATGTTTGGTTATGAACTGTTCAATCTGGTGATAGTTTGAAAGATTATAGAAATGATGCCTAGCTTAATTCTAAGGGGTTTTAATTTGTAATGTCACTGATTATATGTATTGTAAATGTAAAAGCTTTGAATGTTTATCGGTCAATCACGCTTTAGGCGACTGAACGGAATTGATTTTTTGATTTGGCTGGTTTGGCAGAGAGATTGATTGTCATTGAATAAAACTGAGAAATAAAAATGGAACTTTTTGTCACGATCATGAGTCGAATACAATATTCAGTGGTACTTCATTGTGTACCTAAAATAGAAATAGATTTCCCCGTCATTAAAAAATTTAGGGTTAAAGGTTTGATGTTAGAAAAAAAACTTCTTTATACATTAAACACCATTGATGCTATTACGATGAATAGATAATAGATAAGCAACCCCTAGATCTATTTTGGTAGAATTTTAATTGTTAGATAAAATATGGGTAATTGTAACTAACTAATTACTTTTACCGGTTATAGTTATATATTTTATATTACTATCGGTTAGTGTAATAAAATGTCTCCATATTGAAAGAAGAAAACTGTGTACTGAATTAAGAAAGTAGTTTAAAATAGGGTAAAAAGCAGGAAGGTACTCGTAAGTCCCTCCTATTGCGGTAAAATCACAGTGCGAAGAAGCACAGTGATTCAATAACAATTCTCTAAAATCAATGCAGGGGGAACTTTTTGGCTTCATTACTTAGTTACGAACTTAAGATTGAAATTACTCCAGCGTTGTCGGAAGTAGAGAGCCATCGCTCTTGAGTAAGAAAGCGCAGGCACCCATGCTCAGCATCTTAGGGTTTCCAAAAACTTCTAGAGGTAGAGCAGACAAGTTTGACCAATTTTGATCTTGAGCAGTTTTAGAATTTTTTTTTAAACTTGGAGTAATACCTAGCATATACCTACCCTCGCAGAGGCGGGGACAGTTTATATTTGTTACTATAACTTGGAACGACCAAAATCCCAGGATGTTCCGCCTTCGCCGCAGTGCTGGTCGGCCTCAGCATCCCCACCTCGAGAAAGAACACATACTGTACCTCTCCCTCATGGCAAGGCATACTGGAACACGAACACGCCGTCCTACTCGGCCTTCAATCTCACGGATACTAATATTTGTCTAATACTTGACCAGTTACGTTGTCCCAAAAAAGCTTTGGTAAATGTGAGTTGTAAAGACTAAAATGTCTGACCTCTGTCTGATTAATAAGTTTCACATTGACCGTAACATTTATACGAATATCTATCACGCGTATCGATAGGTTTCGAAAAAAGGAGTGACAGATATTTTATTTATTTACTTTAGACTAGCGACAAGATTAGTATCACAACAATACAAATTACCAGATTATAAACCTTATTTATAGGCAACAGCGTGCAAAAACAAAAAGTTTCGGAACCAAATGGTATTTCTAATATTTTATACTTTCAATAGTAGATTTCTACTCTTCCTCTCCCTCATCTCTCCTTGTTTGTCCTGAATTGTTTATTAAATTTTCAAGAACTTTTGGTGACGAAGACAGCTCTAATTTACCTTATTGCGAACCTTTACCAATAAGTAATGGGAAATATAGGAAATCGATTCATATTCAAGACAGGTTTTTCTATTACTAAATGTTTAGAGATTTCAAAGCCAATCACGGCTACAGAGAAAAACTACAGAAACACTTACGCATGATACCCATAAATCTACATGCAGATCTCACGGATACTAATTTGGCAGGACACAACGTAGCCAACCGGGCTAAGCATACCGCTTTTTAAAGACGTAACGGCTCTTAGAGGCTTTCTTAGATAGATTCTGCCAAACATGTGCCATATTCTCATAGTATGATTGTGGTTACTGCTATAGAATTATTTTTGGACTGTTGCTTATAAATCTTCAGCTGTAAAGTAAAAATAATAGTAGCAGCCTGTAAGTACCCACTGCTAGGCCAAGGCTTCCTTACAAGTATCAGAGAGGGCTTAGGGGCCTGCCGCGCTGCTCCAGTACGGGTTGGCGGGCTTCACATATCCTCGAAATAATATTTTTTTTATTGTTTCTCAGACATGCAGGTTTCCTCACGATGTTTTCCTTCACCGCTGAGCACGTGGTAAATACAGCACTTAAAATTTCTACTAACAATTTTAGTGCTGCCGGCACCGAGGATCGAACCTAGGTTACTCGAGCTCTATGAAGCTAAAGTGAGCGCCCTGACCGCTAGACTACCACAGCTCATCTTCAGCTGGATAGCAATAATTGCTGTCTAAGTGCGGTGTAATACGTGATCGCTCTCTAAAACAGTAAGTATATCTGACGCCTCGGTGGCGCAGAGACTCAGCGTTTGATCACAAATTATTGTTTCTGTATATAAATTTTCTCCTCAACACGGGAGCAATGCTTAGTAGGACTTTGCTTAGCAAATAAAATAAAAAAAAGATTACGAATCTATTTTGGCCTATATTCTTCAATATCGTGGCACAGAGCAGCGACATAAGGTTTTTTTTAAAAAAAGACCAATACACTCAAGCTCCAAGCTTCCGGTGTAGCACCGCCGTAAATAATTGAATCAAAGAGTTTTTGAAAGACATACAAGTACATATTTTCCACCCGTTTCAAAAGCTCCGCTATAATCCCATCACCATCCAGTGTTTTGCCCTTATAAGCTGTTTAAGAGTCATCTTAATCTCGTTCAGACATCCGGTTTATATCCTGAATAGTGTCGGATGAACTTTATTCTTGAGTCGTTACTCACACCTTTGCGTAAATATTAAATTAAATTTATCAACGTCGACTGCAAATTATTATAAGTAACAAGTTTTATAGTAACGTTTAATACAAACATCAATAATAGAGATACAAACGTTTATGAATAGTTTCACACTAGTCTTTGGTTTTTCTCTGGTAGTATTAGTAGTAGTCTGGTAGTACTGGTAGTGAAATAAAAAGGATGATGGAATCCGCAACATTGATCTACTGCGTTTTGACAGACTTCATCAGAATATTTTACGTATCCGGGTAGTAACCGCATATGAATCTGCAACACCTTTTCTTCGAGTGGTTCTCGTAAGATGTCTAAAGGAAAGATTTAAAAATCCCATTGGCTCTCATAATCTTCAGGAGTAAACTCCACTAAAAACACTAAAACTCCACGCCCATCTCTTTCTATCTCGTGCAAGGGGAAAATATGACTTGCTAATGTCCGTTTGGCTACGCTGAGTAATGCCAAAGGACAATCCATTATCATTGCCTACCCCTGTAGGTGACAGACGTGGATGGTTATATATACTTTCCGTATCTCTCTTGCATATATGTTACCTCGTCAATTAGTACAAAGTAAAAATAACACAATTTAAATGTCTAATTTTCGCGACAACGTAATAGAAATTTTTCTGACCGAAGTCCAGTTTTCATCGTCGTAATATATTACTCTTTCAGCCCGATGGATCAAAGAGGGCGAGCAACAGTCAGACATACAAGGAGGTTAATAAACCTTGTACCGTAGATAGAGCTTTGTTTCAACTTAATTAAGGCTTAAATAACGTTTTTAAAGGGTTATCAACTCTGCAAATGACAGTAACATGTGCGGAATACATCACTGTTTATATAAAATTTGTTAGATATACATGCTTTGGTAATTTTAGTTTAAAAAACATAATTATTAGGTATTGTGGTTGCTGCAATTTAATAATATTTTAACACGTTAATCAATATTTTTGGAAGAGTAATACTTTTTGTACCAAATTATATATTAATTTGAAACCTACGTTGACAATATTGTACTAGTGTAGGTACTTTTTTATTTTTTATAGGTATTTACAAGTCAGGTATAGGTAAGTAATAAGAAAACTTCCAAAGGTTTTTTCCGCTGCAATGGACAATATTTTCAAGCTTCTAGAAATTGGTCCCTAGCATTTCGAACATCAGGTATCTCTCATCCTTGATTTTCCAACGACGTAGTACTTACGGCATAATAGCATGAAGATTTCCTCTAGCGTTGCACTGATTTCTTCAGTAGTGTCTCTTTCGACGAGTAGGACTTAAGATGAAGAAACAATACACGTTAAGCTTAATATACTATTCTAACTACGTCACATTTTCTCGACGAGTATACCTCACAAGGGTGATTTGAGGAAGCACAGAGTTGTTCAGTGGGCTATAGATAGGCGTTTCTCTGTGTTATAGAATCTTCAACGTGCAGGAGAACAAGGGTAACCGATATAGTCTTAAGGATCAGAAAGCTTAAGTTTCAATGGACTGGAAGGGAACCTCGAACAGGCAAAGGCAGCACAATCCCAATGTGTGATTTAAGGGGAATTAATACAGTTCAAGGTCCGGTCCATGTTTTATAAATCTATTAATTTATTCTCTTGCCTCTACTGTTATTATAATTTTTTTTAAAAGTAAAAATTATAATGATATTAAAAAGTAATGATTAGATAAACACAAAGGAAGAATTGTTTATATGAAACGTAAAAATCTTGTAATTTTTGCAACTATAACGTTTTATTATATTAAGTTAATATATACATTGATACTCCTAATCCATTATACCCTCGCTATATGCTTGTCACTCTATCGGTCTTAATTAAATTACTGTCCATGTGCCCTGCTAAGTAAATTAAAGGGGTTATCTTGTCAACATTCGTTAGTAAATATACGCGATTGCATTTTCGTACACATATAATTCATATAATTTTAAAAATCTGTATAATAATGATATTTGAAATTTGCAAAAATCTTCAGCGCCTCAAATTTGAGTAGAGATGAGAATATTTTTTTACTATACATGATTAAAATTTCAAGCTTAAGATTTACGATTGCTTTAATAGGATTCTAAAAAGTGGTACAAATTAGGTTTTTATTATATTAGTACCACTTACTTCACATTTGCATGTCTGTTTAAATAAAAATATAAAACGAAATGTGAAGTATTTTTGGACTAAACGCCCTCAATGGAACAATTGGATATACGTATGTGAGAGACGTATATATAAATATAAATATATCTTATGTTGCAGAAATAGCCTCCCAGCTATTACCCAAGGAGTTATTAATATTCATATATTAATGATATCAAAGAAATTGATATTTCGATCGCAGTCAAATTTGATTGATTTTCAAGCCTGTTATTTATTACAATAATTGCTGCGCTACTACACATAATTAATTATTTTTTACAAAAGTTTTTGAGCACATAAAGATGAATATAATTATTAATTGGTAACTTATTTAACCTCTAGGAAAGTAAAAAACTTTGTATGTATGTACGAGTATGTACTGAATTTTAACTCTATAGTCAGATGAAAACTGCAATCAACTTTAAAGAAAGATGACTACTGGTGCGTTGTCACATCTGAGTACTAAAATGGAAAGTATCACAGCTTGTAATTATACTATCTGCATATCCTGGAAACCGGATTCCAATAGTAGTTGTACTGTGGCTTGTCTACGAAAATAAACAGGAAGACGGTGTTGACCCAGATGGCTCAATGAAGAAAATGAGAAAAAAGACATTATTTCGAATTTGCAGACTTAGAACACCGTTTCCTGTAGCAGAAGATCCGTCACTCCAAATTATTTTTTATTAAAATCAAAACTTTTTTCATTTTTATATTGCATTTGACGACAAAACATTATTCTTACAGCGTAGTCTCTTGGTTGTAAAGTTCTTAGTTGTTAAAGTGGGGATGAAAATGGTAAGTAAAATAAAGTGAAGTAGCAGCCTGTAAATCCCCACTACTGGGCAAAAGCCTCCTTCTCAAATATTTGTGAGGGTTTTGGAGCCTCGAAGGGCCGGCCATGCTGCTCCCGTGCGTGTTGGCGGGGAGGGGCGGGCTTCGCATATCCTCGAAATAATATTTATTATTTCTCAGACATGCTGGTTACACTAATGTTGCTCAAACAGTGACTGTAAAAATAAAATTGAGAAACGTTTTCGTTTTTTAAAGACTTCTAATAAAAAATCTACAACTGCTAAACGTTAGAAATTGTTCCGGTGCAGAAAAAAAATCGGTTATTCCTCAATTTGTAGTCATGGCGCTCAACAAAGTAACAAAAGTAACATCTGTACTTTTTTTTAAGTAAAACTTTTATGTTTTTGTATTGTTTTATATGTGATCATGGCACCACCTGTGCATACTTGTGGGATGATCAACTATTTACTGGACAAACTGTATAAGTACAAAGTTTAAATATACGAATAAATTTATTAAGAGACTTCTCAAAGGCTGATGTAGGCATATTTTCATAAGGTTTATTTTCGTTACTTATATAAACAATTGATACCTGATATAAATTTTGGGAAAAAGTCTGGAAGTAAAAGTTTAATAAACTATACAATTTCATTATTTTCAGATTATTTGAAATTTGTACAGGTTTTTTTTACATACATAATAAAAATTGTAATATTTCATTATTGTTTCTTTATATTCAATAATTACTTCATGGTCACGGTCAGTGCATAATTAGAAGTTTCTATTTCATACTCGTACACACACTTCTGCCTATTGTTCGCTCTGAAAAGATAATCGAGTGAGTGCCGGACTAAAAATAACATGTGCTCTTATTATAGACAATCGTCTTCCGCGATGCTTGCGTCCGATATTTATAACTGCATTAGTCAGATGTTTCGTACCTTTTCATAAAGTGCATCGTACTTGTAATGAAAATAGATTTATGCAGAACGAAAACTGTTTATTAATAAGTATATAAGGTCGCTTTAGGGTAGTAACAGTATTAATATATCTGTAGGGCGATGTACAATAGAACCAGCGCCTGTCCAGCTTGACGGTTACCTGATACGGCTATCTCACCAACGCATGGCAGAGAATGCCAACAGGCATTAAGTCCGCCCTTTGTCACCGCATACTATAAGGTGTGAGCGATAAAGTTTTTTAAATAAATAAATAAATAGGTACAACTAAGGTATCCTCTTTTCACTATATGTAGCCACCAGCTGTGCAATTATTCAATATTTACAATTAGAAATTACATAGTTCTGAAACCCACTACGATTCTATACATGATATCACGTCCTTCTGACCGATTTCGTTCACAGTGACAACTTCCGTATACTGTCGGCAATTGTCAATCGCGCAAGAGCTATTACAGAGCCGTAAATGTACGCGGAAACACGTGTATGCCCACTAGTAGGGTCACCATATACCGAACCGATGTACCATATCCGAAGCAGCGCGATGATGGTGTGCGTATGCGTAAAAGTTCAGAGCAAGGTACCGATGAATTATCAGAGACACAGAACACACACACAGCCAGACCCGGAAACCCATAATTTGTTTTTTGCACAAATATTGAATCGACTGAGATTTCAACTCAGAACCCATGGCTCAGTAGTCAAGTAGGCTAAACGTCGTTTCCGATACTAACTGCTGCGAAAAATACAGTATTCCCTATAGGATTATATTTAGGCTACTGACCTGATTCGACTACTTCTAATTCCGAACCGGTTCCGAGAACGACCAAAATTAATTATTTAAGTCTGATTGGCTAAAGAACGAACAAAGAGAAGCTACAAAACTATTATTTATCCTGTGCAGATAAATATGAGAAACGGTTGGTGATTCTAAACTTGTCTAAAGCCAAAACAGCGAAATCGCTCCGGTAAACTAATAGAAACTCAAGTGGTCGAGACAGTAAAGTATGGCAGATCAGTCTTAGTAAAAATGCTTATTATATATATAGGTACGCATCTCGCGAATATGTTCACATTGGATAACACATCATCGTAGTCTGCCTTGGCCTGACTCATCTGATACTTCTATCGATAGGATGAGCTGCTTGAAGCAAACAATTGTCGCAAATGCTACATAAACTTGTTATTTAGGTTAAAATAGTTTTAGTGCGTATGGGCAAAACACTCGAACTTATACGGACCTATTGAAATATTTGTAAAATGAAAAATGCAAGATGTTCTGACTCGGAAACTTTAGGGAGTAGGCGTTATCAAGACGGTAGAACAACTCACTCTGGACTTCGTTGATGGAGTAGAACTAGAAGAAGACGAAATACTATACCGGCTAGAAAATAGCCACATTAATCGATTATCTTTTCATTATAGGGCTTTAAAAGCCTCAATTGTGAATTGACGAGTACTTCACGTACGTTTAAATCATATTTCCTAGGTAATATAATATATCCTGCGCCATTGCCAACCGCAGATAGTTCGCGGAAGTTGTCGCCGTGACTAAAATCGGTCAGAAGGTCATGAATAACAGTGGTGTATATGAACCTCACCACTAGACTAGCCAATTGCCATTATACTGTAGCGTTTTCCAGCGGAAGCGGTACACTTTTAGTTCCTATAAACATGTAAGATGTCTTTATCCTAGTCATGATCGGTTACGATTTGTATTTGTAAGTATAGAATAAGATGGTTCAGTTCTTTTCTGTTTACGTTATAGCTGTCCAAGACGCTCTTTCCAATGATTATAAAGTTGCTTCTTATGAGAACTTTTTAAAAACACCCGTCTTTGTAGAAAATATTTTGTAATGAGAAATTTCATTAGACGAATTTAAACTCTTTTTTGGATCTTTATCAAAACAACTATCCATTTCGCTAAAATATAATTTGACGTTGGCTTTTTTCTAATTTAATCTATTCTTACTTTAACAAGCTACGAAAATGAAGGTCATAACTACTTATAAAACATTATTACTTTCAGTATTCAGTCGTACTATATTTCTTCTTACGGGTAGTCAATTTTATGACATAACAAATAAAAATAACACTGTTAACTGCTTAAGGCTAAAGTCGGAAAATTTTGTAGTAAGCGTTTTTATACGGGAAATCATTTTACTTTTATTATTATTATATTGAAGTACCTGCTTTTGACTTGAATAGTTATTTTAACTGTATTTATATACCTAATTGCAAACAGAACTTTACGGAAACATCATTTAAATTTGACATCTTGTAAACAGTGTGTCTCGCTAATAGCATTAAAAATGGTAACCGGTATGAAATGTTAAATTTAAATCTTTGCATTACTTTGATTATATTAGACGAAAATTAAATGATTCATAAGGGAGAACATACCATGTTTTTTTCTCGAACGGTCAGCGTCTCTTGCATGAGATGCAACCTGCTAACCAAGGCTGACGACCGACAGATAGCATAAAATTTATTCGACTGTAAAGTAGCAGCCTGTAAGTTTCCACTACTGAGCAAAGGAGGCCTTCTCAAATATCTGAGAAAGTTTTGGAGCTGCGAAGGGCCGCTATACTTCTCCAGTGCGGGTAGGCGGGCTTCACATATCCTCGAAATAATATTTTCTGTTATTTCGCAGACATGACATAACATGAGGTTTTCTCACGATGTTTTCCTTCACCGCCGAGTACGTGGTAAATACAGCACTTAAAATTGCTATTAACAATTTTAGTGGTGCCGGCACCGGGGATCGAACCCAGGTCACTCGCTCTCTATGACATTAAAGTGAGTGCCCTGACCACTAGGCTACCACATTTCGATTCTGCCGAACCTAAATTCTACAATGGTGATGAGGAGCGGCATCTCTAGGTTGGGAGTGACGATTCAGCGTTCATCGACACGCTAGCTCAGTGTGGCGAGCATAGGTTAATATTCCATACATTGCATACCTGGTTTTGTTGGTGTTTTCATTTGCTTTTGTCTTTTTTTACAGATTGATACAGAAATATAAAGAGATTATTCGGAGCCATTGTTACATACTGTAAGGCTTGCATTCGTAGAACCTATGTGTAGTGTAATTAGGAAAGTTTGATTACATAAGTTTGGCTACGCCTGCTTACATATTGAAATCGTAATCATATACAGGCTACTGTGACATCAGATACATAATGTATGATCTAAACTACATACAGAGGTTTTATAAGAAATGTAACTTGGCTGAATCAATAGAAATACATAAACTGTAAATTTTAATTAAAATTATCGTAGATACATATTCCTCTCATAGTTCGAAGAACGCTGGTTGCATTTCGACGCTGAATAGATATTATGTATATATAACATTGTATTTGTGCGAAAAAAGAACTAGCTTACAAAATACTGAAGTTAACTGAAACGCGTGTAATCTGAAATATATACAAAGAAATTGATGGATAGTATCTGTCGCATACCCGAGAGGCCAAAGATTTAAATTGGACCTCATTGGTCCCCAAATGATAGATGGTAGAACGGAGACCGAGACGAGCATGAGTAAGTCTCAATATATTCCAACTCTCTGAAAGAATTCAATATATAACCGGGTAACAATGGTTAGCCAACTATCGACTAATTATATAACATTAAAACTTATATTTCACCGTCTCGTTCCAGCGGTCTCATCTCATGGGTGTCGTAAATGTCGACCAAATGTCGAAAATTTAGTAGAATTTTGGGAAAACAGCCAAATATATGGTTATGGACTTGCTTATACCGTCACTTCCATATATGATATAAAAACAAAAACATTTGCTTCTAGTAATCTTTATATAATTTATGAAAGCAGCCATTAAAATTTTAATCTTGTTTATTTTTATCTTATTAATATCGGCGAGTTGACTAGCAAACGAGACTTAGGGGATTTTATATGACTGTATAAATTAAAGAATCGCACAAACCTTAACAGAATATAGGCGTTGCAGAAGGCGAAAAATGTATGGATGCAGTATCAGAACACCGTCGAAAAGCAAATAACCTACATCGTATTAAACCTTTCAACATATTTTCTAAATAGTTCTCTTTCTAATAGTTCTTGGCATGTTGCATAACAAATGAAATTATATTCTTATGATAAGGGTAACAAATAATAACAATAATTCTGTTCTTAGACAGTTGGAGGTACTGGCACATTGGCACCCAGGATTAGAGACGTGTTATACACATGCACAGAATACATACATACAAATTGATTGTAGTATAGCCTAGAGAGCTTTGTACAATTGCAAGCATAAAGCTTACTCTCTTACATATACGTAGCAGGGCGCTCGCATAAATTTTATAATTTACAGGCTTTTTTACATACATGATGTGGTGCGGTGGTAGCGATGCCATGGGAGGATGGCATAAGAAAATCTGCCTCCATAATTTTTCCCGTGGTGAATTGACTAAGAGGAATCCTGGGTGTCTTACAGATGGCGCATTATTCATCTCAAATAATGCCAGACCGAATATATATAGACTGATGACGGACTGCAGCGTCTGATGTACAAGACTACAGGTAACAAAATCTTCCGATATAATTAGGCTTGTGCCCACTTGTATACTATAAACAAGTTGTTAAAGGGAAAGATACTTTTCATAAGCATTAATTTTAGTAGTACGGGTGGGATACGCACCTTCTACGCATATATTTATGTTTATAGACTCGAAAATGAGCGTTCATGAATAAGATATTCGGCTCGTGTACCTATATCACTCCGGAGAGAGTTTAGAAGCAACTAAACATAATAAATGACGCAAATATGAGTCCCTAAAGAAAGCGTTATTTTATTACGACATTTGTTATCTAAATACTGTATGTTTGTTCAACATAAAAAAACGCCATTATTAAATTATGTATACCTCAATCAGAGAAAACAAGTGCAATAAAATCAAAACATTTTGTTAAGAAATTATTACACGTTTTGGTATTGAATTATGTTTTATCAATACTAATATAGAGCCCTGGTAGCAAAGTGGTCAGGGCGCTCACTTTAGTGTCATAGAGCGTGTATGACCTGGGTTCGATCCCTGGTGCCGGCACCAATAAAATTGTTAATAACAATTTTAAGTTCTGTATTTATCACGTGCTCTACGGTGAAGGAAAACATCGTGAGGAAACCTGCATGTTTGAGAAATAATATTTATTATTTCGAGGATATGTGAAACCCGCCAAACCGCACTGGAGCAGCATGGCGGGTCTTTCCTAGCTCCAAAACCCTCTCTGATACTAGTGTTTGAGAAGGAGGCATTTTCCCAGCAGTGGGCACTTACAGGCTGTTATTTTAAGTATGTGACGTCCTATTGACCTAATACCTTTAAGACGAAAACTTCCAAATTCTATCGGTAGTTGTTAACAACGCAGAAGATCTAGTGTCGCAAGCTTATGCACAAACATAGGCTACACTCGTCTTTACACTTGTCCCTGTAGTACAATCAGGAATATAATTATAATTATATAATAAACTGATTACTATATAATTATTTTCAACTTTGCATAAATATTGGCTAAAGCAGTGATTTGAACCCATGATCAATGGTTCAGCAGTTAGGTAGGCTAATTACTAAAACTATCAGATAATCATTATTTTAAAGAAAAACTCTAAAAATATTATTAATGGCTTTCAGGATATGAGTATATAAAGCTACGATATGTCTTTGTACATAAAGGTACGATAGTCGAATGGTTGAAAGATCTGCCTCCGAATCCGGAGCCTCGAGTTGGATCTCCTATCAGAAAGGCATGTACCAATTACTTTTTCGAAACTTTTTTCGATTGGTATCGTTGGCTTAGACATCAAGACGGCGACAGGATCACCACCGGTCTCGTTTCTCCTTATAAGCTCTGGTGGAGAGCGAGTTGAAAGGAATCAAAATGTCCTCTGTCCTCTCCATTATTGGGTTCATATGATCGTAAGAGCACAATTTATATATACAGAATGGATGCGACGTTATGACATTAAATTCAACCTCATATTATACATACTATTGCTAAGCCATACAACAAATTTTAATTTCCTAAGTACCGTAGTTTAGTTACAGGATATTTTTTTAGTTTTTGTTACTTTGCCACAAGATACGAGTATATTTGCGCTACTAGTTAACTAGGCCAACGATTTACAGGTCAAAGACCTTATTCACCGACCTTGCCGTGGTCCGTTATCCACGCTTGAAACGTCGACGATGATCCTGCGTGGTCGTCACTCTTGCCGAGGTCATTAAAGTATTAAAGAAAACGTATGGTGCTAGCGTTTTTTTTTTAATTATGAGGCTATTTATTTGTAAAAAAAGAGATTTTTTTATTACAAAAAACATTTTTTCTAGTTATGACCATTTGTGTACAAATAACTAAATGTCAATAAGGTCGCATACGCTATGTGAATTTTTACATGGATAGTCCATTATTTAGTACTAAAAAGCCATATGTATGATAAACTCTACTCTCTTTTGGAAATATGAGTACATAAATTATGAATTTGAATAAAGTAATATATGTTTTGGAAAGAACATAAAAGTTTTCCGTTAGCAAACATATTGACCAAACGTAACATTATTGATCCCACCGCTTTGCTTTAACTTCGCTGTTTCTACTCAATTACATTAATTTAGGCCAGGAAAAGTATTTCATTAGTAAGTTTATGCGAAACGAGCTACAACTTTGTTTACGTGGATTTTGAAATTAATTTAACTGTTTATCTCTCTCAATATCTGTCCAATTAAATATAAAGGTTGGTATCAATTAACTGGTCATATTCGCAACTAACTTTAATATCACTATAAATATTGGGTTGTAGACGTCAGCGGAGCTTAATACGGACCTAACTGTTGTATCATGGGTGCAGGGTTCAAAATCTAGCTGAATTCAATAAATGTGCAAAATATGAATTGCATCAGAGCCTTACTCCGATCTTATCGCACAAGCCTTACCTTAGCTTCTCTTAACAGCCTGTAAATAGTCCACTGCAGAAGATAGATTTCTCTTATAAGAAATGGTTGAAATAATCGCCACGCTCGGCAAGCGGATTCGCGATCACAGTACCAGATATCTCGCACCTTACACGGTCATCCGTCTCCTTAGTTTTGGTCTGATATTGTTCTCATCCACATGAAGCCATTGTGATTTTATGGGCTTTACTTTTAGTCACTTGTTACTATACCCACGAGAAGAAACGGGGTGGCAGATACTTGCGCCATAATATATATACGACATGGCAATCGTATAAGCGATTCGATGGAAATGGCAAAGTAAAAACTTGTGAGTGCGTCTGTGTTTGCGCCTACACTTATGTCACTATAACACTTCCTCTTCTGTTTACAGCTACCGATAGTATTTCTGTAGATGCCGTCAAAATCGTTCAGAAAAACATTATCAAAAATTATTTCAATGGCTTTAGTATTGTAATCCCTTTGGCAACAACATTGACTAACTGGTTTTTTATGTAAAATTTACGTTAAGTTTATTAGAGGAATTTGGGAATATATAATTTTATAGTACACGATGCCCAGGGTTCGACATACGGTAACACCACTTCAATTTTGCGCATGAACATCTGAAGATGGTCTGCAATGTTATCGAAATAACTTTACATTCTTATTATAAAGAAGACCAGCGTGTCGAGTGCCCTTGTCTGTTGTGCAGAAATGGTGTGTAAATATTCCTAAAGTTAGAATCCCACTTACCATCTGGTTTATTAATATTAAAAAAAATCTGAACATACTCTTTAAGTTAGTCTTGACATTGATCGTATGTTGGATGTTTTATTTACGGTTATAGTATTTTCACTGACACTAACTGATTAATTGCACAACTAACGAGCAGACAATTATTCTAATAACATTCTGTAAAAATTAACTATAGTTTCATGCGATTTGGAGTAAAAAACCACGTCTCGGTTCTATAATATGTCACCAGTGCCAATAGATATGCAATTTTCAAATGCTTTTGTCTTGAAATCTTGGTATTTTACAAGAAGCTGTACTTTCGAATAACCGTTACTTTTTTTTATTTACCACTGATTTCAACATCTTAACCTCCATCCTACCTATCATTTAATTTGGATAGTAAAATATAAATAAATAAATAAGCTGTCACAACCGTATACCGAATACAGGACAGAGATCTAGACATTTTTGACGTTTCAGCGGACTTCTCATCAAAGCTTATTTGGGAGAAGGTGGCAGGTGGTGAACCTGTCTCATTGGTACGAGCCCTTTCACGTAGGGTATCGGACTCGAGTCTCCTGATTCGGATCCAGATTAAAAAGAGAGATAAAAATAGTTTACATAGTAGTTACGAGTATGTAAACACTGAGCGCGAAAACGATTTTGGTAATTACCTCTTCTATTTACGTAATATGTTATGTAATAAACGGCAAAGCGAAGAGATTATTCTAAATAGGCTTTCTGAAGGTATTCTTGTCTCATCTTGTTTGGTAGGTGGATTGGCAATTGTAATACCTGTTGCTTTCGTCCTTTAGTTCTGCTTCTTCTACAGGATGTTTTCTTTTCGGCCTAACTTAACAGTCATCATGACTTGCTTTTTGGAAACACTATTCACTTGGTTTTTGACCTTCCACAAAGCGTAGTGACGACCTGCACATTGATGGGTGCAGGTGGCAACGGACCGTGCTTTGTGGCAATCTTTGGGTAAGGCCTATGGCAAGTGGAATCATAACAGGCTGAAATAATACCCGTTTCTTTTATTTTCTTATTAATTACAAATTGCTGAATTGGTTTAATTTGAAAACCTATTGACAGTTTTTTCGTATTGCATCAACAACGTGAATACTTTTACAATCAGCCAAAACCAACAACAAAAATCGGATTAGTATGTCAGTACCTCAGTTAATACAACCTCTACAATATATTAATCTATAAATATAATTCAATATCCCTTTTTTCCTCGACCCTTATCTCGTTCAGTTGATAACATAAATATTTTACCAATATATTTTTGTTAAAACTCATTCTAAACAATTTTCTTAACTGATTACACCATTCGGTTCTATGAACGAAATTACTAAAGTTGCATATAATCCTTTCAATATCTTTTAAACGGTTCTTATAACATGCCTATAAACAATTATGATATATAAACTATATATGCAAACATCTAAAAAACTTTTCACCCTTCTTATCTCAATAAACAAATGACGTAAATACTTTGATTTTGATACATACACTGCTATTCCAACGAACTGCATTGGTGCTGATAATGTACATAAGCCATGTCTGTACCACTGCAGTTGATGATGAATATTTAAAAAAACTATTGTTAATTTGTTAAAATATTTATTGGCTTTTATGATATATATGTATTAAAGGTTTTGAAAAGAAACTTTCGGATATTATAGTACAATATAATACAACAACAACATATTTTATAAATAATTACATAATTAATAAACACACATTTAAATTACAAATGAAACAATCGTTAACACACTTTGTTAATTAATTACAAAAATAGAAACATGTTGTGTAATAACCATAACAGATTTTTTAACTTTAAAAACAACACAACTTGTTGTGTACAAAATTGAAATTTAAAAAATCAACTCGTTGCTTACAAATATCCAAGTGCACCTTTGTGTCAATTTACTCACACGATCGATTTTTCAACGTCGTGTGTTTGTTAACTGAAGCTTGACTTACCATTTTGTTATTAGGCCCTTTGAAGCAGTAAAAGTTGAATATTTTCTACTTTCTTTCTTTTATCTTGGGTTGTTAAACGAGAGAACCACAGATGCTATAACAACGCTTTGTATACTTTACATAAGTAAAGTAGCAAATAATAATTCTTGAATTCGTAACTCTGTCTCAGTATGCGAATAAAGTCTCACAGAATACGTAGCCGTAATGCAGCAAAGTGATGAGCACTAAGTACCGAATTACAAGTAACGAGGCTTTAGATTATACTTCAATTATTTTATTTCATCAAGGATAGATGTAGTACTTATTTTGTTAATTTATTGGTAGGTCACGCTCTGCTATCGTCTGAGAGGAACGTCTTCAAAGCCTGAGACACTGAGTGGCACAGGCGATCAGCAGTCAATCGCAATTGAGCCTGAGAAAACATCTCCGAAGCCTGAGACACTGAGTGGCACGCCCAATCAGCAGGCAATCGCAATTGAGTCCTGTGTAAAAGTCTCAGAAGGCCAGCTCTTTGAGTGGCGTTTGCGATCCGAAATAATTTCAATCCCAAAAAATATGTGAAAAAAAAAATTAAAAAATTATTAGGTCCATCAGCTTTCCCGGTTTTTGCTTTAGTTAAAAGGTATTAAACCTTTCGTACTTCATCTTTTAGTAGTAATCGCTCCACTACGGTTTCCGTAGGCACTGTAAGACTTCTCGAGTCTCCTGCGAACAAATTAGTAATGCATTGTTCCCATAATTGAGTTTTCCTAGTTGTACGTCAAAAGCAGGTAAATTATTCTCATCTACCAGGTGGTGTAGAGCATTTATTTTATGGTCAATTTAATACTTAATTTGTTTGTACATGTGGAAAGCAACGTGTTTCGTTCGTGCGGGTAATCCTTACTTCTCTTCGTATTTTCTTGTCTACTTCTTCATATTAGGAGCTATCCGTGTGTTTGTTTAGTTTTCTTTCTTCCATGACCTAATTATTTATATTGGCCTCGCTAGAGCGGATACGGGTTAGGCATTTCCCCATAAACAAAAAAAGGCATACATTTTTTTGGTCATCATTTATTTAAGCAACTGCAAATACTCCCAATGGGTTGTCTCAACCGGGGTAGTACCACAGCCTAGCAGAATATTGGCATGAAGACGAGAAGGTATCTTGTACGTTGCTTTCGGTGAGTGTGGCAACCGGAGACCTTTTTTTTTTATAGAAGAAGGGGGCAAACGAGCGTGCGGCTCACCTGATGGTAAGTGATCACCGACGGCCACGAACATCCACAACACCAGAGGAGCTACAGATGCGCTGCCGGCCTTTAAGGAAGGAATAAGCTCTTTTCTTGAAGGTCCCTAAGTCGTAACTGTTCGGAAATACTGCTGGCGACAGCTGATTCCACAAAGTCGAAGTGCGTGGCAGAAAAATAATTGAAATCTTATATATATACAACTTATCAAAGGTACAATTCACTTAAAGAATCTGCAGTGACGGACCACTTCTTTTTTTCGTATGTCATTGCTAGAAATACGAACTGGTGAAGTCCTTTTTTCGATTTTGAGGTACACTCGACGACAAGATTTACCGCAGAGGCCCAGTTGTTATATTATTCGTATGTACGTACAACAAATTTTCCGAATAAGTAAGTTTATTTTACACCAATAGCCATTCGATTGATTCAATACAGTCTAATTGGCTATGGCTCTTTGTTCAAATCCCAACCTCAACTACACGTGGTGTACCCTGCTAGCCGCCAAAGGAGGCTCTGGCGACCGAATTATGGCAGGATTTACATCCGTATATGCTGAACCCAAACCCCACAGACTAGTGATGGAGAGCAATATCACTAATGCGAGACTATGTTTTTTTTTTTTTTTTTTTATAGAAGAAGGGGGCAAACGAGCGTGCGGCTCACCTGATGGTAAGTGATCACCGACGCCCACGAACATCCACAACACCAGAGGAGCTACAGATGCGCTGCCGGCCTTTAAGGAAGGAATAAGCTCTTTTCTTGAAGGTCCCTAAGTCGTAACTATTCGGAAATACTGCTGGCGACAGCTGATTCCACAAAGTCGAAGTGCGTGGCAGAAAAATAATAGAAATCTTATATATATACAACTTATCAAAGGTACAATTCACTTAAAGAATCTGCAGTGACGGACCACTTCTTTTTTTTTCGTATGTCATTGCTAGAAATACGAACTGGTGAAGTCCTTTTTTCGATTTTGAGGTACACTCGACGACAAGATTTACCGCAGAGGCCCAGTTGTTATATTATTCGTATGTACGTACAACAAATTTTCCGAATAAGTAAGTTTATCTTACACCAATAGCCATTCGATTGATTCAATATAGTCTAATTGGCTATGGCTCTTTGTTAAATCCCAACCTCAACTACACGTGGTGTACCCTGCTAGCCGCCAAAGGAGGCTCTAGCGACCGAATTATGGCGGGATTTACATCCGTATATGCTGAACCCAAACCCCACAGACTAGTGATGGAGAGCAATATCACTAATGCGAGACTATGTTCAGCAGTACCAACCACTTGCCCTTCCAAGAGGTATATATGAGATGTTTGCTGGCGCTTTCATGGAGAGGCCTATGTTTAGTGGACTAAAATAGCCGGATGCAGTATGTAGTACATACGGCTGGTTACAATACGGCTACAATTTCAAAAAAAATATTTAACTTATATTAATAAGTTAAAAAACTTAATAACTAATTTTATTTTACTTTACTTAGAGATTTATTATTTAAATTAGAACAGTTTTCACCATATTCTCTAAATATTTGACTATAGTTATGAACCCCTTGTTGTTGAGTTTATACACCATTAATCAATATTTCATTGGATTCCAATACTCGATGCAAACAATTAGGTAATTTTATTGTGTGAATTAATTAGTTGCGCTGTTTCAAAGTTCATGCAGCGTGTGATGGTGGCGTACGAGACATTCTATGGGCAAAGGCCTTCTCCCAGTTTTTGGGATGGTTTTGATCCCAATTCAATTGGGCTTGGCTGACTTCACATATCCGTATTTTTACATTAACTTTTATTGCTAAATTTAGCACTTTAAATTACAATTACCTATTTTAGTGCTTTCAGCGTCGGGAATTAAACCAGGAATACTCGCGAACTGACACAAAATCAAAAGAAAATAGATCTCTTAATCAAAACACAATACGAGGCGTTTTTGTTGGTATCCAGTGAACATTTTCGTTGGGGCAGAAATTCCGTTCCGTCCTTCTTTTGCATCCGGGATAAAGTAGCTAGTCCTTATTACTGTTTAAATGTTGTAATATTGATCACAGACTGACTTCGGTGGACTGACCACCTTCCTAACGTATACTCATCATCATTATAGCCTCGAAGTTCACGGCTGAACAAAGTGCTACCCCAAAGATTACCTCAAAGCATAGTTCTGAGCCACCTGTATCCATCGACTTCCCACAACACTGTGGTTAGTTACTTCATCTAATAGTGTTATCCTACAATGCGTTTCTGTGTACACGGTTGCCACTCGAAAACCTTTCTACCCAATGGATGACTACCCCTTGGGTAGAAAAGAATCTGCGAGCTAGCCATATTTTGCCACTTTTGCTTGCTGATCCTTACCACTATACCGGTTAGCATGGTTCTGCTGCATCTATGATAGTTGCCGATTTTTTTTATGGGAAAGGGGGCAAAGGATCATATGGCTCACTTGATGATATATAAGTGATTACCGAGGCCCACGTACATCTACAATACCAGACTACGCAGAGCCTCTTTTTTCCCATTTCCTGAGCAACTTTGAGTTTCCTCTTACGCCCTGCAGATAAAGACCACTTTTCGGTTTCGTTAATTATCACTGGAAATATAATTTCTCATAGTTAAAAACATACTTGAAATTATAAACCATAAAATAATACTTTTCTCTTCTTCTCTGATGGTCTATGGATAAAATAACATTTTAATTAACCGTTTTGGGTTATTTTTTCATTTGTTTTTGTGACGTGTATAAGTAAAGTTTTACTCATAAAAAAACTCTAATATTTTATTCATAAAAATCTTCGGAACAACTGTTGACCTATAATGTTGAAGTGATGTTAAGCACAAAATGCTTAGATTATACGTGCAAACGAATATTTTTTTTTTTTCGACGAATCGACGTTTATTAATTTCTAGTACTTTAAGATTTAAATAACAGTAATTACTTTAATATAAGACATTAAAAATACCTAGATCCGTGACGGCTGACGCTTTAACTTGGCAGGTACTTCAATGTCTACTAATGCGATCATCAATCCGCCTGAAAGCGATTTGATTCTGGCATATCCACTCTGGTTGTAATTGTCTCTAGGTACCACCCTCTAACCCGTGTTATGTTCTGGTTCCAAAGGTATAGGGACACAGTAAGATTACGGCCTATGTTGAACTCCAGCCTAGTTCTCAGGAACGACAACACATCTGTAAACTTATTCAATAAACTAAGAATTTATTTGCAGGTTTCTATGAGTTGCAGTAGATACAAACGCTAAGATAATGATCCCAATCCAATGAATGAAAAAAAGGAACAAACGTACATGTTGCCACTGACTTTTACTCCTCCCCATGGGCTCCGGTTGTCGCACTCGGAGAATCCATTGTCTCGTGGGATTGGAGACCGTGTATAAAGACATATTACGTGCTCATCTTACATCTTGCCTGGCGTAGGTTTGCGTTAGATATTTCCCCCAAGTATAAAAATGTGCATGTGTAAAATATTTCTATAACACAAAATACGCACAGTGGATATCTTTGCTAATAAAAACTATAAGCCCTCCTAAATGAAATTCCCCGCCAATATAATACAGATAAGTAGTTGAAAATCTATAAGGCCTAAAGTACATAACTTTTAAACGAACACTGATCTATGTTTGCGATAAAGAATCCAGATTGAAGCACTACGAGTATCTTGAATATAGTGAAAAGTACTAGTAGAATATGCAGTATTTAAGTTATTGTAACAGGTAATTAATGTAAACGTTTGAATGTACAATTTTCATATATTATGTGGTTAAAGTATCTAAACCTTTGGACCACTGTTATGCCATACATTTATTTCGTAAAATTTTATCTATGAAATAAATCACAGCATTTATGAAACAGCGTACATCTACAAAAATACTAGTAACAAAGATAATGAGTCTCAATTTTATAAATTACCTCAATGATTATAATAGTATTTAAAGTAATAGTAAATAATTCGTTTTAAAAGCTACGTCGCTTATATAGTATTCCTACAATAGCGATTACAGCGTGTTCATCGTTCTTGAACACTTGCAATCTTATTGATATATAGATTAGTTCATGGTAGCCCACATAAAATCCCATAATACGTACGTAATCTGGGTTCGATTGTCGCAATTATATTAATAAATAGCAGTTTTTAGTGTTGAATTTCGACGGTTAAATAAACATTGTAAAGAAACTTGCATGACTGCGAAATTATGAAAAAAAAAACAAAAATTTCGAGGTCATTTGAAGTCCGCCCACCAGCATTGGAGAAGCGTCTCGGACACTTCTTGGGTCGAAAAACCCTTTAAACGAGTGAACGCTATTGTCCAGCGCTGAAACATAGCAAATAATACTGCTACTTTATAATATTAAATCAAAGCCATGTGAAAAATGGTTAAGTTCGCACTTTACAGTAATTTTTAAACAGAAACATTAATTATTCCTCGTTTGCATATATTTATAGTAACATATATTGTTTTATTTTGTAGACATCCTTAAGTTACTGTGAAATGCCCGATCAATACATGGCATGTTACGATGTGGAAAATTTCGTGGAAGCTTCTAAATATAGGAGCATTCATCACTAATCTTTAATTGTTTTTGAAATCGAAGCCGCTGCAAAGCCGTGACCTGTTTTCTGAGAAAATATCAGCCAATGTTAAAGACTATCAATTAGTACTACGTGGAAACGTAGTTAAATAGTTTATCAGCAATTACGAAAGCCAACAAATTCCACTAATTTTTTTAATAAGTTTTCTTCTTTAAGACATTGTTGTACATGAAAGAGGCAACCTTAAGTTGGGAAATTTTCCACCGCCATACTCTGTAGGTAAAAACGGTGAAAAAGACGTCAATACAATATGCCCAAATAACACAATCTAATCTTTGAGTATTTGCTCTATAATGAGGCGTAATAGGGGATTATACCATCTCTTTCTCCTAATACCACAAACAAACGAGTCTCTGGCGGAACATCCTTTCGAATTTGCCGGACTCAAATCTCACAGTCTAGTAATAGAGAGCAGTATCACTAATGAGAGACTACTATCTTCAGCAGAGAACTAAAATAGGCTGTTGTTATGATGGACTTGTCTATGATAAACTATACTAATATTATTGATTCTATATTTTAAACTGTACTTCAAATAAGATGTGATTCAACAGGAAAGAAATGTTTCGATTCACAAGCAAGAATTATTATAGTCCCGTTAAGTTACTTAACACTTACTCGTTCTTACATTGCCATATCCAAAGTAACACATGTGATAAAGCAGGGAAAAAGAATCGGATGTAGTGTAAGAGATACGGTTACTACTAGTATTACAATGCTCCAACGCGAAAACTAATATTTTTTGTAGAAAAATATAACTAACTATAAAACTCAGGCGCGTGTGACTTAGTATCGATTCTCGGTGCACGAACAATTTAAGTTACGCGTGCATTTATTAATTACTATTATAATATAAAAATAGACCCTAAAAATATCACCAACGCTTCAGAAGAAATTAAAATAACAAATATAAACTTGAAAGCCGTAATTTATTTAACAGCACCTGTTAAAATTCAATGCCACTTCAATTACAGGAGCGTCGAACCGTTATATTTTTATTTAAAAATTTCAGTTTTACGTAAAACATCAAGTGTACAAAAAACCCCAAAATCTATGTTTTGTCATATATATACTCCAATATATATGGCAAAATAATGACCTTTAACGTGGTCAATTTAAAAAATATTACTGTCATCCTCATAGTCATTAATAACTATCACAGCCCATTAATTGGCTGGAAAAAAACAAAAATCCTCTGCGGAATCTTCTCTCTTGGATTTTTATAATAGCATAGTCCTATACACGGGCATGCGTCGCCTTCCCCCACAATTGGATAGATCAAAGCTCCATCTAGTTTCGTGGCTTTCAACACTGTGTTTGCCGATAGAAGGCGACTACTTGAGAACTTTGTTTCTCCAGAGGACATAGTTTTAATTACATTGGGAATATTAGTTTAGTGGTTAGCGTCTCTACCTGACTAGCCTATATATGAGCAACACAATACTTATTGATTTTTATATCTGTTTATATTTTTTTTGCATCCTTTGCCTCTGACATTGCATCTGACTCGTTCTCGGATCTTATGCCATACAGGTAAATTGTGTAAATAGGACGTGTGTCATCTGTGTTCAAGGGTACTCTTGAGGCACTACGATACATTAAGCGCAGTTGAAAACTACTGATATCCATATCATCATTGTCGATTCAGATTTAATCACGCAGGTATAGTATATAAAACTTATAAGTCCCGATTAATATCCAAGCATGCCAAAACTCGATGAGCGGATGCCGGCTTTTTCGTAAAACACGTCTTCTTTTCATTTGTCACTCAGAACACGCGCTAATTATTTATTAACACAAAATCCACAGTTTGAATAATGAAATAATGAACTTACATTATATTTTATGATGCTTTATTGATGACAAATTAAAATGCTTTATTCTTCGACGTAAGATAATTTTGTTTGTCAAATGTCGAATCTAATTATTTTTTTCTTACAACCTACTACCGTTTCTTAATGATGTTCGTCTGTCGGAGAAGAAACAGGAGAAAGAAACTGGGTAGGTGTCTAGGTCCCTTTAAATTATGATGTCATTTCTCAAACTCTCCACCAATCCAGTTGAACGCAACTTTTCACATTTTGGACAAAATAAGACCTAGTCAAAGAAATTGTCGTAGATTCTTCCTCGTGTAAGTTAAGCGTTCCAAAAATTAAATTAAACTATAAAATTATACCAAAGTCGAGGAAAGAGTTAGATTAGTTTTTCTAGCGTTATATAGTTAAATAGGTTCTCTTGAACGTAAAGAACATTACTTAGCCATAAATCTAGTTTTAAAACAGCTTTTAAGAAATGTTTATGACGCCATTCGAAACGGTATTTATTAATCGGCTTTCAGCGAAGAAGTTTATTATTTCTCTATTTTATTATGAGTTTACTTAAGCAAAAGTTAGACGATGTTTATTATTATACTCTAATAACTATAACTATGAGTAGTTATTATTACTTACGATGGTTTTTTCGCATAATTGAAGAATTTAGAAAAAAACATTTGTTTACATTTTCTCTATTATTGCGACTAACTAATTATGATAATCAGTTATTATGAGAATCTAAAATGTGTTCTGTAATAACACGCACAGTTCAAACGCTGCTTGAGTTATCTCCTGTCATACGGGCTTAAGTATATTAGTAATTGTATTACTTACAGGCTGTTAAATAAAGAACGAAGTTATACTAAGTATCAGCTAATTTCATCAAACTTCATGCAATTTTACGTAATATAATAAACATTTCATGTTAACAAATTTACCGGTTGGAAAACGTGGTACATGATTCGATAATATTGGCACTATTCTCTTAATCTGATAGCCATACGAAAGTTTAAAACGCGCCATACACCTCATCCCAAAATCCAAATTGTAAAAAACTACAATAAATTACTGGTTTGTGTCTACTCTTACGTCAAGCAAATATATTTTATGTATTCTTAAAACGTTTTGATTTGATGCACCCGGCCGTACGTGTTTTTTAAAATTATTCAAGACATGTTACCAAGAATTTATTTTTCGCTTATACTAGGTATGTCCATGATGCCGATAAAAGTAGGACGAAATATAACGAGTATATGAAAATATATAACAATTAAAAAAGCAAGAGATTTGAAAATTATCTATGCATTGTTCGCACTACGTAGATTATCTGTGTTTCATCAACATCGGATAATTAGTTTCAGACCAGATAGCAATGAAAAATTGCATCGAAGTCGGGGATTAAAGCAGTCAATTATAATTTATATTGAATAAATATCAGTTAGGATACTTACATATATCGAGAAATATCCACTTCGTTGAAGTCATACTTTTAATTAAGCTCTGCTTGAATCCAAGTTCTTTATCCTCATTGCGATCTCACAAGGATTGGATGTTGGATTGATTCGTAGATTTAATTGAAGGGCTTGATCTGATAAGGAGATCGTTTTTAGCCTTTTTGCAGTCGATTTGTGCCAAGAAGGATAGAGATCTGATTTGGAGATAGTAATATTGAGGCTTATTTTTGATTTTGGAAGTTTTCCAGAGAGCACTCCTGTTCGGCCTGCATATGACTTCATATTATGAAACCTAATTTTAAACAAACATCACTCCAGGATAAGGAAAAGGCCGAATGCGCAGCTGTCAAGAGCTTCAATGATCTACCAACGCCAAAATAGAGGAAAACACAAATACGACTTTCACGGCCTTATACACAATACTGGGGTGATCAGAGATCAGTCCTTTCAATCCCTATTGATCACGTGACAGGTAGTGAGCCTATTGCCGAAAATGGCAGGAAAACAATATGAGAAAATTTTCATCTCAGAGAAATACAAGTAAAATATTCCGACGTCATGTAAAGTTCACCAACCCGCACCAGAGCAGCGAAATCTACCCGGCCCCGAAACATTGTTAAAAAATTAGAGTAGGCCTTTGACCTGCTGCGGAATATTCATCTAATGATGGGAAACATCATCAGAAAATGACGCTACCGGCTCACCAACCCGCTTGCTCAGCGTGAGTATTGACAAAGCTATTTTATGCTGGTTTTACTGGTGCTTTCTTGGAGAGTCCTATGTTTAGCAGTGGACTAAAAAAGACTGAATTAGTAGTAAACGAATACCAGTGGATCGACGATGGCAGTACCAGGCACCTCGCACCTTAGACACTGCCCGTCATCGGTCTGCTTAATTTTGATCTGATTTTATATACGCGTATGTTGATTTTATCCGTGGTAGAGCTAACGGCGGCTTTTACTGCTGTCCAATGGGCCGGCTCGACCGGGGTAGCACCACAACCTCACAAAATACCGGCGTGAATTAGATACATTTTGTGCTTCTGGGTTTCATTCGGTGAATGAGGACTCGGAGATCCACTTTCGCCATTCCCCCACCCTTCCCCTATCCACCACCCCATCCCCAAATATCCCTAAATGCCGGCAACGCACCTGCAGATCGTCTGATGTTGCAGATTTACGTGGGCGTCGATAATCACTTACCACCAGATGAGCCGCTTGCTCGTTTGCCCCCTTTCCCATAAAAAAAAATATGGTAATTTCTAGATGGTTATCTTGCCATCTGTCGGTAAACCTTTGCGATTTTCAAGGCTTTTCTCTTAGTTGCCTCTTACAGCACCCACGAAAAGAAAGCACGCCGATACCACAAGCCCGAGAATTAAGCTTCTTATAAAAACAGATGAGTATTTATAGATATTTTAGAATTTAAATAGCATCATGAATATTGATGATTTTGTTTAAATTTAGTATCAGCAGTATGTGGTCGGATAATCGAACCAAGCAAATCGATAAACTAAATTATCTATCGAGTCTTACTGATAGCCCCGAGCTTTAAACTAACCTCGATATCGTATATCGAGGGTTTCCTTTTGTCGATAGTCTATAGAATTTTTCATTCTTTATTCAATAATCCGTATATCATATTACGAATAAAACATTCTTACTTTAGGTTTCCTTATGTAACTTTGTACAACTAATAACGAACTCTTATTTAATTTGATAAAATTTGTAAAGAATTATATTTATATCGTGTTTGTGTAGCATAGCAAATATATTATTGACACAAATTGCGCCGGCCAAACCTTTGCCAAATGTGGAAAAAATTCAAATAATCGTTGCAATATCAGATTTTGAGAGAAATTCATGTACGTATAATTACAAAGTTATGCTCAATAACTCAATTTTTTATCTGTGCTTTCTGATAATAAAATAGAACAGAACATTGAATATTTAAAAAATAAAATTGCTACCGAATTTGTCTTAAATGAAACCGACACCGAAGCAGTCAGTTTTTTTCTCTTTGCCTGTTTATGTCCCATCTTCAAACTAATACAACTGGACGGTTTTAGTAGAAATATTGTAATAATATCTGTCCGAGTATAATAATATCTTTAAGTTAACAGCGCATTCGCCACTTCCGAACACCGATCGTTACAACCGCCCAGCGACAAGATTAATCTTGTGATCCGTTTAAGCATATTTTTTTTACGCATATTTCCTGGATGCCATCGACAAGAGGATAAAAGATAACCTACGGAAAGCAGGTTAGTCCATTAGACTTTTCGGGGAGATTTTTGTTCATGTGAAACACCAAGCTAGGAAGACCAGAGCCTACCGTACTCATCACTTAGTTGTCGAAGGCTTGCAATAGCGTGAATAATATCCGTTGAAATTAATTATCACGCTATTGACTTTCGGTGGATAAGCAAAAGAAAACTTTGCTCTGGGTTTAATACGGGTTACTACATGGTTTTTACTCATTATTATGGCTCTCTCTGGAACGCGAGTGAAACTACAGGCTCGTTCATAATGCGTATTAACTACTGACTATAATTGAACTACTAATTGACTTACTAAGAGAAAAGCCTTCAAAATCTCATTGTATTCAACAGATGTCAGATGTACACTCACAATAATACCAGACCGAAAATACACAGAATAACGAATAGCATCTACGATACAAGGGCTTCTGGTAATGTGGTCAACATCTTCCCTACATAGCGTTGTGATGCTGATTATGACAAATCGATTTTTTTTGTCAGATCATTTAGCTTTATATATCACATACATTCCTGCGTACTAATTAGTTGATAAATTCTAAAAATAAATTCTAAAAAAAATAGTACTAATTAGTAGACAATATGTACCTAATATTAACGATGCATATTTAATAGCAGTCGTTTTATTTATACTCGTAGGCATTAAACAAAACATTTTCAGCTAAATATAGTCGGTTAGAATATTTCTTGGACATCTCTTGGTTTTAGTCAATTCTCAGGCCTTCGTGTGCCGTGTGTTGAAAATTTCAAAAAAACTTGTCTCACATGTCCGTGGACTGAGAAGTCTTAATGAATATGGCAGCGTGTTTTGTGAGCTCTCTAAAACAATTCGTAGAGCATAACTTAAATACTTTACATTTGATCTTTTATCTTTTTTATCTACAAGTCAAATATATAAAAATATATAATAAAACATGATGACATCGTTCCTCAGTTTATTAATTTCTGTTTGGAACAAAACTGTCCAAAAACTTATCTCATTGCTTTTTAAAATTAATAGGATGAAAGTATGAAAATTTTGCAATCTGATCCAACCACTCCAATCTTTTTTTTTTTTTAGTATTTGTAAGTAATCTATAATGTATACCAGAATCATTATCTAATATCATTATTAAGATATTATTAAGATAGTAAATAAAAACTTAAACATTCGTTCTTTAATTTTTTTAAAACATTGGTGTTACAAATGTGCTAGTCAGCCAGCCAGCTAATAGTCCACTTGATGGTATGTAGCTATTGTGGACCATAGACACCTGATAACAATTTAAATCGAAGAAATTAACAAAAACTATAAAGAACTTAAAGATACACGAACATGTTTAAGGTTGGAATTCAAAAATAAACATTACCTCATTCCATGCCACCGGCTGTTAGTAATAAAGTATTTATTTACTACCCCATTTGATTTAATTTCTCACATGCACAACCAAATCCACGAATGAATATAAAGAATTGGCTTTATTTATCCGGGCTAAGGCTTGCCAAATTTATTATATGCTACCTATTATTTATATATGTAATTTAAACTAAGTAATCAACCACTTTTTAAGCGGCATGTCAATACGTATTTATGTGTATTTTAATGTATTTAAATAAAATTCTTACATAATGAATTGTTCGTTATCGATGTTTTCAGAAGTAATTTAAATAAAGCCTATGTGAAGCTTTGACTCAGAAGTTATTCTGTGAAAAATTGAGCTATCCACAATGCTCAAATCTTTCTCATTCACAACATTCACAACATTACGTAAATGTTTAACATTTGGAATTGTGAATTACATATAGGTGTGAATGTGGCGAAAAAGGTGTCTGGATCGAACCAAATGGAAGTCATTATTCATTCATCACTTGTTGAAATAAAAGAACAGTAAGAAGATAACAAATCGAGAAACTACACCTATATCAAGATTGATAACATTAAGTACAAATAACGCTGTTTTTATGTGCAATACAAAGGCTGTCGCGTCATTGATGTAATAATTTTGTAAATTGTCTCACAGAGCAATTTATTGGGCTTTGCATGTGACACACGTCAAGCGATCTTTTTTACGAGTACGAATAGACCAGCAAAATCCTTTTGATGTGAAATGTTCATTACTCTTCCGTAATTTGATAAAAGAATCGTTTCTTATGTGTATTCCGTTTGATTAATAAAATATAAAGCAAGCGCACTTCGTAAGGAAACAGTTCTTTTCAAATCTGTAAATGGATTATGGCATAATAATATTTTATCTTTACATTTTATTATTTTAATCACAGGTTAGTTCAGAATTTCAAAGTTAATCTTTAAGAATAAAAATAAAAATTTAAGAATTTTGGCACTTATGTAAATGAATTGTTATGCCTACGAATATATTATAACAGATATGTAGATATGTCCGAAGTAGACACTAGTCGTTATACCACAGTCGCGATAGCTCATATTTTTTGATAGTTGTTTAAATCATATGATATCATCATTGGTGACAACGCCGATAGGGCTGAAACAGTTTTAAGCTGATCGAAAGCTTATCACGTTGATACGTCCTTAAATCTAAACATAGGATTCCCGCTTAGACGTTGACCCAAGAAGCTCAATTGTTTTGTACCTGACTACGAGGACGGAGACGATTTCTGAAGTAAATGTATATACGTATGTATGTTTGTACGTTATTATGATCATCTGAAGCTCCTAAGCTATTTATGATATCCGACCAAGGGTGTGGGCTGTCACTGTAGCCCACTAATTTGTATATTGGGATCAACTTACCTTATTTGTGTTTCAATACGGTATATCACAGTAAAGGAAAATGTTTTGCAATAATGACACCTTCTGGTTTGTAACTCTACTCAGCGTACGGAAGTTATTTAATTTCCGCTTCCTTTTTGACATAGGTACAATCGATCGTAATCTTAAAAAGAAACCTTCATAGTATTCCACGCCATAATTTACATTTCTGTCAAACGTTAATATCCGTTCAGTCCTTGAAGAGTGATTAGACGACAAAGATACATTCTTTTACCTTTCAAATATTTTATTTGTTACATTAAACGTTGCTGCTCTTGAATAAAATATACCCCATAGCACTTTCGAAACCATCAAAATCCATGAAATTGCTTACAAGTTACATCCGTTCAAACATCTCTGAATATTGTACACGTTACGTACAAAGAATTTCATAACTTGTGCACTGTGCCTTGTGCGTTTAATATTTAATACTTTTTCCCGTACATGAAGTCGTCGAAGACCACTTTGTGGGGCATAGAGAAAAATATACTAAACAAGGTAGGATTAAAAACACATTCTTCTCGAATTTTGAATATGATGTCGATAGTGATATCCAAAAACTCAGCGTTATAATGGCTTAATCAAACTTATCAGCTCATTACGTGAAATTTAAGGGTTTACTTGCGTAATTTGGACTGCATAAAATTGTGCAATTCAAATGAGACGAAAGAGTATTAAAGAATCAAGCAAATTCGCAATTAGTTAAATATTTCTTTGAATGTATTTGTGAACTTGGAATTGAACGAAGATTTAGAGCAGACGATTTTACGAGCAAATTAAAGAGGAGTATTTTATTTCTACTAAATAAACCGTCCACCCACGACATAATTTATACCTTTTTCATTTATATCTCTAACTATCTCTCGTCTAATAATAGGATTACTTCCTCGTGTCAGTGAAATTAATATGTACTAATAACGATTTATTCCAAATTTTTTTTTTTTAGGTAAAAATGACAAACAAACCTTGTTCTTCTGATTCTAATAAGCTACTGTTACCCGTGTAATAACCAATATTGTAGTACGAATGTTATAAATATGAAAATGTTGTACGTTTGCGTGTTTGTCGCTAACTTAAACTTATTTAAATGACATGTACAAGAAAGGATTTGATTATGACAGAGGATTCTTTTTATCTCGATCGAAAGTTAACTAGGGACCACATTTAGGATTACTTGAAAGAAGCTACAAGTAAACGCTGGGACATAAACATAAGTTTTGAATAGTTTTAAAATCACTAGAAATAAAGAGAGATTGTATTTCAGAATAACCTGTAAGCGCAAATAAATTTAAAGCCATATAAAACAAGCATGACATTGTATTAGAAAAATATCATGTAGCCTGTAATTGCAATTACGTTCTGATGTATCTCGGTTAATTAAAAGCTTCACTGAGGACGTGCATGTTAACGAAACAAATTCAATTGTACTGCCTTTGCTGTGCGTCAAATTAAAACCATGTTTGTAGATATTGATATTAATATTTTGCTTTGTTATGTTTACTACTGTACAAATATTTTTTGTATATATCGTTTTCTTTCTTAATTAACATACTTGTGCAATATAGAATTAAGAGCTTTTCATGAATAAGCTCGCACCCTGAAGTATCTCGAGTGCCACTCTTCACTCGAGATGCCAGGCTCGCTACCCATTTCCAGTCTATGAAATTTGTCTTTGGCATTCTCAGCATTCGGTCACCAGAGCCACACTTGTCAGTCAACTGCAGCAGATGAGGTTGAATTTTGGAGGAACAGCTGGTATATTCCCCTAGTACTAACTGCGCTAGACTGCTGGAGTTGGCTACTACTACCCGAACCTTAGACCACGCTGTGCGATGAACGGTCCGGCTGGCCAATTTAAATGTCACATACATTAGCGAAAGGTCTCTAATACACGAGTGACACTTCTCCAAAATTATTAATTGCATTTTAAATGCGGAATTTACCAAGCGGCGAAAATGGTGAGGAAATCTGCATATTGTGTTTAATCTTTAAATATCATGATACAATTTCACAGTCCACGCTTCTTCGTTTATAACTTCTATACTTTTTTATTTCAATACTGTTTTCACCATCTTTTACAACATTTCATGGCAAAGATATATATAACAAATTCACATTTAGGTTATTTATATTACAAATCAGTCCGTGTAAAACCGGCGCAGTGCGATATTAAATAATAAAAAGAAATGATTCGAGGACACGTGTAAGTCCGCCTACCCGTATTTGAGAAGCGTTGAGGACTCTTACCGGTTCCAAAACCCTCTCAAAAGTTAAAGAATGTCCTTACATATTAGTGGTAAATTTTATAGGATGTTACTTTTCTTTACTAATATTTGAGATAGTTATTACATCATCTATCGGAACTTTTACGACGGGAAAAGATGAAATCAATCTTTATTATTCCTTGTATATTACAAAATTTAGGTAAAATTCCAAAATATAAGAAACGACAATATTGTTGCATTTTATGACTAAAATTAAATTTAAAGCCACATATAAAGTATGCGAACAAATACATACAATCAAGTTTCGCTTACTTCGTTCACACTAATAGGTCACAATACCAACCCTAACCTACAATACCCGTACAACGACAATTCAATTATTATTTTGTTATTGTGTTCAGTCTAATAAGTCTCTGCACTGTGGTATCGCTATTGTTCTAAATCTTAACTACACAAATATAACTATAACTATAGTTTTAGATGTAATGAATTCTTCTTCTCTTAATTAAAAAATGTAAGTTTTAGTTAGGCGTACGTTTATACCTTTAGCATTAGTAGCCCGATTAGCGCACGACTATACACATCGATAAACCGTATTGAAATGAAAATATACCAAATATGTTATAACAATACAGATAAAAATAATTTGAATACAATGTACAATATTCACAGGTAAAAATTTATTAATGATAAAAACTGAGTTTCAAAACATTGCCACCAACCCTGGAAAATACAATGCCATACAAAAAAAATTGTGTACTGTTATTATGTATGATATTCGACACCATTAAAATAATTCAGCGGGATAGAAATACAGGTGTAACAGAACCTGTGTGACTGTTGACCTGTGTGTTGATACCAGCGTTATGGTTTTCCTACTCTGTGAAAATATTCACAATGTATATATTTTTTGGAAGTTAAACAATACACAATATAACAAGTACCGTTTCAAAAATTAAAGAATTAAGGTACATCATTTTTTTCTGGCGTTATAGATGTACGGCCCCGTCAGTAATAACTTTCCATCAGGTGAGCCGCTTGCTAGTTCGCTCCTTCCACAAAAAAAAACTTCCAGTTTAATCTAGTCTCACATGAAACATTTTAATATTGGGTATTATTGTGGCTTATTGTGTGACTATGCTCTTCGCGATAGCCTTAAAAAGTCTGATTTTCTTCGAAGAAAAGCCCAATAAAAATAAGTCGGTTACTCTGCGCTTTCATTTTAGTTTGGTTCCTTGGTATTTTTAAGAGACGGGCGATGTATAGATACGACTATGTCCTTATTGCTTTTCTACCTCACTGAGTCTCAGGATTACTTAGAAAAAAAATTGTTAACGGAATCAGGCGTGACTTTGCGGAAATATATTATATAAAGTACAGTTAATTAAATTATTTCGCACAAATTCGTATGCGAAAATAAATTTATATAAGGTTTGAAGAGAAAACAAACATCTCTCTTCGTTCCACAACTCACCGAAACCAGCAATCACCAACCGACACAGGTAACACACTCCACCAATGTCTATATCACGACACGTGTTTCACCGCGCAAGAAGGTTTTATCAAGCGTGTAGACGCCGCAATTTTCAATTTATAGCGATTCCGAATTGTGAGAAATAGCTTTCTTACCCATCTTAAACGAAATTTTGTCGTATTACAGCTGCGGAATTCTAAAGGACCAACTATAATGCGGGCTACTCACTTTAAGTTAAACTGTGCGATTTAACTGTATAGTCTATTTTAATTGTATAGTTGGGCGTTTTAGTCTTACCTTTCATTGGCACAACCTTCATACCAACACACCTACTCTCAGTTTAAGCTGTGCAATATGACAGTCTGCTTTCTCGTGGCCTCCATGGACGACGCTTTAGCAGTTGTAGACATGATGTGTGTATTGCAAAATTATAATAAAAAGGAATCCTTTCTAACTTTGAGAAACTATTTCGCATAGTTTTAAAATTAACTTCTCATTGGCTATTTTTTGTTTGATGCGACTGGTATACTCGTCACTTTTGATTTTCCACAATAAAATTGATATCTTTCTACTTTATTTGATTAATTTCTTCTAGCCAGTTAGATTGACAAGTCACCATGATCGACTACTGATAACAATAGCGTACTCAATACATTAACGCAGCTACAGAGTAACTGAAGAAACTGCGGTTTCTGCTATAACCTCTCACAGGTAACTGCACAGTTTCATATTCCGTCAGTCATCAGATCAACTGTAAAGTTCAACTGTTTCTTCTTCACACCTAGCGGTTTAACAATACAGTTTAATCGCCCAGTTTTAATTGAAGATGTAATATAATATTATTAAAAATATACATATTTTAATGTAGTCCAATTTAAATTTAAAAATACCATTGTTATGTTATTATTATTGGTCGTACGATAGAAAGCTAATACTGAAAACAATCCACAACCTCACCTTGTCCCTTGAGTGTCATAAAAGTCGAATAAATGATAGAAACGAAATAAGCATAACCCTCTACAAATAGTGGTATCAAAGCGTCTGTTGTATTTTGTAATCACTAATGCACGTTTCTATTCGTCTTGTATAATCCGCTAAATGTATTTTCTTTGAAGTAATTAAATATTCTGTTGCTAAACTTTAGCCGTTTAGCAGGTACTTTAAGTTAAAGTTTCAATATTTAGCGCTTGATGATAATGTTAATGATGATGGCTATATTCGTTTTGAATTAATGCTTTTCTATAGCGTTATAAGTCTATAGCATTTGTCTGTAGACATTTGGATTGTCCTATATCCCGTATAACGAAGGCTAGTACTATTTAAAAAATTGTATAAATTACCAATAGCGCTGTCTTCTCAAATTATGGTTAAAAGCTCACACGTCCTATACAGAGGTAGAGGTTCTTTCAACCAACTTTTCACAAGAGCTTGTTTGGAACCACGTGACAGATGGATCTAAGTGTCTAGGTTCAAGACACGAATCGAAAATAAGTTTCTAAACGGAACTCATTTGTACGTGCCCTTTCAGATAGGAGATCGAACTCAAGTTTCCCAATTCAGAAGCAGATACCGTAACCACTCGGCTATCCTAGCTTATTATCTTCCAGACTATTACTCGACTATTATTATAAACTCTAGAAAACATTTTTTATTAGAGTATTTTATATTTGTTAATGTTTTACAATGATAGTGAAAAATCCATCCGAACTATCTATAGTGCGAAAGTACCGGCACCGTGCTCACAAATCGGTCTGTCGTGCTACCAAGCGCAGGGAGTATTGGGGAAATCTATTGATGACATGGCAGCTTGTGTTGGTGCCTTAAAAGAGAAGCCTACAACCAGACGCTATTAAAGAAGAGGGAAAAGACGGTAAGCTTATAACAGATAGTCATGTAAACTCATTTAACAATGATATTCTTGTTGAATTATATAAATAATATGTTTTTGATTGGATGATTGTAAAGTAATCTAAACACTAAACTCAGTATATAAGTATAACTAGCGCTCACGCCAATTAGCTATAGGGATGGCCAGATTTCCATTATGCCACGACTCATCATAAACTAAACGGGCTCGCACAACTAAGTTTTGCCTTGCTGAGAGATGTAACCTAACGGCTGGCGAGCCTCATCGCTGTGCTTGCTACCCAGAGATTGTTATAAGATTTTTCTTTTGTTACTTCTAATGGGAAAGAACACGGGAAGAAATGGACGGGAAGGGAGCACATTCTTGCGCCGAGAGCACACGAAAGACATGTTAAAACTTGCAGACGTGTCTTAAACGGATAGAACGTAAAAAATAACTTTTCCATACTGTGTCTTTAAGTATATTAATTTTTCGCTGTTTAGTAAATAAAGTTTTTCTTTTTTTTTATCCTTTTTTGTCAAACTCTACCTGCGCAATAAAATTAATTGCTATTTCTCAAATACCTTCTCTGTGATTAATATAAATAATGAAATTCCTTGTCATCAAAATGTAGGGACGGGGCAAATTTTATTTTACATCCTGTTCTAAGAAACTTCGCTCGTCACTCTTTACAATTCTAATGTTGCTATTATTGTCTGTACATTAAGTACAGACAGTTTTAACTAAATGGTGCTGTCACTGTAAATTCTATTTTATAGTTTTTTATTGGTACTTGGTTATTTTAATGCCAATCAGTTATATTTATTTAACGGCTTAGGTAAAGTAATATAATTCTAGGAATGTTAATATAGTATGGAATATAGGATGGAAATTCACTTATTATGACACGTGAAGGGATAAAAGTCTTTTGGTAATTATTGTTAAAGAGTAAACATTATTACCTTTAAAACATTGGTATTGGCACAAAAATTTTACGTTTAATTAACTAAAACTTTATTTCTATACAAAACTGCGGTCTTACCTTTTCTATTACTTCTTACTGTAGCTATTCTCGTTGATTTTTTAAACTTGTTTATATCGATAGATAGATATGTAGATATTGTTTATACAGTCTTCACACCACTTATTTACTATATAGTTTGAAATATCAGTCACTATTTTTGGTCCACATAACGATATAATGTTTTATGATATAATTTATATCAAATTTGAATACAGTACAATAATATACATTAGGAAATAGATTATGGAAAAGGATATGAAGAGTTTTCGATATCAGACTCAAAATAAGTCAGTTGATTGGACCTGAGGTATACGAGGATTACACTTTTGAACGAAAGTTTTAAGTGAACGTAGGTATAAGTTTGGCGTATGAGGCAATAAATATACAGAACGTATACATACACATAGAACCCCTAACAAACACATCCACTTCACCATGGAGTATTAATCAAACTGTTCTACAGCTCGTAAAATAACATATTAATCTACAGCACATCGTTAAAAAATAAGCGGTGAAACTAAATATGCAAATTACACACATGAAGCGACTCTCATTTTAATTTGAAAAATAAATTTTCGTTTGTGTGACCGGCAATGTTCCGATTATATTGCGGTGTTCTCACCACCGTCAATCGCGACCGTTCACCTTGCCGCACAAACGCGGACTGAAATGCTTCTGAAATCAGGTCTCTGTGTCTAAACGGGCCAACCTCTCTTTTCCTTCAGGCGTATGAAAAAGATAGCTATAATTCACAATTCTACTTCTTTCTGGAAATTAAAAGGAAACGCGTATGTTAACAATTTGTCAAAATAAACACCAAGCACATTTGTTGTTATTATTATTTAATAAAAAAACTTCCGCGTAAAGTGATCGTTATCTAATTTACATGGCGCCTCACTGTTCAACATATTAACAAAATAAATAATCGGTAAAAATACATTGAAAAAATGTAGTCGAAAAGAATTTCCTCCTTTTTTTAGGCCGATGTAAAAAGAATAAATATATTTTAAAAAGCTAACTGTACTCGTCTGACAATATGTATATCTCTAATATGCCCGAACTAAATTATTCAGACCAGTGTGCGGTTTTTTTTACGGCAAACGAGCAATAGGTTCACCTGATGGTCAGTGATTACCGTCACCCACATACATCTGCAACACCAGAGGAGCTACAGGTGCGTTGGCGGCCTTTAAGGCTATTTGGGAGATGGGAGGGAGGATAAGGAGTAGCATGGGGAGGAGGAGTGGCCCTCCGGTTACCTCACTCACCAAACGAAAGGCAGAAGCACAAGATACCTCTACTTTACGCCCGGATTTAGGATATGATACTACTATGATATCGCACTACTAAGTGCACGACTCTACCACCTTTTAAAGCATTAGCAATGGAGCTTTGCCCCGTTCAAGTATTTAGGTTTTATTGTGGGTTATAAAAATCCTCGGGAAATAAAAGTATCCACAACATTTCAGACATGAAACAATATAGTGACCAATAACAGTTTTTATATCGTGGTTTTTATTTCAGCATATAGTTCCGAAAATTAAAGATAATTTTAAGAATTACGAGTCCGAACTTATTACTTAAAAATACTTACAGCTCTTTCGACAAGATGTAATAATGTCGTAAACAACCGGGTGCCGGTATTTTACAGATTTTGACAATATTCTCACTTGGAATATTCCAAATTAATATTCTTTCATGATTTAAGCATATTCATTGTTTTCGTAATTGGTTGTATTTGACCACTTTACATGACACATAGTATACACTGATAATCAAAATGCAGGTACGTTGTAGCCTCTAAGAACTATAATTGATTGCCTTGTCGCAAGTTGATGCAAATTAGATTTCGGTAGTCTCCATTTACTCTATGAAACCAGAGAAACAAACGAGCAGTTCGCCTCATGGTAAGTAGGCTCGTAGACATGCTATGAATCTCCGGTTTAATTGTCGCGTTGACAACATTATGCTGTTATTTTATGGCGGTACTCTGTGATAGCGTGGTCCTTTCCAAGTCCAGTCAACCCATTTACCCTTTGAACGGAGACAGACCTCCTGCGGACCAAAATAAATCGAGCTATATAAAGCACGCACGCACAGTCGCTCGGTTATTTGCTACCGTATTCGTACCGATTTAGCTAAAAACTTCAAAAATATAGCTTTTAATCTTCCTACTTTCACGCAAGGGTATTTATAAAAACTTTTCATTAAATTTAGTATTTTTGCCGAACTTAAGTTCATCCCCGAATATGCTAAAAAAATAGAAGAAAAAATAGTTAAAAAAAATTTGACAAAACACATTTCTGCCACACATGTGAGAATGCCACTTAGCATTAAGTCCGCCCATTGAAACCTTAAGCTTAAGGGTAACAAAAAAGAATAAATAAATAAATTTCAATTTCTTGTGGAATAACAAAATATTTTTATTTATATTAATGAATGTAATCATAACAATGCCCCGATGACTGAGTGGTCTCTTCGTCTGAAATCGTAACTCTGTGTTGTGTAAGATGTAGAAGATCGGAATTAGTAGACCGGAGTTCGATTCCATGTGTAAAGAAATGGTATCAATGAGTTTTTTGAAATTTATGTTCGGTTTTTATCGGCCTGTCCTCCATCTTATGTTAATGCATTAAAATAAATATCTAGAACTCTGTCCATTTATTAGGTCATGAAAGCTAATAATTTTATTATTATTAAAATTGGAGCTCATATACTTTATCATACCTTTGACACTACATCCGATCCCCCGATTTTGTAGTAAGGTTTTGTAGTATTCTGCTCAGATGATAAATTAATTCTTGATTTCAAGAATTATTAAGCGAAATATCAAGTGATAATTTAATTCTATTAACCAATCTGACTACATTTAATTTAATTTTTGTTTAATTTTAAAGTTTCGTTTAAGCGGGTGTTTATGATTACGGTTCATCGCATTTATTATGGTTTATTACTCTACAATGCAACTAAACGTAACATTATTATATAAGCTGAAATTCAATTTATTTAATCACGCCCTAACTAAATATGGAAAATGTTTAACCTTTCACACGTTTGTAGCAATAAATGGCTTATTTGTTTCCCCTTCGACTATTATGACGGCTAACATTTGACGAACTGATTATTTAGTGACGTCATCTATCTCGTGTTACCCCAATTGCTAGGTCAACCTAAAACATTATACATTGAAATTAGTAAGTATATACTAGAGCTACAGCAGGACTAATGAACATATTTTTTTTCATATATTACTAAAACATTACGCACCTGGTCTCCAAGCCATTTAGTTTTATTTTACTGGTTTGACTATTATCTCTACCTGGTGAAATAACCTGGTTGTTAAGTGACATTAAAACGCTGGATAGTAGCGCACTAGCTCAGTAAGAGGTTTATTAACTCCAAGCTAGACAACCACATAAACTACGGATGTAAACAATGACGGCGATCAGTATTTCAGCCCTTTGCTGCCCGCATTAGATACGTCGAATTGTAACTGTTCGTTCAAATGCATGGTATATTAACAACAAAAGAATGTGTGGCGTCTGGATGTCCGATGGTGAAAAGGGTATAAATATATCATATCTAGTAATTTCTGCGCACATTCTTCAATACATATCCTGTAAAACACCGAGCGACTAGCCATTGTACGCATCTTCATTGAATCCAACACTGCCAGATCTGCAACTCCAGATCAAATACTCCACACAACCGGATCTGAGCATTGTGATCCCGCTTAGACTCAATAAACTGCCCAAAATTATTGTTCAACAATATTTCGACTCCTAATAAATTGAAGGTGGACGACATGTCCCAAAGTTAAGGCAAAGAGTCTTTTGTCTTTTGCTGCTGCTTGGTGAGTGAGGTAACCGGATGCCCACGCCCCCTCCCCCAACCTCCCCTTTTCATCATCATTCCATCTCGCATATATCCTTAAAGTCCAGCAACTCAACGGTAGCTCCTTTGGTGTTGCAGATGAACGTGGGTGACGGTAATCGCTTACCATCACATGAGCCCCAAGCATGTTTGCCCGCTTTACCATGAAAAAAAACAGGTGAGATTTGCTTTATCACAGTTCGAGACTGCCTGCAAATTGAGACTTAAAGGCTCCACTATGATCTTATTCTAAAACTTAGGCCCTAGTACGTAGAACTCTTTTTCTCAAACGAACCGTCATCAATTACTTATACAAATCGTTTCTTCGCCATAGGAAAAAAGCTTCCTAAAAAGGCTTTTGTACCAAACCGTGTCAAAAGGCTTTAAGACATCTAGCGTATTAGTAAGTACCTCTCCGCTTTTCTCGAGAGCGTGCCATGGACGAGCCATTACTTGTGTGAAAAACACTTGAAGCTCACTTGTCGATCGATTTCGACAAAATACGTACTGCCTGCCTGTTGCTAAGCAGGTCATTATTGTCTAAATATGAGCAGTGTGAGTACAGTAAATATTCCATATTCTTACAAATTATAAAAGTAATTGGATTGGGTCGACTCTAAATGCTGAACTCAGCTGTACCAACTGCACAATAATATAATAAAAATACAAAGAAGAGCTCTTTCACATTATATTCCGTTATCTTATCAAATACCTCACAATATTAATGCTAATTACAACATAATTACGTTCTATATATTCTTCTTCTTAGTTTAGCAGCCGTTAAACTAAACTACAAAGCTGAATATAGGCCTCACTCCATAATGCGATGTGCTATAACTGCCACGCTAAGCAGGCGAGTGGGTGATTGCAATACTAGGCATGTCACACCTTAGACGCTGTTGCTCGTTACCGTTCTGAATAATTATGGCATACTTGCGACGGGTAATCCGCCATCGGTCGGAAAACTATGAAATTTTTATGTATTTTGACTTTTACGACGACCACAGGATGAGGATATAATATATTATGTATTTTTCTTAAAACCCATTTTTTTTGCTTTAGGTCACTGAATTTACATTTTCCCAGTTCAGCTAAGGAAAATGTAATCTGAATTATTTCCAATAAAAATTTATTTTGCTGAGCTGCTATTATAAAAATACAACAAAAAACATCCCGAGAAACATGCGCAATCATGAAAAAAAATTACTCGAATCCGGGGTTAAATGCTTACAGGATTTATGCCGTAGTCGTATTAAATTTAGTAATTTATTTGGGTTTGCGTTTCAAAAGCTACATGAAATGGTAAAGACATAGCAAAATATATCACTCGGGTTATGCAACTTTGGAAGCAAAATGTTAAGTTAAATAAAATATTAAAATGTATGTGCTAAAAATAATGTAATTATTGTTATTGTATTTATTGTGCTATCTCTTACTCGGGACTTCCGAAAATGAATCAAAAAAAATGAATCAAAACATGCAACATCTACATGCATACTGCTGGGCAAAGGCCTCCTCTTAAATATCTTAGAGCTTGGAGTCGGGTAGGGTCTGCCCCGCTACTCCAGTGCGGGTTGGCGGACTTCACTAGTCGTTGAAATTTGAAATATTATTTCTCAGACATGCAGGTTTCCCCGCGATGTTTTCCTTCAACACAGAGCTCGTGGTAAATTCAGCACTTAAAATTGCAGAGCCGTGGTAGTCTAGCGGTCAGGTCGATTTGGTACCAAGTTAGTAATATCGGCAAATATTTTTTTAATTTATTTTCAAATATTCATCACCCATTCTACACTTGAATCAAAACAAATCAAAAACTTTACTTGTATTTTTCGCCATTAATTTCACATAATGATTATTCTCTGACGGAAAAGAAACAGGTGCCATAAACTCTCAAGTTCTTCTCTTTTTTTTTTTATTAAACAATATCACAATACAACTTTTAGAAACAGCTTGGGAGCGATCAACTCATTCCCAGGGGTTATTATCGTCCATGTATTCCTTTATATTATGATATCTAAGGTATTTGTTTAATAAATAATTTAACCCTATCGATATAAAGACTTTGCATACTTACTGGTATTGTATGCAATAATTGTAAAACGTATACATTGCCCATGAACGAGATACGGTATTAGTACTAGTATTGCAACCTTCAATCCTCTTGGTTTTTCTTAAAATCCTTTCTTGCGGATGTCTCCCGGTCAGTTACCAAATTTTAAGTTTGTAGGGTTTATAGTTCCTGTAGATTTGGTGAGTAGTCAATGTTAAGCATATTACGGTTTTTAATTTTTATTTATAGTTATTTATTTTGATATTTTCTTTATCAGAATTACTATATTGGGAATTTTCGTTTAGTTATAACATAGTTATAGATTATATTTAATTTGCAATCGTTGCGTAATAGGATCACATTAACGTTTATTATCGTTTAAACAAATACAGTGTAATAGAACACGCACACATGTAACCACAGCTTTTACTACAGTTCAACGAATGAGACACATTTATACCTAATTAGTAATCATAAGTAGTATTTTTAAAATGTTTTCTTCTTTTTTCGCCGTTTTTATAGTCCCACGCATGCCTCACAACCAAATGTTTTTTTTTTGTAAAAGCCATTGTTTATTATAGGAGGTTAGTAGTGAATTGTGTCTTATGAATTGTCGCATTTCAGGGTTGATATGAGTAATTGTTCAACAATGAATGTTTTAGCGGAATTTCGACAGGAATTCTGGATAATCTGTACAGCGGTACAGTTACCTTACCTTACCAGCCTGTAAATAGTTCAGTGCAGGACATAGGCCTCTCCCATAAGGAGGATTTGCTATAACTACCACGCCAGGCAAGCGGATTGGCGATCACAGTATTAGACACCTCGCACCTTAGACGCTGCTACCTGTTATCGCTCTTATCACATCATTTTGGTTTGATAACTTTCGAGGTGGTCCCGCCATCCTGTCAGACTACTGTCGTAGTCTTTGCTGTTTTCGAGGCTTAGTCGCCACTTACATCACCCACGGAAAGAAAGGTGGCAGATTACGCCTCCACTCAGATAAATAAAGGCTCTTGTAAATTCAAGATTAATTTGAGAGAGTGTACCCGATAAAAGTACTGGTTGTATGTTTGTATTTCATTTAGAGATTATCGGATTTAATTTAATAGAGTATACCAAGCTTTTTTATAATCGCATTTTCATCTCTTGCTATTGAAAAAGATTTCGGGACTGTTTGAATAATAATTTTGGCGAATGTCTATCCAAATTTGCCGAAAGCTCACCACTTCGCTAGTCCAGCGTGGTCAAATCTTTCAAGAAATGCATGCCGGCTTTTATTGACGCTTTTTTGGAGAGTCCTGGGCTTAGCAGTGAACATTAAAAGGCTGATGATGAACGAAAATACAGTTTGGTGGAGGCGTACGAAAATCTGCTACTCTATCATCATCCTTCGGTTGTCATTTCAGTCCCAAAGAGGTAGAATAGTTATATTTCAAAATACGTATCAAGTGTACAAAAAATTTAATTCTTAATATTCTTTTTTGTACACTTGATACAACATTTAATACCTGTTGTTCATAGACATCTAATCCATTGTCGACGTCACCTCTGACGACTAAGATAAATTGCCTCGTCGCCAGTTAATTAGGTTTACAGTTCTCTAACGAAGAAGTATCACCAATTATTAAGTATCATCAATTATCCGCTTAACGATTAGCGTACCTGACTGTTAATACCTGATCCCGGTATTCAAATCCCATCCGAAGTAAAACTTTTTGGGCAACATACAAATTATTTGTTTATCTTATCATATAACGGTTACATCGGATATAGGTAAGTAAAGACGAGTCAATACCTCTGTGTTTGTAGATACAATTACTGCACCATAATATATCCAGCGCAGATGAACTTCCGATAGAATTCGGAAGTAGTTGTCGTGGTTGAAATCGGCCAGGAGAAAATTATATTGAGTATAAACAATTTATGATATTTTTGAAGCAGGCCAGTGTTTTATGTAAGTATTATATTATTTATTGCGTTTATTGTAAGTATTATGTAATTGCGTTCGTAGCTTTCTCCGATTATGATAGTATCGAATTTGATATTTTTTTGGATATCTTGTTAGATTGAGTAACCAGATAAATTATTATACGGCGAATTGCATAACATTTTATTCAAATAAAGATCTGAAGAATAATAAAAGTCTTTCACGTTAGGCAATTAAGTTAGTCACAGTTAGTTATTTCTCCTAACGAAGGAGAGGCTTTTGTCCCCTAGTGATTTTTTTTTTTTTATAGAAGAAGGGGGTAAACGAGCGTGCGGCTCACCTGATGGTAAGTGATCACCGACGCCCACGAACATCAGAGGAGCTACAGATGCGCTGCCGGCCTTTAAGGAAGGAATAAGCTCTTTTCTTGAAGGTCCCTAAGTCGTAACTGTTCGGAAATACTGCTGGCGACAACTGATTCCACAAAATCGAAGTGCGTGGCAGAAAACTTCGATTAAAACGCACTGTGGTGGAATGCCAACCATCTAGGTGGTATCGATGGAACTTCGAATTCTGTCGCGATGTACGATGGTGAAACTCAGCAGCTGGGATCAATCCGAACAATTCCTCAGAACATTCCCGTGGAAAATTTTGTAGAAAATGCAAAGAGAAGCAACATCTCTTCGCAAGGCCAAAGGATCAAGCCGATCAGAGAGCTTGGTCGCCGACAATTCGAGCCGCTCGACGTTGGATACGGTCAAATGGAAGGAGTTGGTACTGGGGTGCCCCTGCCCAGAGATGAGAACAGTATTCCATGTGGGGCCGAACTTGCGCCTTATAAAGTTGCAAACGGTGGACCGGCATGAAATACTGTCCCGCTCTACAGAGCACACCAAGCTTTTTATAATCGCATTTTCATCTCTTGCTATTGAAAAAGATTTCGGGACTGTTTGAATAATAATTTTGGCGAATGTCTATCCAAATTTGCCGAAAGCTCACCACTTCGCTAGTCCAGCGTGGTCAAATCTTTCAAGAAATGCATGCCGGCTTTTATTGACGCTTTTTTGGAGAGTCCTGGGCTTAGCAGTGAACATTAAAAGGCTGATGATGAACGAAAATACAGTTTGGTGGAGGCGTACGAAAATCTGCTACTCTATCATCATCCTTCGGTTGTCATTTCAGTCCCAAAGAGGTAGAATAGTTATATTTCAAAATACGTATCAAGTGTACAAAAAATTTAATTCTTAATATTCTTTTTTGTACACTTGATACAACATTTAATACCTGTTGTTCATAGACATCTAATCCATTGTCGACGTCACCTCTGACGACTAAGATAAATTGCCTCGTCGCCAGTTAATTAGGTTTACAGTTCTCTAACGAAGAAGTATCACCAATTATTAAGTATCATCAACTATCCGCTTAACGATTAGCGTACCTGACTGTTAATACCTGATCCCGGTATTCAAATCCCATCCGAAGTAAAACTTTTTGGGCAACATACAAATTATTTGTTTATCTTATCATATAACGGTTACATCGGATATAGGTAAGTAAAGACGAGTCAATACCTCTGTGTTTGTAGATACAATTACTGCACCATAATATATCCAGCGCAGATGAACTTCCGATAGAATTCGGAAGTAGTTGTCGTGGTTGAAATCGGCCAGGAGAAACATATATTGAGTATAAACAATTTATGATATTTTTGATACTCAGCAGGCCAGTGTTTTATGTAAGTATTATATTATTTATTGCGTTTATTGTAAGTATTATGTAATTGCGTTCGCAGCTTTCTCCGATTATGATAGTATTGAATTTGATATTTTTTTGTATATCTTGTTAGATTGAGTAACCAGATAAATTATTATGCGGCGAATTGCATAACATTTTATTCAAATAAAGATCTGAAGAATAATAAAAGTCTTTCACGTTAGGCAATTAAGTTAGTCACAGTTAGTTATTTCTCCTAACGAAGGAGAGGCTTTTGTCCCCTAGTGATTTTTTTTTTTTTTATAGAAGAAGGGGGTAAACGAGCGTGCGGCTCACCTGATGGTAAGTGATCACCGACGCCCACGAACATCAGAGGAGCTACAGATGCGCTGCCGGCCTTTAAGGAAGGAATAAGCTCTTTTCTTGAAGGTCCCTAAGTCGTAACTGTTCGGAAATACTGCTGGCGACAACTGATTCCACAAAATCGAAGTGCGTGGCAGAAAACTTCGATTAAAACGCACTGTGGTGGAATGCCAACCATCTAGGTGGTATCGATGGAACTTCGAATTCTGTCGCGATGTACGATGGTGAAACTCAGCAGCTGGGATCAATCCGAACAATTCCTCAGAACATTCCCGTGGAAAATTTTGTAGAAAATGCAAAGAGAAGCAACATCTCTTCGCAAGGCCAAAGGATCAAGCCGATCAGAGAGCTTGGTCGCCGACAATTCGAGCCGCTCGACGTTGGATACGGTCAAATGGAAGGAGTTGGTACTGGGGTGCCCCTGCCCAGAGATGAGAACAGTATTCCATGTGGGGCCGAACTTGCGCCTTATAAAGTTGCAAACGGTGGACCGGCATGAAATACTGTCCCGCTCTACAGAGCACACCAAGCTTTTGGAGGCCAATTTGGCCTTTCCTCAAGTGACCACGGAACTGAACGTCGCTCGATATGTCAACGCCAAGGATTCTGATACTGGCTGAGGCAATAAGGGAATGTTCTCAAAAGAGGAGAAACGACAAAGGGATTCTTTTTAGCGGTGAACGCGCAAACCTGTGTCTTTTTGGGGTTGAATAGGACCAAATTACGTCGACCCCAATCCGAGACTTTGAATAACAAGGTCTCGACTTCAGACACAAGTTTGTTCCGGCACTCGTCGACGTGTTCCCGAGAAATATTCGCACGGCCTGTATATAGGGCATCACCCGTGCTGTCGTCTGCATAGCAATGAATGCTACTGATTTGTAGCATGTCGTTGATATGCAGAAGGAACAGAGTGGGAGAGAGCACACAGCCTTGTGGAACACCAGCATTCACGGGTTTGGGGTCCGAGTATGCACCGTCGACAACAACCTTGATGCTCCGATCTGTGAGGAAGCTGGTGACCCAGTTGCACAATCTCTCAGGAACCCCGTAAGATGAAAGCTTTGAAAGAAGCGCTTTATGCCAAACGCTATCAAATGCTTTCGCTACGTCCAGACTAACCGCCAAAGCCTCCCCCTTAGACTCAACTGCGTCTGCCCATCGGTGAGTCAGGTAAACTAGAAGATCACCAGCTGATCGTCCGTGACGGAAACCGTACTGTCGGTCACTGATGAGCTGGTGTTCCTCCAGGTACCTCAGGAGCTGGGTGTTGATGAGTGACTCCATTATTTTAGATAACAAGGGGGTGATGGCAATAGGCCTGTAGTTGGACGGATCAGAGCGGTCGCCTTTTTTGGGTATTGGATGCACAAATGCTGTCTTCCAAGATTCCGGGACGACGCCTGAAGAGTAGGAGTGCCGGAAAGACGCGTGAGAACCGGTGCCAACTCAGGGCACACATCTTCAGCACAATTGGAGGATTCCGTCCGGTCCACTCGACTTATGAATGTCCAGGAGCGGAGTGCCTTTCGCACTGAGCTCTGCAGAAACTGAATTTCCGGCATGGAGCACTTACACCACGGGATGGTAGGTGGAGAGTTTCCCCGGTCATCAAGAGTCGAGTTGATGCAAAAAGAGAGCCCAAGAGATCGGCTTTCTCTTTTGCAGTATGGGCCAGCGTATCATCCTCCTTGTGTAGAGATGGGAGAGATGGCTGACAGAAGTTCCCTGGACAGCCTTGGCGAGAGACCAGAATGCGCGGGATCCCGATGGGAGGCGAACTAGTCTCGCGCCAATTCTGCCAATGTGCTTTAACTTTGCCGCAGCGATAACTCTTTTGAAGGACCTGGAGGCAGAGTTGTACTCGTTTTAAGAGCACTGGTTTTGCATCCTGAGACGCCGATGCATCGGCCCAGGCCTGGTAGCACTTCCGCTTTCGGCGTGACGCTATTTTGCAGGTGCGACCAAACCAAGGCTGGGATTTACCTCCGACAGGCACTGCAGAGAACGGAATAAAAGTTCCATTCCTGAAGTACCACATCGGTGACAGAATCTGCAACGGCGTTGGGATCATCCAGCGAGAAGCAAACCTGCCCCCATGGGTAGGAAGCAAAGAAAGACCGCATTCCATCCCAATCTGCCGACCTATAGTGCCACACACGGCGGAAGCCCGCAGATCGCGTTCGGGATCGGCGTGCGATAGGCACTACACTCCGGATCAGACAGTGGTCCGACGAGCCAAGAGGAGCATCGACTGAGACCAAATATCCGTCCGTGTGTGAGGTCAGCAAAAGGTCCAACAGGGAAGGTGTATGACCTTCCACGTCTGGGATCCGTGTCGGCGAGGTTACCAGTTGTGTCAGGCCATATGCTAATGCAAAGTCGTGAACAGATTTTGCATGCATGGTATTATAAACAGTATTAGTATCTATTTTATTAGTATAAAATAGGATGTGAGATTGTATTTGAATGTTTTATCACTTATTACTCTAAATGTTGAATTGGTGACAAAGTGTTTGATAACCAAAACATTTAGATCCTTAAGAGTAATTCGCTAAATGTTATAGCTGGTTATGGCAGAAGTGGCATGGAAGCAGGATAAATGCAGTACAAATGAGAGCGTTAAGAAGTATGATTGATGTGAAGATAACTGACAGGGTTCGAAATAATGTGATCAGAGAGCGTTGTGGCGTGAAAGACGATGTAGTGACACGAAATGAGAAAGGGGTGCTGAGCTGGTTTGGACATGTGGAGAGAATCATACATTGATGTGAAGATAACTAAGACAGGGTTCGAAATAATGTGATCAAAGAGCGTTGTGGCGTGAAAAACGATGTAGTGACATGAATTGAGAAAAGGATGCTGAGCTGGTTTGGAAATGTGGAGAGAATGAATGAAAGTAGGTTGACGAAACAAATATATGAGGCGAGTGTAAATAGTAGAATCGGGCGAGGAAGACCTAGGCGAACATTCGGATCAAATCGGAGACGTTCTGAAAACACGGTCCGGTCAAGAGTACTCTAAGCCAACGAGCATGCATGCAAAGATTGACGATAGTGGAAGAAGCGAAAGACGTATGTCAGGACCCTACTCACCCAAAAATCAATTCAAAATACACCATGAAATTACTAAGGACATAAAGAGTATGTGTATGTGACTTTTTGGCTCCGGACCCGCGTGATATCACATCTCTATCAAAATGCTAAAGATACAAGAACAGTAACTAATATTATAACGACGTATGGACTAATAACATAGATTTTCATTAAATGACTAGTTCACACCGCACCTCGGGCGTCGGTCCGAGTAATGAAGAATATATCACCTTACTCATCATACATTTTGTAGTGCACATAGTAATTTAGAGCGACTAGGTGAGTATTAATTTTAAGTGACGTTAACGAACGCCACATTTATATTTTCATAAGTCTTCTATATTCATGGTAATTAATGAGTAACAAGCTCGGAGCAAATTTTACGTATTTGTTAAATGACTGAAAGTTTAACACGTGAGCTTTTAATGAAATTCATGAAATATGTTTGGAATATTTTGGTTGAAATTAAAACATTATTTATGGATTTTGTCACGTTTACTTTTAGAGACTACAGATTTTTTTTAATCTCTACGTTTTGGGTGGTCACGAGGAGACTGAGATGTTCTGATGTCATAGTTAACCTGGCGACCGACAGCTTTCTGACAAATTACATTTATTTATTAAATTCTAACAAAAGTCTATAAATTGATGTGAACTGTCCTACGTCGCCCAAAGTGTACTATGTCGTCCAAATCCATTAATATAACCAATGTCACAAATACAACACTGTCTAATGATAAACGTAAGTAAAGTGCCTATCATATGCCTATCATTTCAATCTACAGGCTTATGTCCAGCTTCTCTAAATTGGGACAATTTTCTGCAATTTTAACGCGGGACGGGTTGGCGATCGATACATATGACGGCATTGGTTTCAGATAACACCAAATCAAATAACACCAAAACGATTTGGAATAATATTGATGAAATAATGAACAAATTTTCCAATCCGACTGACAAGCACCCGAGTTGAACAATATTAACTACATGTAAGTCACTTTGTGACTATTCTTAAAAACTCGTGTGTTGATACACAACAATCTTGAAGAGTGAAACGCAAAACAAATGCATTCACATTGCCTAGCAAAGAGTTACAGAACGTCTGATTATCGCATATACAATCTATTATCAGTCACAATCGTTGCAGGGGTGTAATGATCATCTTATTCGTGAACGGCCTGAGAAAAACAGTCTACTTCTTCAAATTATACAGTGAAGACCGTGAGGGAAAACTATTTATCGCAAAATCGAAAATCTTTACGTCTATTGGTTATCCAAATCCCATTGACTTTACTATCGTCTTTTCAAGGTATTTACCTTACTTATATCGATTTATTATAAAAAAGCTACCATTATTAAGAAAATACTATAATTAACGCACTCAATGATTTTTTAAAACTTAAATTTATAGTTGTCATTACGATTACGCTGGAAAAACTTAACTTATCGACTATAATTTTATTCATTAGATTCGGATTCATGGATAATAACAGCCTTTTGAATATAACTACTCTAATCCTCCTTGTTTGTTTCTAAAGCGGAGAGGAGACAACACGGCCTGCAGGTACTTCAATATTACGGAATACCAGATGGTGTAGGCAAAACACCAAAGATAGCTCAGGCATCTGGTAGAGGCTGATTCAATATAATTACCAGAGGGTAATTGTATTTTTAAAGACCTCACCTATATCACCTACGAATCATCAAATGGAAGGCGATCCTAATTCCAACAGCTGCGATGCGGTCCCCGGCGATATTACCAGAAATATGTGAATAAATTACGTTCGCGCACGGTGCATATACAGTACCGGAATTACATGGATTTGTACTATTACATTTTTCACACGCGTGGGACGTAGAGTAATAAACACAGCAGCAAAAACGAGAAGTAACGAGAGAGAGCAGACTATCGTGCATTACCACGCACCATCATTGTGCACAATATGGCCGAGAGGCGGAATCACCCGATGTTTTCCGACTAGCAAGGTTACATCACACGCTGTACCCGCGGTGATATCAAATTATTTAACATAATGTACAGACAGCCGTTTTGACATGTTTAGTGTTCAGCACGATAATATTTTATCATGACATAAACTTCAACTCACCTTACTTATCACCGTCCAGAAAATCCTTACATAATTTATGTAATATTTATTTTCTTTCTTTTTATTTCGATTAATAATAATATAGTATTAGAAAATAAAAAATATGTAATCAATTTTTTTTAATCAATTGTCGATAACAAAATAAAATTATTCTGTAAATTAACGATTTTTTTAAACTAATAACAGGAGCGTTTGAGTACTTTTGGATTTTCCAAACCATTTTTAATTAAATAGCTTACAATTTCCCCATTCTTAACAAGATTTAAATAATAATGGTTAGATATTATTTATTTATGGCATTTATTTACGACCAACATTTCTCCTTAAATTGTTTTAGTGAGTTCATCTAATGCGAGAGAACTGCACTCACCTACCTGCCAGCCAAGCATGATAATCTTTTATTATTGTCGCTTATAACATATCTTTTTACTCATAAATTTTGCGTTTCCGACTACAACAGTACTCTACAATTCCCATTCGTTCAGGCACATTATCTTCTATACGAATATTAACGTTCTCTAGTCTCTAGATATTTTACTTCTACTTAAGGAAGTGTGACCACTGCCTTTGTATTCAGAGGAATTAATTCGCTCACTGCACACTTCAAGCTCCGTGGAAACATACTGGTATATGCTTGCCATCATTCAATCGAGCTTGTCGTATTTGATAAGTAGCCAGGCCGAATAAAATGAATTCTCTGTATTCTGAGAGGGGAAAATAAATATTAACTTTTTACGTTATATTACGACATAATGTCAAGCTGGAAGACTGACGGTGACACATGTCACATTGATTGTTTTCGTGGGTCTTTTTTCCATTGTTCGAATTATATTTATAGAATTGTTTCAATTTTAAATCGAAAATATTTATATATTTATTAAGCAAAATAATCTTTTTTTTTCGAGATTTTCACAATTATGCTAAGACATAAATACAATTCCAAAGTTCTCGTTACAGTCACTGCGGAACATAGGTCTCCTCAAATATTGCCACAAAGCTCGATCCTGAGCCACCTGCATCTATTGATTTGTGCTGCATTGTGCAGAACGGCAATTCATCTTGTGGGCTTGTCTTACACTGCGTTTACCTGTACGAGGTTGCTACTCGAGAACCTTTCTTCTCTAACCGTCCACTATCACATCACCTTGTCAGTATACCTTGTGAGTATACCGCAAAACCCCGAGAGTATACAACCAGTGCGTGTTGCCAGCGATGACTTAAGGAACCGAGACGTGGTCTTTCACTACAGGCCTTATAAGGAAGCTCAAGTTGCTTAGCGTGGTAATGGAAAATGCTATACTCGGTGTTTCAACGACGATATCCGAAGCGATAGAGTCTGCAACAAAGATATCCCCAGCAGAACTACGGCAACAGACATAGTCATTAGGATCAGCAAGCTGAAGTGGCAATGGGCCGGCCACATAGCTCGCAGAACTGACAATCGTTGGAGCATAAAGGTTCTCGAGTGGCAACCACGTACAGGCAAACGGAGTGTGGGACGACCCACTGTGTTTGCCTGTATTTGTATATTTTTCGATGGATGCTGGTGGCACAGGACCGTGCTAGGTGAAAATCTTTGGTGGAGGCCTAAGTTCCGCAGCTCTTGCCTTTAGCTGTTACAAAAACTCTAAGATACATATAAAAAACAATTTAGAGGAATACCGATAATGAAAGACTTTAGACGTAACTCAGCATGTAGTGGTTGTAGTTGTATCGGTTTTTATAGTAATCGATTTTCAGTTCAGGTCCCTAACCTATAGTTACGCGGGCGTAAGGGCCTGTTAAATTGTCGCGGGTTATACGTAATTTCACGAGGTTTCGAAAATCGTGATTCCGGAGGGAAATTAAATAAAAAAACCTGAAATAAAACATGTAACTATGCTATAGAAGAATACAACGGGAACTTAAACTAGGTGGGGCCGTTGATGGAATTAATTTTATAATTAAACTAGAAACACGAACTGTTATATCATTACAGGGTACTGACTGTAAAAATGCTGTACAATAAAGGTATGTCGAAGACAACACTTGGGGTTAGATAAAAGCCTAAATCCTAACTTAAGAATTGACCAGTACGGGACTCTCATGAAAACTTCTGGACCGATTGGAATAGTTGCTTGAATAATTGTAATGATATTTTGGTTTTACACGAATACTAATGTATATAACATTCGTAATAAAAACATTTTTAAGTGTTATTTGTTACGTCTATGTCGTACTCATCAGATTTAACGTAGATGAAGTCATCTGTAAAAGCTAGTCCCTTCACGTATTTACATAACAATAGAATTTCTATTGTAGCAATACTAATAAAACGGTTATTCAAAATTGTAGAATAAAATAGGAGAGTTTTAATAAATTTAAAACTATGAATAAAATCTCAATCTAATTTTAATATTTTAAAATAAATAATAATTCAGGAGTTCATTAACAAGAACCGCGGCATCAAAAGCAGCTAAATTAGATAAGCAAGAAAAATTTTTTTTAGAGAATTGGTCTTTGGGGTTCCGCGTGGTATAATTTCTAAAGGAATTATATCCGCCACTGGCCTAACCCGTTAGTGGCGGAGCTGGGTAATTACACACCAGCATGCGAAATCCCACTTAATAATAGGCTCCCTCCCCCTCGAAGGTTATTATCGAAGATGATTTCATAACAACAAAAGTTATCAATGCGTTCGAGGCCACGCCCCCTGTACACATTACACTCATAATACACACATATAAACCGCGTATCGCGTCCAGTCCTCCCTTACCACGTTGGCCGGCGAAACGCATTGACCCAGGTTCACGAACTACATATAATTTACTCGTGTACAAGGTCTTTTCTAAAATTCGTACCTTGCACCCTAATCGATGGTAGTACAAGCCGACGTCTCGTACCTACCTCCTTAAGATTCCATTGGATTTCCGCGAGCACTCCTCTAGTTGTCGGAAGTCTCTTTTGTTAGCAGGGGTCAGATAACAGCACAGCAGCAACCAGCGTCGCGACGCCGAGTCGAGTCAACATTGCAATGTGGTTGCTCTTCTTGCTTTTTACTTACGAGCTTTCTACTCATGAGTCTTCCGGGGCAGCTATCAAAACCGCCGGGTCAATAACATATGACTAATCTATGAGGGTTTTTGTCGATCCGGAACTTAATGCTGATCCCGATATAACCTGTCACTGCCTTCAATGACAGGTTAAGGTTAGGGTTTTATCTCGCTCAGGGGTAGTATATAACCATTCAGTGTAGAAATGCAAGCAGACGTTCTAGTACCACGCCACGAGGGACAGGCATCTATGCTAATTTTAATTATTAAATTGAGTTGAGAGTAAAATTTCACATATGCCATGAAAATGGTCGTTCGTTTTGGTTACAGCTTACAAACTTTATAATTCAGTGTTTTTAGTATTTGTTGTTTAAATATATTGTACATAATATACGAACATTCCAAATTCCTAACTAGTTTAGTTTTTGTTATAGACCCTGTAACAACATCGGTGACAAAAAAGTGACAACATTGACGGCCCCCAATTTCTTTACTTTCGAAGATGAAAGAGAATAATGAATATACTTGCCAAATGCTAGGGTAAGAAAGTTAATTTTCTTACGACTCATTTTCCATGAATGGGACCTAATTAGATATGTCGAATACAAATTGTTTCGGGATCCTGTCATGCTTAGCTTGTAAGAAAGGAATCTCTGCAAACAGATCTTCAAGTATGGTCGTATGCGGTATCCTGCAGTCCTTCCAGGGATTCATAGTCCTCGGTCTGATGACATCCTTTGTCGCTACCTGCTCTATAAACAGACGCAGCGACGGCAAATCTTGCACGGCCTCCAAGACTGCAGCAGGTGTGGTTCTCATGCAGCTTGTGGCATATATGTCATATATGTCAGTCTCTAACATGGCTATAGCTCAATTGTAGTTATGGTCCGTTTAGTCTTTGCCCACAACACTCGAACGTGGGAATGAAGACAACGTTGACTTTTTCGTTCCATCTTTTCGGATTATATTATATATGTGTGCCAGGCATGATCCTTAACTGTACCAGAGCAGGTTGTATAAAGGGACACAACATTTACTTTTATTTCTGTTTCGACATATTTTTTAATTAATTCTCTGCAAATATTTATTCAAATTCATTCTTTGCAGGATTAAATATAAAACGTCCCTTTAGCTGGCGTGTAGAGCTAGCTATCGGCCAGTGGTATTAAGTCGTTATTTATGCGACGCGCTCTATGGTGTTGGTGGAGAATTGTGCCTATGCTGTTAAGTAAGTGTTCAGTTTACTCTAATCAGAAATGGACGATATCGTATGTGCATTAGTAAGGCAGTAACCGCCTTTGACGGCTGTTTTCTTCTATTGGATCTATTATATAAGGTATGCGTATTATATATCTAAGTGCAGGGAGCTCGTAACCCAGAGTTTCCGTTCAAATCTCCACGCGGCTGGTGCAGATTGAGCAAGAACGATCAATGATTTGAGTTTAGTAGTTGAAGCGTATCTATAGAGTCTATGTCATACGCGTTGGGCATGTATGAGAAATTTAGTTTGTAGGCGTGACGAAAGCAATTACGTCGAAAAGAAAACGGCTTCTAAGATCGGCGCACGTGTTGCTTGTAAGTCAGTTCCATCAACCATGTTAAAACCGCCAGCAACGATAACCAAGGTGCCTAGCTCTGGCAGGGATTTCAAATTGGATAAATCTAACCGGCGGTAGCTAGCCTGGTACCATTACAAGTGGCCTACGACCGGTAAGTGCCATCTTATACGCTGGTATACAAGAAAATTTAAAACCATTAATTATTCGGTACTCAAATAAATTATCCATTATTTTCATGCTATTTTAATCATTTTTATTCTTTCTTACAATACTTCATTAAAAATATGAATCTTACAATTACAATCTGATTTAATATGTTGTATTTGAATATTCATATGCCCAAAGGAAGCTTGGCAAAACCGAGTAAGACAGTCGGAAGTCGCTAAGGGATATCTAAGCTTACAAAGCTTTGTTGCAAGAACAACATTAATTTTGCTTCGTCTTGAAATACTTTGTAGAATAAGTGCTTTCACAATAAAATTTGTTTCGTAAGTCTATAAATCTACTTTGTTTAGAGCCAAAAGTACGACATAACATTGTCTGATTTGCTAGCAAGTCGGTATACTTTTTGCGTAAGCTAAAAAATCTATGAAAGAAAAGTTTAAATTTAAAATTATACAATTGAAGGAATCAAATTAAACTAAGTTTTGGAAAATAATGTAATAGCCAAAGGCTCTCAGTTGCTGCTCGCAACTACAATCACAACTATTTCGAAATATTAACGCATGACAAAATGTTTTAAAAGGTTTTTTTCCCATAGGACAAATAAGGTGAAAATATATTTTTGAAATAAATATAATTATTTGGAGCATAATTAATTAATTGGATAATAATTATTTGCATTAATACTAATTGTCTGTGGTTGCAGCATAATAAATTCTCAAGATCTCAAGTTCGAGTCTGAGGGAAAGACATTGAAAATCTCATGACGTTTGTGAGATGATATACTCTTGTAACCATCCTAAAAAAATTCAGATAGAAATTACACAGATCATTGTCGAGCAGTGGTGCGAGGCGTCTGATCCTGTAATTGCCAACTCTTTTGACACGAGTGGCGACAATCGCAAATTAAGAGGCTGATGAAGAATACTAATTATATTGTTGTAGTTTTGCAAAAAGTTTCTTTGTACTATCAGAATCAATTTCATAGTGCGCGAGTGACCTGGGTTTTATCCCCGGTGCCGGCAACACTAAATTTGTTAACAGCAAGCAGTGCTAACTTTACTACATGCTCGGCGGTGAAGGAAAATATCAAGATGGAACCTTCATGTCTAAGAAATAATAAAAAAATTGTTGCTGTTGCTTTGAGAACGTGTGATGTCCGCCGACCGCGACGGACACTTCTCGGCTCCAATACTCTTTCAAAAATTTGAAAGGAAGGCCAGTAGTTGCCAATTACTGGCTGCTACTTTACTTACCCGATAAAATTGGTAAAACAAACGTTTAATTTCAAAAATAACACCATTCTCTTTTCCAACACATTGCATTTTTGCCACTTCTATACCACGATGTGTTGCAACAATAGATATTCTATTGTTATGACACTTTAAGTGTTAAATACTGTCAATGTTAATTATCGATCAGAAATTAATACGAACACTACGAGATTAGATATCGCGCCATAGTGGATAATTAAGGTTCTATAGACCGTATCTAATTGCAAAAATTGATAAAATAACATAGTAAAAAACGTCACGATTGCTGATAATTCTACATATCTGATGGGTAATTTGTTATTTTTTTATGGTAAGTATATCTTTCACAGTATTTTCACAACAGAACAAATGTCCTAAGGTCACGAGAGTCCTTCACGTATACAAAAAAAATGCTGCAATTATATTATTAATAATTATTTATAATTTACGAGTAAAAACATTCTGAGGAATTTTCCCAACTAAAACTTATGTTGCTATGTGAAAACGACCACGGTTATTTAGCAGTGAGATAATGCCTAAAAGGTGATAACTAGCTACAGCCAAATCCTAGGGTAAAATTGTCTAAATCCTTTAACTCTCTCTATTTTTGTTTTGTGATTTATTGAGTGACAGAGGTACATAATAGGCTACAGTAATTGCGAGTTAAAATATTACTTAAAGATATCTTTCAAGTAACTACTAAGAACCTGCTTAGAATCAAATTGTACTCGTATATCTCTGTCTTAAATAACGCCACCTCTCCTTCTTACCTTATGGATAAATTTCAGTTTGTGTTTTCAACTCATGACCGGGTTCTTGGTCTTCATCTAATCATAAGTTTAGCATTCCGCAACACTTCACTGATTTTGTTGGCAACTCAAATCAGTCTGGTTTCGGAAATGTTCTAAAGATTAAGTGTTAAACCTTTTATTAAGGTACCATTCTATAATATTATACGATATCGAACCTTATTACGACGATAGGAAAGTATTCTCAGACACTTCCTTTGCATCATTTCAATATTGTTGATGTGGACATTACAAGACGGTGAACAAACTAGAGAAGCATATTCCATTCTTGTGATTAAATAAAAATATTATAAAATGGTTGCCGAGTTGAGGGTAAACGCAGATTGAAAAGTACAGTCATACCAATGATAAGGCCCTCTTCAAATTCTTCCCTACCCAAACTTTTAGTTCTAGATGTAACGTGTTGCGTCCCTTGTCATTTACACTGTACGAGATAAGACTCGGGTACGCGAAGGAAAATACGAATGAGTCTCTACGTTTGTTCGTACACTTACGGTCATTGAATATACGAGTACATCCTTACCCAGAACCACTATTTTGTAGTACTTGACCCGGGTGGGAATCGAACGTCAGTTGACAATTTCCGATAGTAAACGGAAGTGGTCGCGGTAGCCACAGTTAACCAGGAGGATATAAACATTCCTCCCACAAAACAAGGGTGTTTGTGTGTGATCGTAGAGTCTTGAAGCAAGCTGTTTCTAAGAGTTGAATTGTAATAATGTAATATAAAAAAAAATAAAAATCACGACTTAAACTTTGGCCTGTTACTTCTCCGTCAAAAGACTCTAATTACAAAACGGTGGTAGAAAAAATACTTTTGACAAGTTAAATTTATTGTTCCTGTGTTTTTTTTTATGCGAAAGGTTTATTTTTGAGTCTGCAGTGAGTCGAGCATGCTGCCATACACCCGTCATTAAACATAATAGTATGAGTGAGATGTGTAAGAATGTAGTAGAAGTACATAAAAGTAACGCGGTGAAAAGGGCTATTACTACTAAATGAAACATGTTGCAAAATAAATTTACATTACTTATTAAGAAATTCGAACTAATCTATTAAATATTAACAACTAGCCAACCACGCTATGCAGCTTCGCATGGCCAGATCTTTAATTTATAAACTATCTTTAATTTATAAATTTGAAATCCACTCAGAACTTTAGAAATTGTACGAATACACAAACAAACGCACGTTTGTTAATTTTTTTTAAATCTCTGTCGGTAAGCACTTTTATCATTATTATGCTAAAAAAGCAGTGACTCTGTGGATTTGTCCAGTTAAATAGTTACATTACTTTTTCCCGGAAAGCGAAGCGAAAAGTAAGTTATAGAAGCCCGTTTGTCTACCCTGAGACATTCCAAATGGCAATGTTTCATCGCTGCCTACCCCCATTGAGTGACAGGTGTGAGTGCTTAAATATGATAACGTACGCCCATAATTCTTCCTTGAGTGGACGAAGGTTTTAATTACTATTACCGGACAGAGAGACTATTAACAGACCTTTTAGTCGTTGACATCCTGTCACGTCTACTACTGAAGATAGGCCGTCTCCAAAGATTAATAATAATTATTTTTAGTATTTACGCGAATTACACATTTTAAATGAAATTACTATTTAAGGACTTTTTTTAAATCCTGACGTTTCGGTTATCGGGTTAACGATGACATCAGGACGTCAATTACAATTATTAAAAAAAAACGTGTTACACTAAAACACACTGGTCTTAGTGTAAATCTATTATATCAATGTATTAAATTACTCTATATCTAAAATAATTTTGTCTTAATTAGGATACCTCAGATTTCAAATAATTATTGTAAAATAAAACTAATGTGCATATCAGCCCACAGACAGAGTGCATATAATTTTAATAAAATACTGAAAACTTTTCCAACTCGTACCAACGAGTTTCAAGGGTCAGACAAATGCAGCAAGCAATACACGCAACAGTTTCTTCACCCCTGACCCATTAGATAAACTGCTAAATTGTATTTTTATATCGCATTTAATCGCTATTTTTATTATAAATTTATTATTAATCCGAACTTATAAAAATTTCCATTTAATAATTAATAACATAAATGAATACACAGCGACCAAATAGAGAACCAGGAGATATCAGATGTTAATTACAAATTTGGCAACGTCTTGAAGTTACATTTAGTCCATGTCTCAAGTGCAACATTGTGTGAAAGTATCTTATGTTCATACGTATACAACGACATTGATATGGGATAATGGATTTTTCTATTATAAATTCTATCAAAACTCCGATTATACGATTATTAGAAACGTTGGTGACACTTTGTGAACATGAAGCAATGATAAGTTTCAAGCAAGGAAACCAGGTGCCTCCTATTCAATCTTTCTATTGATGACATCCCGTTAAATCGGCCTGTAAAGGTAGTTAACGTTAGGGGATTCCGATTAATTCCAATCGCAGTGCTGATCAGAAACGTCCCTACTGCTTGGTATGCCGACCAGGCTTTGTACTGCTAGTCAGCAGGATTCACCGATAGTAGATAAAGTTTGCGTTTCCAAAGAGTAGGTTTAAGGTTTTTAAAATTTATATTATAAAACTTAAACTTTTCCATTCCATTTCTTTGTAGTTAAATTATGAATGTCTACTACAATGTAATTATTTTATCATAAAAATTCGTTATTACAAGCATACCCAATGAAGGCAGAAACAGGAGAGATACATGCAGTGTAAGCTCAACGAATAACGGTAATTATTTCAAATTTGAAAATTTAAAATTTTATGGAAACATCCATCATCTCGAATTTCGAGAATCTAGGTCAACGAGAAATACCCTGTCGGTTTTAATGAATACGTTAGTAAGTATGAAGTTAGACATTTGAAAGGCCGAAATTATACATCCCAAGGTTGACTGGAAGAGAATGCCACACAGCAGTAAATAAATAAAAATCATTAAATTAAAGTAAAGTTGCAGCCTGTAAATGTCCCACAGCTGGGTAATAGGCTAAATTTATGAGGGTTTTGGAGCAAGGATATACAGGTTTCTCCTGCAACGTTGATAATTTGAAATTGTAATTTTTATTTTTAAAACTCGCCTGCACCATGAATGGAATCTTTATAAAAGAGAAAAACTTAGATCACCATCACCGCGAAAAATTAATATATTATATATTTTTCTTAACATTTGTGCATTTTTAGATATTATAGAGATTAAGAAGCAGGAATTAGAATTTAAGTAATGTATATGTAAGGTGGTTTAGTAAGCACAATAATTAATTACTATAAATTTCGATTCGGAATATATAACAATAAAATATAAAATATACATCTATACGGAAAATACTTCTTTATATTTCAATGCATAAAAACTATAGTTGTCTATAGTTCATTCCGGTTTTGAGCTGAGTACTATGAGGTCTTGCTAAAAAATGTAGTTTCTTAGAATATATCCATTTCATTAGCTTAAGATTACCCCTTAATTGGTATACCTTGCAAATACATTCACATTCTACTCTATAACGTATTACTTACATAAGTTATAGATATGAAGCAGTACATACTGATGGAAACGTTAAAAGATGACCTATTTCATTAAAAAAAACATTTAGGTCAAAACGATACCCCTTAACTAGGGCAATAGACGTGAAATATGGACGGTTACTCATATTTAGGAAAGTAAGTAAAATTATATAAAAAAAGTTTACGTTACGTTTTAAAATGTAAAATAGTATTGAAGATGTACGCCCAGGATGCTTTGGACTACGGCGACAACTTCAAAATAATGTTGAGAGTTATTTACCACGTTTGAGACATTATAGTTCCGCAGGTGTACGTTCAAACACAGAGGCAATCACTCGTCTTTTGCTACCCACGTCCGATGTAACGCTTTTGCGATATGATCTGAGGTAAGGTTTAATGCAGTAGCAGAAGCACGGGACGCAACACAACAAGAACATGCCCGAACACGAATATTTTTGGGTAAACATTAGCTTCGGCAAGGATTCGAACCCAGGGCCCATAGAAATCACGTACGCTAACCAGATATTTCTTTATTTGGTGCAATTAGGCCAGCCAACCTAGTCTGATTATTATTTTCTTTGTTTATTTATGGTAATGGTTATTTTCACTCTGCTGTATATGTGTATTTAGAGATTCCGAATATAGTAAATATGATAATAGGTTCGACAAAGACGATTAGAGTACATAAATCCGATTCAGATTCTGATGAAGAAAGCCAGCATTTTCAAATAAGGAAGCGAATCTACAGAAAAGGTCTCAAAAGCGTCTCGTAAGTAACCTCTCCGAGAAGTAGCAGAGAGTATATATCATCATTTTGAAGACTGGAGCAATGATTTAGATTAGAGTACCACATATAATGAAATGTACGTTATATCTAATATTTAATGGTAATCTGAATTGCTTGGCAATAAATAATAATTAGGTCTTCAGAGAAATATTTTCTGTTTTTTATAATCTTAAATCGAGATATAACTGGTCACTAATTAGACACTATATGCTTTGTCCGCTTAAAATATGAATAATGTCCAAAGTCCGCTATCTATGATTGTTGATTAACATTCCATTGCCATTTACCTTTCATTGCAGTTAAACTTTTCGCTGTGGCCACAAGCAGCAAAGTTGTCGGTTATATTTTGACATTCGGCGTTTAGGCATCGATATAATTGGTAACTTGTTAGAAACATTTTAACAGAAATTTTTTCGAAATGTTAAATTGAAACTTTTCTGTAATTTTTAGATTTTTAAACAAACAAATTCTGTTATTCGAATATTTTGAATGGGAAGTAGTAATAGTAATTTAAGTGTTTATTCTGTTAACATTCATTGAAAGCTAAGAATGTAGGGGTGGCTGGTTACTGATTGAGTTTTATGCATGTTTTTAGTTATTGGCCGCCTACGCCAAATGTAAAATACAAGTAGTTAATACCTAACATTAAAATTTCTTTAAAAAAATATCGTGTTTCCAATGGTCATTTGATCTACGGATCGCAAAAAAAAAAGATATCAAGTGATTAACTTCTCCAATATGTAAATAGTCCACTGAAGGACATAGGTCTCCCCCATTAGGAGGATTTCGCATAATGGCTCAGCGATGGTTTCTGTGAGCTATGTGGCTGACCCGTTGCCCCTACGGCTATGTCGATTACTCTAATTCTACTGCGGATATCATCTTGCAGATTCTATCACCCAGAGAAACACTCAGCGTTTTCATAGCCTACTGAATTACTATGAGATTTACAAGATAATAATGAATAGTTTCAAAAATAAGCTTAAGCTTATGCTTATTTTTGAAACTCTTATGAGTTGCAATATTTATGATCTATTATTATTATTAAATATAAAAACTGTTTATGTGCTCTACTGAACTTATTTAACTTAGTTCATGTTCAACTTTTAGTGTGCAAAATGGTAAAAAATGCATGTGATCAACAGTTTAACAATTGCCAGTTTTCTAAATTTCATGACTACTTATCTACAATACAACTAGATTAAACCTCAGGCCTGCGCTACCACAGCTCTAAGATTCTGAACATAAAATTGTAAATAGACTAGACTAGATTTTGTAACGAAGATTCTAAATAAAATATGTTCAAAAGAATGTGTGATGTGTGGTCTGACCATATCAGTGGAACTTTCATTCACATAAATTAAACGATGAACTTAACCAGAAGAGCGGACTCTCCTGGGACAGGCATAACATGCTTAAAAGGAGACTGCAGCCACAGAGACGAAGAATTTTGTAAAAGAAATAAATAAATATACATTTTTTTGGGGAATTTCGTATTATATACGAACAGATACAAATAATAGCATAAAATAAATAATATTTAATAAATTTCATATATAATAAAATTAAATAGATAATTAAAACCCAACCAGATGGAAGCCCCCGGCAGAGGAGACCAGACGGCCGAGAGTTAGGTAGGAAGGGAAAGAAACCGGCGGACAATGCGAGCGGTATCGAGTAGCACCGCCTTCTGTATTTGAGCTCGCAGCGGTCCGCCACGGGTCCCAAATATTCCGAGAAGCTGACTGGGATTAACCCATTCACAGAGGCAACGATCGGAATTATTTCGGTCGGCATACCACCGACATGTCGGTTACCTCGTGTCCCAGGTCCAGATATTTTGTTTTCTTGTCTGTTTCTGTCTTAAATTATTAATATTTTTATCATTACTGGTTACAAGTGATACTAGTAAACATAATATGTGACCAAGCAAATGACAAAAACAGAAGCATCTTAGTTTACTTTCTTTAAAAAGGGTTGAAAATATGAATCAAAACACTGTAAATACACAACACTAAAGCAATGTTTAAATATTTCCGCTTTCCTGAAGCAGACAACAACGTAAATGTGAAACACGCGAGGGTTCTTTGACCTTTGGCACAGTTATATAAAACTCCAGTTCATTACTGTGTTGGTTTTAGATCTCATGGTTGTTGTCAAATTGTAAAAACATTTTAAGGTTTTCGTTTATTTGAGACATGTAAGGAATAAATGGAAAAGGAAGAAGGGTGTAATTAAAGGAAGAATGTACTTCTTCTTCAAATGACATCCATACCAGGGCGCCATGCACTTTGCTCATTGGCGAACAAGGCTCTGACGACCGTCTGATGGCGGAAAATCCGAATATACTAAACCCAAATTCCACGGATTAGTGATGGGGAGTAGAATAAACGGTGCGAGGGTACCGGTATTATAGTCTCAAATCCATCCGGTTAGTATGGACCGAATGGGCAAATCTTCTATATATGGTATACCAATTTTTGTCGGTGCTTTGATGGAAAGCGTATGTCTCGCAGTGGAAATTTACAGACGTTTACAGTTACAGTGAAGTAGAGTAAAGACAGAAAAAAAATATTTTTTCCAATGCGCATTATTTACTAAAAACTAATAGGTAACACTAAAATTAGTTATACCTTAAATAAAATTAATAAAACATGCACGGTCTTCATTTATAAAACAGTTTTTAAACCAACTGTAATTCTCCAGGTATTGCAGGTAACATCAGGGAGCGAGGTCATTTCCTGTCCCGAATGTTGCGAATTCATAATATTAATTAATATTTTAGTCTTCCGAAAAAGAGATGGAACAGAATAGAAACTGCATAATTATCGCATGGCGTTTCGAAGTATTGTTATTATGAAACTCTATTAATTCCATGTAGATAATTAATAATATTAAAATAAGGAATGTTGTTTGATAATATAATTGGTGAATTTTATTTTACATTTAAAATATTTTCCTCAAAAAGATTTATACGACAGCAGGAGTCCATAGAGAGAAGACATGGTCGTATGAACTACGATAGTTCAGAAATACAAAGGTCTGTCCTGCATTTATCATGTTTTGGTGGAGGAGGTTTTAGGAGTCGTTTCACATTTGTGAAAAAAGAGTAATGACTTCGGTCAAAGTTCATCAACAGTCTGTGTTGCATCATGTAGTTAAGCCTCTCAATGATACACTTTTTAAAAATGTACCGTGCCTGTGACTTTCATGCAACGATCCTTTCTTCAAGCCCGGATCAAAAACGATGTTCCTGACTTCATAAGAGCTGAAGACTGGCTCTCGTCAGTTCAGAATACAAATTATGGTTAGTACTGGAGGACATAGACCAGAGACTAATGGAGAGAGCCAAAGTCCAAAGCCAAAGGTGACCACTTTTTAATTAATCACGCAAATTTGGATAAATATGGACACAAGTTTTATTATTGTTACTAATTTTTTTTAAATACATACACATTTTAACGTGTAATAAAACTAATGGCTATGTTAGGCACATGTTTTAATGACAGTAATATTATAATAGCCTCACTGCTTTACTTCTTTGAAGCTTTCTGCATTTCATTTCATAGTCATAAGAAAAAACATTCAATTAACATCTTTCATGTAATAAATATTTTGATTTTATCAAAGATTCTCTGTATAGAACTACCACTTTTATTAAGGAATATTTGACGTCGGGGAACTTGTATTGCCACTAATTTGAAATAAAAATATTAAGTATTTTGGGATTTTTTTAATCACGGGGCTCTTCATAATACCAAGTGAGTTCATTCATTTTAGGGACGCATACGGCTGTTATGAACTCGATGGGATCGTAAAGGAGCCACTATAACAAAGTTGACATTTAAAAATGAACGCTTGGCTAAGAAATTTGATTAAAATGTGGCTCACGTTGATTCAGGACTTTGTTTAACAAGTCTGTACTTGTACAGACAAATTAGGCGATATTTTGCTTTTGCAACAAAATACACAAAACTGAGGAAATAAATAAAAGTAGCCACGAAAACTTTTCACTTCTTATACCACATTTAGTAAATTTGATCCCTCGGAAAGTACTACATACTATGAACCAACTTTACTTTCGTGAATTATTGGGGGTAGTAGAAGAGTTCGGTGCGATTTGTTATACCATTCAAAACACCGTAATCTTTAATCCCATAATGTACCTTTTAATCCGCCTCACGTAACCTTTGAAATAAAGGCAATTAACTGGTTTTGGTAATTGGAAAAATTAACAGAATAATCAGGAAAATAGTCCAAATTCTTAAGCAGATTTACACTTAGATGTCAAAGTTCGTTGAAATGTACCTAATAGCAGAACTGTGGTGTTGTCTCTATTGTGGATAAATAAAAATAACCATCGAATTACATAAAACTGTAAATAATATTTCAGTAATATAATAATATCACAATGCGTATTAAACAATTAGAAAATTACCGAACGTAATTTCAATCCGATAGTGGGGTCAGCGATCGGATCAATCTCAGTCAACCTTTCGGAACATCTGTAAAGAGTGTGTCTTCATGACGGACTATTCCGAGATTAAATGCAGTGCTCCTTCGCCCGCATCGTCTGGCGACTTTTTTCCTTTCCCTCTAACCCACGCCGTTTGATCTCCTCTTCCGAGTGCTCCTGTCTGGTTTGATTTTCTGTTTTTTTTACTTTAGTAATTATTACTAGGACTAGTATTAGTTAGTACTAGTATAATTTCATCATTTTATCCTGTCATAAGGCCTCACCCAAAGATTGACACAAAACACGGTCCTGATCCACTTGCATGCATCGATTTCCCGCAATACTGCGCGTCACTCCATCTTGCAGTCCTACACTGCGCTTGCCTGTACGAGGTTGCCAATCAAGAATCATTGTTCCCCAACTGATTTAAGTTTTATGATCTGTATGCCTGGCTCATTGCTATTACAACGTGCTGACGTGCTTTATAGCTACGTCAGTTATCCGTGTTATATTGTGGATATCGTCATTCCAGATTCTATCCCGCAGAGAAACACCAAGCATAGCCTGTTTCCTAACCTCCTGCGATAGATTATGTCTCAGTCTCATAAGTCATCACTGATAACACGCACTGATTGTAAACTTTGGTTTTGTGGTACACCCGACGAGAAGACGTGACGTAGTTTCTCAAACACGGTCCAGTCGAGTTAGTTTCGTCAACTGAAATGGATCGCAGATAAACTTACCTAGTTGGACAATTTGTCCCAGGTATACTTACTTCACTCCGTCGCTCGGATGTAATCTGGTCGCGGCAGTGGGAGACGATCTCTCACTTCCAGCTTTTGCCAAGGCCATGGTTAGTAGTGAGAGATCATGGAGTGCCGGAATCACTTTCGGCGAACAATTGATGTTGCAGAAGGATACTGCGGAGAAGAAGAGAGAGCAAAGCTCCAATCTACTAATTCGCAGCCTTAGAACCGGTCGCCGGAATAGGATCTATCAAGTCCGCCTCCTCCTATGAGAAGAGGCCTCATATGTACAACCGCCATCGGGACTGGGAACGTCCCGGTGGTCTTGACAAATGACGACGAGAAGAACACCGTGGGGTTTTGGCCGGTAAGACTCCGGCATAAAACTTTCGTTGCCCCCGCGATGAAAGATTATCTATGTAATATTTCTCACGAAAAAACTAAAAAGCTAATTTTCCCACTCGTCGACAATTTCAAGCGTAGTGTTCCCAACAAAAACTGACATTGATGACATGAATGTTAAACATGATCTTTGTGTTGTCTATACTCATCTTTAGACCTACCTGATCACACTATCGAGTTCATTGAGCATAGTAGCTCTCTCTCTAGCGATCCTGTCATAAGGACTATGTAGTTGGCAAATTGAAGGTCAGTGATGTTGGTACCATCTTCCATTACAGCAATGAAGAGTTTAGGGGATATCAAATCACCCTGTTTTACTTACATCTTTCTGCAATTGGATTAATTTCGCACTCTGGTTCTATACTCGAATAGACATCATAAATATTTATTATTAAATTATGAGACATTGGCTATGATTGATTTTTAGTTATGTTTATCATAACATTAAATTGTTTAATAACTATTTAATTACGTTTTTTACTAAAAATAGATTACGTTGTGCAATTATTTCAAAGTTATGACATGAAAAGGGTTAAAATAATAGTCTGTAATGGCAGTAGAATCAAAAACGTGTACGTTGGGAATTTAACCGGGTCAAAGGTTAAAGAACCCTCGCGTGATTACTTCTTGATGCACCGCTTTCCTTCACAGCAAATAGAAATATTTAGGCAGGTGCATATCTTAATATTGCACCCTTAATAAAATATACAAAAATACAAAACTGTTGGTAACATCTGGCAAGTTTTTAAAAACTAAATTAATATCCTTTTATATTTTTTTGCGAATTTTCTCGTATAACTATTATACAACGTACTTTCGGGTAGATTAGTGATCGCAGTGAGAAGTGGTTTACTTTCAATATTTACGTTTTTGTACCGAATTCACTACTATTTCTAAATCTGTCAACTATCGCCTACGAATGTTTTTAGTTGTAGTATTTATTAACCCTTCCTGTTTCATGACTCTGCAACTATTGAAATTCTATTGATAAGTGTCATTTCAGGACTTATGGCACTAGAAGAGTAGTAACGAAAATAATAAGGATTTATTATAGATTAATAAATTTAGTTTTATTTACGTTTTACGTTATAGACATTTCTTATTTCATTCGTTGTACATGTTTACGTTTACAGTGTTATATTAAATTATTACATTTGCTAACATTTACCTTCTCTGACCCAGATTACCTTCGGCCGCCGAATCGATCCGATTGTTAAAGAATTAGGTTAGCTTTAGTCGCTATTTTTGGAACATCCCTAATTATATTTCATTACAATTAATTGGGATTATTGATTACAATACAGTTCCACCACATCGCTGTATGTGTGGAAAGGGTCTACGGATCATGTAGAGGCATTAAAATAATTGAAGAATTATTTATTGATTATTTATACTCATATATAAATACGTAACTATTTTTCGTTGTCCAAGCTAATCTTTAAATTTACAGGATCGATATTGATTGTTTTTTTTATTATGATGTTGCGCACAGGGTCGATTTTTTTTTACTATTTTCTTAGGCTTTTTTTCATTTTTATCCCGGGCAAAGCCGGGTACAACAGTTAATTAATACTATAAAACAAGTATGTTAAGCCGGTCGTAGTAGCTATGAGTGAAACGTAATATTTGTTTTATATAAAAAAATCTGCTCTACAAGTACATAAGTAATTGAATTTACAAAATCATTTCTTTTCTCCGTTCCTTCCTTTGTGAAAGCAACCCTTATAAAAGAAAATACGCCGTTACTTAAATTAAAATTGTAAATTTAACGAAACTCATTAAATTTCTTAACTTTATTATTCAGATTTAGTCGCTTAGATATGGTATTTTCAAATGTGTAATTCTATGCAATTTTACGTCACATGGCAATTGTACATTTAAATCCCGGTTGAAATCGTTATTTTTACTGCACGTAAATAATAGAATTTTAATTCTTGAAAGTTTTGTCATAATGATACATGTAGTATCGCGTACATGAGGTTGTCGCCATAGAGTTCACACGTCAGAAGATCGACGTCATTGTCATCGTCACCATCACAGATATTGACAACAGTATTGACCATAATGAACGAGAATGATCATAATGATTTCTTGTATTTAAGCGAATACTACAAACGAAACTATAATCTACGGATTTTATCGTGTTAATTTTTGCTATTATTTAATTTAAACGGTAATATAAAAATCAAATTTAACCCTATAAAATCCGTAAATAATAGTTTCATTTCAAATGAGAATGATCATGATAGGACATATTTTTTTTACTAGAAACTCTTAAGTTTTTGAATGTATTTGATCTCCCTTATACCAGATACTTCCTTAAATTTATACGTCACATGCAACCCGCATCTAACCTATAGGCATACAAACGAATATGGTATCTAACTTCACTTAGACTAATATATAATAATAAAGAGGAGCAGCAGTATTAGTAATGCTATCACCAATCGCCAACGTATTGCCGATTTTTTCCAGCGGGGTTTGTGGCGAATAGAGAAAGAGTAATAGCGAATTCCAGTTCGCACAAAGTCGGTTTGTGAGGATGATGTTAGTTACAGTACTAACAGCTTATCTGGTCTCTATGTCAGTTGCGTAACAAAAGATTTGATTAAATATAATATTTATGTAATAAATATAACCAATATTATTCACATAATAAATATATATTTACATAACTTTTAACAGTGATTAATTAGGCAAAAAGCATGGCACATTGTTAATTATTTTAAGGGTCAACAAGTTACTAATTACTGCATGCTTGCCATATACAATGTAACAGAACGCATATGTGATAAGACCGGAGATAGGTTCGGAGTCAGTGTCAACGACACGGACACAACATGACCAGACCGACTGCAATTTGCGTTTTGGCTCAAATATTGGCTTTGGTCGTGAGGTGGTATTTCGTGGTAATGTTAGTAAAGGAGCTCTGAATTTCATGAAAAGGTTTTTAAATTATAAACAAACATCTAGTAGAAAACAACTTATGTGCTCCTCGAAACAATTCCTAAATTAGTTAAGGTTTAATTTGTGAAGTTATGTAAATGTTAAATATGACGAGCGTTTGGTCCAATAAATAGAATATCTGTCTACTTCAGTGTAATCACCAGCTACTAATAAAGATAGGATTGTAGTTAGAGTCTCTACTTACGAATCAGGAGGTTCTATCCCTATGTGGAGTACTCTTACTTTACCGAAACTTTTATACAATTTACATTTATCGCAGGCAAAACAAAACAAAAATTGTGCGAGCTTATTTTTTTATTTATGCTAATGTTGGTTTTCGGATAATAAAATGGTGTTATAACTCATACATTCTCTGATACAACTATTAAATATTTTTTCCGATCTATTGGATAACGGAAACTGAATATGAAATGAGTGTTGTAATATAAATTTATTCAACTCCTCTCTTGTATAAAACTTAGATACTGATGGTAGACGTAAAACACAGAACACGCTCCTTTTAATATTAATGAGATCGTAGCGCTCGAACGATTTCTTCGTAAGCATTTCCCTGAATATGATTTTTTTTTTTTAATTTATGTTTGGGAAGTCTAGAAAATCAGAAATGGTGGCTAAGAAAAAGCTCTTTTTCTTAGCTCTTTTTATCTAAGCGTGTACTTTTAAAAAAAACTGTGTACCTATATATAAATATATCCGTATTTGTAAGTTTTGTTTCTTCTTATTTATACGCCTGCATAAGTTAAACACTGTTGAAAATAGACCGTGCCATAAAGGCACCAACAAAAAGCTGAGACATTAATTGAAAATGTTCCCATATTCACCACGCGGGGTTGGCGGATTAGTGACCACAGTAACAGAACCATCTCACCAGCGATAATGCTGTCCATCACTAGCTTGAGAGATTTATTTTAGGCATATTTGGATGGATTTACCACCATCAGTCATCAGAAACGTTAGTCAGCAGGGTGCAGCCATGTAGGAGAGAGTGACCGCTAAAAAAAATTACAGTAAATTTACCTGGCGCTATAAATATGGCGCTATAATTTTTTAAGGCATTTTCATGAAAGTCAACTTTGTGCGCAGCCAGCTAGCCAAGCGGGAGACCTCGCTGCTTCTTGAAAGAGCCGACTCGAGCCGGGGTAGTACCACGGCGTCGCAGAATACCGGCGCGAAGTACAGCATGTTGTGCTTATGCGTTACGTTCGGTTGGTGAGGTAAACGGCGATCCACTTCCCTTCTTCGCTCTGCCGCCCTTTCCCTTTTCCTTCCCAAATATTCCTAAAGGCCGGCAACGCATCTGCAGGTCGTCTAGTGATGAAAATGTACGTGGGCGTCTCGTTTACCCACTTTCTGATAAATACTAAAGCCACGTATGGAATATTTGTCCATTCTCTAATCTGATTTTTTGATTACGTGGGAAGTAGATTTGGTCACCCTGTCATATTTTGGGCGGGCGGGACTAGTAGGAGGCAGTTTGTGGTATTTGTCTTCGATATTCGAATGGTTTGGTGAATACGGTGATTTTCCAGTCCAGTCCAGTCGTGGGTCACAGCGTCGTAGGTTAATTCAACGCTTGCAGGCGATGAATGTTCGACAAACAGTTGACATATTTCTTCTTACGCCTCGGTAGTATCTCAATATGAGATTTGATTGAGATTAATTTAAAAATCGTCGCGACAGTATCCATCTCGAAAAATACTAGAACAAAATTAAGCAGATCTATGACATGCAGCAGTGACTAAGGCACGAGGTGTCTGATACTGCGGTCGCGAATCCGCTAGCCGAGTGTGGCGATTATGGGAATCCTCCTTATGGGAAAGGCCTATGTCCTGCAGTAGACTATCGGGCTGGTAAGGTTTATTCAATATTACGAGTATGTAGAAGAACAAACAGATTTAAAAAGAAAATTGTAAATTTACTGCAACCATTACGCAAATTTACTTGTATTTAATTAAACTTTTACTGTTATCAAGCCACTTTTCACCATTTTCAAAGGATTTTAACACACTATGCGTTAAAATAAATTTAGTTTCGACTCCTAAGTAATTCATAAGGGTTTAATTTATTTGGGTACCACAATAATTTGACAACAAATATTAAGTTTTTAGTTATTTGAAAACGATTTCAAGCAGAAGATATGCAGACACATTGATTCTACAATTGGTGGCGGTTATCGCCTAGTTTAACAGGCGGATTGGTGACCGCAGAAGCATCCGACCTAGACTCTGCTGCCCGACATTGGTCTATGTATTTTCGGTCTGGCATAATCTGACGGACACCATGACATTTTCAAGTCTATATTATATTCGACTCTTACGATTCCCAGAAGAACAAAAATTGTGAGGGATTTTTTCACCACCACATCCCACCCATGCTAAATATTGTATTAAATCTTCAGTTGAGATAGAATATAATCAAATGAGTGTAACCTAGTACCTACTCACGCAAATATAATATGGCGCTACGTATCTAAATAATATAGAAATTCCAATTTTCCTATTCGATCATAAATGATTGATTGGAGCCTGTTCTAAGAACCCGAACGTAGGCATGCATATAAAGTCAGACTTCGTTCCTGATTTAGACGAACTTAATTTTGCAATGCTGTTTGCAATATGACCTTACTTAATTTTCTGAAGATATTTAACGGAACACATTAGAATACGAATACCGTAAATAAATAACCATCTAAGTTCCAAGGAGCGTGCTAAAATATGACGCTAGCTCCTAGGTAAAAAGTATACAAGTAAAGGAGTATCCTCTCCTGGTCTGCACTCGCCGCTGCTCACTCCATATCGAGGGAGATGTCGTACAATATTTGCCTGCACGAGGTTGCCCCTCAAGAACCTTTCTTCCCTATCGTTTGTCAGTTTTGCGAGCTATGTGGTTGGGCTCTTGCCACTTTAGCTTGCTAATATTACCCTACGTCTATATCGGTTACCCTAGTTCTGCTGCGTACATCATGGTTCCAGATTCTGTCACACAGAGAAACACCGAGACGGCACTTTCCCTAGCCCGCTAACCAACCTTGAGCTTCTTTATATTCCCTGGAGTGAAAGACCACGTCATGGTACCTTAAGTCATCACTGAATATACGTACAGGTTATATACATTACTCAACGATAAGATGTGATGTGATTTCCTTATCGCTGTCCTTCCGAATTGAATTCGTCGATTGACCTTCTGGTCGAAATTGAACTTACCTAGTCGGACAATTAATCCCAGTTATGCGTGTTCATCGACAACCACGAGTGTAGTGTTGGCTACAATAACCGATATAACCACTATAAATAATTCGTGTGTGTGTAGAATTAATATACACAAAACCACGTGAACATCGTCTCTGTGATATATTTGAAACTTTACCCACGTACACTCGTTATTATTTTAGCGTTTATTACTGCAGTCTGGCTGTTGCGAGGGGTCATAATAGCTCTAATCATACCCAATTGTTCTCGTAATGCTTTGTTTTTTCTGTAACATCGTAGATAAAAAATATGCAATGTAAGAACATTATATTAAATTATCATGGAATGAAACATTCCATTCTTGCCAGTTCAGCTTTAATAATACATAAGTATGAATCTTCCGCTTTTAGGACTTTCATACCATCAGGACTGTGTCTCCATAAAATGCATAAAATTCTTAATTATTTAAAAGAAAGAAGCGCAGAGATACGCAATTGTAGTAAAACGCGATTCGCAGAATATCGTAAATTTGTCTCTCTATCCTTTTCAAAATCTTTGACATGACGTTTTGATTAAAAACATTCATGACCTCATAAATTTAATTTTTTTTGGACAGGGGGCAAATGAGCAAGTGGATCAGTGCATCTCAAATGCGAGAGTTCTGGTACTGCGCCCACCAAACCGCTTGCCAAACGTAGAGAGTATGGGTAAATTTCCTAATCAGCTTTTGTTGGTGCCTTCATGGTGGGGTTTTTGTCTAGTAGTGAAATTATACAAGCTGATAAAGCAGAACAAAAAAATACATATACTTTAGAACACATAATTCATATTATAAGTTTTGGAGACATGATGTTATGTCTTCCAAAACGCACAAGAGCGTAGTGGCTGGATCTTTCCAGATCCAAAATCCTATAAACAATCAAACAAAATCAAACATAATTATATCGAAGCTTAAATATGATAGAGATGTTACAGAGATAGTAAAATAAGTTACTCGGATGTGTTGATTTCCGCAAAGAAGTGGCTGATTCTATTAAGAAAGGGGTTTTTCTATAAATAAGAGGATTTCAGATGGAGTTTAATCCAAATAAAAAAAAACGATAGCCGAATGGCAACATAATGCTGGCAGACAAATAGTTTTGAGTTCGGAAAATGTTTATGGATATTCCGCCATCATTCTGTCTGATTTAACTAAACAAAACCCAAACAACAACAACCTAAGTAATATCCATCTACGTATACATACAAGTTTAGCGTCAAGAATTACGTTAGCTCGCGGCACATCTTTTATTTAAGCACGAAACAAAACTTAACCGTTACATGAAATATTTTAGTTCCTTTGCAAAAAAATATTTGTTTTTAAAACAAAATAAGCGTTTTTTTGGCTGGGAAATAATAAATAATACAGCTGTATTAATAGAATTAATATTTATAAAATAGTGTAATCTTGCCCCACATAAAAAGTTCACAAAATTGAGGTTCTTTTTTTTTTGGAAAGGCGGTAAACGAGAAAGCGGTTCACCTGATGCTAAGTGATTACCATCGCCCACATACATCTGCAACACCATAGGTGCTGCAGGTGCGTTGCCGGTCTATAGGGATATTTGGGAGAGAGGAAGAGGAGGGGGATGGGGAGGGGGAGTGGGCCTCTGGCTACCTCACTCAACGAACGAAACGCAGAAGCACAAGATGCTTCTTCTTCATGCCGGGTCGGTACCACGGCCATGCATTCTGCGAGGCCGTGGTACCAACCCGGTCGAGCCGGCCCATTCGAGCAGCAGCAAAAGCCGCCGCTTGGCTCTACCACGCTTAAAAACATATGCTTTCTGTACGCGTAATATAACCTAATTACAATTTTAACATATTTGCCGAAGAACAGAGTATTATGCGCTTTTTGAATGAACCTCTCTTCGTCTCTCGTCTGAACACAAACCTAATAAAATGACATTATCAACATCGTATCAATTTGAAATGCGTTTTGATAAATAATTTAACAATTAAAATTTTGAAGATCATGAAGTACAAAGAACAGATAGTGATCATATATGACGCAAAGTTTAGTTTCCAGGTTTGAGAACACCACGGTCGATATCCTCTCTGGGTACATAGATATGGGCCACCAACAACGAAACAGTGTTAGTACTTCTTCGCACCCTGGACCCTGCAACCTATTTCAAGCATGGATAATTAACATACAAACGCCGTTTAGAATTCTACTGCTCCATTTTGTGCCATGGATTTCGTAAGAACCGACTAAGGTATAAGTCAACAAAGATCTGTGTTATAGGAATATCAACAATCATCATAAAATTGTCAGATGGTAAACATACCGATGACTGGTAGCAGCATCTGATCATTTAGTTAAGCAGATCCTTTAAATAGTTACAACGCCATCTGTCGGAAGCCTCAAGATGTAAATCGGTAATTACGACACCAGCGAGATAAGATAGAGTGACAAATTCCTTTACTTTGCCAACACACAACAAATCTTCTATCACCAAGTGGAAAATTAATAGAAAAATGTCAGTCTTGCTTCTGTTTTGAAAGTGCTTACAAGATTTATGCATAGTATGACTAACTTTTCGCTTTGTTAACATATGAGGCATTTGTCTATATAACTTGATTTAACCGGTTGGCGCAGTTGATAAATAATAAGCTTCAATGATATGGGGCACGGGTTCGAATACCTCACGGAACACATATTTGCATTACCAACAGGTCACTGTTTAGCGTCTGGGTGTTGGTATATGTCCAATTTATGTCTGTAAATTAACCACGAATAAAAAGAATATAACAGAGGCGCAACGTTTATTTTAAATCAAATAAATCAATCAGAAGAAGCCATAGTATATAATTACATACACACTCACTTTAACGCCTACGAAGCCAAAAATTGGTTCTGAATAATTGTTATCTAATGTTGTCATTTCTTTCAATTTGTGATTTCGAAAATCAAATGATACACATTTTTAGAAGAGGTATTTTTGGTTTGTATATTATCTAAAACAAACGAGTCTCTAGCGACTGGCTGAAAATTCATATGAATGTACCGAACATAATCTCACAAATTATGTTATTGCGTGCAGCATCAATAATTTCAGAGTACCGCCACAGTGCTCACCTGCTTGCGCAGCGAGTATAGGCAAACCTTTTAACAAATGGCGACTATTTCGGGCGCCATCTTCGATAGGCCTATGGTCAGTAGTAAACTTAAATAATCGAATGAAAAAATGAAACGGAAAAAGAAGTAAAGGTGTAAAGTAATAAGGCAATTTTGTACAAATTCACTGTATTTAAAACCGCGTTCAGACTTTTAGAACTTACTATGAACTTAATATGCCGCCCATTAATCACACAAACGATTTAAACACATGCTTAAAAATTTTAACCTTTAGGTGGAATTTAATTTTAATTTATTTTAATTAAAAAATTATAATTTACATATAAATCAGGCGCATATGCGAAAGCAAGATAAAAGTCACAAAGTACCAGGCGTTTGAAGTGTAAGTGAAGTAAAGTTCTGCAACCTGATCACTTACAGAGTATATTGTCGAATCTGTTAAAAGCGCCGCCGGGTTCAATCGTCGAAGGATGGGCAAACTAAAGTTGTTTAGGGGCGTTATTTCCAATTTTAAGACCAAGTTTCGAAAACTTTGTTAAAAATTAGAAATAACAAACAATATCAAAATTGAATGAAATAAATAAATCTGAATCAGTCTCTCCCACTTACCTATTGCTGTCGCTTAGCAGTAGTGCAGCCACTATTGTGTTCCGGTTTGAAAGTAATACTGAAGTGCAGTGAATCATCACCCCAGAGGGGTGACAAAGCATCTGTAACCTCCATTGTTTCTAATTTTTTGCAGGTCTGCATGCTGCAGTAACCACTTATCATCAGGTAGACTAATAATATAGTAAAAAGAGTTTGAGATTCTTGTATATTTTTTAAGGCACGTTCGAAGGGATAATTTATAACGAACACTTGTCATAAAATCTCATGATTCCTTGAGTTACACCGCTTCGAGTTTATTAATTTTTAAAATCTATTAACATGTAACCTTCCAAATGAAATCAAAGATCACTCATAAGAGTTTCTATCAGTTTTTTAATTCATAATCTGTTTTAATTACGTAAAAATAAATATATATTAGTGATAAATTAAAAGTAAAGTAGCGACCTATATATATCTGACTGCAGGTCAATATTTAGGAGCCACGCTTCTCAAGTGCGTGTTGGTGGATTTCACTTGACCTCGAAATAATATTTTTTTATTATTTCTCCTACATACAGCTTTCTTCTCTAGTTTTTCCATTTAGCAAGTGATAAAATCAGCACTTAAAATTGTATATATTACATTCTATTAAATTATACAATTTTAGCGTTGTCGGGGCCGGAAATTGAACCTCGTACGTACGCGAGTAACGCGTATTATAAAATTTAAGCGAACGCCCCGACGATTAGACCACCAAGGCTCTGTAACTACTGCATCAGACTATTTTAACCCACTGCTTAACAAACGCCTCTTTCGGTATATTTCTAGGAAGGTTTGCCCATACTCACAACGCAAGCGGATACCAAGTGATGCGGATGAACAGTACCAGAGGGATTTAGCATCTATTATTAGCGCATTATTATTATCACAATGTGATTTTAATCTAATGTATTCGGTGAATTTTATGTAGTCTTCTCGGTTAATTTTATAAATTATTTGATACAATATAAGGTTAGTTCAACTAGATTTAACGAAGAAATATACGGCTTATTATGGATAAAAGTCAACTTTTATCTGTGATGTAATTGATTCCAAGGTAATTTAGTACGTTATTCCACTATCGCTTATGGTATATGGAGCTGAATAATATGCACTTACGATATAAACTCAGTGTACACATTAAATGTCGACTGACAAGCGTATTGGTCTAAATTTCCCTTACTATCCTATTAGTATAAGTAGTAATAAAAATATTTCCCTGGAAGAGGGATAAGTCGCCGATGAGACATCAATTGGCCACCGAGGAGCTCTGATTTAACGCCTGCTGATTTCTTCCTATGGGGCTACATAAAAGCAAAGTTTACAATCCATTGCCACCCAACCTGAATGTTTTGAAGCAAAGAATCACTGAAGAAATCAACTCTATTCCAAGAGAGATGCTCCAGCGAGTTATTGAAAATTTTAGGTCCAGGTTAAATGAGTGTCAACAAATGAATGGAGCGCATTTGCAAACGGTTGTTTTTCATAAATAAACTTCAAGAACTGATCTTTAAATTAACATTAAATAAAACGAGATTTAATTGATATTTTGTTTTTTATTTAACATCTAAAAACGAAAAACATTCTGAGACACCCTTTATATCCAAGACTTTTTTGTTCTTTTTACGAAACTAGGGATCGAAAGTAACAAAACACTTAACATAATAGATATAAATACCTTTTTTTTTCAGAACCAGTGTCCTCCACGATGAATGTCTGAAAAATAGTAAAATAAATTATTTCGAGGATGTTTGAAGTCCGCCAACCTGCACTGGAGCGTGGCGAAATGTAGTAATAGGAATGGTAGAAATTGTAATTGTACTCCATCATCGGTACGACAATTTGACACTCACCCACCGGCGTAACGGATTGCTTCGGGGCATCATGTATTCAATTGTCACACTCAGGTGGACTCAAGCCGACCTTAACGCTCTGGACCGAAAAGCCCGCACCATTATTTCCTCCGTCTACGACATCCGAAATCATTAATTAAGAAGCTTTATGCAAAAAAAAAATGCGGTCGCGTGGAGGGTGTGAATTGTCAGGCGTCTCACCTCGTGACATATGCATCCTCCGTAATTACTTCCTGTTGAGAACGGATGAATAATTTTATGCGGATGTCGTTATGAGTTTATCACTCAGAGCTTTAGGCAACGAGTAATGACAAGAGCCCGCAGTGTAGAGGGACCAATATCGTTTCTATGCTACTTTTACTGTTTCGTATTTCTTTCGACGTATCGTATTTTCGGATGTAGGAAATATAATCTGGTCAAGGCAGTTGTATTCGTCCTTATTGAAATTATTATATTTTTATTTAAATAACCATATAAATCGCTTGCCTTCAATCTGAATAATGGAGAAAATACACCTATATGTATTTATTTTTACCGTATAAAATCTATCATATCATTCAGCAACATTGTGTTAAATATGATTGATTAATAACAGGTCGAAATTAACGAAACGCGGAGCTTTCATCAATCAATTTCTAGAGAACACACAATTGACCATTTATGTCTCTGCTATCTGCTCCCAATTTTCGCCTTCGATATTAAATTAAGAAATTAAAAACTAAAAATATTATAAATATTAATAAATGATTTTAATACTTTTACGGTACATAAAAGGTCAAAACTGAAATGTATTTAAGTAATTAGTTTTAAACTGTAAAATTACGTTACATTATAAATAAAAGTTATAATGTAATGGAATATTATACTTTAAAACTACGACAAGAGATAGTCGTATTTTCACTTTCATCTGATTAAACAAGCGTCACTGTGTCCATTATTCAAAGTCAAATTCTAAGTTTTTATTTAATTTAGACTTACTTAAAGACCATTTAAGTCAGATGGCATAAGAGCCATGTAATTTCACATTGTAATTTTTAAATTATGTTTTCTTTATCTTTTGCAGTCTGTAAATAGTTCTGCCAGATATAGACATGGGATGATTATTCCTTCTCTTTAGTGAGGCCAAAAGGTTTTATAGGCATCTTACGATACAGGGTAAGATTGGGCAAGATTGGGTAACATAGTATCTATAACTCCGCTACACCCCGATTTTTCTTTGCAAAAGAAATTTTTAAGATATTTTTTTTTAAATGAAACTATTAATTACAGACTTTATTCCCGACGTTTCGATTGTTTTACAGCAGCTGTGGTCACGGGGGACTGAGATGTTAGACGTCCTGATGTCATAGTCAACTCGGGCTACCTTCAGCTTTTATTTACTAACTTGCCTCCTATCTATATTGACGTCGTGCAGTGGTATGCTTAGTGTAAGATTTAATTTTGTTTATTACTGGATTCCCAGCCAGTGGTAGTACCCAGCCATCTTCTCTAATGAAATTAGGATATTTATTGATTGAAATAGCCTCGCGAATCATCCTTGGCAGGAATCGGTGTTCTCTTGCGAGGATTTGTGGTCTATCAAATCTGATATAATGATTCGGGCGATCAATGTCAATGTGAAAATTATGTAAGAGAGACCACATTCATAATCAAGCTTGTACACTTCTACATCTTGTAGAGGGATATTGCACTTGACAGATGGTAAAAATTTAAGTAACGTTTTCGTCGGCTTGAAAAACGTTTTTATAGCCAATCTTCTCCGTAACGCCTCTGATATACGGTAATACGGCAGGTACTCGCTCGACTGTGGCCGGCTTCACTCGGTCACTGTGACGGAGGCGCGGAACCCGAACCTTGTTGTCGTGTAGGACTTGCTTGACATGCTGAAGCTCGGGGGCCAAATATTTACTGTCACAGATCCCTCGTGCTCTCTGAAACAAATATTTACCAACAGTAGCTAACTGAGATGGATGTGGTGAGATTCACCGTTTACATATCTGTTTTATTTTCTTATATACAGTGTGGTTTATGGTGTTATTAAGATTTAGAATCACTACTACTGCTACTATTAACACATCCAGGTCAAGAAAAGCTAACGAATTATTTGCCTCTAAATCCATAGTAAATTGAATTTTGGAGTTTATAGAATTTAGATGTTTAAGAAAAGCAGTAACTTTGTTTGATGGTAAAATTGTGCTGTAAAGCAATCAAAAAGTTAGGAATATAAAAACAAAATTAAACGCGATAAAATCCGTAAATAATAATTTCATTACAAATGTGTAGTGTTCGCGTAAATACAAGAAAAAAAAACCATATCATGAAAGATTTGCCCATGCTCACCTTGCTGGGCGCCTGTGCTAATTGCAAGCGCAGTGCCAGACACTGGCATACTGTTCCAGTCACTAGGTTGTGGAGTTTGAAATCTAGGATTAATTTTTAATGTCTATGCGTTTTCTACCACCATTCGATCGCCGGAGCCTCGTCCGTAAGTTATCAGGATGAACCGCGTGTAAGTGAGATTGACTGTTGGAGAAAAACATGGTCTGAATTCTATATGCTAATTTTCTTCTTATACTTCGTAATATCATTAAATATGCAAAATATCTTTCCGCAGGAGTTGAATGGAGTACATACGATTGTCACTAATAAATTTGATTCATCAGTACACGGTTCGGTAAGTAATTTATCTTCAGATCTAATTCTTTATAATTCAAGACCAGCGAAGACGAATTACATAATAGGGGTTTAGGGTATAGTGAAGATTGAGTCGGGACGAACGTGTTGAATGTTGAATGAGAATAGCGAAAGAAAAGGCTAGCGCAATAATTACTGTTCCTTATTGCTTGTGAAAGTAATTTCTCTGTTGCAAAAGCTTTAGACCCTGCAAAACGGAAGAAAAAGGGTGGATCATGCCCCAGGTACCTATACCATATAATAAAGGGGAAGGTGAATGACAAAAGATTCTCACCTTTCTTAAATTTAATAGTTGTATTAATAAAATTACATATAATCAAAGAATTTGGGATGCACTATCATAAAATATTGATCCGATAGCATTGAACATTTAAATAATAGCAACATTTTGTCTACTTTATTTATTAACCTGATAGCAGTCTAAACTCCTCTAAGTAGAATTAAATTAATTATCAGAAATAGAAAACACAAAATACTATACAAAGTAAGTAACTTCTTAATAAGATTCTCATGAGTAGCCATTAATCCAAAACAACATTCCATCAACAATATACCATAGAAACATTATGAATGCTTCCTTATAATTGGCCAATATTTATTACAATGTTCACGTTTTAAAAATTAAGTCTTTGTTGTCTAAAAAGAGCTGGTATACAATAAACTTTTCCGTAGCGAAGCTTGGGTACTAGAATCCCGTATAAACTAAAAAAAACATGAATGCGATGCAGCAGCCGTCTATTTTTGTCTACATTTTATTCAAATCTACGAGGAAAACGAGGAGTTCATAAGCCAAAGAATCAGGTACACAGGATAAAAAAAATTCTTGACACATTTCCTACAAATAAAAATATATTTTAAACAGCTTAAAAATGTTCCATCGCTGAGAAAAGGCCGCCTCTCAGTACTTGAGAGGTTGTTGAAGCAGGGAAAGGTCCACCACGCTGCTCCGGTGCCGCTCTTTACATATCTTCTAAATAATACTTTTTGCAGTAAATTTAGCACTTAAAATTGCCATAAACTATTTCAGTGGTGCCAGCACAGGGATACACACCCAGGTCACTCGTGTAGTATAATAGTACGTATCGAAGTCCGTACGCTGTCCACTATTCTACCGCTGTTCAATAAAAATACGTGAACTTAAAATCAATGGAAAGGATAAGAATAAAATGAATGATGAAAATCTATCATCTTTTTCCCCAAAAGCTCACCTCACCTGGCGACCAAATTTAGCTAAAAAGTTGGAATATTTCCCTAACACTAATCATCACTCTACCCTCAATGATTCGAGCAACTCTGTTGATATTGTTTGACTTAGCCGAAACATACCAATTTTAAATTAATAAGAGTAACGATTAGTAAAGTTGATGTGTAGCAAAATTCGTTTGACTTGTGTAGTCATTTACGCAGAAGTTATTAGTTGGCACACTTACTAGCTTGCCTTTCTGGACATCGCAGTGGGCGCGGTAGACCACGCGGCCTTGACTTTTTAAGCGTTATAGCTTTTATTTACGCCGCTTATGTGAGAATTTGTTACGAATTGATCATATTTTATTTTTTTACTACTAATTAAAGATATTTATACAGCGGGACTTCGATTCCTTTTCTTCCACAATTCGAAAAAATATAAAAATGGTAAAACATGAACAATTTCTTAAAAACCAATAGATGAATGTAGCATTAGGTTTCTTACTTTCCAGAATCATATAAAAGTTACCCGGTTCTTAAACCAATATCCCTGTCATACGCTTGTTTTTCTCTGCGACACTCTCAATTTTAAGGCCAAAATTAGCTCTTATGCAATTAATAGAAATTACTTCGCTATGTCGTTGTTTTTGGTTGGAAGCTTATAATCCTATGACAGCATTTTTTCACGTGTTCCTCTTATAAACAGTAAACCCTGAAAAGAGCTCTCTGACCGTAGATAGAGGGAGCAGAAGGATCCTCAAAGTGAAGTAGTTATGGTTCTCTGTCTCTCTCTCTCCCTTTTTCTGACTCTGACCTTTCTAAAAGAGTTCTAGCCAGGAGGTGCGGCTGTGAGGATTGGCCGCTGGGCAGTCGTCGAGCACACTAGTGTACACGGACACCCGCCCGGACCAACTCCATATTACCAGGTGATTTTGACAACGTATCCCAGGATACGACATTAAAACCGCCGCCCTTATCTTTTTTCAGATAAGGAGCCGAAGCCATCCCACTCGATCTCCACCACGCCCCGCGTCGGCCCGCCCTCTCACCCCGAAACTCGGTCGCCCGCAAGGGACATCGGGCGTAGGGGTTGGCGAGCGGCCTAACAGGGGCGCGGATTTTAGTCGCGGGCAGCCCAGCTTCTTCAAACCAGCTTCTTTAAATTTCAAGCATGAGCTCAAACGCCTCCCTCTCCGAGAGAGCGGATCACGAGTCCCCAAACAAGGAGGACACGGAAACCCATGACCCACTAAATACAACCCCAATGAGCCAATTCAATATTAACGACCTGTCGCCGCGGTCACGATGCGAGCATGACATGGCCCTTATGAAACGGCTCAAGAGACTCGGAATAGCCCAGCCCCACATCATAGACGCCGCACTCGCCCTCCTGGAGCAGCAGCTCAAGGACCTGGAAGCAGCTGGGACAGTAGTCTCACTAAACGAAGCTCACCACATCAAGGCGGTGGACCAATTAAACCTGGTTCACTTCTCCGAAAGACCCAAGCGTCGGCTGAGAAGCCCAGAAGACAACGAGGAGGAGCGGAAGCGAATGTGCGAGGAGCACTCGCGCCCCAGTGGGAAGCCAGCAGGGATAAAACCATCTCGGCCCTTCCGGCAGCCCAGGGAGAGCCAAGCTCCTCCTCCGCCTCTCCGCCCCTCATTACTCTGCCCCCCTCCCCCGCGCCCCTCTTTGGATACTACAACATCCTCCCTGACTCCCGGGTCACCGAGGGCACCGCCGGCTGCCATCGGCGTAAGCGCACCCCGCGCTCCGCGGCCACCCCCCTTAACGCTGAGTCCCCAAAACCCTACACAGCAACCAGGGCCAACCCTCCCAGTGGTAACGATGCCTAACCCAACAACCACGAACAACCAGACTCCAACCTCCTACAGGAACGCGCTGACGAGTGCAGACACCCCAAAATCACCGGTACAAGCGCAAGGAGCAGCAGCCGAATCCCACCAACCCCCCTCCACCTCCCAAAAAACCGCGATACCCCGCGCTAGTGGTAGAGCACTTCCCAAATTGGGCGCGACATTTCAAGAAAATGGCCCAAGACCTTGGCAGTCGCCCAAACGCTCGCCCCTACGGGAAAGGAGTTCGGTTTATACCAGAGTCAGATGGCGAATTTCGCTACCTTCAGAGGTACCTCGGCAAGCTGGAGGCGGAGGAAGGTCTGGCCTGGTTTTCCTACTCGCTTCCGGCTGAAAGAGGACTGAAGGTGGCAATCCGAGGACTACCGGTGGAAACAGATCCCGAGGAGATCATGGAGGCCTTCCGGGAACAGGGGTTCGAGCCCGAATATATCCGCTCCATCCGGGCCCGACAGGGCAGACCGGGTTGTATTTTCTTTGCGCAATTCAAGCGGACGGAGGGAATTGCGCAGAGGATTTACGCGGTGGACGAGCTCCTGTTCATGCCAGGAATCAAAATTGAGGCATGTCGCGGAAAGAAGGGCCCCACGAAGTGCCACAGGTGCCAAAAGTTCAAGCACTCCTCGCACTGTTGCCATCGCCCACAAGTCTGCGTGAGGTGCGGGGAGCAACACCTGGCGAAGGACTGCCCTCGCCCCCTGGAGGATCCACCGACCTGCGCAAACTGCGGGTCCGCACACACGGCCAACAACACTGCGTGCCCCGTGTACAGACGAGAGCTGAAGAACCGCCAAGCCGGCACTGTTTCCCAATCTCGCCCCTCCCAAGTACACGGAACCATCCTAGAAGCCGCTCCAGGGCAACCAAGCCTCATGGCCCCGGCAAACAGCTACCGACCCAAAGTCGCTAAGGCCAGCGACGGAGGGGAGGTCAAGAAAGCCAAAGGGAAGAAGAAAAAGAAACGAAGGCCGGCCGAAAGGAATGCCGAAGTTGAGGCAGTGGCCGCAGAGGCGAGTGCGCCCCCCACTATTCTGGCACCCACTTCCGACAAAACACCCCCGGCACAAAACACGGAAAAGCCGCCCCACACGGCGGCGATGTTTTCGTTGTTAATGGAAGTACTGCAGGCGCTCCAACACGGAACGGACCCAAGCGCTGCAATTCTGAGCGGGATTTCCAAACTACGGCCATCCAATGGCTAAACCGCTCAGAATTACACCTAAGCCCCCGAAACCCAGCGCCCCTCGCTGGCGGGCATACCGGACGAACCCGGACAGGAAACCGCCCGGGAACCTAACCGGCGGGGGGCCGGGAAGGGGGGCTTAAAAACGGAAAACCGCTTTGCGCGACTGCCTCGCAGTCACAATCTTTGCAAACAGCAACCCCATGACCCGCACGTACTTTTACGTGCGGCGAACAGATACCACTGAAGGGGGCCAAGCCCCGATACAGTTCCTTCGACGCCCAAAAGGCGTCGAGAGAAGACCTGATAGGCGGCTGTGATCCTTCGCCTGATAGCTATATCTTTAGCTGGGCATTCAATTCACCCGCGCATATTTGTACAAAAAAAGTGTGGAGATCTCCAATCTTATACTTAACGAATGGGGCTCTTTAAAGTTACAAGTAGGGATTTCATACCGCTTTTCCTAACAGTGGTCATAAGGGAAAATCTTTATTCAAACAACTCCAAATCCTTATAAAACGCAAGTGCTATTTGTCATGAATAATATGTAGTTCACTGACCTCGGGCACAGACATCGCAGGATTTCTTTGTCGGGGCATCGGCGAACTCAAACGCGGGCAGCGGAAGGTTACATATACATACATGCACACAGGTATACATCATGTATAACCAGACTAATTAAATCATGAGTCAAAGTAAGAAATTACTAAAAAAAATATCTTTACTAAACTACTGTAGGTTCTTATTTAATTGATATTTAGTGACCTGTAAATGGTCTGAAAATATAAAGTTAAATAATATATGATAATAAACGTCCTAACGTCGCATACACCTGTTTAACATATATATATATTATATTCTCTCTTACACATTTATGATTAGTGAGAGCAGTCGACTCATAAAAATTCACTTCAAAAATAGGCGACCAAGATTTTACTCATAGATATTTACAAAAAAATACTTTAATGACATATTGAGAAGCATATATACTAGTCGACTATACATAATAGACATAATAAAAGTAACGAAATTACTGCAAAATGTATGACATAGACTTTTTCCATTCTTGTGTTTTATTTTAAAAATATATAAAAATATAAACACTGAATAATATTTTAAAATATAACGCATGCATTACATTTACAAAAGAACTTAAATTTGTTAAACTTTCTACAAATTTTTCTTTTGCTTAATGTTTATTTACACCCAAGCGCAAATCTTTGTCACCACACGACAAAGATTTTTCCCAACAATGGGTCATTTATAGGCTTCAATGTCACTTTATACATTTAAAGTCTGTATCGCAATAGTATACCATAAGTAAACCAAATTTAACATGATTTTTTATCAAAAACTATATAAAGGAACATTTCGCTGTCAATGTACGAAAACCCATTTTATAACGTTCTATTAAATTTATCTATAGTTTTAGTCTAGACACCATAAAAAACTATACTTCTCGGATAGGAATTACTTGAATAAACTTTGAAACCACAAGCTCTGTTTGGATATTTTACTTCATTTGAAACAAAACTATTGTTTACACATTAATAATATAATATATTTATGTAAATAATAGTCTTGTTTCTAATGTGCTTAAATACAAGAAATCATTATTTTACTTCATTTAATATTATCCTCATTTGGGCAAATATTTAAACCGATTTATGTAGGTTAATTAAAAAAATATTGTTAAAAATAATAATAACCTGTGAATAATTATAGAAGAGCTACGTTACGAGTAGAAAATTATAATTACGAATATAAGAAATTCATTAAACACTTTCTATTGTATGAAAGTAAATTAAATATTTTTTTAATTTAACAAAATATTAGAATTTAGAATTTTTGTTGAATTGTAAAAAAGCCGACTCTGTACTTTGTAGATATTTAAAAAATATTGTGATAAGCATTAATCGGAACTCAAAAATAGTTTTTTTAATTTTTTGTCTGTTTATTGGTTTATTTGTTTGTACATGATTCAAAAACTCTCTCCGTTAACCTTATCTTAACAGCCTGTAAATAGTCCACTGCAGGACACAGGCCTCTCCCATAAGGATTTGCCATAAACGCCACACTCGACAAGCAGCAATCATAGTATCAGACCTTGTTGTGATGATGCTGCTGCCCATCATTGTTCAGGGCTTTTACCTTTAACGGCTCTTACTTCCATACTTCGCTCTTATATCCATAGGAAGAAATGTGGTGGAAGATTACGCCACCACGATTTACGATACCACACGCGGGTAAAATCGCAAGAAAAATCAATATTATAGATAAAACGAGCTTTTTCTCGTATAAATCTAATATAATATATATTTTTTCTCGTAGAATCACCGTATAGAATCTATAATAATAGTTAATAGTAACCCGTATGTCGAGCGTGGTGAGTAAAATCAGAGAACAGATGCATGCTAGCTTTGAGTGGCAATTTCTTGGAAACAATTATGTTCGACAGTGGATGACAAGTACTTATACATACATACATTTTTGAATGTTTAATGAGTGACCTATACTCGTACACAGATTGAAACATGCGTTTATGGCGAAAGCAAGATAGAAGGTACAAAGAAATACAAATGAAGAGGGTTGTCTTCGAACAACATCACAAATAAATACTAGTAGGAAAAGCCGTATGAAAACTGTTTTGAGGAAAATTCTGTGTATTAATTTTCTAAACTTATGCGTTTTAAATTTGCTTTAAAAATTAATACATATGCCGAAGTCATGTGTATTAAACACAAAAGTATAATCATAATCATCGTCATAGCCTGTCTGTGTAACCATAAGTGGCCAGCCAAAGATTCCTACAAAGCACTATCCTGAGTTATTTGCACCCATTGACTTCCCGCGGTACTATCCAAATCGTCAGTCTATCTTGTGAGGGATCTGTATCGAGCCCCGTGGCCGGTGGGCGGTCGGCCGTGCGCTGCGTTGTCGGCAACCGTTAATTTATTTATTTATGCGTATTTTCTTCACTTTATACAATCTCCATAACTATAAGATAAAATCAAATTAATATATTTATTACTTTTAATATCTTGTACCTAATAAATATATCTCAACATCACCATTTCTTAATTTTTGTTGTAGTAACCGTTATTACGGCTTAAACTATGATATTATTTAGATCGCGTCGCGAACATTTCACCGAACTTCTGAAGACTAATACTTGATCAGTTTTTACATTATATTCACTCATATCAAACCGTTAGGTCGGCGCGCGCTGTTTAATATGTTCTACAGGCCGATTTAAACCACGACGATAACTTAAGAATTCTGTCGACAATTGTCAACTGCGCAGAAGATATTATAGTAACCTAACTGTACAACCACAGAAGCACTCAATCGTCTTTACCTTCCCATATCCGATGTAACGCTAATGCAATAGGGTCAGATGCAGTGTCAGAGACACTGGACGAACACAACACGACCAGACCCGAAAAATATAATAATAATAATTTGTGTGTAGGCTCAAATATTGGCACCTCTATAAAGCAACTAATAGGCTTATTATTCTCTGACTTAGACATATTTCGTAGTGAAAACTTTTTTATGACAATGAAACAGCACTCAGGGATAATGCAGTTTCTATCAGTATAGTTTATATTAAATAATATTTATATCTTACCATGTCTTATTATTTATTGGTCTGTAAATCCATTTAGATGCGAAAGTTATTATATGCATGACCTATCCTTCTGGCGAAAATCCTATTCATGTCCGTAAAGCGTATCCTACCTCAGCAGCAATAAATCGATATTACTGTGATAAGTGTATGACTTCTTTATGATTATTTTATTACAAAATGCCTCACTGCGCCAAATCGGTATTTTTTGCCAAAATGCTAAAGCAATCCAGGGTAGAAAACAAATAGTTTGGTGCCGTGTGGTATCGGCGTAAGAATCGGCCACCCCCTTTCTTCCCAAGGCTGTCGAAAGAGGCGACTACGGGCCTTGGCCTTGAAATTCGCATTGGCTACAGACAGATGACGGGATAACCATCTCCAAGAATACCAGACCAAAATCAATTGCCGCTAACGGAGAGTAGCGTCTATAGTGCGAGGTGTCTTGTACTACGATCGCCAATTCGCATGCTGAGCTTGGCGATTACGGCAAATGATCCTTATGGGCTAGGCTTATTTCCGGCAGTGGACTATTTACAGATTGTTATGAATCTTCAAAATATTTTATTTATTACATTTAACTATCAAATGGGTTAGCCCATTCTACCTGATGGTATATGGCTACTGAAGTTCATGACCCCACCAGCAAACAACTTCAATTGAAGGAGGTTACAGATGCATTGTCAACTCTGAGATAGAATGTTTCGCAGCTGGTAATACTTTCGGAAGACAACAGCGGTTGCAATACTAAATATCGACAGAAATAAGCAAGAGAGTGGTACCTACCCAGACGGCTTCTGGGCATGAAATGAGCCTTCCGTCTAATTTAATAATATTATATTCGTAGCTACTTGTAACATGTTATATAATTCAAGAGCATCTCCGATTCCGATTTGCCATTGATTATTTAATTTATGACGTGTTCCGACAATAGAAATTCTATTATTATGACATATGAACAAGGCGTGAATATATAACTACATGACATATGAATGGTTAATGGAAATGTTATTTAAATGTACCCCTCGTAAGGGTCAGTTACCGCAATCACAAACTACATCGACACCATTAGAATAAAACATTGAAATTCGTACTGTAACGGGACAGTGAATTTTTTTTATTTATTTATACTTCACCAAAAAGCTTAGAAATGTTGAACCTAATACTTTAAGACATACTTTATTAGTGAACTCAGGGCGTAAATAGTCGGTGTAAACAGTAAAATGAGAGATTTGCTCGCCATTAACACTTGAAGTACCAATTGGGGACCTTTCGTTAATCTTGAAAACATTGTTAGTTTGTCACTTGGTTTTCAATTTATAGACAGTAGGTAATTTCCTGTTGTACCTCTCCATTCTTATTACTTCTTATATCCTAATAACAAATTAATAAAGCATTAACATTATTGAGTAATGACTACCTAGTTACATTGCTTTATTTTCTAGTTTTTGTTATAAAGCTAGGTAAGTTGCCAATACTTCACTACACATAAGCAGGTATTGGCAAGGATCTGGTATAATGCCTTACTACCCGCGTGAAAGCGATTTATACAGTGATGATGATTAAACTATACTACAGATTCTATGTCTATTCATTAATGAAGGAATCACTATCTCCAAAAAAAACGTTATTTCGAATATAAAGCGATGGAAGTATAAGAAATAAATAAAGAAAGTATGAAATGATTTTATTAAAGAAGTATGTTCATCAATTATCCGCTCTTGTGAAATCTTTTATCCATCCGGTGAGTCATTGATCAAGTATGACTGGGACTACCGTTTAACTTAGGTGTTCTTAATTTTATCGTAGACACATTATTTAATTGTCTTGTGAATAAAGTCATTTCATTTTTGAGATTTTTAAATCACATGAAAATACTCGTAGCTCTCCTGTAATGCCTGATGTCGGAACTTAGGTATTATATAATATTATTAGTGGCATTATACGATTAGTGGCATCCAGAATACAAACCCTTCTATAACTAAGATATAATAATAATTTGTTTCTTATTTAATTTCTACATTAACATCTACTTGTCTAAAAAAGTCTATTATAAAATTATATTTTACCGGGTGGCAGACTCCTCTGGCTAAGATTTGTTTATGTAGGTGGTCCCCTCTTATCTATTTCTGCCACCAAACAACAAGGCAACCACTCTTGTGTTCCGGTTTGAAAGGTTTAGTGAAGTAAAGTAAAAATCTAAATAATTGATCCCTTCGCCATTAACGTTAATACTGTCTCCTTACCATTTAAATAGCTTGAAAACATTTTCCAATGCAACTTTTTGGAATTGGATCGGTTTCCTTCTCTGCTTCTGTAAACGAAATTGACCACGTAGAATTGGAGGCTGTGTAAGATAGCACGTTTACATCCGTATTTAACAAAAATTCATATCAATTCAATTGTTTTAAATGTACAAAGTCTTGTAGTAAAGCGAGTAAAGTAAGCAAAGTAGCCGCCTGTAAGTGTCCACTGCTGAGTAAAAACCTTTTTTTCAAATATCTGAGAGGATTTGGAGCCGAGTAGGGCTCGCCACGCTGCTCCAGTGTTTCACCATCAATATCATATATAATAATACAACCCGCACACCACAGAACTAATATGCCGGTCCCACTTTCCACAAAGAAGTGACGGAGAACAAAAACACAATGTGACTGCGCCGGCACTACGTTCACCAACCCACTTATTCAGCGTAGTGTACATAAGAAGCACTTCCGTGTAAGGCATTCGAGCTTTTGTGGATATACTTTTGTCTTGTCTTGTGTCTAGTAAATAAACTCTGATAGGTTTTTTATTGGATTTAGGTGGCAAACTAGCTAACAGTTCACTCGATGGTAAATAGCCAGTACCTACCCAAAAGACTCCTAAGCAGAGAAGAATTACCTTCAAGGAAAGTCCATTGTCAACTTCAGCCTATTAAGATTTAAGCAATAAAATTTTTTTTTACATTTTTTGCATGTAGCTCAGTTTGACTTGTGTATAATGAAAATATTTTTACATTTTCTTGCCTTTCATGTATTAAATTACAGACATGACTTCATAACTTAAACATAAATCAGCTATATTTGCCAACGCTCGTTATGAAATGACATGTTAATTATTCATACGCGTGAATATGTTAGCAAGTAGAGAAAAATCAATAATCGGCACTTGTTATTATTTACTAGGTACATAGTTATAATTTATTGTGGTATCGGCATGGCAATGTTATGTAATAATGTTATTATAGCTGTATCTTATAGAATATCTAATCTTAATAAATAATAATGTATAATCTTAACTATTGTATTAAAGTACAACATATTTTCCTGATATAAGTATTCAGGTGACAAAAATCCAATAAAAAATAAATAACTTTTTAATTTTATTTATGTACAGTTTATCTGGGCGTCGTAAGAATATTTTATTATAGTTATTCAAGGCATAACTATTATAAAATAATTGAAAGTACTCCGGATACTTCTTCAATATAATGAACACGTTTTTATGTAGATAAAAAGGTGTTCAATATATTGAATTATATTATATTTATATTATATTCATTATATTCTTTTTTAGAATCCCTCACTGAGCATCCACGTTCAGGCTTTGATGTTCGTGGGCGTCGGTGATCACTTACCATCAGGTGTGCCGCACGCTCGTTTGCCTCCTTCTTCTATAAAATAAATAAATAAATAAATAAAAAATAAATATTGAGGGGTGAGATAATACGCCTAAGCTTTTTAACAATGGATTACAACTATTAAAATGCTTCGCTCCACAAATAGCACCAATGCTTATTTGTTTATTATAAACTCTATTATTGCACAGACAGACACCAAATAACTAATTGGGTAAATCATTTATAGTCCAGATATGAAAGAGGAGCCAGTACACTACCTTGGGGAACGCCTTGTGTTTTACAACTATACTGAAAGCTTTCTTAATTTTTTTTATTGTTTTTGTTATTTTTATGCACTGTATTCTGTCATATAAAAAGCTATTGATTAATTATTGTGCGTTATCTCAATTTTTTCCCTGGGTATATAATAGATGTAAACTACATCTATTCTATCTATATCTATCAGGGTTCCGTGTGGTTCCCTTTTACTAAGCCTAAGCCGTCGGTGCGTCCGTCAGTCTATCTGACATCTGAAAATTTCATAGAATATATGTCATTAGACCAGATATCCTATCAAATATTAAGAAAAAAAAACCAAAAAAAGTAAAAAGTAAGGAAGTCATAATTTATTTTAATTTTTGTTCTATCATAAAAATGGTTAAACATTCGAGCATGAAAGTTGGTGTGATTTAAAATGAAAACTCAAAAGGATACGGGTTCTATTATTTGTAAACCTCAAGTATGTTCGGTCTCGCACACCAGATCCCGAACTGAATGAAACAAAACATAATTTCTGCAGGAAATTTTTCTGAGATTTTGCCCCTTGAACGAGTTACTGATACTATTGAGTCTAGTAACAAGCATAAACTTTTGTCTGTTCCTAATATTTACATATATTAAGTAGATCACTATTTTGACCACCGTGGTTGTCGAGTGGCAACTTAATACAGGCGTTGGTCAGCGTAGTACAATCCCCGCTGTAATGTATCAATGTATGTATGTAGTACGCAATTAGTTTATATTTAATATACATTTTTCTATGTATCTTTGTGTAAATTTATTTTTCATTATGAATTATAATTTTTATTGTAATAGCAAGTATTTCTTTCTCATTAGTCTTCGGTCAGAAATAAGCTTGATCTCAATACTCTCTGCACTCTTGCTGCGTGTTTTCTGCTCAACCCAAAGCTAGACGGGGTAGAGTAGTTCACATTACTAACTTCGCTTTTTGTACACTTTTTGTGATAATAAAGCATAAAATAATTAATTAACTAATCAATCTTGCAACGTTATAAGATATTATTACATACATAATCGTACATAGTTGTAGATTGGTGTAGAGAAATTATACAGTACAGTATACAACAGTATTATGCAAATTTAGCTATTAAGCGATGTAAGCAGAAAGGTTGGATTTAGATGTCTAAGGTAGCCGTTTTTTACCTTCAAGATCTTCTCGTCTGTCCTCATCCCGCGTACATTATATGTTGCCAGATCCAGTCGTTTGTGTGAGCTGCAAAAATCTAGCGGGAAATCATTTGCACCCCCTGCTGACCGCCGAGGACTGGGGCCATTGGTTATATATGGGAGATTTTTGCCATAATTGCCATAACTGACGAGCGGGTTGGTTTTTTTGTGGTATAGTACAGGAAGATGCTACTAACCATCTCCTGATTGTCTTATTACTAAAACTTATGCATTACATCAATATCACGTATAAAAGGAATAATTTCTGAGAATGTGTCTTATCCCGATTTCCAATTGAAACTTTGAAAATATACGACTCGTCTTTTTTTCTCATTACATGAACACTGGAACCTGAGCCGGAAGCTTGGGCCAGCAATTGATACCTGTATTTCGACGATTTTCTAGTATATAGGGAACAACGGTTCACGGATATTTTTTTTTTAATTTTTGTGGGATAGCGGATAAGGCCCCACTTTGATGACAGCCAACAGTATCCAAGACCGAGATATCTGGCACTGCGATCTCTTACGTACCGTGGCAATAAAAGCAAGTAATTTCATAAAAAGAAGCCTATGTTCAGAAGTGGACATGACAGAATAATAGGCTAATTATGAAGAATAAAATAAAGATGAACGAAAACAAAATGAATACTCAGTTTCTGTATTTAATTCTTTAAAATTCCATTTACTTTTATTATCTTTAGGAGGATTCGACATAATTAGTCTTAAAATAACCGATTTAATGTAATTAATATTTTAATGTACATTCCACAAAGCCGCACATATTCCGAATAAAGGATTTTCTATTGTGATAGGAGCCGTTAATTATGATTTATATCGCATTATGTAATTAATAATACGTTGCATTGCATACATTTGCTATCTGCAAAGTATATAGCTGCAGTCATAATACATGTATATTGTTAATTAACATGCTGGTCAAAGTAATTAATGATGTAAACCAACGACATATTATATACTTACGTACTAGACGGGGCGTTCAATACTATTAGCATATCGTTCCAAGTTGCGGTTCCGGAACCGCAACTCAATTAGATGACAGAGCAACTCGTTGAATTTTGAATTTTAATTTATTTTACTCAGACTTCTGACAACTAGCTTTTTCTATTATAAATGCTGTTAATTTTTTTACACATACTTCACTACTATTTTCGTTTCTATGTAAATCACTTAATTCATGATGACAAATGTATGTCATATTCGAGTTTATTTATTTTTAAAATAACGTCAAACCACGACTCTAATTCCTTGGTTATGTGATGAATATCGGCTTCCACCATTTCTTTCAATTCATTGTTATTCCTTAGTATCTGGTCTTCCCCGTAGTTTATTTTTCATGTCGTAGTTTCCACTATGAAACCGATTAGACCAAAGACACACAGGGCATTCGTCAGTCGTATCCTCTCCAAACGCAGCATTGATATTGCGAGCGGTTTCTGCGGCATTAGAACCACGTCGGAACTCGTGTTAGGAAATTACTAAAATTCTCAACTCTGATACTGAATGTAAAATCAATTTAATTTCAATCAATAGCTAGTTATGAATTAAATTTTGAATTTAGATATGTCAAAGTTTATGGGCAAAAAAATTTAATGACGTATCTTGAACCACGCAGGTTTAATTTTAATTCAAAGTGGCCACTCCATTAGCCCTCTGCTGAAGAAAGACCTTTCCAAGAAAGCGCCAACAAAAGATAGTATAGTATTTTTTTAAAGGTTTTAATATAAATGGTGGGTGGATGGGCAAGAGTAACGGCACTGCACTCACCAACGCGTTTTCTCAGTATGGTGAGTGTGGGTAAATCACTCTCATGTGAAGGTTCATTTCCATTTCAACCAGTGGACTTATATGGGCTGATTAAAAAGTACAAGAAGTATCTTTCAAAAAGAATTTAAATATATACTCCAGGCATGTAGTTATCGAGTACATTTTTAATCAAAAGAGAAGTAATTTAAATCACATACCACGCAATCCATAACTTTTACGATTTCCACGGGAAGAAAGAGATAGGCTGATGAATACTTTACGCCGCCACTACACGGATGTCAAGATAAAAATGAATAAACAAATCATAAACGATTTTCAGCCTACATCAGCTTCGCGCTAAATGACACATGAGATCAACGATTAATTTAATACGTTCAAATCACGCCCTTGCTAAACATTACGTTGTTTAATTTAATTACTAATTTTCGGGCGGGCTGTATCGTTCACTTATGTTTATCGCTTATGTCTAAATAAAACTTATATGCAATTAGTTAGATACACAAATTGTAATCAAATAATCTCAACCTGTCTTATCTTATTTTGTGTAAATACAAGAACAAGACATGTCAGAAACTCTGATAGGAACAAAAAATTGTTTTGAGGAAGTGGTGCAAAATGTATTCATAGAATTTGTAGAGTCCAGAACCCCATAGCTCTATCGCAAAGGCATAAATGATTTTTCCTCGTGTGAATAAAGATAGTGTAGCTAAATACTTAGATTAAATAAATATATTTTTTAAGAAAGAATAGTGTTTGAATTTTCCAAAACACAACGCTAATTTCATAATTTAAAGATTAGCTTCCTAACATTAGCCCCATTGAAAAGGTTGCGTAGCGACTCACGAAGCCCGTATTGCTTGCTTTTGCAAAATAAATAATATTTCCAATCCAAGTGCAGAATCCCCACACACCATGTTATGACTCGATACAGTGGAAGCAAGCAAAGTAGAGAGATCCCATAAATAAAAGAAGCCATCTTTTGATATTACGTTTCAAAAGCAAAATTGGTTGGAATTAAAATTGAACTTTGCATTTCAATAATACTACACATTTGCAATGAAACTATTATTTACGGCTCTTAACGAATCAAACAAAAATCTAATTAGACGTGATTAAAGGCGTAAATAAGAGTTACATTTCAAACTTGTATTTCAAATTCTGTAAATCTTTAATGGTACATAATCAACATTCGTTTAGTTCAATAAAGCTGCATGTTTTTCGTACACTCTTGAGCTCAAATTTATTTTATCTAGATTTAAGTTTCCCTATGAAACTGGTAAATGATCCAAAAAATTAAAGAATGTTTTAATAGTCTCTAGACTTTTGAAAGTTGCAATAATTCTATTTAAAATCATTCAAAATAATTCGTGTAAGGGATAATATTCTATTTGTTTCTCCAAATGTAAAACTCCGTGCCTGTACTGGCACGTAGTGTAGTACCCAGTACACTGTACACAGTACGTACTGTACTGCGTACAGTGTATTGGGTTCAGTGTACTGCAACTGCTAATGCTAGCTAACAAACGAGGTTCTGCCGACCGATTGAGATTTGCCGAACCCAGATGATACTGACTAATGCTGAGGGAGCAGCAGCACCAGCGCGAGGTTATCGGCACTGCGTCCACCAAGACGCTTGGTGAGTAAAACAAAGTAAAAGTAAAACAAAGCAAAACTTTCAAGTGATTGCATACCGGCTTTTAAATGCATTTTTTTGGAGAGATATTTTACAGCAGAGGACTTAATAAACTGATTGAGATTGAAAATAGTCATCTTACCACAAAATATGAATCCAATGCTTAAACACATATTTAGTTAAAGACAAGGGTTTAGTTTTGATTAGCACCAAATAATTACATTTCCTGACTTCACGCTGGAAAAGATATATTAATATTGGAAACTTAAAACATGCGTTAGACAGTGCGATAAATCATTGCATTTATTGCCATTGCCATAAACACCATGTGCTATCTTAAACAACGATTGATTATAAAATAGTTTTATCACTTTTTTAAATGGAATTAATTTTTCGGTAGTCGCATATTTGTGCAATAGCAGCGTCATAATAAAAAATTTATGTCACTTCATGTTAAATTTTATAGGCACTTTCCGAAGCTTCCTTTTAATTAAAACGATAAATCTTTCACCAAGACAAGCAATACCATAATAACATCTTCTAATTTTAACATTACATCCATGGTAAAACTAATAACGTAGCAGAATCGTAGAAGTACCTACAAACCAAGCATAATTAACATATTTTGAATTAATGATGAATGAATATACTTTACTGTACACCAAAAAACAAAAAAAAAACCGAAAACATTAAAAAAGGAAGTAAATGACAAATTGGCGGCCTTAAGGCTCCAGGTAACCAAAATGAAATCCAGGTAACCAGGAACCAACGTGCAGAATGAAAGTTACAGGTACGAGGTAGGTGGTGAAATACAAACTATACAACTAAAACTAATAGAGACAAAAAAATTAAAACCATATCGATATATATATATACATACATGTACGATTTATATATTTATATATATATACATAAACACTTTTTATAACATTATTCTATTTTAGTCAAAGTCACGAAGAGGATAGAGGCGGTTATTGTGGCTTTCATATAAGTCACTTCACTTCGGGAGGTACATCACTCATTCTCTCGCCTCGTCATCCTTTGCATTTTGATTCATAATCGAAGATAAACGTACTATCCACTTTCCATTAGGTGGAACGTGTGTGATCGATTGTTACTGCTATTGGTATAGAAAAAGCTGCCAACTAAATTTGTAATGCTCGAGATCCGCTTAAGTGGAACATAATCTAGTAATAGTATACTAGTACATCTCAACAAGTAAGTAGTATTAACATGGGTGAATGAAGACATACGAGTATTTAACGTACAAGCTGGTGCACAGCCGGTAGTTCTTAACGATAAATAATAAAGGTCTTTAAATTAATTAATAGCAGCTTTAAAATATTTTCCCTTTTTCCTCATTGCTAAATAAAATGACGAAATGCACAGTCATAAATATTTCATGTATTTCACCTACGTATGCCAACATCCAATACGGATTCGTTAAAAATTTAAATTTTCATATCGTGAACGTGTTTTTGCAGTCGTTCAAAGTCTGCACAAAACTTGTTTGCATAACAGAGCAACAAACATATTCGCAATTTAACTTTTTACTATTCTGTTTTCTCAAAGCATTTCAAAATGAAAGAATGCTTAACATTTCATCTAAATTCATACTTTAGAATTGTCATTTGCTTGTTGTTGATATATGACATAATTCTCAGACATAATAAGACAATTTTTTGGTGTTAAAATAGGGAAATGAATCAACTTTTTCCTAAGCCTCGCCTGCGCGGGGTGCACTCTGCTACGATTATGTCTGTTGGTGAAACATCCATCCGCTTATGCCGAATCCAAATCTTATAGACTAGCCAACCCGCCAACGCAGAAACTTTTTTGAAAAAAAGAGCAACCGAGAAAGCGGCTCGCCTGATCGTAAGAGATTACTGTCGCCCACGTACATCAGCAACACCAGAGGAGCTGCAGCGTTGCCGCCGTTTAAGGATATTTGGGGATATGGGGACATGGCTAGGCGGAGGGGAGAAAGGACCTCCAGTTACCTCACTCACCAAACGAAACGCAGAGGCGCAAGATGCCTCTACTTCACGCCGGTGTTCTGCAAGGTCGTAGTACTACACTTGACATTCGAACCGGCACATTCGAACAATAGCAAAAGTTGCCGCTTGGCTCTACCGATTTTACCAGCTTTCATGGAAAGGCTTATATTTAGCTTAAGAAAGAGAGAAAAGATACCGTTTTTTCTCTCTTTTAAGTTTTTTTAAACTTAAATACGCTGTCAATAATAGGCAAATATAGAAGACCTAAATCGAAAAACTAAATTTTTAGCGATTTAATAGCAAGAGAAGAATAAAATTTTATTTTCTATTGTACTCCAAAACATATCTCATATTTTCCAATGAAATAGCAGTCTGGAAAATTCACTGCTTGAAAAAGACCATTCAGGTTTCGTCTTGTTTACCGCCAAACACGGGGTAAATTCAATAAAATTGAATGAACTATTTTCATAGTGACGATGTGAAATAAAAATTTGCATTTTGATGCAGTTTTTATCTGTCTATATAATTCAGGATAAATCTTCTCATGGAAAGGCCTCATGGTCTAGTAGCGAACGTATACAGGTTGTCAAAGAAGACAAAAATTTATCGAACGTAAATCGAAAAGCCATTTAGGCGCGTTCATGGAAAGAGAAGAATAATATTTTTTTGTATACCGAGAATAAATGCCATTTCTTTTTCATAAGGAAACCTTGGCAAGACTTTTGAAATAAAATCACGTGATGGACCTAATAGGCTCGTTATTTATTTCTTTAAATGAAACTTGGAAAATCAGATTGCGAATATTCTGTTATTATTTCAGGTTACTTTATATATATTAAACTCTCATGTTTTATTAAATAAAAATTTGGAAAGATTATAAAATCAGCCTTAAACTAAATTTAGGTACTAATAAATTAGTTAATATCACTGCATGTCAATGAAAAATGTCTCACCGTTTGAGCGACAATTTTTCATTTAAAATTTGCATGCTCCAGGCAAAAGTTACTTATAGCAGATACCAAATATACAGATGATGGTGATGGTGTAGAGCTATTGTATTGGCCGGCTATCTGAATGAATCAACTGACCAAAATTAAGAAAAAATTAAGCAGTGCAGTTAATTCCGTTGGAGCTAAGATTTTAGAGTGACATCGAGAGATTTTACGGACATCGGAAACTACACACTAGTGTCAGAAACGACCGAAGAGGCAAGCTTCACTATTCTGACAAACCAAGAATAAAAAGGGAATAACAGCTGAGCTTCGGAAGTGCAAAGCTTGTAGTTCTTCAGAAGCTGTGTATCTAATTCTGTGATCTACGGCGGTGCTACGCCGTAAGCGTAGAAGAGAAACGTAACGTCCTGTTCTTTAATAACAGCGATGACACTATTCACTAATTTCAGACCGATATCGCTTGTTAGTACTGTCCACGCCACACGTTTTCGAGAGTAATCGTTAAATGTCTAGCACGCAGACATCTCTATAGTCTCTAGCCTGTTTCCGTAAACTTCAAACATACTCGTCACCAGATTATGCATAAGATCGAAGAATAATTAAGACTTAAAAAATTATGAATTCTTTTCTGAATGATTGCACACGCATATATAATAATACATACACCAAGTTTGAAAATTACATCAAAAAGCCTTACCTTAACCTTAACCTTAATGATTATCTCAAGGAAGCATGGAATAAGTAATCACATGGTTCAATATGAACTATCTTGTAACTAAACACCACTATTTTGCAAATAGCAAGTGCATAAATAAATATATTTATTTTGTACAACACGATATTGGAAATGGTCTCTTAGAAATTGTTTATTTTTGAATTGAAAATCTTTGCAAATAATGTTTACTGTAATTATCACATCGATGTGTATTGTAGAGTTAAATACGTCATGCTCGCTTAAGGTCCTCAGCTTGAGACGACGTCATGTGGCGGGTCGTCCACTTCCTTTTAATATGGTTGCGGAGGCCGATAGCTGCGATCTGCGTCATAAATATGAACAGATGCTGCATGTGGAGGCTGGTCTGCTCGAGTGTGCAGTGCAGTGCACTTGTGCTTTAATTTTGTGGATCACTATATTCTTGAAGCGTGATTTCTGTGGTCTATGGGGCCATACCTTTTATAATATAATATACATTATAATTATTGAAAAAAACATCATAAATTATTTACTACATTAGTTAGAGGAAAATAAAAACTATTGCCATAGTTATAAAAATACTCTATAATTCATTACAAATACTACATTATTGAGGCCTACCAATAGATGTAGAAATTTTCATCTTTCTCACACGTAATGAATACAATAAGAAAGTGTTTCATCTTGGACCGATGGGGCCACGTACGAGCCACTTGCAGAACTGACAACCATTGGAGAAGAAAGGTTCTCGGGAGGCACTCTCGTATAGGTAAACGCGTTGAAGAAGCTCTCTACAAAATGGAGTAAGAGTGAGTGTGCAGGTGTTGTGTTGCGAGTAGTCGATGGATACATGTGGCTCAGAACCGTGATTTGTGGCAATCTTTGGGGAGATCTATGTTCATCAATGGACTTGTAACAAGCTGGAATGGCTGGAATGGTGTAGTTAAGTGCATCGTGACTGGAAAACACCTGACAAATTAAATAACGCAGAATAATCAACTTGCATGACGGGTTCAAATACTACGCTAATTGCGTGTGAATACGTCACAATAACTTTCCTAAATTACCTCAGGAAAATGTCAAGGTAAGATGCTTTCGTATTCGTACAGTGTGCGTGTATAAAAATATCAGGTTTTTTTACGTAGGCACATTATGGCCATCAATGAAATAAAATACATTATGAAGTTTCAGCCCTTTTTAATTGATTAAGAAACGTCACAGTTGTCAAAGAAAATATAGCCGCGATGCAGGGGTCAATTTTATGGTACGCGAATGATATGAGTTCGATTCCTAGTAACAGCACAGTAAACAGTAAAATTATTCTAATTTTTAAGGTTGACTTCACCATGAGCCTAGATATCCTAGTGGTCAGAGCGCTCCGTTTTCATTTAATAGTACCCCAGTGACCTGGATTCGAATACTATTGCTGGTATCACAAAGTTTGTTAATATCGATTTCAAGTGCTGAATTTACTAACCTAGGAACGAGAAACTCTTTAGGTATATATATAGATTTATAATACAACCATTTCTCTCATATAGTAGAGGATTTATTTCTGTACAAAACCCGCGTCATAGATATCAAAGCAACTCTATTCATAAATATGTCAACTTTAAACGAAAATGAGCCTCATATCCATTAATATAGGTTGTAATGACTGTGATAGACGTTTTCGATTATTTTACGTAGTAGCTGTTCGATTATTGATGAATTGTTTTTAAAAACAAAGTTACTAAAAATCCTAATTGATTAATCTTTTAACAGAAAATGTATTTAAGTCTATTAATTTGTGTTGTTATTAACAAAAAGGTTGCCAAAATGTATATTTTACAATATATGTAAATGTTCATCTCAATCGTATTACCCAGAAACTCAATTTATATATCGCGTTTGAATTATGAGTTATCTGAGCATGTGTTTAAACCGTCTCACCGATTTCCATGATACATTAATCATTAGTTTTTAAAATTACATTCGCTGCGCCGTGCACAAAGTCGTCTTGGGCATCAGTTACTTACTCGCGGGCGACCTGCTCGCGATATTTTCCGACGAACCTTGTCTGAAAATTATAAGCACACCCACAAAGATAATATAATACGCAAGTATTAAATATTATATCAAGAAACTGTTCTGAGATTAAAAATTATATTTAATTCATATTTAACAATTCGACATCGCCGCGGGAATTGCGTATAACGTACGAATATCTCCGCTTCACCTGGCAAATCCGGGAGCGTCAGGCACTATCTCTCGGCCACACGCACATTTTTCCTTTTACTCCAACAGTGACAGGTGAAGCAGTCAGGTAAGTTGTATGCGATCCCGCTGCTATTTCCTAAAAAAAAACTTATTTTTCATATTTTGTAAAAATAAGCAACGAAGCTACCACAAAGACACCGATGTGGTTGACATATGACAATTGTTACAGCTATGCCAAAGCTTTCGTCATCAAGTAGTGTACCAAGATAACTTGATGGTAAAGCCTATGAAAAACTGAGAAAAAAGTCAATATTCAGATAAACTCGGTTACTACATCACCTGACAGTTGGCATCGTATGACTGCGAATTTACCAATTACTACTACCCGTGAAATGTCATTCGATGCCAAAATCAATCAATCAATCTCTACGATTGATATAACGTTATTGAGTGTTCGAGACAATAAAATACACATAGGTAATTTGGAAGTACGTAAATAAAATGTAATAGATATTTAGGACTCATATACAGACATGTTCATTATTTGAATTTGAATAATATTATGCGAACAAACATTAAAAACATATTATCTTTAGCAGTATCAACTCCATCCTTAATTAGTTATAATGATACATATAAATAATACGTTTACTTCAATACAGCGAAAATTAAATGAATTTGAGTCTTGAAAATTATATTTTAAGATTAATGTCAATTGTTAAAAATATTAATCTTATCTTAAGTACTTAATCTTAAGTGAAACGATAAGATTACATTTAAGAGCCAAATAAAGAAAGCTTAAAACAAATTTTAAATGAGTATTTAGTCGTAGCTGGGTTTCAGTTCTACCATAGATTTACTTTACTACGTTACGTTAAGTTCAAAAACTACAATCTAAAGTTAGAAAGTTTGTGACAGGTTAAAAAGGCAAAGCTCGAAATGAATATGAAACCCTGTTGCAAGCAAACGAGTGCGAACGCAATGGTGAAGGCCTTTTTTTAGAGAAACCTATGTTCGACAGAGGGCTTAAATACGCTGAAAGGCGAACTCGAGTAAAGATCTTCTGTAGTAGTTTTTTATTCGATTGCTAAACGACTTAATTTCAATATCATATCTTATAATATCAATAAAGTTAACGGGTTTAGTTTCGTAGTATAAGCATTCGTCACCTAAACAAATAATATCCCTTTTTGTTTGGCATAATACTTCAACTAGGCCAACCGGACTAACACTTTGCGCCTTTACTTTAGACTTATGGGCCTTACGCGACGGAAGGCGATTCTTATCGTATTTGAAACCAAAGCCCGCACCCGCGCCACGCTCAAGGGGCTCTGAGAATTCGGGGTGATTGTGTTTTGTGTCATGGTGCGTATTGGCTTTAGAGAAACATCGGTTTGGAACCAAAATATTTAAGGTGTTATTTTACGCTGAATACAGGCTTTGATTGCACCATATTCAAAATACTATCATAAAATTATATGTTTATTTACCTTTGAATATTAGACGATATATTTGGTATAGTTTAATAAGATTTTTTTCTTCTTTAAATGAAATAAGGTATTGTGTAAAACAATTATATCCAACAGAATGGTTCTTAAAAATATTCTTGTTGAATATTTACAATAAATAGCAACGAATGGGCATTGTTTCACTAATGAATTTATTAGATGGCTCACTGTTGGCAACTAATTGGCACTCAGAAAGCTTTTAGTTCTAAGAAAACGACGGGCCCATTATAGAGTATAAAAAGGTGAACAACTTCATTTTATTTTTTGGTAGTAATTAAGAAACAAATTCCGATCTGTAATATTAATTACATATAAATTATTGGGTTATTTTTAGTTATTCTTATGTATACTACTTCCACATATTCGGCGGCGCGGCAGTCAGTAACATATTATCTTGCTCTTGGCTAATGAACGCAAAAGAAAAATGTTTAAACGCAGTGTTTTATCCGTAATTGACATAATTATCAAGTGATTTAACCTAAATTGTAATAATTTTCTCTAAAAAAACTTTGTTGTGTTGCAAATGCACCTTGATCTTTTTATTTTGCTTCCGGTCAGTTTTTTTATTAACCCTCTCCCACACAAATTCATCCAATAAGAATCGAGTGGTTTCGTGATTCATAAATATTAATTTCTAAATAATGGCACGTATCATTTGAAATGGGTTCTAAACTAATATTCACGCATGAAATGGTGGAATTTCATACTACAATAACAACTAGCGCTGGCCATATCGTTTAATCGTTAACCTTTGTCTATTTGTTCGTCCACGTACAGTCATATCATTAATGTAGGGAGCCCATATAAGATGTAATAAAAATTCAAACTGTTTGAGAAAGTTATGTATTTATTCTCATAAATTTATTTCTTTATACCTTAAGAAAAGCATTACAAAGGGCGGACCTAATGCCTTTTATCATTTTCTGCCTGTCAACCCAAAGCGTGGAGAGCTAAGGTGCGTATAAGGTACATATAAGTTTTAAATAAAAATATGTGTAATAAAACGACATACATATCTTAACACCAAAATCTAATAACATTCATTGTCATTGAGGTCATCGAGATCTCAATAAACATATCAATTTATATAATACATACATACTATCAGAATAAATAAATATACACAAATATGAATATATATATATATTCATATTTGTGTATATTATATCAATATATCAATCTCAACGTGTGAGAACGGTACGATAACTTATTAGAAACTTTCCTATTGTCTTCAGTCAAGGAATTCCATAATAGTCCAGCCCGAACAGTAAAGGAGTTACCGAGAAAATCGATGAAGTGTTGCGGAATGCTAATCTTATGAATAGATGGAGATCGATGGACCCTGGGATACTTGAAAACACAAACTGAAATTTATCCTTATTATATTTTCTTAAATTTATTCTTGTAAGTACAAAATTAAAAACTCTGTTACAAATTAAGTATCGATTATGTACTATCATACAATAATAAGCCTGCTAGTGTCATAAGTCCTAATATGACACAAAACATAAGAGTTTCAAAGTTTTGGCTCGCTCGGTTTGCGCGTTGCGGTCACATTATTACTAACCTAACCTTACTAACGAGCACAGTTATTGTTACTGACATTAAATATAATTCTTCCATGAGTCTATGAACTTTCATTGCTTGGTCATCCTTTTCCTAACATATACTTCGACATAAACTAATCACGTTTAGTTGATCATATCGACAAAAAAAAATTATTTATTAATCGGGCCAAGGCACATCATGTTATAGACAATAGACAGTGTAATATGATGTGGTGACAGATCAATTCCCGATGTGGCCAATGCTACGATCCTTCCACATAATTGTCGAATATAAACACACACATACATTTATACATGTATATATATACAGATTAACAGGGTGTCCTACTGACAAAGAAGGGTCAACAACAAATTTATCATTTATGGCAAATATATTATGAGGATAGCTTGAAAAGACTGGGATGGAGATATTTCGATTGGGGGCATGATGATCAGTAACTTGCGATATGCTGACGATACTACACTGTTTGACTCCTCTGAGCTGGAATTCGCGAAACTGTTCCGGAGAGTAGAACGTGCGAGTGAAGCTGTGAGTCTCTCAGTTAATAAATCCAAGACGAAGGTCATGATGATTGATCGTGCGGGTGAAGCAGAACGCACAGGAGAACTCCCAGAGTTCGTATAGCTTGGCTCAATTATAACTGATAGAGGGGATGTGACAGAGAGATCCGAAGACGAACACAGATGGCCAAGACTGCATGAGCAAATTAACTAAAATTTGGCAGAACAGGAGCATATCTAACATGACCAAGATCAGGCTTGTACGGACGTTGGTCTTCTTTATATTTATGTACGGACCCGAATCATGGTCTATCCGTGCAGCTGACCGAAAGAAGATCGAGACCACTGCTTGACCATTGACATTTTTTCACTTTCTTTATTTATTTTTATTTTTAGTTGACCTTAAGTTAAGGGTTACGGACTTAATGCCAATTGGCATTCTTTACCAGTTAACTCTTGTCATAGATGCCCACCGAAGAATAAAAATAAGTATGAAAGGGACGCTTAAAACTAATAAATTAATAAATATGTAATCACATGTGAATCAAATTCATAATATTCAAAACACAAATGTGTATACAAAATACATAAATAGATTCATAAAATAACACGTAATAAAAAAACGAAAATAATATAAGCCGAATATTGTCAATGATTTCTTAGATAATATTCACAAACTAATCTCTTTAATATATTCCTAAAAGGAGCTGTTATAATCTTATCGAGAAGAGAGTTCCAATGTTAGATTGAATGTTTAGGTTAGGTTAGAACCTTCCTTAAACCACAATCTCTTACATTTTTATGAAATTAAGTTTAAAGAACAGACCATAACTAATTGTAAGAGCCAGGCTCTTACAATTAATTATGGTTTATAAATAAAAATAAATAAAAAATAAAAATATCTTTATTTCCGTAAACACAGAGAATACATGTAACGATTATCTGGCGACTCCTTTTAAGCAGATAAGTGCCTGTGCCAGGAGACGCCGCTCTTCCTTATCTTAAATTAACGAGAAATATTTTCTATATTTACCAAAATATTAATTATAGAGTAACATGCGTGCAGAGTTAGTTTGCATGTGTATATGTGAGTGTGTGTGTGGGTGTGTTTGTTTGTGTATGCGTGGGTGTGGATGTGTGCGTCAAGGGAGTAAGTGTGTGTTAGTGCTTTCCAAATTACTTCACGTATTCCAAGAGTTTCTCCGTTTCATCATACGTTAATGTTTTTAGCCATTGTGTTAACACAGCTTTGCAGTTACGATGAGATTTAGAGTGCATATCGATTTTTTTGTTAATTTTATTATATAAAAAAGCAGAACGTTTCTTATACTGCATACTTGCAAATACCGTTTTTACTGGGGCAGTGTTTGCGACACTATATTTCCTACGTTTAGATTTTGTGTTAATATCAAGTGGTACTGCTTTATGAGTTTTTAATGCAATGTATATAATACATATACAATTGCCGTACGGATAATAAGTCACTATTTTCATATAAACTATAAGTAGGATATATTATTTTTTTAAAGTTCATTACTTTAAGTAACGCCCTTTGAGCTCGTTCCACTACAAGGAAATGAGTTTTAGCAGCACCACCCCAAATCGGTAAACAGTATATTAGTATAGACTGCACTAAAGCGATATAAACATTGTTCAATGTGTTATTTGGAGAGCCAGGTATATTTGACCTATTATTAGGAATAACATATCTTAAAGTTTTAAATAACCAAATAAATTTTCGAATTCTTGCAGTAATCTGCTCGATTTGGGGATACCATGATAATCTACTGTCAATTTGAATACCTAAATATTTTGTATGATATACCTTATTTATGTTTGGACAGTTACAATTATTTCTAGTTATGTCATTACAGTTATGGATTTTAATGTTGAAATTTGGATTAGGTTGTGCGTTGTTATATATACTAAAGCAGATATAGTTTGTTTTTGCGGTATTTAGTGTCAGTAAATTATATTTTAGCCATTTAGCAACGTAGACCATACTTTATTCAGCTTTTACATTAACATCATCCCAATTTGATCCAGTAAAGATAATAGCTGTATCATCGGCATACGAAAAGATGTTTGCATTTTCGATACTCATATTGCAGAGATCATTAATATAGATTAAAAATAAAGTAGGTCCGAGAACACTACCTTGTGGTACGCCACATGATACACCCATATCTTCGCTGATGTATTAGATAATCTCTAAACAAAGAAAGTTCTTGACCCCTGATTCCTATTTTTTCTAATTTTTGTTCGAGGATGGAATGGGAAACGGTGTCAAAGGCTTTTTTTATGTCGATAAATACGCCTAGACATTTTTTTCCTATATCGAGACTATCTGTCACAAGGGTGGTTAAAGATGTAACTGCGTCCTCTGTAGATATTCCTTGTCTAAAGCCATACTGAGATGGCGACAGAATGTTGAATTTAGTTAAATAACTAAGCAACCTAGTATTTAACAATTTTTCTAAAACTTTTGAAATGGCTGGTAAAACTGAAATTGGCCTATAATTATTTACGTTGGTTCGATCCCCACCCTTGTATATTGGAGTGATTATAGACTGTTTAAGTGGTGTTGGAAAAACGCCTAATTTAAAGCTAAGATTGGCCAAGTGTGTTATGGTTGGGACTACTTCCTCTTTTATATATTTTAGGTATCTCGTAGAAATATTGTCCCATCCTGGAGCACTATCTGATTTTAAATTCATTATAATATGGTTCACTTCATCGTGATCCGTCTCTAATAAGACAAATGTTTGGGGTACGGAAGGTAGGTTTTTAATATAATTATTTATTTCATTGTCAGTTATAGTTGACTGAATGTTTGTAGCAAGCTCGCTGCCAATATTAGAAAAATATTTATTTATGAAATTAGCTGAGTTTGATTGGATATTTTAAGTGCTGATTAGCGTAATACTTGAAAAGTAATCAGAGCAGAACAGATCATGTAGTATACTATATATACAATATACAATTATCTTTGGATAAGTATTTAACGAAATTTTTTTTCGGGTATCTAATAAAATAATTGTCCGCTTTTTCTCTTTGCTTGCAGAACAATGTTGAATTTAATTAATAACTTGAAGCCTTTTTTGTTACACTCTAAATTTGGATACAATTATTAAACTTAATTCCTGTTTTACCGACACTCTAGGGACCACCAGTCCTCAAGAACTTCCTAATTGTAACTTGAACATTCGCTTAAAATAGAAAATAATTCAAACGAATTTTCTCTGTGGGTTTACCCGCACTCAGTAAACGATTGTGGACGCAGTACCGGTACACTCACACAAATACGCCTTCTAGTGCCTAGTACACTAAACAATTTACATAGATTTTGGACCGTCAATACCTTGCCATGTCACGTTTCGCTTATCAGCATGGTACGTAGCTAGTGACGGAAATGAGGTAGACATTAAGAAAAGTATTATAGCTCCATATTCATACCATTTTACTAGGAGGTAGATTCGGACAACTATTTTTTGCGTAGTGTGCCCCCTGAATAGCCCCTTATCCATTTTTGACGCCAATCAGCAGTATAACCAATTTTTTGTGCCGGTTTGAAGGGTATAGAGAGCTAGTCTAATTAAAGGCTGTGAGGCATTTACAGTAGTCCTCAAGGACGACAACGCATCTGTAAACTTCTGCGATTGAATGTGTCCAAGGGGTGTAGTAGCAACCTACCATCAGGTGGACTGCGAGCACATTTGTCATTCTAATTTTAAAAAAAAAATGTTAAATTAATGTAATGGATAATTCATTATCATTATATCAAAAATAGTCATGTACTGACAAAAGTTTTTCCGAGAGAAATTCCCCAAATAGTATTCATATTCTACATTTATTAATGAGGGAGCGAAAGTGCATCATATTTATAATTTTCTTATGGACTGAAACGTTATGCATTAGTTAATTAAAATGCCTACGGTGAGAGCATTAGCAGTGTGATAATGAACTTATGCTCATGCACTTTTGAAATTTGAAAAATACTGGCGTCGTCGTAAATTTCAACTTTTATTCAAGAAATATTTTTTTAATACAAACGCAATGCAGAACGTCCTCAAAGATGATGTGACGTCAATGTTGTGGATGTCAATAAAAACTGGGCGTTCGAGAGAGAAGTTTTGAGATGTGCGCTCAAAGGGTGATATCAAAATTTTCATGTGTTGAAGTTAGTCGCTAAACCAACAGAACAATATTACTTCTGATTGCGATGAACGACAACTTCCTTACTGTCAAACTCCCGTGTTTTTATTATTTCATTGTTATGAATTATTTCCATGTACATTTAAAAAACGTTTTAACTCGTTAAAATTATATTATCTTAATCACGCCAAATAACTCTTTGGCGTGATTAAGATAATATAATTTAGAAGTCTTTTTCTCAATTTACAATATTTTTTATACAATGCTCATTATTTTACGGCACAGTGTTGATAAAACACTCGAACTCGAACTCGCTTGCTGGTCAGGTGCGGGTTTCCGAATCCCAGTCGAGGACGAAATATTTGTTTTACACCAAGTGTGAGATATTTCGCCTCTCATATGTACTTCGCGTCGCCGAACTATTAGAGAAAAGTAAAGACTTAAGGATCTTGGAGAATTAGACAAGATTAGCTTACTCCCGTTTTCAGAGCCGTTCTGTATTAAATAATATTTTAATAAATTAAAATATTTTTAGACACAATAAACAGACAAATAAGAAAACGGGTTAGTAAAATCATAGTAAAAAAAACATTAAATGAAATAATAAAATTAAAAAAGAGACAATGTACGTTATAAAATGACATGCCATCCCAACAGAGTAAGCCGGCGAGCAGTACACACCTTGTACGCCCGCTTACATGGCATAACCTTTGATGGCGCTTTCTGGACAAGACCTATATCCAGCAGTGGACTTATGCAGGCCCATACAGAGTTATGATAAAGAAGAAATTTTAAAATTCATTATTACTGTGCTTATAATTATACATACCAAATACAACATGAAAAGGTATGAAAACGTCTATTTTTACGGTTTTTTTAATCGAAAGGAAACATCTATGAAAATTAGAGGATTTTATATATTTTTAAAATGTTTAAATTGTTTAATCCCGATTAAACGGAGAAGTTTAAATAATATGTTTACTCAAGAGTTCCACCGAAAGAAAAATTTATATCTATATCCTTTTACAGGGCTTAAGGTACTCTTACCGCATCCGTCCTTAATTTTTTCAAAATCGGTTAAGCATTTTAGTTGTGCAAATACTAACGGACAGGGTTACTTTAAAATTTATAATACTAGTAGTAGCATGGAAGTAAGGATCTTAATTTTTTATTAGGTCTGAAAATTAGAATTGGTGCACTTTCTTCAAAACTACTTTTATTAAAGTTTCTTTGGTAGAGAAGAAACAGGCAAGAAAGTCTTGCTTTAAATTTTTGATTGTACACGTATTATTGACCTTACATTGTATTACCACTGTAGTTTTTAAATTAGACTGATTACATCGTTTCTCTTTGCGTTTGCATATTATTTTCTTTTACTTCAATAGTAGTAGTCTTATACAATGTCATTTTCATGATTTATTCATCAAAATTTTGTTGTTTAAATTATGTAGTTTTGGTTTTGTTACATTCCTAAGCTTAATGATTTCTTGAATTTACGCGAATACTACACATCGAAATGAAACTAATATTAACGGATTTTAACGCGTTTAATTTTAGTTTTTAGTCTTCCAACGTTAAGAGTGCTTGAGCTCCTGTAATAAATAAACTTAGCATAAAACCAAGCATACCACTGCACGACCTCAAGATTTTGTAGGCACTGTATACTTCTATTTCAAACTAAGGTTGTCAAACTTAAAAGCGAATTCAGTAATGTTTAATAAAATCAAACAGTAACAAAATTAGAAAAAAAAAACTAAAATAAAGCAAGTATTTTTAATTGCTCAATGATTGCAGGTAGTGACATACTTGAAATTCTAGTTACCGGCTCACGTACCGTTCCACAGAATTTCTGTTTTCCGATAATTGGAAACAGCGCTCATATGCAAATACTTACATTCTGGCCGTTTCTATCCGAACGCTACTCAGAAGTAGATATAAATATTGGTTATATAATATAATTGGTGATATAATCGTTTAATAATTCATTACCGCCAAGAACTCTATGGAAGAAAATTTAAATGACGCAGAACTAGCGTTTGCTTTCTCGTTTAAAAAAGATATTATACCGCTATATTTAAATATCATTTATAAACATAATAAAATTCTTATTTAAGTAGCAACTAAATTAATTTTAATTTTTACATGCGTCTGTTGTCACCAAGTTATCACTCCATCATTATGAAATTACTTGACAGTTGTATGTGTTTCACACATATCATAAGATCCTATAAATCTTTAACATCTTATAATATTATTTATAATATATATATATATATATAGTTATTTAGATTAATTGATTAAAATTAACAATATGTAACATACGTGGAAATATAAAGTATTCCTTAATATCTTTATTCCGCATAGACTTTAGAATTCATAATTAAGTGTTATTTTGTTAAATATAAAAAAAATATACCAAATAATTATACCAATGACAATAATAGTTTTGTTTTATTACGTTATATTATATTATATTTCATAAAGGAAGGAGCATTGAATGCTTAGCAGCGTTCGACGGATGACATTCAAGCCAGCCACTTCCAATGAAATATTTTTTTGTACGGAAATAGTTATGTTACAGTTTTATTTAGATAAGATGCTGGTTTTTATTTTCACAGTAAGTATTAGTAATTTTGAAGAAAAGTTTGAAGGAAAAGCTGTATGGTGTACGTTGATTTTGGTTATCACAATATTATGAGATTAGAAAACGGTACCTATTTCTAATCCACAGATAGGCACAATTTTTTTTATGTACATTGTTTTGTAACGCATTTATAGAGTGAACAAACAATCATAATTTCACTGCTGAACAATTACCAAAAACCACGGTCCTGGCACTTGCATAAACTTACTGCAACTGTACTGTAACTGTATACTGACAGATACTCAGTCAATGCATCTTGTAGGGACATAATGTCTGACTACTATTTCATAATATATTTTATTCTAAGAATTAACTTTGAATTTGTTTTAGTGCAAGAGTTTTGAGAAGATATTTAGTTTTTTAAAGCACTATTAGGCTCTGCATTTCGAATTTGGATTTCGAGATACGACAAAATCGCTTTCATGTTTCGAAGAAGTTAGTGTCAAAATAAGAATTTATGAGTAATCCAAAGACTGTCATAAAAGATTAACTGTGTGCATTTATTACCTATAAATTATGACCGTCATCATTATTAATCGTAAAAACTGACCACCTAAGTTTATATTATGTGGTCGGTCCATTGCCATTTTATTATGTAAACAAAATAATAGTCTTTCGTTCTCGTCACAACTTAATAACTCCTTGTCTATGCTGAATAACTCAATAATGATTAATAATAATTCCGATACGTTTATAGTTTTAAGCTACTTCAACATGAGTGGAATTGTGTGGATAATAACCTTAATCTATCGTTACGCCCTGAGAACCTTTCTACCAGAGATGAATTTTTGCTTGCGGATGTATTCTTTATGCTATGTCTGGGACAACTGTCCCATTATATTAATGACGTGACTAACGGACATGGTGAAACTCTGAACTTAGTTCTTAGCATATCCAGGGTTTCCGAGTGTACTGACCCCCTAGTGGCTATGGATCCCCACCATCCGACATTATTAATAGACTATGATGTCTATACTTTACCGGTCTTGGATCGTGTAATGAGACCACGATACGTTTTTAGGAAAGGTGACTTTGAATCCTTAAATAATGTCATTCATTCAGCCGTAGTAGCCTAGTGGTCAGGGCGCTCACTTTAGTTTTATAGAGCGCGAGTGACCTGGGTTCAATCCCCGGTGCCGGCACCACTAAAATTGTTAATAGCAATTTTAAGTGCTGTATTTACCACGTACTCAGTGATGAAGGAAAACATCGTGTGGAAACCTGCATGTTTGAGAAATAATAAAAATATTATTCCGAGGATATTTGAAGCCCGCCAATCCGCACTGGAGCAGCGTGGCAGGCCCTTCCCGGCTCCTAAACCCTCTCTGATACTCGTATTTGAGAAGGAGGCCTTTGCCCAGCAGTGGGCACTTACAGGCTGCTACTTTATCTGCATAGATTTGAAATATGATCTGGATAGAATTGAAATATATTCTATTTAAACAGTCTCTTTCCCTATGCCTACGCATACGCTTCCTTGGGTTCGAAAATCTGCGTAAAAAAACGCCAATGCATAAAAAGGGCCTAAAACAGAAATAACTAATTATAGGCCTAGCATAGCCAAAGTTATTACACGTTTTTTTAAGAGGCCAATGAATGGTTACAAATCTTACGCTATTTAATGAGTTCATCACGGTTGCTATGGATGGCGATAAGCAGGTGGATGACGTCGACACGGATTACAGTGAAGCATTTGACCGAATTTAACATGACTTTTAACTGCAAAACCTATACAACATGGTATAAGAGATGATCTACTTTGGTGGTTCTCCTTTTACATAGATAAATAATTTTACTAAGCTTTGTAAGCAGCATTTGGACCCCCATTTTCTGTCAGTGTGCGGCAATAAGGTACTTGTGCCTTTACTTCTTTAAGCATTCTTATTGAGATAATGTAGATGCATGAATTATTTTCATTTTCGATATATGTGTACTTTGTCCGCTCTCATTTTCAAATTTGTTAAACTGTCTATATAATTGAAGACTTGTTATTAATTGTCTATTAACTACTACTATAGGTGTTTTTCTTTATAGATTCAATTGTAAGTCTTCCAATCACAAATATATAAATAAATTTCTTTAGGACTTCGGATAGCCTGGTTTTACGATAAATGTTCTCTTTCCGAAATCTGTCACTCAGATATTCTAATTTACTTAGATCGCTTAGCATTTTTGAACTTCCTCATACGTTTTAAAGCCACGACCATTCTGATTGTGTAAATTGATAATAGAGTTTTCTCTTATAAGACGTTTTAGAGCTACATCTATGATACTCCTTTTTCTTTTCGATACTTGCTCTAATTGCTAGTTTAACGCTAATATGTTTCTTTTGAATATCAATGAAACTAAATATAATACCACCATGGGTACCAATTTACTTGTATAGGGGAAAGTCTTGTGGATACTACTGTTTATCTTGAAATAACTCATGATGCAATGCTTCAATGGACTTCTAGAAGAAGGCCATATGCCCTATTTATAATTTCTATATTAGAATTCGAGAGAATACGTTGGAGATAAATCTCAAGAAATAAATATTTTACTTTGTAACTGCTCAACATATGTATATATATTTATATATGTATCTGTACAAACATACAGTTATATAATATACACATATATATATATATGCATTTAATTAGTAATGTCACTGGACTCTATAGAGTCAATAACTCATAGTATACATTTTGTGCGCAGTCTTCCTATCAATAGGTTTACAAAAAATCTTAAACTAATACTTTATAGCTATAGTGTTACTATAATATAAAGGAATACACGGATGATCATTTCAAAGGCCGGCAGCGCATCTGTAGCTCCTCTGGTGTTGTGGATGTTCGTAGGCGTCGGTGATCACTTACAATCAGGTGAGCCGCACGCTCGTTTGCCCCTTCTTCTATAAAAAAAACCATGGGCAATGAATTGGTCTCTCACAAAATGTTTAAAATTATTTTATTGTACTTACGAGTACGACCGCACCGGGGTAGTAAGAGGTCTAAATATTTCAGTACTTTCAAGCACATTTTAGTCCATTTCACAGAGCTTGTTTGGGTCAACGTGATAGTCTGTCGCCGACTTAGTGTACAAGCCAACGATTGTACGATTTGTAGAGCTAACGAAGAATATTCACAAAGTTTCTTTGCCTGTTCTTCTCCTTCAGCGGACGTATACTAAATTTAAAAAAATATTGATAACTGACATATATCCTCCTACGTCGAAGATTAAAGACTGATTTTGATTTTGGTTTTCATCTTGCAACTAGTATATTTATTAAACTCAAAAGTGAGTTATTGCAAATGAAAACACACACAAATTATCCCAAAAGTTTAGTCTACTCAAACCCATGGGCATTTGCAAACAATTCGATTGAACTTGTGGTGGCAGCAACGCATCTGCTCATCTGCGCTTGCGCTGTCACCCCTGTTCATTGAGTTGGAATACCTTGCAGTCTGTATGTATTTATTCTGGCTCATTATACCTTTAAAACCGAAACTCAACAGTGGTTGCACTGGTGATTGACGTACCTACCCAGATTACTATAACACAGAGGAACCTACCATCTAAAACCGGGACTGTGCTCAGCATCCCGTCTGACCAGCGTCGAAAGTATGGGTAAGCCTTAGGAAAACCTATGTTCAGGAGTAGACTTGAATAGGCGGATGAAGATGAGGAAGGTTTTTATGATTTAGTTTAGCTAAAACATACTGCATTTTGGTATAATATGGCCGTGGTGGCGGAATCTCTGTTTGAGGCGTAAGAATAACTGCCACCTTTAATCTACCTATGGGTTTCTTAGTAGCTGACTAAGCCTGAGCAAATTAAAAAAAAGATAGTGAGCCTAGGAAATGTTTTGGCAATGGATGGTTAATCTCAAAAATTGCTTTCCAAAAATACACGTACTGATGACAAATATAGTGCAAGGCGATCCGCCTGCAAAGTGCAGCTATTATGAGAATTTCAAGTTTGTTTCCTGTTCATTTAGAGAAGTTAAGGCCCTGCATAGGACTGTTGAAATGGAAATTATTCTTACGTTAGTTAAATGGAGAAGCTTCGTTTTAGGTACAGGTCCTATCAAGAAGATACTCACTGCTATATGTAGCCCTAGAAGCGGAAATATTTTTAACAAAAGAGCACTTAAAGTAGTAGCATCTGTAACGAACAAAAACTACGTGTCACGTTACATATATATCAAACTGTCACATTGTCTGGGAGTACAAGATGCTCCGAGCTTCTTCACAATTCAGAACCCCTGTTGTTGTTCGACCTCGCTTTTAAAAGCGTCAACCTTTAGACATAACCTAGTTGCAACTTTTAAAATAAGTTGGCGTAGTAACTAGTAACATAATATGACTCAGCTAATGTTTGATTCAACCTTCGGAAAAAGTTGCATAAAAGAAATGGTAATTTTATCTTTAAAAAGTGTAAGTACTAAATTTTTTCTCTAAATTAAAAATATTACTAGACTCTGGCGATCATGACCTTCGTCTATCTTGTAAAATAGTTGCGCACTGGTAAAAAGTTATAATACATAAAGATATTTCCATTAGAGGCATATCTTGTAACTTTGTACCTGTGTAAAACATTGTTACATAAACGATTTCCGTTGCGACTACCTGTGGGAACTGCAATTCCTTAAGTAAAATATTTTATAAAACACAACCATCATTATTCAAAATACTTTAGAGTAGTAGTATAGTCAGTATAGTAATATAGTTTTATAACCTCTAATGACGTATGACGTAATGCAGACGAGAGTTATTTGTAAAAAAAAAATTTCGGATACCACCCACGGATACGAGATTGTGTACTCGAGTGTTTAATACGTCAAACAAAGATTTATCCGAATATCCCTTTTAGATGTCATAACAATTGAAATTCTATTGCTTTCAGCATGTCAAAATATATTCAGCCTATAGACTTTATACCCTACAATTCATATTATTTGACTAAATATTTTAAAATAATCATCTATCCGTCCTATATTAATATTTGTCTTTACATGCAATAAAATTGCCTTCATACTGAAGTTGATAATATAATAGGCTCAAACACTTGAATTTGTACTCACTGCCCTAAATAAATATGCCAATAAATTGACGTAAAAGCCTTACGTGAATAAAATTTTCTAAGGAAAATCTTTTGTCATACAGTTTTATGCAAATGCTGACTTCCGAGTAAAATATCTAGTAAGTTTTGCAAACAATACATTTAGCTTATATATAAAGAAATAATATAAAGATCTGAAACATCCGATATTTGTACTTTTAAACTTACGGTTGATGACATAATGCGAAAAAAATATTTTATAATTTAAAAAATTTTTTTTTTGTTCTCAAAACTTATTTCTCTGTTCGAAGTTACTTTCAATACCTACGTATCCGTTTTTGTATAATAAATCTTTAAACTATTATGAAAACACCATAAAAACTTTCCGCACCCTTAGTGAACACACAACGTAATGACATAAAGGCATGAAATTTGATGACCTATGCAGTTGATGACAAAAAACTGTTGATGTTTTAAACATTTTATTTTGTTTCTATTTTCCGCATCGCCGGGACCGCCCGGCACAGGCTGATATCCTTGTAGTACATTTACACAAGCCGGTATGATTATAGCTATAACCCAATATCCTGTTTTCATCAGAGTGTATACAAGTCACACTACGTGCTCGGCGGTGAAGGAAAAAATCGTGAGGCAACCTGCATGTCTGAGAAATATTAAAAACTATTATTTGGAAGACATGTGAAGTCGGCTAACAAGCACTGGGCCATTCACGGCTCTTTGGAGGGTTTTGACCCTCTCAGATACTTGAGAAGGAGGCCTTTGCTTACTTTACTGTATCAGTCCACAGTTTTACATAGCCCTTTCCATAAAAACGCCAAGAAAAGCTGGGATGCCGTGAATGGAAGATTTGCCCATAATCACCACGCCCCGCGAACCAAGGGCACAAGAGATTTTTTTTTTTTATAGAAGAAGGGGGCAAACGAGCGTGCGGCTCACCTGATGGTAAGTGATCACCGACGCCCACGAACATCCACAACACCAAAGGAGCTACAGATGCGCTGCCGGCCTTTAAAATGCTTTAAGATGCTGATAGGGAATCACTAATATAGGGAGTCGGATGAGAATCCATTATCATTAGTTGCTTGACAGAGCCGAGTCCGTTAGCAGAGTGCACAGAGCGCAAGCGATGTTGACATTTGGATAAGTTGATATATTACATAATTCACGTAACCTTTACGCAGAATACAGACTATGTAATGTAATATTCATGTAAAAGATCATTGAAATAAAAGATGACATCTGAGTTTCTCGTCGATTATGGTCTAAAGAGCGCCTATATTTGCGAACATATGTAGATTTTTGAATTCACAGGAGTTTGAAAAAAGCATAGATTGTAAAAAAAAAATTCTTTCTATTTTTGCAGTTTTATTATGCATAGATTTTACACTATCTATCTACGAACATAGATTTTACACTATCTATCATAAGATTTGAATTTTTTAGTGTTTTAACACAAGAGTTAATTATTTTATTATATATTTACTATTATTATTTATTCTTCATTGGCGAGACCTTAAGGGTTACAATGGGCGGACTTAATGCCTCTTATACTATGACATAACGAGACTGCCACTCGAGACCTATTCTTCCCCAGTTATTTCTATAACACTACAATGATTTTGTCGTTTGTAAGTTAAATAATTTGACAAAGTATGTTTTAGTTTTAAAAAAAGCGTCTAGAATTTCTTGTTCACTTCTCCTCTAAGCTTCTCTTTATCGAGGTGATGGAAATATTCGTTAACATAAAACCTTTATCTTACATAAGCCTAAATTGAAAATAAGTTTTGACTTTGTACTACGGTTGTCACGTCTAAGAATGGTAATGCACTTCAGCTTGTTGATGCTTAACTGGCCGTATAGGTTATTCCAATTCTGCTGCGGATACCAACGGTGCAGAATTTGCGAGGTTGTTTCCCACAAATTACTAACGCATAGATATTTCCACAGCCACCGTGCAACTTTAAGCTTCCTGATACTGCCTACAGGTTCTCATTAGGCTTCGATAATTCCTTAAATTTATTAAGTAGATATTTTACTTAATCTAAGAATAAAAATATTTAATGGGAATATATCATTTATAAAAAGTTAGTATATCAGTATTATGAGTTGTTGACACACATAAATACATACTTCGGTGACTGAAAACAAAGTTCCTCATCAAAAAGCAGTCAACGTGCTAACGTTTTCTCTGATATCTGTCTGGTCACGTAACGTAACTAAAAGGGTCACCCTGAATTGTGCTTTCTACGTATTTACTAAATTAATAATAACAATTTAAGAGATTTAGGTCAAAAAATACGCGAAGTATTCTTAAACCGCTTCCTTTCGGCCCGTCTAACTTGGCCATTGTGGAAAGTACTTTTATTGACAGAGGTCTGCGTTTAGCAGTTGACTATTAACAGGCCAATGACTAAATATTACTATATTTTGCGACATCTCCTATGATATTGAGTAAAGTTTAGGTATTTTTACACTGCGTTGGCCATTTATCAAAGAATTTTAAAATATGGGCACTAGATGGCGCTGAAAGTTAATTTTGATAGGTGGATGATCTGACTATGAAAATTCTACTAAACATTTACGTAAGATATAATGATTTTATATCTTCGAAACTCTTCACCACTACCATGTGAGATAATCACAAGCTGCTGGACTTAGCACTGCAAGAATATCAATAGGATTTCGGCACAAGTTAAGTTATAAGATAAACTTGGACAAAATCTAAACCGGTAGGTTATGGGTAAATTTGTCAAATTCTTTGAATAAATCCAATTCGAACAGCATTTGGGAAACTGCGTTTCTTCAAGTCTAGTACACCAGAAAGTTGAAACCAATGGTCAGGGGCCTAACCCCCACATGCCCCTTTTCGTGCTCGGAAAAAACGAAGGTGCCTGTTTTTTAACATATTTACTCGTCATAATACATCTTTTGCAAATGTCATCAGTTGTTGAGCATAGTATCATGAATCATCAGAAGACATTGTTGAAATGTTTGATTGTAAAATAAATGTAAAATTTCACAATACTAAAAAAATGTAAACAATAATTATCTATAATCACAATGTTATCTCCAGTTCTATTTAATCTTTTTAATATAAATACCATGACACGTCACTCTTTGTATTAAAAATAACTACCTATTCTCAATACAAACAATAGAAATAAACAACGCATCTTGATATGACACTTATTGTTAAGTGTTAAATGTATGAACAGCAATTAATATTATTGCTGTAATTAGAAAAATGTTTTTGGTTTTTACTTTCATGCTTCTCTACGTGGTAGAGTCAAGCGGCGGCTTTTGCTGTTGCTCGAATGCAATGTAATGATAGAACCACGGCCTCGCAAAATACCGCCGTGAAGTCGGTGAGTGGGGTAACCGGAGACCCCCCTCTCCTCAAGTATCCTTCGAGGCCACACCGGCATCATCTACTTGATTTTGTTAATTCATTTATTTATTCTTTAATGTGACCCTAAAAACAAGGTATACAATAAACGGACTTAATGCCTGTTTGGCATTCTCTACCAGTCAACCCTGGGTGAGAAAGAAAAACATGCTGGCAGGTTTTAAACATATAATACATACGTAAACAAATAAAATATGGAGAAAATCTCATATGGCATTTGCCTTCAAATAGTGACGACGTAGTAGGGTTTTAAAAGAGTTTTTGTTCGGAGCTTTTTTGATATCGTCGGGTAAAGCGTTTTCAAGGAAGTGTAGCTTGTACGGTAAAAGAAGAAGAAAAGCCCATAACTATCACTTTACAATTAGATGGATTGACAGAGACTCCGTATCTGTGTGACCAATCTCTGATGGCATTAAGACTATCATTAAGTCTGTTAATATCCTTAATGTTAGAATAAATATAGAGCTAAAGATGCGACATCTACTTCAGAGGTTAACTGCACTTGCGATCATTACTCTGTGGTATTTGGTTTCGGCTAATTAGTATGGAAATTCCGCCATTGTGGCAACTGTCTAGTCTGAACAGAAGAAACGAATAGAATATTCCCCTTCACACCTCCAAAATATTAACATTTGTTTCTTTTATACTTGTTTAATTTGAATATGTTAAATTTTTTATTCTAATTTTCTTCCATAGGGTTTTAATATTTTCATTGGCGTGTTGACCCTCTTTGTGAAGGTCTTCCTATATGATTTCGATTCTGGTGACAGCTATTGAATACTTTCGGCAACATTTCTGTTGTCAACTGCGCAGGAGATATAGTGCCGTAAATGTACACGCAGAGGCACTTACTTGTCTTTCCCTTCCCATATCCGATGTAAAGCTTATACGATAGATAAGAGACACGCCACAAACACAACACGACCAGACCCGAAAACCAAAACAAATATTGACTCATCAAGCCACGTAGTCGTCATTAGGGTAGTAAAATACTAACGATATTTTTAATGAAACAATAATTATGTTAACATTAGAATTTAAAACCAATATAACTTTTTTCAAGTATTTTATTGTATCATCCATTTCAAACTACATTTTTTAAATGATAATTGATTATAACTACAATAAGCTATAACTTTCACCTAATCTTTGATCCGAATGTACGTGATTTATTGAAAAATTTTTGACACATTTTTTTTTATTTCAAACCGCAACGACTTTGTAACGACATTCTATTTTCCAATATACGCCTACTATATTAATACCATAATACATGACTTTGTTACGCATTAATGAGTTAAATGAGATAAGCTGTAAATAAATAATACAAGGAATTCAAAAGTACCGAAATCGTTAGTCCCTGGACCCCTACCATTTAAACTCTAAGCGAGTTTTAATAAATTAAATAATAAAAATTAGTTGCACTTGCATAAGCTGCTTTAGCTTTACAATGGTTTAGTAAATTACGTACATGCATATGTTCACATACATCAAAAATCCGATTGTTTCACACGTCTACCACTCATTAAACTATTGTTACATAAAATAAAAACTTCTTTACACATAATTAATAAGTCTCAAACAACGCATGTTAGTTTAAAAATCAGGTACAAATTAATCAAAATTAAGTCGAAGGTAACTCGAAGTTATCTAAAGGAAGTTTACAATGAGATCATTTTGCGCATTTCACCAACTTTCTAATATAAAACTGGATTAATGTTACAAATCGTAAGACAAATATAAAATAAGCAATTTATTGTATTATATATTATACAATCACTACACTTTTTGGCTTTGCTATTATCAAACTAAATCACAGAAATAACTACGAAAAATATCCGCTACTCTAAACTAAATGAATCACTGCTCACCTGGCGTAAAATGCGCATAAAATATGTTCAGCTCATTTGTTTTTTCAATATATTATAAAAGAACTAAGTGCATACTTATTTAATACTAAACCCATTCTACTAAAACCTAACACCCTTACACATAACTTTAATCTACTTAAATCTACAGTAACAAAAAATATAAATAAGTCAATGTGAATGTTACATAACACGTGCAATTTTTTCTTCTTCTATGATCTTATAAAAAGTGCCATTGTATCGAATAATAGCTAACATCCGTGTTCAATGTCACTTAGTGCGGTATGTGTGCTTCGAATGTTACTTGTATTCCGCGCAGTTGCGCACAAATGTGATATTATGCCTTAAAATTAATTTTATGACTTGTAAAAGATAAGCGATTACATTGCTAAAGTTTAACATATCAAGATTATTTTCGAACGATATCCTACCTGAAGAGCCTGTTCACACGAGCGTTAACGATACGACACGAAAAAATCGACATGCATGTCTTTTATCACTGTACATGCATTTTGGTAATGTCAGCATCATTACTAACGCTAGTGTAAATAGGATCTAAACAGAATGAAGTTTCTACAACTAAGGCTTGCTATCAGAATCTGATTACACACTTCGAATGTATCAAAAATCCTTAACTGTACATAAATAGATATCACGTGTAAAAAATATCGTAACGAGCGGAATAAACAAATATCGTAAAAAGTACAGACTTAGAAACTAATCTTCGCCTGTTCCGCGCATTCGACTATTAAAGTAAACCGTCGTCACAATCAAACCTTTTAGCTTATTGCAAATGGTTATCAGGAGTCCCAGTAATGTATAAAGCAATGCTAGCCGTCTTTAAAAATACACGTGACTGTTGGTATATCAATCGATATGAATCCGACTTAACTCACCAACGTACCAAGCTACAATGACTCACTGCGGTAATTTCAAAGTCAATCAACGTTACTGTACGCACAATAAATTCTATATCTATATCATGAAGTAATTTTATCTAAAAAAAATTAAATGATTTTCTTTATACGTCACTGCTACTCTCAAATTAAATCAATGCAGTTAATTAAAACTTTTGTTTTAATCATCAAAGAGAACAAAGGGATCTCTTTAGGCCAAATCGATGCCAAATTAATCTACAGTTGCACACTAAATGATTAATATGGCGAACTCTGCTCTCTCAGATTTTCAAAACTTGTGTCAAGTTTACTTTTTTTATATTCATACGGCTTGTTCAATAAAAACGACTAGTTATGAAATAATTGATAATAACAAATATTAATGAGTCGAAAGAAAATACATTAGATTATACAGATGCTAATGAATAAAACAACTATATCGTTTACTGCGATATCGAGACTAGAATAAAAGAACTAAAATACAAGAACATCTTTTTACGTATCCTAAATACTCTTTGGTATTGTTCACTGGGTTGGTCTAAAGCTAAATATAAATACACGTCTATAAAACTGCAATTTTGTTACGCACTTAATATTACTTAGTAATAAGTCTTAATACGGTATCAAACCACAGAGCGCGGAAGCGGATGTCTTTCTTTAATCGCAAGGTCGTCTGTGACGTTTATAGCAGAACAGCGGGTAATGGCGTGGATAGGGCCATATGTTCTGCGCCGCGAACCGGCAGACGTTGCGCCGTCACGTAATGTCTCATTAATGCGGGCACGGTGGGGAATGCAGTCGTCGCTCCACCTAACGTGTACCCGTCCACGCCACGGCAGATGCGCATGTGCATAAACCCACGAGTTGACCTGTTGAAGAATATTATTTATTAGTACTGTTATAGAAGCTCGCTGTAGGAAGAAAGAGTACCTTCTATAAGATATTTTGATAGTAGTAAAAAGAGACACGAGGGAATAGCTTTAAAATTGCTTTAAAAGAGCACGCCCGGCGAGTGAAATAGAGCCATAGAATTAAGAAGCCTGTTTGGCCATGCTGGGTTGCATGTTTTGGGATGCTAAATTAAAACTAAATAAATATCTAAAAAAAAGTGTTCTGTATCATTATATTCGGAAACTATAAATGCACATTTATCTCATCACATAACAAAACACACACACGTCTCACGGGATAAATCTGATTTAATTATTTAAAATTAAAAGTGATTAAACTTATTTTCGAGTTATGTACAGAGATTAAGATAAGACTTACTTTAAACTAAGCGAGTAATCATGCTTAGCAGATTCACTGTTTCTGACAAGAAAGGCGCCTTCGTCGGCATCTCTTAGCAAGCTTTCGGCCTCTACACGCGACAAGGTGCCGTGATACCACCTATAAGTAAACATACATTCATAATTAGTCTGTGTTAATCGTGTCATTAAATTGTTTATTTTCTACTTATTCGATTCTATAATCTTTAAGTTATTCTTGAGTTTTCTGGTAAGTTTTGTATCTTTATAAGGAGCATATTGCCGTGAGGTATCGGCGTAAGAATCTGTCACACTATGCCCTGTTAAGGCCCAAAATGTTCAATTATTAGACTCACCCTTGCCGGTCGAGTGGTAGGGATGCGTCCACCAAGTCCCGCGGGGGAGCGATAGGTCCCAAATTCAAATGCAATCCTTTTGCGCTTCCCGAACTACCACTACCACCGTCAAAATTTAAGGTCAGCTTTGCTTTATGTTTATTTCCTGGAATACAAAAAAGAAAATTGAAGTCAACAGTAATTTATATCAAACAACAATAAAGGCGAAAATGTCCAAAGAAGTTAATGTCTTCCCAGGCAATGAGTCAAACGTATGTATTATCACAAGGATGTCGTGACTCACTGAATGTTAATAAGATCTTTAGTACTTTAACTTAACGTCACAAATTGCTTGCAGCATACGAAGGTAATCTTCTTAGAAGCACTCTACCAAATTAAATATTAGAACCCCATCAACCCCAAGTTTCGTGTGGAATAATCGGGACAAATACATCTTAATCGGAATAATATAGTGGAGGTGTATCTACGTGGATAGAAGGGACAAAATAATTGACTGGACACTTTTCAGTTTCATTTACAGGAAGTATTATTTACCGGCTTTTGAAGAATGTTACAAACACAAAGTATTATAAAAAAAGAAAACTAACTAACGCGTTCATTTGTTACGCGTGACATTTTAAGTTCAGCAATGGAACTAACCAAGGAGGATTCAACTTTCATAATTTTCATTATATAACTATTTTATATAATATATAAAATATGTCAAAAATATGTTCATTATTATATCTGTCACACAACTATAATATAGAAACATCTTCACTTAAACAATACAAACCTTGGTTCAAATCCTGAACGCTCTGGCTAGAAGAAGCGTTAGAGATGGCTTCGCCAAAGTCGTTATTTAGTTGCAAGGACTGCCCTCGCAACTTTCGGCGAAGTTTCGGCATATCGAATGGTAACGATCGGAGATCGATTTCAGCCTCAGCTCGACGACGTCTAAGCTTCGGCATGTCGAAGGGAAGGTCTGACAAATCCACGTCGTCATTTTTTTTCTCTTCTTCGACGCTGCTACTGTTTTTAAAATTAATAAACGCATTACGTGAATCGACGCCTTCTCTTGAGTGAATCGATATGCCACTATCAGAACCTTGAATTTCTGTATCTCCGGTAATCGTATGACGAAATGAGAGATTTAATAAATTCTTGTTCTGTAATGCTCGACGTTTGGTTTTAGGAACTATTTCAACTGTGGTCATTACAGCTGCATTTCCGGTCTCTATATCCTCTGGTGATACTTTTTGGGAATTGTTGTTTTTATTATTATCAGAAGTTTCTGACCCTGGTTCTTGGGAAGACTTATCCGATATAGGGCTTAAAATGTGTAGTTTGTTTGGATGATGTCCAAACCCCGACAGCTGTTTGTGATGCAAAGATTTAGTGAACGGGACATTTCCTGAATCTGAGCTATGAGAACTGAGCGAAGAAGAATGCCGGCTTTCTGAACTACTACTACTCCTGTCACCCTCACTGTTACTACTCCGCAACGATTCCATACTACCGCCGCTACTGCTGGTAGCCATACTTTCTGTACTGGAATATTTTCTTCGTGGTCGAGCAACAGTAGGCCTTCCTTTAAACTCCATTATAGGGCCGACCCCCTTTGGCCCTGAATACCGATTCAGTTTTGGTGTATTAGAATCGGAAGTGGGTCGACCCTTAATCTCTAAAAAAATACCGTCTTTTGATTGCCCCCTCTCATCATCATCTTCTCGGGAATCGCGACTCGAATCCCTCAAGCGCTGGCCAATATCAAGTTCTGTTGAAACCGACCCTTTTACATCGGCCATGCTTGTGTCACTACTAGTCGGAGTATCGCGAGCTCGTAGAGACTTTACTGGTAACCTTAAATCTTTAAGTCTGGGATGCGCCAGTTGAGATTGAGGCAAATTAGGAGCACTTTTTATACTGTTCATAGCAGATCCATCTTTTTGCTGAAATTTCGTTGGCAGAGGCGCTGTTGATGGCGGTGAAGGCGTATATCCTCGTAAGGGTAGTTGAGAGGTCGACGCAGTTCTACCCTCCTCTTCAATGTGTACCTTTTCGAGTTCTTCTGACAGAGCACACGCGTTGTTCTCGTTTTCCTTCTTCTGACGAATCGTAGGTATTTTAGAGCGACGAACACTGTCAGTTTTCATAGTCACTTTACGACGACCTTTATAGTCCGGTTCACTACGTTCGACAGCTTCAAAAGCGGAAGAAGCGGAAGATATAACTTTTCGTTCTTCGGCTTGCAGCAGAGCCGGATGGTTGCTGACCCGGTCAAAATCATCCAAGTCATCGTCGGAGCGTGCAACTTTGCAGTCGAAGGCCGTCTCATATATTTGTCGGGTGGTCATCTCTTGAGGCCAGCGTGGCAAAGGCGCTGGCACGTAAAATACGCTCCGTGAGGCACGATGCTCCTCTACATGTTCGGACGCGGCGCACGCGCAGCCGGCCGCGTCACGTCCGCGCCGCCGTGGTGGCATCCACGCGCTCTCACCTGACGAAGACGATGAGCGCTCTAGCTCACGAAAACCATCCTCTGCCACCGAAAACCGTTTAGGTAAATTCGGCCGAGGAGCAACGTGAGGTGCGTCTAGACTTGCAGACTTCCTGTATCTAGAACCTCGTGATGACGCGGTCGTGGTAGGTGCTGATGGAGCCGGCGGTGGTGGAGCTGTTTTGAAAAGGTCACCGTAGTAGTATGGACTGGGATTCCTACGTGGAGCGTTTGCGTAACGTGGGTCGGACCGACCACTGTCAGGCGAATGTAAAGACGGGGCAGTAGCGAATGGATCAAACTCTCCAAATTCCTCCTCTTCCCCGTCGGTTGACGAGGTCGGATCACCAGAAGATGACTCTAGAAACAAAAAGAAATTTTGTGTAAGAATTTTGAATAAGAAATTTCAATGATCGAAGCATAGATAGGTATAAACAAAAATATGTCTTTCAAGAAAAATACAGAACTTTAAACGGACAAGTTAATGCTTATTTTCGACAAACTCAGTCTACGACCGCTCCAACCCGTCTCAAGTGCTGTTGTTTAAATGGGCGAGCAAATTGTACTCTTACACACATTTATGCAAACGTTTCATCTTATTTATTCAAAAAGAATTCATAGGTTTTAATAAAACATCCCTTCCCCGTTAATAAAAATTCTGCTTGATGAATTTAAAATTTTGAAATTTCCTTGATGTATTTGCTTTTTCATAAATTTAATGCGCCGTGGACAGTGAAATGTCAGAAAAATCTCATAGCCTCCAGCAGATGGCGAAATCCTATCACAAATATATCGTTTTTTAATCCGTCTTAAAATGAATTAACTATATCTATTTATGTAGGGTCTACCGATTAGAGAGATGACAATTACCCTATGAACATTATATTAAATAATATTGTAATCGAATAAATTAGGTTAATAAACTAGAAAGTTACAACGCTGTGGTAAATGCATACTTTAATCATCCTTTAGACCCACAGACGATGCTAATGTTGTTTCAAAGGCAAATACCCTAATGAGAAATCCTAGGTTCACGCAACAAAGGCCTCCTTCTGAATGCATGTTGAGCACAAAAGTCTGGATTTAAGCCCTCAAGCAGCGACAAATATCTGCGGAAATATTACCAGGCGTTTGTGTAATTACTTTTTAATTTGTATCATTTTAACTTGAACCCTCTATTGCCGCGCGTTAGGAAACACGCGTTCTAGACCTTATGAGGATGGCATGTACAAATATGTATTTTGAAACTTGTGTACGATTTGTATCGTTGGTCTTAACACTCAAGAGGCTCACCAACGTGACAGTTGTTCCAAATAAGATTTCTCTAGAACTCAACCACCTCAGCATAAGGTCGTAAGAGTTTTTTTTTCTAACTTAATTTGTTTTGTATATTTTACTTTTTTAACTCGTCAGGTTGTTGCAGCATGTGATATAAGTTTGTCTCTCATGTTTAATTACGTTTTTTATTTTTATTCTTTGCTATGTTTTTTTTTTCGTGTGCAATAAAGCGTATTCTATCTTTCTATCTATCTAAATGCATCATTTTTACGCTACGCAGATGATAGGCGTACAGCGGCGTGTCGCTAAAATGCCGCCAGGCGCCAAGTAAATCGACTATTAGCGATGTGAAGGGAGAATCTAAGTGATGTCATTAGGTGACGTAATTACTTTTCCGCACGGATGTCCAGACTCGTGACACGAGTTGAATTTGTTAAATTGTTGCAATCTACGCGTTAAATGTCTTTCTGAAAGGTGACGACTGAAAAGTTTGCGACAATCACTTGGTGACTCTGGTACTTTGCAAGCTTTTTTGAATAAATATATTTTTAACTGAATTAGTTTAAAGTGGAATAGTTCTTTTTTCATATTCGAGCTAAACTCGAGAATTTGCTTATTGGATTATTTAATTTTCCTACTTATATATTATGAAAGTACAATAGTTTATATTCTTATCTTTGTCGTCATCAGCCTATTCAAGTCCACCGCTGAACTTAGGCCTCTACAAGAAAGCCAATATAACATATTTCTTGGAATATAAGCCCACACCTAATATGCGCGGCGGACGGAATGGATAGCGTAGTAGCGGGAACATCGGTCTACAAGAATAAGAGAACCCTATTATTATATAGCCGGTACCGGTAGTCTGAATTCTAACTACAACTAAAAAAAATAAAAGAAACTATATTTTAAATGTTCTTACCCGCAGACTGATTATAACCCCTCATTAAAATCAAACATATCAAAAACATCAGTTTCTGTTGATCTTCGTATTTTTTTATTTATTCATTCTTTATTGTATTCATTCTCATCAAACTAAGGTTTACATGTTATCATGTGGGGTACGATTTTTTTGTTCGCGGTAAGTCAAACTTACTAATTCTTACAAGCGCAGCCATTCAACAACTCGACTGCATTAAAATTTTACAACTAAACGTTATGATATTTTAGTGGCTGGGTGCCCGCGAGTCTTACTCACCTTGGTCGTTTTTTGTATTCAATGAAGGACGACCGGCCTTTTTACAAATTTTTAGATTTGAGTATTATTGTGATTGTCTCTGACTGAGCATCTTAATCTTTCTTTGTTATTATCGGAGAAAGAGAGAACTAGTGTCTCTGTGTTTGCGTTTCTACTGATGGCACAGATTATTTAACGGTTACAACCTACGACATTTTAATGTATTAGGAAGAGTTTAACATTGCTTGATTTCTTAAAGGTGACGTCGTGACGATTAAATATAATATATTGTCACTAACTGTTAACCACGCCTTTGTGAGCTTGGAAATAAGAAGAGAAAATAATTTAAAAATTTTCTCAAATTCGCACAGGGACCCTTAATATGTACCGGGTAAAATGTAACCTAAAATTACTCCTTTCTGAGTTCTACCATTTCTAAGAATAGCTTTTTTTGACAGTCAAAAATTTAAAAATTAAATTTTTATTTATAACGCAAATAATCATATGAATTTGATAATTTGATACTTGATTTATTTGTTCTTAAATTAAATATGGTTCGCTAACATTCTGATTTATTTGTGAAAAACTGGAGCATATTACTTGTAGTAGATAATAAGAAATTATTAATTAATTTTACATTTGTTCAATTATGTATTACTCTAGCTCACATTGACTTGTTAGACGTACAGATGTCATAGTCGTCGTAGTTGATTTTAATTTGAAATTGAACTGATGAGGTAAATGTCCGTAACTACAGGCAGCAGTATGTAACCACTACCCCGTATTCGTTACAGCCGAGACATTTTTTTCAGTCTAGACGAACGAACAAACGGAAAAGCCTGATTAAAACTTGCTATTGTTAGCTCACTGCCACTGCAGCTTTTATTAGCTACAACGGCCTAATTGTGGAAAGCCAATAAGCTTCCATTCAATCTATCTATGCTTTAAGCTTTTTACTTATCAGATTTCTTTTCATTTACGTACCAATCATTCGGATCCCTTACCGAAAAGTAATAAAGTTAAGTAAATTACCAGTACGAAAGTTAAGCATACGCATATGCTGTATATCTATTGAATGATATTAATGATTTTACACAATGTAATATCATTAAAAAAATATCGGCCTCCAATTATCTGTGATAAATCACTTTCAATTATAATGATTTATCATTAAAAAAAGCTTCAATAACTTAGTCCGAATTAAGAAACTCGAGACTCGATGTGAAGTGCTGGTACCAATGAGTTTTTCGAAACTTGTGTACGATGTTTATCGTCAGCTGTATCGGAATAGTTTATTTTTATTAATCATGTGATAGGACAACTAATTATGACATAAACTGAACAATTAGCTATGCTACGTTCTCAGTCGTAATCTTCCGAGTGCGAAATATTTAAATGGAATGAGAAAGTGGGAAGACGCGTGAGTTTTTCTTTTTAATAAAGCCGTGGCGAATGGACACGACGAGATTCTCGCTCTACAACAGCTGAGCGAACAATGCTTTAACAAGTCTCCACCGCAATTGTTATGCTGGAAGAATGAAGCCTTTGTCCCGCTAGTCCTTGGAGATGATCAGAAACACAGTTCTCATACACAAGAGCTTATGTGACTTAAAACACTACTTTCACAGCTCGGCAATGTGAAACGTCTAGAATATGTAATAATAATATAATATATTTTATATAAATATATTGTAATGTTGCATTATTAACTGGATGTTACGTCACACTATAAATATAAGTCAAGCTATCATATGAAGTAATGGTAAATCAATATATTATGCAACACAATGTACATAACCAATGTAACTCGTATTATAGCAGACTTTGTAGTATAATTAGTACCTACCGTATTGCGCAATTTCATTGCTTTCGAAATAGAAGGATGTAGAAGATAGAGTTACAATCGTCAATTATGCCTATTTAATATACTTATACGGCCATGTGTCGGCGTAAAATAAAACCCTCGAGGCCATTTAATTCGGCAGGTGACGTTAAAAGCATAGCTTCTGATAGATAACGGAATTAATTACGATCTCAAAAAAAAAACATCAGACAGGTGACGGTCAATAATGTCTATGTTGTGTTGGTATTGTGATCCCATGCCAATCGTAGGTAATGATTAGAACAAATATTCCCTATCAAAGAGGTCAGCAGTGAACTAACTATAGGCTATTCAAAGAGATTTATTACCATTACATGAAATTTTCAGAAATGTAAACTAAAATGTGAAAATATAGAATATACGTACCAGATTCGTAATAAGGCTGAGATCGATGTCTCGACTGCCTTTCTTGTCTCAGTGGAGCGGAAGGTGCCGGCTCTGGCGGCGACTCCGCGGATCCCTCGGGAGCGCTTTCTGGGCTTCGTCGCGATGCACCAGGCGTAGACAAATGGAAGTCTGTTCGTCTAGCCGACTCGTAGTCCGCGCGGCGTCGCGCTGATTCCGCGTCGAAAGCGGGACGCCTGGCCGAATCGTCGTCGAACTCCCTGTGGTGCCTGCGACCCGATCCGTAGTCGTACGGTCTCCGGCAAGAATCAAAGTCGTATTGCTGACGGCGCGACTCGTAGCGCCATTGGTTCGTGTCGGGGGAGCGACGTGGCTCGCGCGACCGCCGACTCCGCTGAGGAGAGCGGCGCGCTGTGTCTCTTGGCGTGCAGTATGCCTCTATGAATTCAACCTATGACAAAGAAACAGAGGATTAATTAATTACTAAGCAATTGAATAACTTTTTTTTTTTTTGATTGCCCTGGAAGAATAGAACGTACAGGAAAGTGTTAAAGGTTGTATCATAGAGAGTCGACGATTATATTGATATGAAGATACTTAGAACCTGGAACATAAGCTACTTTTTATTGATTTTAGGGTTTATGGTGCATTTTTATGCAAAGTATACTCGAACCACGAAGAAACTAAATTTTTTTTCTAGGATTATAAATCATAACATTCCGGTCTTTTCCTTTACCTATGTTTTAAAAAACTTCTGAGATACCAAGATACTAAAATCTAGGTTAGACAGAACTCTCAAAAGGCTCATTTAATCTTTTTTTGAGATTTTAACTACATGCATCTAGACTTTCTGAAAAATAGTGTCTTGTCGTAGGGACGAGTAGAAAGATAAACAAACAACAAATTGCAGTATTAGGGAAAATTAGTAAATCACTTTTTAATACGAAATCCTAAAAATAAAATGAAGAACATCGCTCCCATAGACAATAAGTGACTATTAGTCTAAAGGAAGCCCTTTTGTCATGAAGGTCGATTATGTGGCAGAGTAAAGTGGTAATAAAATGCAGCGGTCACATATCCGGCGACCATAACGGCCGGTTAGCCGTCTCCCCCATGGCAGGGTGTCATTACCATCACCCGTTTATATTTATGTGCATGGATATAAAGAACATTATGACATATAGACCTTGACGACTGGGCAACGTGAATATGTTTATAAATACTTCCATTTTTTTAAATTATGACTTTTAATTTTAATACTAACGATCGGATCTGATACCTAGGAAAGAGCAATCTGATGAATGAACAAACTTGTCTGTGCTCTACACTAGGATGTTTCATAGTATCGTGTACACTTTAACATAACCTGCAAATGCACAATCACCTACACTGACTGAAGTGCGTCACATTTTTATATAAAATTTGTATATGCCTACCTAACATTTTAATGCACAGAAATCCGAATTCTAGTTCCACTACTGGTATTTTTTAAAATTTATTAAGCGTAGTTGCAAGTGCTGAATTTCCACGCGTTGAATTTGCCACAGAAATTAATCGCGAAAACATGCAATATATTTAAGAATCACGTTATATTTTGGATACTTTCTGATAGACTTAACACAAGATAACTTTCTGTGTCGTTACGTTACGTGTTGAATAATAACTATGTTATTCAACAAAACTAACATTTTTATTCATCGTTTTCGATATTAGATAACTAAATCACTATCCATTTAATAATTTGCAAATTAGAAAGCACCATATCAGAGAAAATAATTAACCGAAATTTTAAAACATTTTAATGTCCTGACGTTGCACGAAGAAGGAAACGAATATATGATCCAATGTTTCGTTTTTTGTACCATTACTATCAACGTACAAAAAATTATTTACATAATAAAAAGATGGCGCACCCTCTCTTTGATTTGCGAAGTCTGCACAGACTTGTTCGCCATTTACATATTTTTCTCAACGCTTAATTAAAACTCAAACGAGGCTTGCGGTTGAGTAGCAAAGAATTATTTTCTGATATCAACAAAGGTTAAGGGGCTTAAACACAAAGTTTAAAACAGAGAATCGAAAAATATGGTGTATATAATGATCTTAATCTTCTTTATTTTCACTTATTCACTTATCTCAAACTAAAGAAATAAAATTACCATTAAAATGATGTTGAATGAATGAAATGAATAATTTTATTAAACTAATAATTTATTAGACTAATTCGGCAGTATAAAATTTAATTCTTTAAAGCAGCCTTGACAAAAATATATTATTACCCATACAATTATCTTCTAGGAGTACATAAAAATTGATTAACTATTTTAGGCTGCTTTCACAAAACTTTGTTTTTTTCAAATATTATTTACATTCAAATGTGATCGTATTATTCAGAATATTGTTCAAATCAAATCAAGTTTCTCATCGAAGCGGAAGGGTAACATGTAGAGGGGTCGAAATCAATTGATATTTGAGTACATACACTCAGCTATTCATCAATCGCAGATATTTTTTCTTTTCAAGTTAAACGAGTCAAATAACGAAAAAATTATTACATAGTACTTTACCCATTCAGATTTGGGGTTTCTAAGATGCATATTATAAATATCATCAACGAAAGTTATGTTAGGCTTAACTCGACATTTAATAATGATGGTTTTCATCACCCACATTCTGTTATTATCAAACCGTCGTCGGCGTATGGACTATTAAAAGAAAACAATTAAATCTATGCATCATGTAAGAAAGATCTAGAAAGAAAATAATGTTAGTACCGAATATACATAGTTAGGTATCTTATATACAAATGAAATAAGTATATTTTAAAAAAGTAATAATAGTTGACTTCCTATTATAATATGCGGCTGTAAAACCGGTAGAACATAAAGGCTACAAGGAAACAAGTTGTCACAAGGATCTTTCTGGTAATCTCTTGTTCCAAGCATAACATTTAGTATACACATGTAATTTGCGAACGCAATATTTTTTGTACTTTGTTAAGATCATTTTCATTTATCTTGATCTGCTATTTCGAAATTTAAAAAAGGTCTGGTAAGGAAAGATGAAACTAAAAATTATGTTGGCTGTTTGCGTGATGTAGACGAAGGGTTATTAATTAGACCTTTTATTCTCCAAATCGATTTGGCAGTTTCTGAGTGATTTTAAAGGACAGTTTCAAAGAGTTATAAAATCTTTCATATCTTTATTTGTGCTTATTTAAAGCAAATCATTGCGGTAAACTAATGAAACTGAAACGCTGTAATGGTTGTTAGCTAACCAAGTGTAAACACAAATAATACGACACGAGAAAGCAGTAATTCATACAGTGATTCCGGGTTTGCCGCTATGAGTAATACCAAGAGTATGGAGGATGTAGGACAAGACGCAGCTTTCAGACCGCCGTGTGAGTCACCAGCCCGGTCTAATGTATTTATACCGAGGACACGCCTCCCTGGGATTCCGGACTAAAATAGTTCGGCTGTGTCGCGTGCCATTAACATTAAAGCATATCGTCTGTTACTGTTTATTTCTCTCATTTTAATTTACGCTTTAATACATTAACAATATTTTGAACGATTTTTAGTTAATTTAGGTTACGTTTTCCAATAATTTATAACTAACAGGTTTTGTGTCGCAATTAACGTGTTTTTCATACCAGTAGAAATGGAGAAAATAAATTACCTACTAAAAAATATCAAAATAGAAACTGCAACATCCGTTAGTTAAACATAAATCGCATTAAATCAAATTCCTCATTTAAATTTAACCCTTGACATGTCATTCTAATAGAATTTCCTTTGTTGATGTTTTAATTCTGGTCGTGTGGTAGCGATATAAGACACTGCCACTCTTTTCTTTCCGTGACTGTCGTAATAGCCAGCTATCGATAAAATCTCCTATGACGAAGCTCAGTCATGACAAATATACATAATATGCGTACCACTTGGGTGGTATATATAAAACGTATTATAACCGTACTATATTATAGTAGTAGTAGTTGCACGTGGTAGAGCCAATCGGTGTTTTTTTGCTGCTGTTAGAATGGGCCGGTTCGAACGGGGTTGTACCGCTGCCTCGTTGAATACAGGCGTGAAGTAGAGGCTTATATTTACTTGTGATTCATATATCTTCACAATTACTACTTATATATACTTATATACTTTTAAAACTTCATGTGGTATAAACAATGTTTGGAACAAATCCAAATGGACCAAATCCGTGTAAATTTTTATTGGCTTCACAAAAAGGAAATTCCTTAGCAATCATTATTATAGACCGTAGATAATCTAGTACTGTGAGAAGAATATGAATTTCTCCTCAGTATGAAGTAATTAAAAATGTCAGGGTGCTATTTCCTGCGATTTAATTTGAGTTTTAGTCTGTAATTTTGTAAATATACTATTATTATGGAATATTCGCGTTACAAAATATTTCATAAATAAATCAATGGCAAACCAGGGTAAGTTTCCGAAATAAAATCAGCGTAGACCAACCGCGATTAAAGAAAATTAGTGTTCATTTTACCAAAATGATAGAATTTTCTATGTGCAATCTCTAGCTACACATGGCAGGCGGATCGGCGCCTTTAGAATCTGCTAAAAAAAATTCATTTTCAACGTCAATGTCGCCAACTTTTCTTAGCTGTTGGCGCAGCGATTGGTTGCGGCGCAGCGATTGGTTGCAGCGCAGCGCGTCGCCGGTTTGATTTCCGCACGGGACAAGTATTTGTATGGACTACAAACAATTGCTCCGAGTCTGGGTGTTTGTCCTATGTACATTTTACGTATGTTAACTGCCTCCGCAACACAGAGGAAATTACTACAGTAGGAGGTATTGTTAAAAAAAAATATTGGCATGTTACACATTAATGTTTCGAAGAATCATTATGAATAGATAAGGAATATTCGATGACAGGACACTCGCTACACTCATCTGATACTTGAATAGTAACAGTTGTTTAGTACGCCCTCTTTCAGCGGGTGCAATATGCTTTCATCCCAGCCAGCCGCTGTCTGGTCACGTTCTACTGCCGATAACCTCTAGCAATTCCCGTTCAACTGATTGAAAACGATTGTCTTTTATTCTTTTCACTTTCAGCACAATTATTCGATGTTTATTATAGAGAGATATTAGAATTTTCTCGTCTCGAAATATTTAGCTGCAAAAACTAGTATCGATTTTCATTAGTACAATGGAATTAAAAACAAAACGAACAAGGGCATCTATACCAAGGATTATTGACGAGCGAATTATTATAAAGACAAAACGGGCTACGGAAATAGGCTTAATTACTAAATTACTTGTACGGATCGCCCCAAGAGACAGCGACGGTGTCAAGGAGATACTTACGAATGTTTCAAAAGCAGGAGAAATTATAAATGGAATTTCCTATTCCTTGAGATCATCCCTCTCCAGGCGACGAGTATACTTTTCTTGAACCCAATAATAAATGACAACCATTACAAGAATTAATCTTACACTTATTAATTATTCTTATTAGTTTTAGATCAATGTCAATTACCGTTTCAGACATGTGGTGACGCCATAAACATTCGCTCCCCCTTCAGGGAACAGTCTAGAAAGTCTCCGACAGATGACGGATTAACTAATCTCGAAAAATGCCACATATAAAATTCAAGGACCGATGACGTACATCAGCGTCTATGTCTGTTATCTACTACTGTGATCTGATGTGTGGCCAATCCGCCATTAATCATAACAATGATGGAAACTATTTTCGAAAGAAATAAAAAAATCCTTAACTAGACAAATACACAATTTAATAATAAGGTACGTGCTACGGTGAATATACCATCATTGTCTCCAAATGCCAACCTTGCCATCACGTCTCGCATGCAAGCTAACAAAGAGGTTCGGGCAACCCAATGGTAGCAGAAAATCTAGTAAGAGGGCACTGGAACAGCGCTCACCAACCTGTTTTCTCGGCATGGTGAGTATAGGCAAACCACTTGGAGAAAATAAACTTTTGCTGGAACTTTCCAGGAGAGGTCAATATACAGCAATCGGACTCCATAAGCCGAAAACGAAGTAGAAAGTAGGCAGTAACCTTGGAACTAAGTTTTAGTATCATGTTTAAAAAGGTGCTAGGTTTACTTTAATTCCTAAAGACCAAGAAAGTGGTTGCGTACTTCTTGTATTATATTTATTTATTCAAACCATTAAAAGAGAAAATCAAAAACTTTATCCTTCGAATTAAACGGAAATAAAGAAACCGTAGCTAGACGATATTGATTAGGATCCCTTTGTGAACCCAGGGCTCTCTTAACTTCGTTACATGTTCGGAGAGCAAAGTTTGGCTTTCTTTCAATTGCAGAAAAGTGAAACTCTTTACAATCCTAAACATTTGACTTTGTTGGTAATTTAAGTGAGTGTTCTTGTAGATTCCGTGATCATTTCATGGATACATGCGAGCCTATATATTCGTAATGAACCATACACTATGATTATTTCTTGTATGATTATATTATAATTGATTGTCGTTATTCTTGTTTATCTATGTGTGTAGTATAAACATTTAAGGTATCAATGTTTTTCTGTTATTGGATTCTATATAGGTGACCTAAATGATATGCTATTATGAAGTACTTACAAACAATTATTTATGCTATTGCCGCAAATTTCAGAGGATGTAAGGGGTCAAGATTAACTCACCACATGCACCATCAAAATCCACTGTGCAATTTGCCTCATTTTTGATAACAACTTCTTGTTCGTTGGCATTGTCCTAACCACCAATGCAATGGAATTCACAAATAGCACAAAATGATCATCAACTTTATCGAACGTTTCACTAGTGACACGCACACACGAAATGTAAACTGGAACTACCTAATTACACACACTACACTTTCACTTGTTTCTTGATTAAGCACACATAATAATGTTACAACATTCCTTATCCCATGAATCAATGGGTAAGTTTAAGCGTTTGGCCGTAAATCTCTGCGTTATGAACGCCTAAAACGGTTTGGTTGCTTACTTGACGAGTCCAACTGTAGACTGACAACACGCTCTAACACAATACGCGAATGTGTAAAATGGTGACTCATCGCCCCGCATACTGTTTACCGAGGCTTGAGTCATCGCGCGTTCGATATTAACTGTATAAGCAATACAGCGCTTGAACAAAAACGGTATCGGACGCAGTGCTAGAGCCGTAAGAAATTTAAAGCGCTCAAGTGCTATGCGGTGCAAATGTGACTCCATTAATACCTTGTCCGCACGTGTCCACTAAGTTAAGCTATTTTTAACTGTAACGTAATAGTAGTAAAGTATAAAAATGTTTAAATCAGTAAGGACTAAACGAAACGCAAACTATTGCGTTTAGAATTCGACTTGTTTTAGATTACGGCACTTGACTAGGCCGTTTTGAGGTCGTATAATGCAGTAGATATTTAGATACGCTAAACTATCTTTCTAATTTAATGCAGCACGTACTGCAATATTGTGAAAGATACTTACTTTTACGGTAACGAACTGCTTAAGAATAAATTTTATTAAGAGAGTAGTCATTTGGAATCATCTTAGTCTGTAATCTTTACTCAATTTGTGAGAGATATTAAAGTTATTCCGAATTATTCATTATCAAATAATTATGTACTAGGCATCTTGAACCTAATCTGAATTATATTTAATAAAATAACAAGTAAGTTTTCAAGATATTGTTATCATAAGTTACCTTCCAATTTTTATAATGACTCCTTTTGCGCATAAAGTTATTTATAAACTCATGCTTTAAAAATATAACGCCCCAAAGGTTACACAGTTCGGGAGCATGAGTCATTCCCTGTTTCTTTAACAGTCTAGGTCACATATGGTGTGAATTCACTCACCTGAATATGACTGAGTCATTACCCAGGCAGGTGTTCCGTATTCAACGCTGATTTTCAATGGCATTTAACTTTGTAATTACTGTAGAGTTATAAACTATGGGCATTATTAAAAACTGTAAAATCATGATGATGTTCTCCTAGCCGATTTCACTGGGACTCCTGAATACCGTCGGCATTTCTCTACTGCGCCGAAGTGCCGCAATCACTCGTCTTTACCGTCCGAACGTAGAGCCAGATGCAGTATCAGAAACACAGGGCGCAAAAGTATACAACCAGACTCGAAAACCGATAATCGGTGAGATCCGGCTGAAATTAAAACCCAAGGCTGGATAGTAATATATTACCTATATGGAGTTACGCTTTTCTTTTATTTCGTTTAGAGTTCTATCTCAACAATACACACGTAAATGTAACGAGTAATTATTGTTATACTGCTTTTGAGAGACCATTAAACGCTACCGACAACAGCACAGTAGATTGATACAAAATAGGAAAATATTTTATCTCGGAAATAAAGACTAGAAATACCAGTTAACAAAGCACTAAATTAAGCTAATGGATAAAATAAACAGTAATTTATGGCAAGTAACGTAAAAGTTTCCAAATTATAAATAAGTCGAGTTTTGATCTCGATATATGTTACTATATATTATTTCTTTCTGCTTTCAAGGCCTGTGAGGTTTGGATCTGCAATAGCCAATCGACTAGCGAAGCGTGGCTAATCCATTGGGAGAGCAGTATTTTTTCTATCAGTGAACTGTTCAAAAATTGCTGAACACGAAAAATTATATAATATATAAAAATATAAAAGAGCAGGCCGTAGCACTAGTGATGCTGCTTCCTGTCATATTTTATATATGATATGAGCATATATATACATACGTTTGAACTAATTCTGGGGTAGTCAAAGGTCTAGACTCTAGACTTTTTAATGTTTTCAAGGTATTTTTCACCAGGGCTTATTGGGGTCAACATGACAGGTTCCAAATCAGTGAGTCTGGCACAATCTTAGTGTCCAGGCAAACGATTCAAATCGTACATAACATTCGATAAACTCAGTATGAGCCCGTGAAACGAACTCGACTACTAATTCGGAGTCAGATACCATTAGCACTCGGCTATCCTGGCTACTTCGCACCATCAGTCTAAATTTCGACTAATGGCGTAAAATCGGATGAATGTCACGTCCATTTTGGCTGCCAGCAGGATGCACCGCCTCTAATCGAGGTTGGTATTTGGGCAATATATCCCTTTGCTTATTTATTGAGCATACTTTAAACGGTTTCCAAATAGACCACTGCTACATTTTTTTCAATATTATATGAGTAAGTTATATGTCAAGAATACTGGGATTCTTACGTAGACTAACATGTTGACGTCACGAATAAATAACCTTCTGGTGTTCATATGGAAATTTCTTGCAAAGCCTTTTGGTTAATTTATACCCCATAAAAGCATAATGGTTAGTCATGTAAGTTTCCTCCTTGCGAATTACGTCATCATGACGCCTCTGTTTTAATTTGCGCGCACGTTCACAAGGAAATTTTTATTTTCTGACGTCTATACTGAACTCACTGAACTTATAAATGTGTTACCATTGAATTATTTTACACTTTTTTTGTGTACTAAAATTTTATTAATTAATCTTGAACATCCCAGTCCCATACTATATTAACCACACCTTGAACTATTTTAACTGCATTCAGCCAGATCTTGTGCTTCTGCGTTTCGTTCCGGTCTGGTCTCCTCTTTACACTCTTTACCTCTTCTTCGCCCCTCCCCAAATACCTTCAAATGCCGGCAGTTTCTCTGGTGTTGCAGATGTACTTGGGCGTCGGTTATCACTTACCATTAGATGAGCAGCTTGCTTCTGTAACTGTCTTGAGTTTATCAGAGGCTGCTACTGGCCATGGGTCACGCCCACCGGGTGGGTTGACGATAATCGCTATGCTCGACAGACACCACACACTTTAGACGTTTCAGTTGTCCCTTTCTTTCCAGATGGAAAATCCGCTGTCTGTTGAGGCTGTGAGATTTTCTAGTGAAGTATATTTTCCAATAATATAGAATGAATGTGATCTGATATTATTACTTTTTAAATCTAGATATTTTGTAGATTTACTTCGCATTCACGAAGAAAAGAAGAGCACAACCCTGGGAGAGTTGTTTTCTTCTTAACTTCTACTAGGCACTATTTTATAATTTTTAGCACCCGTAGTTGTACAAAATTATGTTTATTTGACACCTTTAAAATGCAAAATTTTCGCAAATTAACGCCTGTTCTTTATGAACAATCACAAACCAACCAGTTATCCAGTCCCAAACTAGGATTCCCTGTGTCTTGGTAACTGGATTGTGATAAGATCTACAGAGAGAATAAGTTAGGTATATAAATATCCATGACTCGGTTATAAACATTTATATTCATCATATAAGTACTCGCCCTTAACGGGATAGGAACTCGAAACCCTCAACTACCATGGCACTACCAACAAAGCAGTCGAGCCCTCAGAATTCTATTATATCTTCTTATGTTTTAATAAAAGACTAACATCTGAGTGTTGGTGTATGTGGTACTTCATCACATACATCTCAGGTTGGCGATTGTACAAAAAAGGCTTTAACACAGAACTTGATGACTCTGTAGTTTATTACTTATAAGTAGATTAACTTATAAACGACGAAGATGAGATGGTAATTCTGCTATAGGACGAGATAGATTGAGATCGAGTTGGTATCGGCATACGCTCGTCAAGTTATGTTAAATACACGTAAACTAATTCATATTAAACAATTAAATGGGAATACAATTAAAATATGGGAATTTTTACAAAATCCTCGATCGCTGAGTGGAGGGGGTGAGGGCAGATCCCCATTTGGCCCTGAATCGGGAAGACTCGAGTTCGATGTGAAGAGTTCGTATAAATGAGTTTCTTAACGTTGTCATTCGGTATTAAGACGGCGACAGGCTCACCGTATGTCACATTCACCCAATTTATCTCTGGTAAGACAGTGGGTTGAGAGATTTAAAAGTCTCTGACCACCCCAGTATTGGGTATATGGTCGTGAGAGATTCTTTTTTTAGGTTTCCATACGGAGCCATCTGTCCGTCTATACATCGGCTCGTCGGTCCTTCATTTAAAGGTCTAAATGTCGTAAAAAAAGTTTACGTATTTTCAAAATTAAATTTTAACCATTATTATGATAACTTAAGACGCTTCCTTCAGGTTTCAAACAATGATAATTTTATTTCTTTCATATTCTTTCATATTGATTTTATTTTATTTAGCAGCTATGGTACGTGTACTGGTTGGTATCTTGAGCATTTATTACATGTACAGACTCACAAAGCCGAAATAATTGCCCATACGAGCATTTGTTTTGCGCGAGAATCAAACCCACAACCCGCAGTGTAGAAGTTGAAACTCATAACTTAGCTACTGCGTTAATACTGCCGTCGATTTAAATTATTACATAACTTACAACATAAGTAACATTATACTAATGTATACAACATGTGTCATAATCAATGACACACCCCTTTTAGCAAGGATAACAGAAGCTATGACGCAGCGGTCGACGTGAAGCCAGGGATGCAGTTAATGTTTGACTCACTTGCACCCTGACTCATTCAGTCACAATAAAGGGACCGACCGCGTGTTTAAAATAATTGATGAGCTAATTTGAATCCTTATTGTAATGAAACCTTAGTTGCAAATTAGGTTAATAAAAATTCATAATCACTGTTGCATTTGATTACTAATTATCTTCACAAGAACCGTGAGTCACTTTTGAATTACGCAAAAAGATAATTCATTAATCACTTCACGCTTGTATTCAACCAAAGTTTTATTTAAGAATAGAAAACATTTATAATAAGTAGCGTAGAAATGTTTATTCTCCCGTCACATTATTGATTTGCAGGCGCCATATTTCAACATTATACCCCATGTCACTCTCACAACAGGGATCAATCTAACGACACATCATATGTTGAAATCCATCCGTTCACGTATTCACTAAGGTTCGCTTGGCTACGCTGAGTAACCTGTACCAGTCCCCTATTTATAAGTGCTAATTATTTACTTTTTGTAGCATCAGTGTGAGAATCTACCACCATCTTTCTTCCCATTGATGTCGTAAGAGACGAGCAAGGAAAAAGCCTTGAAAATCGCAATGGCTATAGATGGATGGCGGGATTACAGTCTCAAAAATTACGAGATCAGAATTAAGTAGACAAGTTGCAGCGTCTAATGTACGCGGTGTCTCGTATTGCGATCGCCGATCTTCTTCCCGTGCATGAGATTATGGCTAATTCTCTCTATATGGGAGAGGCCCATATCCTGCAGTGGACTGTTTACAGGCTGTTAAGGTATGGTATGGTATTTACTTTCACATTCACTTTCCCTTTTTGCCACTTTATATTACATAACTAGTAGCAGATGTGTTACCGACGGATTAATTATTTGACGAGATATTCATCTATTTTCGTAACGTATACAACATTACAAATGTTACTTTATCTAGCTGTTACCACTACTGTTACCTACTTAATAAAACTGCACTCTTATTTCTTTTCTGTCTGACAGTCTCTAAAAGATGCTGACGATACGTAATAAGGCCCTTTGAAATATATATATGAATGAAATATAAATATATAATAAAACGTGCCATAACAATTGCATAGATTCAACAAGTCAAGAAATATTCATACTCAATCTACGAGTAAATTAGTTAGGGTAGTTTCCGATGACCTAAAATTGTGAAAATGGATGTGCATAGTGGAAGGCGTATCCAGTGACCGGATGATCTATTCCAGTGATCTGATCATTCTAAAATGGCTTCCAAGTGTAAGAGGGAATATACTAATTTTAAGGTTCCATGTGGAGCCTCTATACCCCTTGTGTACCCCTTAGGATATGGCATGGTTGACTAAAGGGAGTTCGCGTGATTAACCGTGTTATATCTTATAAGATTCTTTTTGTAATTAATAATAAAAATATCTGAAAAGACCTGTGTGATTCAGAGCTCCGTAAAGACGAATGTGCACATTTGTCATATTGAAAAATAAATACATAAAATATTATGTATAACTTTAATAAAACATTAAATCGTACGAGGTGAACTAACCCTCGTTTTGTGATTTGTAAATTATTTTGTTGCGTGGGAGTTATTAGTACACGAATTTCGATTTTTATTCCAAAGGTAGTACTAGTGAAACTAATCAAAAACGGAACGTAGAAAGAATGGCAAATAAATAATTATTTGTTATTACAAACCTACTTTTACGAATGTCCTTGGAACAACCAATATTTTCAAAAACATTATAAACTATGCGTGTTTTTTAGTTTTTCATTGCGAATTGTATTTTTTGAGGAATTAACGTACTTACGTTTAATTATAGTAACATTTCTCTTTAGAGATACAAAGATTTTTAAATTGGTTGCAGATAAAATTAAGTAAGAACGTTGAGTCACGAAACTTATAAGGACATGTAGTATTGTGGACGAGTGACCGAGTTCGTTGTACAGATATAATCATACCGAGTTGAATGACTTTCTATGACTCATTCTTCGCCAGCCTCAAGAACGTACTTGAAAGAAATAAACAGTAGATAGATCTTCACCACTATTCCACTATTCCACATTTTATTTTGATTTAATGAGTTTTTTTTTTAGAATTTATTCTATACCTTAATAAGATTATAAAACTAACACTCAATCGGAATAAACATTATACTAAAAAAAACACATAGAACAATGTATTAATAATGAAGGGATGCTGATTTTAAATTTCTTATCACTAAAGTTTTACGATAAGTAAAATAGATTTCACTATTTTAAACTAGTCACTGCATTTACAAGATTATGGGTTCAAAAGCCACAATTCCAAAGTAACGCCTGCAGTGATAATTTGTTATTTATCTCTTTGTACTTATGTCACCTTTTTCTCAGTAACAATGACTTGAAATTGGCTCCGTGGTAAAAGGAGCTTTGCTCTCATCTATTTCAGGGAATAAATTAGTTCCTGATTAATGCCCAAAATCGAGTGTAATCATGATTACATACGTGGATGTACGTATGTAATCACGATTACAGACATACCATGATGACGTCCAAAAGCTATTAAAGTTTGGTAAAGTGCGTAAAGTCGATAATAATGAACTCCCACAAACGCTTTTTCGTTATGTGGCGCGCAATTGAGAACATTTCAATTGACTGACTGACATTAACCGTAAATGTCTAAAGATTATGTATAGTGATCGACTGAAAAACTATTCGAATTCGACTTGTGTTTATGGCGTTGATAACCGAGCACAGCCGAGGTCTGCCATCAGTAGAAGTGCTACCCGTTTAGCACAAATTACTGTAGTCTTCTAAGGGTTAGAGTGCAACAGTCCGTCAAAAAATGCAACGACGCATCATCATCGCCCGCCCAACATACTCGTCGACCCCTACGATGTCACACCAAATCAGTCATTTTGGCACAAGCTAACACTAAACAATCACTTAGCAAGACAGACAAACCCCCGACAACACTACACCTGTGCACGCAAAATGCACCAGACATTATTCGACCGTCCGAGATGAGGTTCGAACCTCTTAGACACTGAAATTATAAGTAGATTAGAGAGGTATAAGCAATGGACCCTAGAATTACCAATTCTAGCTTTATTATAATTGAATACCCTGAAGATGCCGTAAGGTGAAACCAGTCTTATTCATATAAAGAGAGTATTATTTACATAGAGAGCGAAACAGTTCTTTATATAAATAAATATCCTTATATACATAATAATGTTGTGAAACTATTACTGTCATAATGTGTTACTGTTACTGTTACTGTGTAATAATTGTCTATACATATAAACACTCACTACTACTGCCTGCCTACGTCTATTACTAATACGGGTAGGCAGATATGATGGATTTGTATTTGGACAAATGGGCGTCCGTAACTCCCCTTTCACCTTCGGGAGATGGAACATGGGGAGCCATGGCGAGCCTCAACACCACGGGCTTGCTATCGGAGTTTGCTATGAGTCAAGGCCACGGCCCACGGGAAGAAATGTGTGGCAGATTCTTACGGCATTAATTATCAATGTAACGATATACTCGTATCTATAAATGGATATCAGTTAACTTTATGTGGCTTACATTATATTATTAAAGATGAATCATTGCTTACTTATCGCTTTTCATTGCTCATTTACGTCAAGCGGTTTCATTTTGCGGTGTCAACAAGGTCAGAACAATCGTACCGTATCTTATCAGCCGCTGTATAATTATTTGGCTCTTCATGTTACTGACGATTTAAACAAAATACGTTTGTTAAACCGATGAAATAATATCATATTTGAACGTATATATTATTTTGTTAATAAACTCATACGAGTACACAAAAGTATTTGTATCGTTGCAAACAAGATTCACGATTAACTTCGTAGCAATCTAGAGTGATCGACAAATACATTATAGAAGTACAAGTCTTGTTATACCTCTTAGATGAATGCTTTCAGTATTAAGCGAATATGTAAAGGTACCGGAAAAAGTTCGCATTAGTCATCAAATTTAGTTAAGGTTTAAGAGGAAACAGACAAAGTGCGCGCGAGTATTTGAAAATATTATAAACGTAATTTAAAAGAATTCCACATCTTAGTCTCATTTTATCTCTCGCTCTTAGATGTACCTGTGTATAAAAACGGGGTTCTACACCGTACGAGACGCTCAATCTATGAGCCAGCACCTGTCTCCGGCTTACCAGTTTACTCCATGTAGTCTGCTAATTAGGCTGCTGCCTTGCTTCTCTACGATTGCTCACTTATGAAAGAGAAAACTTTTCCAGAACGGTTCTTCTCCAAAGGTATCAGTTTCATCCACCTGAATTTTTCAATCACCTTTTGCTATTTTAGTATCAGGGTAACAAACGAGCATACGGTCCTCCTGATGGTACTTTCGTAGCTATTTTGGTACATACCATCTTACCTAGGGATCCTTCTTCTACCTGCCTATAGAATAATATGAGGGTTACCACATAAAGTGAGGTATTGACCGAATGCATATCCTAGCCATGGCTATTATAATATTACCAGAAAGCACGATCCTGAGCATCTATCAGCTTTCCGCAACTCTGTGCAGGACTTCATCTTGATCATTCAGTCACCTAACTATAACTACTTGAAAAGTCTTCATCTTTATCAGCATATATAACTCCACTGCTATATTCACCCTTCCAAAAAAATGCTAGTAAAAGCCGGCATCCGTTTCTTGAAAGTTATATCCATACTCACCACACCGGGCAAGTGTGTTAATAAGCGCAGTGCCAGCACCTTTGCACTGATGATATTATTTCCCATCGCTAGTCTGTGTGATTTAGGTACGGCATGTTCGGAAGGATTTTACAGCATCATTCCAGTGATAAATTTGTAACCAAGGTGCAACACGTACAGGTGAAGTTGACAGTTGGAAAAAAAGTAGGTGTATTTCCCCTTACACCCCCTTGCAAAGAATTTAATTATTATTATTCTTTTACAGTTCTATTATTTTACTCTCCCGATATGAATATTTTTGTAACTACAAAAACATCAAGCAAGACTAGTTGCTTTGTAAACTATACTCTACAACTTTAGCCCTACATAACTGTACCAAGGCTTTACTCTTTTCTCTAAGACTATTGTATAGGAATCTTGAAGGTAATGCATTTGCTGTACGGACTAATTAACTATGTTGCGCGCACTAGAGCATCTGTTCTGGTTTACCACCCGAGCAAGAGAATTGTTGTGTGAAGTGCAAGTAACCAGGGACTAACTGCATTAGTACACTGTGTGGGAATTTTTTAAGACATTGTTAGTTAGTTTTCCAACCCGACATGGTTGTCACATAAGTCGACATTATTGCAAAAGCAAAATTACGTATAGTTTTGCACCGCCACGAACACGGCGTCAACTTCCGAATACTATCAGGTATATTATAGTGTAGTAAATCTGTAGGGTACATCATTGTGCAGAAAGGTACACGTAATCACAAAGTCTTCGCCTTCTCTCATTCGAAGTAACGCTTATGCGATGAGATCAGTGGAAAGGTGAGATGCAGTGTCAAAGATAACACAACCAGACCCGGACAACAATAATTTACGTTTGGCATAAATGTTGAGCCCGGCTGGGGTTTTGCTTTTTCTATATTCGATGTACATAATTTTGCTCTGTGACGGCAATGGATGACAAAACGTAAAAAAGTTCAGTAAAGTTCAGTAAAAAAGCAACGCGTCCCAGCTCTATACGGAAACCCAGTGTTTTCCCCTTTCGCCCTAATTTACCCCCGCAATGCGTTCTAGTTAGTATCAGTCGTCCACGATATGTGGTGTACTCTGTTAGCGGCGGAAGCCAATTTTAGGTCCGAGAGGACCTGCTGACACCAATCCAGCTGAATGGGGATGATGGATGCGAGATGTTGCTAGGTGGTCAGCCAGCACATCGCGCTCGGCTGGCTGTCCTGCTTTCGCGTTCAGCACCAGCTCCAGACATGCCCTAGTGGTCTCCAGGCAACGTCCCTATATTTCATATTCCATCATCAATTGCCCGGACCCAGTACCATTTTACATGGTGTAGCCATACGAACAAACGGATTTTTGCGCCGTGTGTTAATACCTCTTGACAAGGTGCTGATTTATTGCGCTGACGCAACAGTGTTGCTATTTAAACAGTTACATCCATGGGTGGTGAGGTTGTCACTTCCCTACTCAGGACACACAGATCAACACTTCGGTACGCTAACCAGAAATCCCCGCGGACGTCAAAAGTTTAAAATATTCCTCTCCTTACACTCACTATATAGCGTAATACATGAATTACCACTAAGCTATGGACGATTGTTTTTATTTATTTATTGAAACTTTATTGCATACCTTCAAAATAGTATAACGAAATAAGTTCCCCTAAAAAAAAGCTTTTATGTTCTACACATCAGTATAGGTACTTACTTTAGGCGCAGAGATTTCGTGGAATGAGCTGGGACGCGGCGCAGGCCCCGCCGCTACGCAGTCTACTGGTACGCTGTAGTCCGCACACAGAGCAGCCTGAAAGACAAAGAAATAAAGTCAATTGTTTTTTTTCATAACACAGTGTAATAAATCAACTTAAATATAATAAGAACACAAAGTAACGAATTAGAACGTTCGCGAATATTCAAAACTGATTCTCAACATAGCCGTTAAACAAGGAACTGTTTACGACCCTTTCTCAAAAAATATCCCCCTTGCTTGCAAGGAGTTTGAATTAATCAAAAGTAATTATCGTTATGTTTTGTTCCACGAAATTAAACGTCGTCTCTACTCATTAATTATAATCTTAAGAACTGGCATACTGGAAACAGTTCAAATGCTTCTTGGCAATACAATTTCGATGCTTAATAAAACATTATTGTGATAAAACTTCGAGGACTTTATTCATAGATTTAAAAAAAAACGACGGCAATGGTGTCCAAAAGAATGATTGTCCCCTATGTCTCCCTAGATCTTGACTAATAGTAACATCCGAAAATGTTGTGCCAAAGTGAACGTAGAAAACAGTCAAAGTTTCTTTTAATCTATGAATATTTAAAAATTAACTATGATATCACAGACCACTCTCAGGTACTACAATCGCCAACCCGCCTCTCAAACCTGGAAGAGGCATATATCCAACAAAGGAGTACTTATAACAAGTCGATGATGATCATCCATAAGTTTAAGTATTTATAATAAATTACTTTCAATATTTTTAAATTAGAATAAATTCCAACAAAAATGTGTATCATAGTTTAATTACTTGCTATTGTAGCAACTGTGCTAAAAAAAATTGATTTTCGAAATTTAAGTTTGCTTCTCTTATCCAGGAAAGCTTTTTAGTGCTTTCCTGGATAAGAGAACTCATAGAGAACTCGGTAAACCGAGTTCACATCCATGGTAGCCTAGTGCTCAGGGTGCAGAATTTTAATTTCATATTAAGCGAGTGACCTGGTTCTGATCCCCGCTGTCAGCACCAAAATTGTTAATAGCAATTTACGAGTAAAGTGCTGATTTTACCACATATTAGGCGGTGAAGAAAAACATCCTGCATGTCTAAGAAACAATAACATCGCAAACTTCACAATCCTCAAAAAGTAAATAAAGATTAACGAAATAAAAATAACATAGTTTTACCCATAATTCTTGACACATTGGTACTATATTCCAACATTGGTAATAATATATCGATGATTAAGTAGGAGCGGTGTAAGAAGGAATATACCATGTCTTTCGACTACACGTGGTGCACCCCTGCTTTCAAACTAGTGTCTAGCGGCCGAACAATGGCGGAAAACACATTCGAATTTGCCGAATCCAAATACCACAGACCAGTGATTGGGAGCAGCATCACTAGTGCGAGGGCACCGGTACTTCGCTCCCCAACCCGATGCCAGCATGGTGAGTATGGACAAACCCTCTGAGAAATGCATGCAGGCTTTGCTGGTGCTTTCTTGGAGAGGTCTATATTCTGCTGTGGAATAGACGAGGCTGACATAGTAGTATATTAAGATGAAATAATTTGTGAATTACTAAAAATAAATACACAGAAATATATACCTATAGCTGGTAGGATAATCGTCACGAAAAATACCAGACTTATAAGTATAATTGCAGACCCATAATGGGCAGCAGCGTCCTAAGTTGCGAGGTACCTGGTACTGCGATTGCCAATCCGCTTGCCGAGTATGGCAATTATAGCAAATTCTCCTTGTGGGAGAGGCCTATGTCCTGCAGTGGACTGTTTTTAGGATTTTAAGGGAAGGTAAATGCGCAGAAACAAAAAGTCCATTATAAAAATAGTTGTTCCATAAACAGTAATTTTTGAACTGTCTATTTAAATATTACTTTACATAGATAATATAGTATACCTAATACCATAATTTAAATATTTATTCACGTGGAACACGGATTAGATAATATGGTTGGTAATATATTGTGAACATGGCTAGGTTATAAATTTTGCTGCAACACAAAGTTTTCATTACGTTCGCCAAAGCCCCTGTAGTAATATAGACTATCGTAAGGTTGACGTCATACAAAGAACGTATTATGCACGGGACGCATAGTTCTGATATTGAGTTATGCAGACAGGCAGCGGATAACGCCTTCTATGATATTGAACGTCTGGCTATTTGAGTTGTCTAGTCCATTAACCTTTTCTATTGTGTAATTTGTAGTAAATATCACTATTGCTACGTTTAGTCTGAGTTTAATTAATTAATATCAAATTGAAATGCATTATTTCTATTTGATATTACTGAAAACTAGAGTAATACTTTTGGATGCATATGATTAATCAATATCTAATAAAAACTATTGTTAATTTTGCAGCTGCACCACACTTTGACCGATTTCGTCTACGTAATTCAAATAAATATAGACAGAAGTAGTTAACTGCGAATACATAATAGTCAACACTCGTAATACGTCTTGGCAACGAACGATGAAAAATTGTGTAAGAATCTACCACCTTCTTTCTCCCCGTGGGTGTTGTCCAATGGCTACCGACAGATGGCGGAATATCCATCTCGAAAAATACCAGACCAAAATTAAGCAGACCGATGACGAGCAGCAGCGTCTAAGGTGCGAGATTCGCCAATCCGTTTACCGTGCGTGGCAATCGCCATAATCATGCCAAAACTTCCTCCTTTTGGGAGAGGTGTATGTCCTGCAGTGGACTATTTACGGTATTGCTCACGGAGATTGCTTTAACAGCCGCACATCGCATTATATCTCACTGAAAGGTAAAAATATGGTTGTGCACTAAGCGTAGCCCGGTCGGCTACGCTGAATCGTGGCACATGAAAATCCGTAATCTCTGCGTACCTCTATAGGGGTAACACGCGTGATTACTTATTCTGGTATAAATACAATTGTCTCACTTTCCCAATAATCTCCTGCATTCTTATTATTAAATATAGTTTAAGCATTGAAATTTAGTTTGAGAGAAAAGCCTTAAATTACAGTCCTTGTGTGAGAATATTTATTGGAGCATTAATATATATTAGTATTCCATTATAATAATTATTATATTTTAAATGATAATTTTACTTATGGCATGTTTGAAAAAGGATCGCTTAGTTTAATACATAAACTAATCTAGCATGTATATAACATGTCTAAAATTCCTGAAAAGCCAACAAAAGGCATCACATTATTGGCAGAATACCTGGAACCATGTAAATTAATATTTACGATTTATATTTGTATATTACATTAATGCATAAAGCTTTTGGACATCGTGCCCACTTTGTTAAGGACTTGTGGCGTTACGTAAAACACGCTAATAAAGTTACTTAAGAAGTCTTAAGAGGAGAAAAGATTAGCTTTCCATTCCATAGAGTAGATTATTTATGAGACGACTGCAAGGCTGTACCGTGAATGTATCCGAAGTTATAATCAGTCTTATGTAATATTTGTAAGTTTTATTTTTTTATGTATTCAATAATTTTCTAATACACAAATCAAAATCTAAACGCGATTTTCAAGCCTTTTCACACAGTCGACTTATTGGAGACCCACGTCAAGAAAAGGGGTGGCAGATTCTAATGCCGTTACCACATATCCATAATATACTATGCAGTTGATAAATACGCCGGATGAACACCTTGCTCTCAATCGGACTAGAGAAGAAAATTATTTAGTAATAATTTAAAAATAAAAATAATTTTTTAGTCACCTAATCATTAGAACTGAAAAAAGATCAAAGTTTGTAAGAACTCTCTTTTTAAAAAAAAACATTGTCATTTGCTTTGCCAGTCATCTCATATTGTCATAGTACTCATAACTTTTTTTTTAGAACTCGCTGTATATAACAAGAAAATCCATCCCCCATTGTAAGAATATCAGATGTCACAGACCAGTGGAGCACATAGATAAAATTACCATCGACAAAGAGCAAGGTAATTGTTTTCCCGACTACCCAACGTCAGCGACAGGCGAAGATAAAAGTAGAACTGATTATGATTCATAATTTAAACCTTAACGAACAATTCTTGATGTTTAGAAACCAAAGTTATCACACGTGAAAGGAATGAAATTAAATAATACAAGTACTATCGCCTGTGGTCGAAATTCCCAATTTTGTTTGTAAAGTAACGAAACATTTAAGTGGTTATGGCGTTTGGTATGGAAAAAAACTTAATTTTACCTGTATTAACGGCAACATATACACATAATTTTCTTTTGTGCTCATCCAAAACACAATAGCTTTCGTATGATGCTTTCAGTATCAATCCTCTCCTTTTATAATAAATACTAAGAGTGGAACTCCAGTTTTCGACGTTCACAAATTAATATAATGATTATCAAGAATGTTTTCACACTTTGGTTTAAGTTCTAAATATTAAAATACTAATAATCCATTTATATTAATTATAAGACGTTTAAAACAGACATTTACAATAGATGGTTAAATATTGCACATACATATACTAATCTTCAAGCTATTGAATAAACAGACCTGCCATAGAGGCATAAATAAGGAATTTCCATATGGCACGACTAAGCGTAACCAAAAGGGCATCCGAAAAACACTTTTCCGAGAGGCAGAATGCGTACGTACGAAGTTGTATTAAAGTATGATTGTTAATAATTCTGTAGTAGCTCTATGTTAGGCAGATAATAGATAATGTTTTGCAGCATCAAAATAAATAAAAATGCAAACATTATATAGTAAGATATACCTAAGCTACTCTATGCTTTAAATTATGATTCAATATAAAACGTGCGTGCGTATTAAAGCAATGCTGCAGATATGTGCTATTTCTGTTCTATTCCTGTCTTGAAAATAAAATAACCTTTGCCAAGATTTTCTCATAATCTGCTCAACATGTTTTATTCCAATAAACGTGAACGATTTTCAAATTGAATTCCTTCACGCATCTAAACAGAAAAAAAATTATACTTACGTATAAAAATGTATATGATCAATATTCTTAAAAAGGTTGTGTTTTATTATTAATATGTTTAAACAATTTAATATGTAATATACAATAAACCAGTATAATAATTTACACTTGCGATTGTTGTCACTTGATGAAACTACATCGTTATGACAAATATTACTTGACATTTGGCATAATATTCTATGTGAACCAAGTACAAGTGTCATCGATTTAAATGACAAATACGCGAACTATCAATTTTACCTCTAACCACAACCCTAACAAATAAAGCAGGCATTCTCATTGAATTACCTGGATTGCACATTGGGGCCTCAGTTCGTTGTATCATCATGATTTAATTATGGTTTAAATGGATTACATCGTTAAAGTGCCAGAAACCACAGCGCGCATGCATTTTGCTAATGCAATCATTGTATTAGGGGCCGACCGTTGAGCTGACGAATGACAAGTCGTCACAAAATATTAATAAAAAAATTTAATGAAAATTACGACTAACGAGGTTCGACGATTTCGTGACTGTTAGACTTAAAAAGTATGTGGAGATGCCGCACGAAGTCAACAAAAGTACATCTCCTAAAATTTGTCAAAACTTTTTTATTCGATTTAAGCTTGTTTAAAGCTCATATACACGTGTAAATCTACACCGGTTAGCAAAACAAGACCTTCTCAGATAAGAACCGGCAAGTAGCCGGAGCTTTTTTTTTTTTGTTTCGTGTGACATCATCTCCGCTCTCGCCGATAAAATCATAACGTGTTATTTTTAAACATCCCAGATATGGGTTCATTTATCCAGGACATAGTTACGAATGAAGTGGAGATGCCTTACGGTGACGGTGTTATTAAATCTGACATTCCCTCTTTGCCTCTGCCTTGAAAATGTCACGGTATCCGACAGACAGCTGATTAATGATCTCAAAACAATGGTTAAAAATACAAGGACCGATGATGGGCAGTAGCATCTTAGGTGGGAGACGTCTGGTACTGCGATCACTAACCCGCTTGTGTCTAGCGAGGCGATTGTAGCAAAAACATGGCATGAGGCGTATTCCCAGCAATGGAGAGTAAGTACAAATAACGAAACAGATTAGAAACGAAGTAAATTAACAGTCTGTAAATTTATTGCTTCTAACGAAAAAGTTTTAACTCAAAATTATATTCATAAATATTGTGTGTGAGTAAAATGATTTTGACTACTTATGGATTACTAAAAAGAAAATTTTGGAAATTTCTTTTTTTTTTTTGGAAGTTTCCATATTATTTATATGTTCCTATTTAAATAAATACTCTTAATTATGTACACAGATAATAGGTAAAAAGTTTCAATGATTTTAATTAGCTTTCTCAACAATGATTAATCGGACTGAACGGCCATTTTAAACTTCAATAAACCGGATCCCTCGCCGCAAGGACCACATTCAATCGCCCGCACCCCAACCTTGCGATGTTAGTAACCTCGGAACATGGTATCCTGTAGGAATTTTCCATCGCTCCGCTTTTAATTCCGACTCCTTTGTTTCACCTTTGTATGCAGCGAACGAAGATAGACTGTTTGAAAATGCACGATGTCGATACGATACGTCGATACTTTTGTAAAGATTTGCAAGGACTAATTAAAATTTTATCGACATGTACTATCGATGTCGATATAGTAAAATACAAATGATTATAAATTATAATCATTGTATCCTTTTTTAATCTAATGCCCTAAATAGGTTCAAGAAATAAGCAAGCACGGGTTAGAGAATATTTAACAACAATTTTTGCATATTTTTTTTTTATGGATATCACTGGAAAATGGACTAGTTTTATGAAGTATACTCGACGAGAAGATGCGACTGTTTTTCTGAAACGCTACCCAGCCGAGTTGTCATATGACCTCTGGATCGAAGTTATAGAATCTGCAACGGGGTTATCTGCAGCTTAACTAGGATAACTGACATAGGCGTAAGAATACAGTGTTGCGGGAAGTCGATTGATGCAGTTTGTCCAGGACCTTGCTTAGTAGCAGTATTTGGAGGAAGCTTATTTTTAGCAATGGTCTTGTGACAGGCTGAAATGATGACGATGCTAACTGACGATGACGAGCCTACAACTTTTAGTGGTCACGAAAACGTTACCATAGAGAAATGAAAAATATCACGATTTACTTTAACAATGTTACTGATTAGGCCTTGAATAATTAGCCGTGTGGTAGGAGTATAAGAATCTGCTACTCTCTTTCTTGGGTGTCATAAGAGACGACTAAGGGTCAATCTCCATGAGCAAACCCGGTGCCGAGGTGCTCCATCGGTCACATTCTTTCTCTTCTTCCTGAAAGTGGTTTGTTTAATCCCGTTTCGGTACGTTGAGTCATGTCAAATAGAATCCATAATCTCTGCCTATCTCTACACGATAGACGTGAGTACTTATATCTATATAATAAATACGTTAGTAACTGACTGCAGCCCTCTGATGAGGCATTAGGCGAACGCAGTGCAATATCAAATAGAACTAAACTGTGTTAAGTTCTGTCAGATGGAGGAGTAGCCGTTCCTTGTATAATGGAAAAGAAAAGAGCCAATAAACTAATAGGTTAGGGTGCGGACTGCGAAACATGACGTCGCAGGTTCGAGCCCGCCACTATTATCGTGGACCAATCCAGATACAAGCTGTAGTGCTTAGTTACGAGTGGTTAAAAGGAATATTCATAAAGTTAATAGCATTGATAGTATTATTAAAAAAAAATTGGTCTAATTTATCCAAACTTGTGACGTGCACCAGTGTCTATCGCTGACTATATCGGTAAATAATCCTCTCGAGAGCGCTTCTAAGAAGAAGTTTCTTTAAAGTTTACACGTTAAGAATAGGTAAAACCGTAAATAACAATAACAATGTCATAATAATTTAATAAATGTTGTACGTACAAATACTATCACTTTTCAAAAAAAAATATATTCTCAATAATCATAGTGACCGTCCGTCCGTTATAATTATTTTCAAGTTTAAGCGCAGCAATAGATAAGGAATATTCGCATTTTCAGATGATCTAAAGTAAAAGACACGGAAGATATCTTCTCCATACATTCTGACCCTTCCTTCAATCTTGTTACATAATTCGATATAACATGGGATACGAGAAGGATAAGACGCGTGCATGCTTCTGTGTGCGCTACACTTGCGTTCACACACATATTGTAACATGCACAGTTGACAAATTCATTCCAAAATATATTCATTCATCACCAGGCACGTCGTAACTTAAACGCTGCTGCCAGTTTAGAAATCTTCTAATGAGCAAGTAAGTCGACTGGAATGGAATAAAGGTAATATATCTGTAAGTTACATATTGATAAATGTAACTAAATAAACTTATGTAAATTTGTTGGATACCTGAAAGTAATTTCCTGTCATAAAAAGCCATATAAGTCGTGTAATTTAATTTCGTGTTTCTAATTTATTGTAACTATTTATTTTTGAGCTGAGCATTAAAATGAGATAAAATGTAGACATCATTTTTATCGTCAGTATATTATAATTTACGACTAATATAGAATCTTATTTTTATATTAGTATTATATTCACTTTCAAAGTTTTAAGAGTATTTTTACGTATTTTACTTATATATTCAAAAACAAAAAAATAATAACGAGCCATTGTATTTCAGTGACGTGACGTCATCAAATAGCTCAAGGCGCCTTGTTTTGTACAGTTTTTAACACGCACGTAGGAATGTTGGATTCTCGCATACATTTATCATCTTGATGGGATGTATTAGTCGATACGATCTCCCAAACCTTTGATTTATAAGGCACCAAAAAGCGTCCTTCATAGTCCATCCAAAATTGTAAAGATCCTTAATGTAAAAAAAATCTTGCATTAAAAATTCAATATCATCGATATACAAACTTTCAATTATTGAGGGGGCTAGCTACTATTCCTATTCATTTGAACGCAAATGGTGTATACATTGAAAAGGTTTTTTCAAATACACCAACAGTCGAACATTTTTTTTGCTTGCATCTGTTCGCGATTCCGTACATTTGTTTGCTCCCACGGTCGGTTTTCTTAATCGACACACATAGCATACGCAGCTGTTCATTATTTTATTGATTCTTCTTATTTATCATAAACCCATTTAAGTCCACTGCTGAACATATTCTCCAAAGAAGTTCACCCACATTTCACCTTGTTCTTCAGTTGTAAACAATGCTAACTATTAAACGAGACAACCCTTTCAAGCATGCCGGCTTTTGGTGGCGCATTCTTGAGGATTATTTTAGGGAATTGTTTGAAACAGTAGTAAAAAGACATATTAATTATATTACAAATGAAACAATTATTTATAAGGTTGCGTTAACATTAACATTGTTGACAAATTAATTTCAAACTGCTGGGAATGTCATACAAACATAACCAACATTGTTTACGATTCGGGTGAGTGTCATAATGTACCAAGTTTGAAAAGCGTTGGATTATTGCAGCGAACTGAAAGCATCGCCTTCGTTGTCAAAAGATGTGGCTTTTTGAGTGCACTTCAAACACGATGTCATCACGCAACCGTGACAGACTCTCAGGTCTATATAACACTTCTTTAGAAATTATTGAAGAGCATATCTGAGTACCCAAAGTCACAATCAAGAGTTTCGAAGCCTTCGCACCAAATCTTGGAATAAGTTGATTGTTTGAGCTAAAATCTAGGACTACCAGAAAATAAATCACAATTCCAAGAATCTCTAACAATTGAAATAATTATATTATATTCATCACTTATGAGACATCTCGCTGAAAGATTATATTATTTTTTAATTACTAATTCATTTCTTTTATTTATACCTATTGTAAAAAAATATTTCCAAATTTTTAGTACTGGGGTCTGTAGACAAAATATGCAACTTGTAAATATCAAACATCAAACAGTAATGTATTAAATCCTGAATGATTCCGAAGCTTTAATTAATTGAATGTTTTACATCTGGATGCATGTTTATGCTTTAAATAATGTTAAAAAAATAAGTTAAAGAATGTTTGTTCAAAAAATAATTTATTTATTTTTTAAATAATGTTATCTTAATTACCTTATAAAACTATGTTTATGTGCATGATATTGATGCTTTTAATTACGATTTGTGTGATAGGTTGTGTCGATTTTTTTAATTAACGTTTGCTTGTTCCGTCCGGCTAACATGGAGGGAATCAGTAAGGACGGGGCGGCATACTAAATTGCCGGCACCTGCAGTGTGGAAATATATATTTTGTTTTCGTCGTAATCCAGCCGCCGTTGTAACTGGTGCAGTTGACGCAGCATTTTCGGTGAAAACATGGGTGGCAAAAGGCCCTTAATGACTGTGTTGTTTTTCCTACTACAGTTGATTGCACCTATTGAACAGTGTCGTCGATACTAATATTATATGACAATAATATTAAATTATACATATTGTTTAAAAGTACGGTACTAATTACAGTTACTTTATGAACAGTACCAACATTTTTTTTAAAAGAAAGAAGTATTATCTAAGGAATGTAGATACTAGATTGATCAAAAGATTTTGAAATCGGATACTTTACATTAAGTTATAGGAAGGCATTCATAGAAATGTATTCTATATTGTTCAAGTCTTAAATTCATTAGAAGTGATTGCAAAAACTAAAAAAAAATTGCACACAACTTTGCCCTTGTTAACATTTGACGGGAATTTGATTCGTGTGAGACAAGGAAAAGGTTGAAGTTCGTGGGGGTATTAAATATTTCTGATTGAATTTATTTTTTTCAAGTAGTGTTTTTGAAAAATTACAGTCTACTTTGGTAGACAATGCTTCTTCAGTAAGTTCGTAAGAACGAGACTCGCTCCGGGCGGTTAACAACCGCCGCTACTGAAGAAGCTTAAAAAAATATTAAGAAATAAAACTATTGTACTACCTATTTGTATTACGTAGTAACTATTAAATTATCGTAATGTCACGACGAAGAATTGTAAGAACTGACAATCCGTAAGCGTAGATTCCTCGACGCGGCTTAGATCTCTCAAAATAAGGGTGGTTCATGCTCATCGTATATATAGCCTATTACTACAAAATGTTTACCACGTTATATTCGTATATTGAACATTATAAACTAGATGTTATGAGAGTGATGTTGTAATTGTTACGTTGTGTGCTTCTCATCTATATTAATAACGAAATTAAGGTTTATATCTTAAATTAGTAAATATGTACTACTTCGTGCAATTTTTACATCATACGCATAGATATAGTTTTCGTGTTAAGAAATTTCCTAATCCGGTTAACGTTTAATGAGGTTACTACTAACGAGAACCTCTTTTTTAATCTGTATGGCTTAGTAGTTTTTGTTATTACCATGTTAATCATAGACCTAAGTAATACTTTTTAAGTCGCACAATCGTTTTATTTTATCGTGTAATGGTTACAACCTAAATTGTTTTCTTTCCTTAGTCCTGAACCTTAGTGCGAGCCCAACTCATACTTGGCCAGTTTTTATCATTTGTTGCTTTACTTGAGAGATTGCACCAAATTTGATGCAAGTGTGAGAGCAACAACAAAAAAAAATTGTTTAACACGTTTCTGTAGTTTGGGGTAATTTTAAACTTTTTGCTTTTGCTTTTAAATATTTGTAAGGATATCCGCTATAATAAAATAAATTCTGTGAAAATTTCAACCAGATACCTTTTACGGTTCAAAAAATACAAATATTTTAAGTTAGGATAGACAGACGGCCACGGACGGAAAGACAGGAGAGCACAGGAGACGGCTTCGTAATCTTATAAAGAAAACTTTGATGTAACACATACTATCAGTTTATAATGGACTATAAATTATTGTGGACTGTTCAAGTCTTTAAATACTACTAAAGTGAATTTTATTTTTTAAAATATATAAGTAAATGTTTGCAACATTACGTACGCGTACACTACGAAATATTATCTAATTTCACCCACAGTAATTAATTTCATATAAGAATGTACTTTTAAAATATATTTTATTAGTAAATATTTAATTATAATTTCTCATTATATATCCTCATCGTCCCTCCCATTCCCCAAATATCCTTAAAGGCCGTCAACGCACCTGCAGCTCCTCTAGTGTTGCAGATGTACGTGGGCGACTGTAATCATTTACCATCAGGTGAGCCGCTTGCTTGTTTACCCGCTTAGTCATAAAAAGAAACAAAGGTTTGTATGTAGGATTTTAAAACTATGAAGAAATCGTGCTGAGAAGTGTCGTTGATTGCTACAAAACCTTCTTGACATCAAAACTTAAGAAAAAAACCACATTAGACTAAAAAACAAAACAGGAACGCCGCATTCGTAAGTGTTTTTCACTACCCAGAGGCACTCGGCGGAAAATTGATATGAACCTCTTGTGGGGCCCCGCTCCGTTTGCTCAGGTGACTATACTGATATGTTAGTAATATTGTGTTCAAGCGAATTACATCCTTAAAATGATCGCTTCAAAGTAGATATTCAACAGAACTAAAAAATCGGAAAGCGTGTTTGCATCTTGTAGATGTTAAGCATTAATATTTAAAGCTAGGTGTAGTGAAAAACATGTCACTGGAGACGGGGTTTGATTAACTCCCAAAGTTGAACCCTTTTTTGACAGTACTTTTAACATTTTATTATTTTATGTTTTTGTAATGTAAATAAGAATGTTAATTTGTCTATTGCCTTAATCGAAATCAATATAATTCGAGAGTTTGGTAAGAGCCAGACCTTAGCTTTAAACTTCATAATACGCGTATTCGATTCCCGGTTCTAGCATACTTTGTTAGTTGCTATTTACCACGTCCTCGGCGGTTAAGAAAAATGTCTTCTCGATAATGAGTGGAGGTCTTTGCCCTGTGGTGGATTGCTTAAGTACATTTTAAAATAAAATAAAGCTAATAGCTAAAATAAATTAAAGAAAAAAGTGACTTTTTATAACATTTATGTTGTCTTAAGAACTAATACCTTTATTTATACTAGTATTAAGAGTAATGTTTCTTATAATATGGCTTGGAATAATTTATAGTTATTACATTTTCGTGCTTACCAATGACCGCGTGGCTTTGTGGTGAGCGTAGCTGACTGCATAAATTATAGGGAATTTATAGGGTTTCGGGTCTGGTTGTGTGGAGTTCACCTCGTGTCTCTGGCACTGCATCTGGCCCTTCCTCAGACTTAATCGCATAAGCGTTACATCGGAAAATGGGAGTGACGAGTGAGTTCATCTGTGCTTTCGCGTACATTTACGGCACTATAATAACTCCTGTTCAGTTGAGAACTGCCGATAGTTCTCCGAGGTTTTCGCCCGGTGGACATCGGCATCATCAATTATTACATAGCTATAGCATTTGTTATTTAATTTTTCTATCATACGCAAAGGTCCCCAAACTCATTCATTGATTACTAACTTCCCAATAAAATGATTATTATTTACACAAAGAGTAGTTCGAGAATTTTCAAAGTGTATGTTTATTTCATTGTACCGAAGAACACAATAATTGGAATTGTGTGCAGAAGAAAGTGGAAATGTCCAAGTAACGAAGACAAATCAATGTTCCGATGACCTGACAGGCAAGACGCGAATGGACACCCTTCTAAGACGTGAGACAGAAAGCCATTAAGGCGGGGAATAGTGGTATTTATCTTATGCTACCCTCCATCTACCTTAGAAGGTGACTTGAGTGTTTCACATCAAAAGACATATACATAGTTTGTTACTAGTTTCGCTATGCTTCTTTGCGTATACATACAGTTCTTGTTATCTCATCGGACGTCACGACGTAGAAGACATAAAATAACGCAAATATTCACATATACAAGATAACGATAAATCTCAAATTATTTATACAAAATGTATCTATGACTTGAAGGATATCAGTTACACACTCGGTACCGTTTATTTATAATCTTATTTATTCATTCTTTATTGTATCAAAAAGTGTACAAAAAGCGAGCTTAATGCTATATCGCATTTTCTACCAGATAACCTTGTGTACAAGAGAAAGTGTATTTTAGTGCAGGTAAAGTAATAAACGATATAAACAGAACTAAAATATATTATAATAATGTTAAATACGTGCAATATACTACATAATCTGTGTCGTGATAGAGCCAAGCTGCGGCTTTTGCTGTTACTCGAATGGTCCGGCACGGCGGGGTAGATCCACGGCCTCACAGAAAACCGGCTTGAGGTAGAGGCATCTTGTGCTTCTGTGTTTCGTTCGGTGTGAGAGGTAACCGGGAGCCCACGCCCCCCTTCCCCTATCCCCCTCCTCATCGTCCCTCCCATCCCCCAAGTATCCTTAAAGGCCGGCAATGCACCTGCAGCTCCTCTGAGTATTACAGTATTGGCTGCCACTTGGCCACGTACAAAACACGTACACACACATATAAATAAGCCCATTGTGGATGGACAGCAGGTGAAACTCAACTTTGTTGGCTAAGGATGCTCGTGAAGTATTCATTAGTAATTTTTATTTAGTAATTGTTTAATAGCCTGTAAGCAGTTCATTGCTTGATATAAGCCTCTCCCAATGGAAGGGTTTGCCATAATCACTATGCTTGGCTAACTAATTGGCAATCACATTACCAGACACCTTATAAATAAGACGCTGCTAGCCGTCGGCCTCTGTAGTTTTGGTCAGAATTTTTTAGAGATAGATAATCCAGTATTAGTTGGACGCCGAGAGATTTTAAAGGCTTTTCCTTTAGTCGACACTTAGAATAGACACCGGAAAAAAAATTGTCGAATTTTTTTTAAGTTACCACCACACACAAATATTTGACACATTTTTTTAGATTAAAACTCTGTTAAGTAGAGACAATTGCGTCATCAACATTATTATGTCTTTAACACAACGCGGTAGGCAGTTACGCTCACCACTAAGGCACTTGTTCGTCAAGTAGATGAGGAAAAATTAAGTCGTAAATAACGCAGGAATGTCTGTATCTTGTTGTTTAGAAATAAAGGGCAACAAGCACTTGAGTAATCAACGAAAGAAATCAACATAGAATCAAATTTCAATTAAAAGAATTGTTTTAAATGAGCATCAAAAAAATCTAAACAGACTTCGTTTTATGAAAACAAATTGATTATTCCTAGATAATTTTTATGTTGTGTCCAAAATTGTAACAAAATTATTTACCACGACTTCGACAATTTTTGATTTTGACCAACCTTGATCCGCGTCTGGTTTGTGATATTAGTCATACGCTTTTACGCGAATGAAATATGCCCGCAGTCAAAACACCACTAAATAACGCGCCCCAATTTTCTGAACGTGACTCATACTTACGAGTATATCGGTTGAAACGACCTTCAGTGTTATAAACGAATGCCATTTGCATAATATTGATTTTTTCCACGAATAAGTTATTTTAAGCTCCGTCAGTTATAAAATCTGTTATATACAAAATATTGATGTTCCGATATGATAAACACTACTCCTACTGCTTTTGACAGGTGAAATTTAAGGCGAAAAGTTAAGATTTTGGCTGGCTTTTACCCGTGATTTCATCTGTGTACAATCTTAGAGTACCTTATGGATCAATTTATTACAGTCTCTCTTAATAAATATTCACGTCAATTCCAAAGGCTTTCGAATAGCGACAGTAACATGAAAATAGTTCTGTAGTTTTTGATTAAAGATTTGGTGTTTTTACTTGATTTTATCGTAGTTTTTAGCTTTCGAATAGTAAAATCCACATTAGAATTACTTCACTTTGTTTTGCGAATAAACGTGTGTTACAGTAATACACCCCCAATTCCCAACTGCCTCGATGGTCGTGGGCTTCGTCGCGGTTACGGTAACGGCGGGCCAGGGGTTCCAAAGAATTTCTGTCTTAGATCTTACTATAACTATGAACGACAGTATCTGGCACCATGCAAGGCATAGAAAAGGCATTAAATGAGTTACGTGTGATATTAAAGTACCTTATACGACTTTGAGGATCAAGTTTTAGAAGAAAGTCATCTAAAACATGCTACACGATAACGAGGTGCTGAAGACCCGACTTCTTCTTCTTTTTCCATTTCTTCTCATTTTCGTGTGAGCCTGTGGCTTAGTGTTTAGTGTACCTGACTGCTGAGTCATGGGTCCTGGTTTTGAATCCCGGCCGAAGTCAATATTTGTGCAAAAATACAAATTATTGGTATTCGGGCCTGGTTGTGGCCCATTAGTCCCGTGTCTCTGTCAAGGCAAATAACTTTTCCTCCGATTCTCGCATAAGCGTTACACCGGTTATGAGATGGTACAGCCGAGTGTGTTTGAGTGTGCCTCTGAGTTTGGGCGTACACATAGGGCATTATTATATCTCCTGCGAAGTTGACAACTGTCGAAAGCATTCGCAAGTTTCCGCCGTGGCCGAAATCAGCCTGGAGGACATCGACAACTTCTACTTCTTCCTCTTCTTCATCAGCCTCATCATCATCATCATCATTTCAGCCTATTAGAAGTCCACTGCTGAACATAGGCCTCCCCCAAAAATTGCCACGAAGCACGGTCCTGAGCCACCTGCATCCATCGACTTCCCGCAACACTGCGCAGGTCGTCACTCCATCTTGTGGGGGGTCGTCCTACACTGCGTTTGCCCGTACGTGGCTGCCACTCAAGAACCTTTTTTCCCCAGCGGTTGTCAGTTCTGCGAGCTATATGGCCGGCCCATTGCCACTTCAGCTTGCTGATCTTTACGGCTATGTCGGTTACCTTAGTTCTGCTGCGGATATTATCGTTGCAGACTCTATCACGCAGAGAAACACCGAGCATAGCCCTTTCCATAGCGCGCTGAGCAACTTTGAGCTTCCTCATACGGGCTGCAGTGAAGGACCAAGTCTCGGATCCGTATGTCATCACTGGCAACACGCACTGATTGTATACTTTCGTCTTGAGGCTTTGCGGTATACTCGACGAGAAGATATGACGTAGTTTCCCGAACGCAGCCCAGCCGAGTTGGATTCGTCGATTGACCTCTGAGTCGAAGTTGGACTTACCTAATCGGACAATTTGTCCCAGGTATACGTACTCGTCTACAACTTCGAGCCTATTGTTCCCAACAACAACCGGTATTGGTGTGACATGGACGTTTGACATGAACTTCGTCTTGTCCATGTTCATCTTAAGACCAACCTGTTGGGAGACGTTATTGAGGTCATTGAGCATTGTACTGAGCTCCTTCAGCGATCCTGCCATAAGAACTATGTCGTCGGCAAATCGAAGGTGAGTGATGTATTCGCCATTGATGTTGATACCGTATCCTTTCCAGTTCAGCTGCTTGAAAACATCTTCCAATGCAGCGGTGAAGAGTTTCGGGGATATGACATCACCCTGTCTTACACCTTTCTGCAGTTGGATTGGTTTCGTACTCTGATTCTGTACTCGGATAGACATCGTAGCCTCATTGTACAAACACCTCAGCACTTCGATATACCGAGAGTCTATCTGGCACCGCTGGAGAGACTGTAGCACCGCCCAAATTTCGAGTGAATCGAAGGCTTTCTCATAGTCCACATACGCCAGACATAATGGCAAGTTGTACTCCTCGGCCTTCTGTACAATCTGGCGAAGAGTATGTATGTGGTCTATGGTACTATAGCCTTTTCGGAATCCGGCTTGTTCGGGAGGCTGGAAGTCGTCCAGTCTGTTCACTAGACGATTTGAGATGACTCTCGAAAACAGCACGTAGACGCGGCTTAGAAGCGATATCGGTCTATAATTCTTCAAAAGGCAGTTATCCCTTTCTTGAAGAATAGGACAACCACGCTTCTACTCCACGCTTTCGGCGTAACACCGCCATGAATGACGGAATTAAACAGCTTCTGAAGGACAACAAGTATCGGTTTTCCACCCGCTTTCAGAAGCTCAGCTGTAATTCCGTCCTCACCCGGCGCCTTGCCGTTTTTAAGCTGTTTGAGAGCCATCCTAATCTCGCTCAGACTGACGTCCGGGATGTTATCGGAGTAATGTCGGATAAGCTTGGCTCTTGGGTCGTTACTCACATCAGTGTGTGGTTTCAACGACGTTGTCTACAGCTGTCCGTAAAATCTCTCGATCTCACTCAAAAGCTCGGCTCCAGCGGAAATGACTGCGCCGCTTTCGGTCTTCAGCTTGGTCAGTTGGCTCTTTCCGATAGACAGATCTCTGGCGAAGACTTTGGAGCCTTGGTTCCGCTCTATCGCTTTTTCAATACAGACTGTATTGAATTTGCGTAAGTCTTGCCTCATACATTTGGAGATCTGTCTATTCAGTAGCCGATACGCTGACGCATCCGTTGTAGACTGCAGCTTTATCTCACGCCTGGCTTTCATGAGTTTAAGAGTGTGATCAGAGAGCTTTTGGGGCTTGTTCGTGCGGCGGGTCCTGCAAAACTTAGCTCCTACCGCATGGACAGTTTCCACTAGCCTGCTATTCGTATCGTCCACTGTAACGCAATCGTCTAGGTACTGAAAGCGATTATGCAATTCGAGCTGAAAGCTCTCGGGGTTCTGGATAAGGGCACGTGGTGGGCGGAGCGTAGACTTCACCAGACGAGACCGCTCGAGCCTAATGTTAAGGTTCAGTGTGCCTCTTACCATTCGGTGATCACTGCCGGTTTTTACCCTAGTGATCACAGAGACATCACTGAACAGCTGACGCTTGGTCTCATTTTTTGTGGTACCGTCCGGGCTCATCCATGTCCACTTCCTGTAGGGCCGCTTCTGGAAATAGGAGTTCATCATAAAGAATCCCTCCTTTGCCATGAAGTCAGCCAGCTGTTGCCCTCTTGGGTTCCGTTGCCCTACTCCAAAGTTCCCCACTATCAGCTCATCGCCTTTTTTCGTACCTAGTTTTGCGTTAAAGTCTCCCATCAACACCGTGTAGTGAGTCTTAGAGCAATGCATGGCTCTTGAAATATCCTCATACATTGCCTCCACTTCATCATCAGGGTGTGTCGAGGTTGGTGCGTATACCTGTATGACCTTCAGCGAATACCTTTTGGTTATTCTGAGTATTTTTTTTTTTTTGAAGAGATGGCAAACGAGCTAGCGGTTCACCTGATGGTAAGTGATTACCGTCGCCCACATACATCTGCAACACAATAGATGCTGCAGGTGCGTTGCCGGTCTTTAAGGATATTTGGGAGATGGGAGGGAAGAGGAGGGGAATAGGGAGGGGGTGTGGGCCGCCGGTTACCTCACTCACCGAACGAAACGCAGAAGCACAAGACGCCTCTACTTCACGCCGGTATTCTGCGAGGCCGTGGTATCAATCCGGTCGAGCCGGCCCATTCGAGCAGCAGCTAAAGCCGCCGCTTGGCTCTACCACGTTTAAAAGTATAAGGTACGCGACCCTACTCGACACACTTCCGATCTCGATCACGTTGTTGATGAGAGACCTGTGGACGATAAATCCGACACCTCCTTGGGACAGATGGTCACCCTGCCGGTAGTAGAACAAGTTACCGGATTTTAGGATTATAGAGTCCTCTCCCTGTCTTCGGACTTCAGACAACCCCATAATACTCCAGTGTAACTTGCTTACTTCTTCTTCCAGTTCTAGTATCTTCTCGTCGGTCCTCAATGTGCGTGCGTTATATGTTGCCAGGTCCAGTCGTTTGGGTTGGCAGCTAGAAATCAGCCGGTGATTCTTCGCACCCCCTGCCTCGCCGTTACCATGGCTGCCACCATAGCCAGGACTAGCGAGGCCGCCGGGGACTGGGGGCCATTGCTTTTTTCTACCTCTCATCATGGGGGGGTTTGCCTTAGTTGCCACGCCTGGCGAGCGGGTTGGCAACCGCAGTTTTTTTTTTTTTTTTTTGTTCTAGTGCAGGAAGATGCTGCTGCCCATCTCCTAATATAATTTTTTACCATTAGTCGCCTTTTACGACACCCATGGTTAGACAGGGTTGGCGCTATTCTTTACTTCCGACAGCCACACGAAATAAGCCTATTGAAGTTTAATGCTGAACATACGCCTTGCATACACGCCTTTCCAAGAAAACCCCAGCAGACCGGCACACATTCTTAGAAGTCCATACTTATCAGGCTGGGCAAACGGGTTGGTGAGACTTCAGCATAAAAGTAGATGGAAAAGAAGGATAAGCTAAAATAAATTTTAGAAAAACTAGGAGAAGAATTTGTCACAATCGCTATTCTCGATAAGTTTTTTAATTCCCACGTTACCACAAAGCAAATAATTTATTATAAGAAAAATGATTCAGCGGTAAACGACCTTCAAAATAATTAAAACAACTTGTTTTTGCATAATTATGCTTACAATGCATCAAGTTAAATTTTCCGTATTCTATTTTTGGGTTCCGGCTTTGAGTAACCGGGCGTTCATTTTAAAAGTAACCAAGGACCGATTATCTGTAGTAATAAATGCCTGGAAAGAAAGACAAAATGAAAAAAGGACTAGTACATAAAGTTCGAAGCGCACTGAGTACATACTTTTAACAAAAAATGTATTCAGAATCTGAACATGACAGGTCTGCAAGCCTTCGCCGTGTGCTCGTTTGCAAATATATCTTAAGTCACGAGTAATGTTGTCCAGTTAAAGACATCGGCGTCTCCCATAATTACCATAAATACCACGCTCAGCAAGTATATTGGCTATTTCAGCGCCAGACCCCTGGCACCTTAGATCCTTCTGATGACTGCAGATTCTTACGCCCTTACCACACGGCTACAATACAATACAGAAAAATTCTATAAATCAGACATATACACATAATTGCTAGAGATTTATATGTCACCCAGCAGATTGTACGACGTGTAGTGTGCCCTAGCTTTTTTATAATTTTGGAGTAAAATAATAGCTAACAGTACACCGTATACACAGTATCTACTGTAGTTCATGGACACCTGCAAACACCTATATTCGAAGAAGGTTGCAGATAAGTTACCACACCGGAGACTTAAGAATCAATACCTCACAGCCTGTAACCAGTATGGTTTAACTCTAACAAACCAGAAAACAACAATGCACTCAAGTTTAGCGGCGGGAACAGGTAAGGAGTACCTACCCAGACGGCTCCTAGAAATAAAATGAAAGGCAGCCTGTGAAAAATGTTTCCCTTACACTCCTATCATTATTATTGTCAACATTCATCACTGTTCCCGAATTTCAGTCACTGTAAATTATAATAATTGCATTTAAAAGTATAATAATTGTATTTAACTATTACTCATGAATTAATCATTTAACATTATTCAAAGTATCATGTCCGGTAGAAAAGCTTTATAGGGACCAGTAAGGTGTATGATGAAACTTAGCGTGACACATACTGACGGATGGGCGAAATTTTTTAGTAATGATTCGTATTACATATAATTTTTTGAATCATACCAGCGTAATATAACTAAAGGAAATAACTTCATCATTCGCAAAAGTTCTTAGAAAACTTTGGCCGGAACTAAACATGACTAATTCAGTTTTTAGTTAATGACCAAAACTTTAAGGCATTTAAGATAAAAAAAAATACCTACAAGTATATTTTAAATATTTTTTTCAAAATTCATTAAGTTTTTTTAATAGCCTCAGCTGTCCACTGGTAAAAATAGGCTTCGTAGAAGGATTTAACAAAACAGTTACCACACGGTCAATAATAAAAAAAAGCATTCATCTTATTAACAATTTTTTAATTGGAAAGGGTTCAAACGAGCATGCGGCTCTCCTGATGGTAAGTGATTACCGACGCCCACATACATCTGCAACAGCATTTGCAGGAGCATTTCCGGCCTTTGAGGATATTTTGAGGATAGGCAAGGTGGAGGAGAGAGGGGGGTTCTGGTTACCTCACTCACCGAACAAAATGCAGAAGCATAAAGTGCATCTACTTCACGCTGATATTCTGCGAGGCCGTCGTACTACGCCGGTTCAGACGGCCTATTCGAGCAGCAGTAAAAGCAGCCGCTTGGCTGTACCACATACGAAAATATAATAATTTAAACATTACATTACCCCTTACACCACAACAGGTAATTTTAAAATGCCATTTGTCCTAATCTATAATGCAAATGCCATGACATAATTATTTTATTGTCTAAAAATTACAAGAAAGAACTTGTCCTACATTCACGAGAGCAATGTTTATCACGCAATAAACGGCATCAAAGTACGAAAATTACCATAAACATCACTGGAAAATACTTTCTTCTCTAATTTTTTACTTAGTGACGTCAACGCAAAAGTCACCAAGTTCTAACCAGAGGTATAATACTATGTTGTATTTCATCTAACTTAAGTATAATAAGTTTACGTTTATCTATATAAAATTTTTATTGAATTAGGATGAAAAACGTGTGTACAAAATGCTAAGAAGCTCCTGGAGCTTTCGAACACTTCTATTTGGGACAGAAATAGGAGAGTACCCACACAACTCATTGGCGAACAAGGAGTCTGCCACCTTTAAAAACATTACAAACAACGAACACAATGCATTTAAACTCTGGAATTCTTCTTCTTCAATAAATTACATAGTTACCAACCTCCAATTAAAGTCCAAGAGTAAAAATTGCAGGAATAAATAAAATTATATTTGAACGCAGCAATAATCTAAAAAATACGAGGGTCCTATAAAAACGCAGACTGCTTCGACGAGGCAGTCGCAATCTCGTAAAATGGCCGACAAAATGCGTTCCTGCCGCATCATTAACCATGCGGCGCTTTCTAGACGAACAGTAGTCGCATCTGAACTGTAGTAACTTTTTTTTCAATTTTACGAGAGGATCGTGAAAAATAATAATCAATTATATTTAAAAATCTACTTTTAAAAAAAACAAACAAACATAAATTTTACGAAATATATTGACACACTAAAATTAAGTGTAGTTGAGTAGTTTCGGTAAAATTTTCTGTTCATCAGGTTGCGATACGTTTTCAAAGAAGCAGTTGTACCTCTTTTGTTTATCTTTCTATCATGAGTGATCTATGAACCGCCCAAGAGAGGTTCGGATCTCGTCTCTGACGGTGAACGATACAAGCAAGTTCACCGTATGCCATACATTTGCCAGTAGCACATAAACTGTGATGGACGGCTTCGTTAAGATAGATAAATTTCGCGTTTCCCAGTACCAAAAGCTGCCGTCCGGCCATCGATATGCATATCTGATATATGAAAAAATTATTCATATCATTACGACATAATATCGCATGGATCTAAATCCGACTTCACCGATATCTAGGGAACAAGATGGACAAGTTCCTTAGGGCCTGAAGTTTATTTTACAATATCGAGTATTATTATTGGAATCACTCCTCGAGGCTTTTTGGTCCAAATGGTTATAACATTTAGCTAATGAGTACTGTACATACTAAACAAATAGTAACATGCCACGTGTTTAACTAATGACGTGTTGCGACACTAGAAATTCTATAGTTAAGTCGTAATTAGAAGATCTTGAATGTTTAGATCGTAAACTATGGGTATATTTTAATATTAGGTCCAAAAATACATTATGAAAATACATTTGATGATAATAATATTTGGGCCATTTTTAATAATTAACAGAATTTAGGGAAGAACATAACATGCAAGAGGGAGGTATTAGTGTTTGTTCTAAGAACAATTTAAATATTGCTACATATAATCCAGGGCACGTGTCATCATAAGTGCTCTAGTTTCAAAGCGAGCGAACCTCTTCAATTGAAGGCTAGATGCGACGAGAAAATGAACTAGGCGAAATGATGTCGCTTGTTCTACCCCGCAGATAAACATTTATATCTTTGTATATTGCCAAGCTTTGCCGTGTACTAACCGCGTTGAAATAACTGCCTCCTTTTTTGCGCAAATGTTGAAAGAATTTGTCTCAAAAAAGGGAAAGATATTACCTCGAGGAGTTCCATAAATGGCGGATTAACCATCCAATAAAATGGAACAATAAACAGAACGACGGGCAGCTTCTTTTTACCTACCAAACGTGGCGATTATGAGGAATCATCCTGTAATAATTTTGTGGAGAAAGCTGTTTCAATTTCGCGCGAATCGCTGTAATAGTCTACAGGAGTCCATTCGTTCGCAATTACCACCCTACCATTTAATCTGCCACGTATTACCGTTAAAATACGATCGCGTGCGAAGACACGATCCATCTAATCTTAGCACTTGCACCGTAAGGGCCACGTCGACGAAACTGCAAGTTAATCGTCGTATATGAGAGCAATGCGTCATCAGAAATCCCAAGTGAGTCGTAGAAAATGATAACGCAGACATATACGACATGCGATACTTCTGATAGTTAACAGATCATTTCGTTATACCATATTTTTTTTTCGAACATCTACCTCACTTGCAACAGCTGCACACTGCTCATCGATTTATGTCATTTTGCACGTATTTTTCTAATACTCGTACATATAATACGAGTATAAGTTCCTTTTCTATGCTCGTACCTTAAGCGGACGACACGTGTTTTCGTAACTCTGCAGAGATTGCCAGAGTAATCACAATAGGTTCACAGCAGTGAAAATATATTATAAAGCTTAGCGATTTTTTATTTTTAACTTTGCTTAAAAAAATTTGTTCTTTTTATATAAGTCTGTAATTATATATATTGGATATGTTTCACTACTGCTGAACATAAGATACGTTTTTTGTCCGCTTTTGGAAAGTATCATTCGTGATGACCAGCGAACCTTTATCTCTATTTTTGTAATTTTGCAATGTCAGTTAAAAAACACACTGCGATATATTTCATCTTGGTGAAATAGGGGAATAGACTGCCCAGAATTATTGCAAATTTAATATAACTAGACTATAAAAAAAATATGCACCATACGTGGTTAGCACATCCGAGCGTTATTTAGGACATCACTAAACTATGACATCTATGTAATTTCTTCTCTAAATAAATAAATATCAGCAACACCATCTATAATTTAAGGAATTTCTCTTTTTTCAAGTCAGTTAACAATTTGATTATTATGATAAAATATTATTCGTGAGTCTTGTGTATATGCAACAAGCTTGTTCATGGTGCATGTCGTGGCAATCCATACTTAAGATAAAATTTTATTTTAATCATAGGATAGAAGTTATGGTATTAACATGAAATATATTATGTTAAAAAATAAAACGTACCTGCACAAGATAATCTACAACTAAAATATACACACAAGTTAATATTTTTATTTACCCCAATAATATACTGCTCTTGCAAAATAATATAGACAGGGGTTGTTAGTAAGTTTAAATATATATATAGGTACTGCAAAAATCCGAAATCACCTAAAATCATGGACCATAAATATAATCGTTGGTACCTTATAAACTCAAAACCTAAATATTTGTCAGTTCGTGGTATCACGTCGCCCGAAAAAATCCGAAATCACCTAAAATCATGGACCATAAATATAATCGATGGTACCTTATAAACTCAAAACCTAAATATTTGTCAGTTCGTGGTATCACGTCGCCCCGCAAAGGATCACCGATGGCAGTGAACATTTTAATCTATGCTCTCGCTTACGGAGGTCGTAATATCTCTATGTACTTAAGTAAATTACTTGCATAAATCATATTTAAACGTGACGAACGGCGTCCCTCTCTTGGCTATACAAAATGGTCGATTAACAACTCTTACGTAAACGTCATTAAGTCCAAATTCATAAAAATAATGTTTTCTACAAAAAACGTGTTTTTTTTATCTAAATAAGGTTTTTATTTTTATTATGATTGACTTTCATAAAAAGTCAAGAAAGGAAAAATTGTATCTAATCTTAGAAAACAGCATTTAACAAATAAGTAAAATGTTTGCAATTTTTCTTCCAGCGTTGCTGGCCATTAAGGGACCCCTTCCACAATCTTTCACGCTGTTTTGCTTCCTTCCTCCAGATGTACTCGTTCATCTTCCTAAGGACTTCTTATATGCAGTCAAACCATCGTATTTTTGACCCGACTCTCGGTTGCGTTTTGTTTCAGCGTCCACCTGGTCATAATATTTGTGATCCTGTTTTCTGACATCATTTCCAGGGCTCATATTCGCTATGCCACAAAAAAGATTTAATGTGGCAAAGCGAATAACGTGTGATAACAATAGCGCTATTGGTAACTAGCTCGTGGTTCATCCGGGAACGGTAGCTATTGCCCACTATTCTCAATTTATTTATTTAGTTTTACGAATGCTTAAGGTGCTAACACCAACCAATCACCGAATGTGGCGACTGGTTATGTCGGGATTAACATTGAAGATATTGGACCGACTAAAACCCCACGGTAGATACGCTGTTAGCCCGGTGGTCCTTCCAGCTTCGGCGGTAGAGACTCGCGAGCAGAAGGCTCACGGACCGAAGATTTGTCTTTAAACTGTGTTTGTGCCTCTTCCCATTTTATTCGCACTGAAACACTAAGATTCGACGAAAATCTGGCTAAAATTGGATATTAAGCAGCTGACGGTTTTTGATTAAATAATTAGCGCTTCAGAGGGTTGAGGAGCCAGGAAGGGCCCGCCACGCTGCTCCAGTGCGCGTTGACGGGCTTCACATATCCTCGAAATAACATTTTTATTATTTCTCAGAAATGCAGGTTTCCTCACGATGTTTTCCTTCACCGCTGAGCACGTGGTAAATACAGCACTTAAAATTGCTAGTAACAATTTTTGTGGTGCCGGCACTGGGAAAAGTAAGACTGAATATTTACTTTAGAAACTTAACACGTCGAGAATGAAGGTCGCATAAAACCGTGGAAGATATCAGTTTCGTTGGTTGAACGTAGTGAAGGACAAAGAATATGGTATATCCATAGTCTTTGACTATTAAAGAAATTGAAAATCGTTGAACTTAATTTTATTTTTAATAGTAAAGAGGCAAAACGAGCAAGCGGTTCACCTGATGTTAAGTGATCACTATGCCCACGAAACGCAACACCAGAGAGGCTGCAGAAAAGCAAGAAGCTATAAAGAGATTCTTTTTAGCGGTAAACGTACAAACCTGTGTCTTTTCGGGATGTACTAGATTATGTCAGACTAGAGCTGGGTGTTAATTATAGACTCCTTTATTTTAGATAACTGGAGAGTGATAGCCTGAATTTGGGAGTTGGCCTCCGGTTACCTTACTCATATCACGCCGGTATTCTCCGAGGCTGTGGTACTACCCAGTCGAAAAACTTATTCGTCTTCTAGGTCTACTTCGTCAATATTTTCTAAAGTATTTAGTCTAAGTGTTTCTAAAGTAGTCAATTACCGTCTATTTCCACGTAACATTTTATTTATTTATTTATACTTATACATACACTTATCTATATATATTGTATGAATAAGCGTATGAATGTTTAAATTAAAGTGTATGCAGTGAAGTTTAAATAAATAAATATGAAGCGCCTTATATTTCTCTAACTGCAAAACGTATTTAGGAGCTTATTGCATTTAAGTGCATAATACTGTCTTTAAATTGAAAATGAATCTTAAATGGACAATGTATAACATAAACTTATATTTTAACCGTTTATTTGAACTGTACTTTAATCTATATTGAGATAAAATATACGTCCCACTTCAAATTATTACTATACCCAGGTACTAATATTAAAATGTTTACAATTGGCGTCAAGGTAAATGGATAAATTGTATTAAAAAACGTTATAATATACGAGTATATTCATTTTATTACGTAGCTAATTAATTGTATCTGATAAATTCAATTTCTCAGATTTGCAAAATTTTAAATTACTTTTGATATTGTTAGTAATCAATGAGATTTATTCTAGGCAATATTTACTTCCAATTAAACAAATAAATGAAAAATAGCTCGTTATTCCGCGTTTGAAAATTTAAATTTAAATTATATTATAACATAGTACCGTGTGGCGTATTAGTGTAAGAATCTGCCTCCCCCTTAGGAAAGGGACAATCCATTGATTTCGTAAGGCGCGGCCATAGGAAAATCCTTGAAAATTGCAATGTTTACCGACAGATGGCGGGATAACCATCTCGAAATATTTCAAACCAAAATTAAGCAGACCGATGACGGGCCGTGTCTCCGTTGTGGGGTGTCTGGTAGTGCGATCTCCAATCCGCTTGACGCGCGTCGCGATTATGGAAAGACCGTCTTATGGGAGAGATCTTTGTCCTATATGGATTATCTATTTACGGGCGGTTAAAGTAAGATAGAGGAGGGATTACACATGTGCATAGAAAGAAGCAGAAATAATTTGAGTATTCTTGCAAAGAAAGAACGGAAGCCATCTAGAACCATACAGTCTTATTATTATTGGTTTGTGTTTTTTAATACTATAACATCTAACAGCCAGTTCCCAAACCCCTCCGAACTTCCTGAGCAGCTAAAATAAAAAAACCATTATATTCTCAAATGCTAAACTTGTTCGACACGATGCAAGCTGCTTCTTCCCACAGGGAAGTTCATAAAACATTTCAGCCGAAGATTTATACCCACCCTTATCTGAAAATACGTGTGTACACTCCATTGAGATTAGATATTCATGTTGTACACCTGATACTTTAAGGGAGTTTGACAATGGAATTGAAAATTTTAATACCTTGTCTATATAAAAAGATCTAAATAGAAAGTTCAAAATAATGAAAACATTCAACTGTGAGCGACTCGCCCTCTAACTATCTATTTCTTTTCTTTTATAACAAAATAAACATTTTTAATAAAAATAAATATTTGCAGCTTAACAGTTTTAAAGACTATTCGAAAAAAACATTTTTTTCTTTCATCGATCGAGCGACAACAGCGTGAAGGGTGAAGCAGAAAATTTGAGAATAAATATTTCCTATACACATTTGTTAATAAAAATAATATTAAAATAAATTATGATTGTAAATAACGTTCAATCGTTAAAGTCAACAACTTAAATCGATTTTTCTATAATTCTATAAAAAAAAAAAAAAAAACATTTTAGTGTGTACATAAAAGAAACTTAAAAAAAGTCTTCGCTAGTATTTCATTCAGGCGTATGCTCTGACGAGCTCTGACTAAGGAAGCCATTCTACAATAAAGGAAGGTCAAAGACAATCCATCTATAAATAGAAAAACTGCACAAAAGAAGCCGCTGCGGTTCTTTCTTGTTACATACGTGTGATACTTGCTCTTAGCTAAGCATATAATATAGTATAGGTATTCTGTATACTTTGTTTAGAAATACAGAAAGCACAGTAATATTCTTTTTTACAATACATCACAATGTTTCACAACAAACGATTTACAAAAATATTCAAATGATCTTGACAGATAAAATTATGACTAATTAAATTATTGATAAATTACATATCTAACATTAGAAAGTAGCACTTTCGTTACAGTAGCGGACGCCGAAAAAAAATAATTTAAACAACACATAACTTTCTCTTTTTTTTTTTTTTTTTAAAAAAACGTTACCTTCCGCTGTAGGAGTCGCGGAGGCAGTTTACATACATGAATTGCACATGGACAAACACCCAGACCGGGAACTATTCTTTTTAGTCCATACAAATACTAGTTCCGTGCGGGAATCGAACCCGAGACCCACAGCGCCGCAGCTAAACGCTTAGCCACTACGCCACCGAGCCGTCATACTTTGTAACAATATAAATTGTATTGTTATTTGGAGTCATATTGGGACTCTAGAAGCGATATTATTTTACGATATTAAGCGATATTAATTAGTTTTAAATTTCTTAATTTTGTACTTACGAGTACAAGGTTAATAAAAAAAATTTTCATACAGTTTCTTCGAACAAATGTCAATGCAGTTTAATTGTTTATTGTTCTTCCTATAGCGTGACACACGAGCTAATAGTCCACCTGATGGTAAATAACTATTGCAGTAAATGAGCACCTGCAAACAACTTCAATAAAAGTCGGATACTGTGCGCTGTTACCACTGAGCACTAAGTTGGAATGCCCATGGCTCTCTATACCCTTCAAACGGAAATACAACAGTGGTTGCACTGTTGATTAGCGACTGAAATATGTAAAAGGGTACCATCGGGTGTACCATCTACCCAGCCGCCAAAAATGCATTTCTTTGATAGTCCAGAATTTATTTTTAGTTTTATATTCAATATTTTCGAAAACCATGAATAGCGTGCTAATATGTAGAAGGACTACCGTGCATGCATGCCAGTATATATTTGAAGAGCAGTGAAACTAATGCACTTATAGAGTATACCAGCGTTGTGCAATGTACTGAAATTTGCAAATAATCGTTTTTGGTGCCTCAGTAGCACAGTCAGTACTGTCCTTGTGAACCTTGGTCTGCTTACTGATAATGCAGTTTATACTAATCTTTGCCAGGTTGTGCCTGAACCTGCTTTCCTTTCCGTTCCGCAGGGCTCGGTTCTTTCGCCTACCCTCTACACGCTCTACACGAGAGATGTTCCAAAAATTAATAAAGCTGAAATTGCGCTTTATACCGACAACTCCATCCTATACGCTTCAGATACCATACAAGCCACAGCCAACGAATTAAGCGATTGGTTTAAGACATGGAGAAAAGATGTCAACCCAGAAAAATGCAAGGCAGTCCTCCAATATCGGATTTCGGGGGAATTCGGAAGTGAAATACCTAGGTGTCACCCTTGACAACCGTTTCACTAAGTATATCAGAAACGTAAGTAATAAAGCGGGCTTTACATCCGTTCGCCAATACTACCTTACGAACAATTGAAAAAAATATCATGTAGACATAAAACATTATTATACATAAGTTACATAGGCCCCTTGTGTCCTATGCAAGCGTAGTATTCGCACATGTCTCTAATTCTCGACTGCATTCACTTCAAGTGATACAAAATCTCTTCATGCGCTGAGCAACCGGTGCTCCTTATTACATGCGGAATGCAGATTTGCACCGCGATCTAAATCAGCCCACTCTGGCGGCCCATTATGAACAAATATCCATAAGATATTTGTAAAGTTAAATGATTCACCCTAACCCGTTAGTGGCGGCGCTGGGAAATTGTACACGAGAGATGACAAAAGACGTCTTAGAAATGTCATCATCGACGAAGATGACATCAACAACACTCGCACACATTTACACGCACAGTTTACAGACAGCTCGCATGTCGCATACAGCTCTTCCATACCGAGTCGCACATCGTACTACGCGCGTCACAGATTCGTGCCCTACACGAGATTTACTCGTGTGCAAGGGCTTTTCTAATATTTCGATCCAAGTTCTACCTTCTGCGGTGGCAACCCGAGCCGAGGTTTTACTTCCTTAAGAGGGCTTCCCTTCGGTTGTAGTCAGCTCCCCCTAGTATTTGTTGAAAGTCTTTCTTTCGTTAACAGAGAGGCAGAGCGTCGCACCATCGATACTCATCATGATTCCGACATGACCAGTCACCGTCTTCGGTGATTTGTAGATGTTAGAGTAAAATTTAATAAAAATATATATAAACTCATCTCATCCAAAAAAATGGCAGGCCCATAGAATACATGTCGCTAATATTTTTTTAAGCTTTTTAGTGTTACATAACAAAAATATGTTATATACATATTTTTGATATGTAACACTATATGTATTGGAAGTGAATCACAAACATAAGGTGAACAAACACCCAATCCCGGAACGAAGTTGTAGTTCATACAAATACTGATCGCGTGCTTAAATTGAAGCCACCACTCGCAGGTCAGCAGCTAAAGGCTTAGCTGTTAAATCGTACGACGAAGTAACGAATACTAAGCCGTCGAATTACAATTGAAATTCTAATTACAATTTCAGTTTGAAACTATTATTGAAAATGCACGGATAAATCTGGTAAGCTCGTCGAAATTATCAAGAGATATAAATTTATCAATATTTTAAAATTATTGGCCGTTTATTGTCTATTCCTTTCTGTCGTGTTATTTGCAAAACAATAGCAAGGTAAGACCGTTGGCTCCAAGTTTCTGCACAATGAGAACCCACTGTAACCACTGCGAAATTAATTAGCACGCTTCTGTACTCGAGGGCTACTGATTAGCGGTCAAAGGATTTTGCATGCAGCCAGTCTTGATGCCCTAAAGCTTCTCAAAGTTTCACGACTTTGTGGTTACAAACACGATCTAAGACAATAAGCAACAACCAACAAGACGATTCGAGATTGTTATGTAATAATATGTACATATATATATATATATATATAAATTTTAATTTTGAATTTTCAATGTACATATATATGTACATTAAAAATTCAAAATTAAAATTTCTTGGAATATTGTTAATAATGAAACGGAGTTGTTAAGGGTAAGTTAGGATAGTTGATAAGGCGACTACCTATTCAATTTTAACAATAAAATTATTACAACCGATCAAGAGATTGCAGAAGTGTTTGAGAAGTTCTTCTAAGATTCCAACATTGGCCAAGATATTTAGAACAAAACATAAGAGCTAGTAACAATTTTTTCTAATTTCAGACTGCTGATTCAAAAGACATTGTAAAAATGTTTAACTCTATTGAAATTAAGAAAACAGAAAAGTATAGAATCTGGTGTATTTCCTGATTAAACAAAACATTACAAAGTCATACCTTTATTTAAATCTGTTAGTAGATTGGACTACACTATCTTTAGACCCAATTTCTGTATCAACGGCTAATATCCTAAAACGATGATAGGTTTTCCACCAATCACTGGATGGAATGAAAGTTTCAAAATGTGTAATTTAGATTTATTGTCGTGGGAGCTTACATATTACTCCACTAAAATTTTTGTTAACTTGATATAATTCTACATTTCTGAATCTACAATACTGCTCGCTGATAATACAGATTATTTTTACTTTTACAGATTAACCTGCTTAGAAATTTTGACTACTGAACTGTCTCTTCATGCCCCATTCGAGCAGCAGTAAAAGACATCACTTGGCTCTATCACGTACAATGTGTATTGGATTGCAACACAAATGAATAAAATTTTACTTCTCGATAAAATAATAGATGAACTTTTATTATATCATTACATCCAAAACATACTGTCTGATAGCTGGTTGAAGGTTCATTAACGATACCGATAGATCGGATGGAGGCTGCGGCCGGTTGCTATTTCTTTTTAAATTTTCAGGTTTATTTCTACAGATGCACTATATTGTGTTGTAGCTGTGAACAGAGGCGTAGTTTAGCATTGGGATGCAAGGCCCTGGCCTCTGTCTCTGCCTGACGGTAAAATTTTATAAAGGCTGAATTTCAAAAGCGAATTTCACTAATTTTAAAACAGAATTTTCCGTAGATTGTAGAACATATTTTTAGAGCCTTTTCTAACCTCTACAATGGAATTTCAATTGCTACAAGACGCTGAGAAACAACAGAGAGCTTGTTTGTTTATTGAAGTACCTTATATTGGTTCAAAAAAATGCAAAATTTCTTTAAAAAATATTAGTATTATAACAATAAACTATAGAAAAGTTACAAGAATGTACTAACATAACGCGTCAATGAAACAAACATACGAATTTTAAGAAAAAATCAAGCCTTGTGGTCAAATTAAAATAAAATAGCAAGGCATAAATAAAGAACTGTTCGGCCAAGATCTCCTCTAATCATTGAGAATATTTTTTGGAGCCCGGAAGAGTTCGCTTCGGATCTCCATTTCTTAGCAATTGGCCGATTTCACATCAACTCCTCAAAGTTACTCAGACATGCAGGTTTTCTCACGATGTTGATCTTCACCGTAGATCAGGTAGTGAATTCAGCACTTAAATTGCAATTAACAATTCTAGTTGTTGATGGAATTCGAACCCAGCGCACTAACATACATATGTGAATTACAGCAAGCGTGCTAACCCTTGAGTTACTACGGCTATAGGGCGTGGACGTATATTAACCCATAACTTATTGTAAAACATTAGTACGTCCTGATGCACTCAAATAATAGTAAAACAGGGACATTTCAACGAAATAACGCCACGTCCGCACCCTCGGAGTGACCTCACGCGTCGTCCGCCATAAATATCTCGTTACACCCGCTGGACCCAGTGTAACGCAAAAAATACGTGCCATTCTTTGTCGAATGTCGATCCATAAAAAATGCTATTTAGGTGACAACAGCGTGTAAATTGTAAACAATGTCATGTAAAAAGTGTACTGTAATAAAAATGAAACGCGTTTTATAGCATTATTTTACACCGTCGAGGCAATTGTATAAATTTGTAAATTGTTTACGGTAAATTATTATAATACTAGTTATATTTTAGCATCATGATTAATACTTAAGCGCATTAAAATTCTAATATTATTCGAATGTATGTTTTTCCACAAATTTTTGGCATCTGTAATATTTGTCTTACTTTGCGAAATAAAAATAGTCGCCTACCGTGGCATTTCATTCTACTTAGACGGTAATTACAAAAAAAAGTATGTTATATAGTATATTCCACACAGACGGATGGCTATATAAGTATATACAGAAAGGTGTAATTCACCGCAATATGAATTAGTATGTATTTTGTACCAGATTTATTATAACGTTCCCTAATAACGCAGACGTTGACCGATGTACCACGTAATTGTCGAGCGGGACACTCAATCATTTTGAGGATATCGTCCGTGATACTTCTCATATTGCCCGTTAATAATCAACAAAACCGTGTAATGAGGTCAGATGTCTCAGGGTAAGAATATCCGTTGACTGTAACGGGTTTATCGCATATTGCAATAAATTAAGTACATGAGACCAATATTTGTCACAGTAAAACAAGTAGTCAGAGCTAAAGCTTTAAAGCATTCCTTCTACTTAATATTTCGTATTTAATTATTGACCACTTTGTTAAGAAATCTGTGATATTTAATAAAAATTCTTTATTCTTCAACGTAAAAAGATATTTTCTTTGTTTCTACTAATTTTAATCCAGAAGTTTCAATTATGTTATAATAATTATATAAAAGTAAGGGACAACATACTAACTTTATATCTAAATTTCATCTGCACGTATTACATCCTTCTGCCCAACGGAAGAGGCTCTGGTGGCCGACTGATGGTGGAAAATCCATCCCAAATGCTCAACCTAAACCTCACAAACATTTGGTTTTTATGGGAAAGGCGGCAAATGAGCAATTGGTTCAGCATGGTAAGTGATTACCGTCGCCCACTTATATCAGCAACACCAGAGGAGCTGAAGGTGCATTGCTGACCTTTAAGGATATTTGGGGGAGGAAGGATGGGGAGGTATGGGCAAAGGAGAGAGTGGGCCTCCGGTTACTCACGCACCTTTCTGTAAACCGAAGGTACTCGCATATTGGGGCTACGTTCAACAGTGGACTTATAATAGGCCTATAGTACATGAGACCAATATTTGTCACAGTAAAACAAGTAAATAAGGGCTTTACCGAAGGTACCCGTATATTGGGGCTACGTTCAACAGTGGACTTATAATAGGCCTATAGTACATGAGACCAATATTTGTCACAGTAAAACAAGTAAATAAGGGCTTTACCGAAGGTACCCGTATATTGGGGCTACGTTCAACAGTGGGCTTATCATAGTCCCAGAGTACATGAGACCAATATTTGTCACAGTAAAACAAGTAAATAAGGGCTTTACCGAAGGTACCCGTATATTGGGGCTACGTTCAACAGTGGGCTTATCATAGTCCCAGAGTACATGAGACCAATATTTGTCACAGTAAAACAAGTAAATAAGGGCTTTACCGAAGGTACCCGTATATTGGGGCTACGTTCAACAGTGGGCTTATCATAGTCCCAGAGTACATGAGACCAATATTTGTCACAGTAAAACAAGTAAATAAGGGCTTTACCGAAGGTACCCGTATATTGGGGCTACGTTCAACAGTGGACTTATAATAGGCCTATAGTACATGAGACCAATATTTGTCACAGTAAAACAAGTAAATAAGGGCTTTACCGAAGGTACCCGTATATTGGGGCTACGTTCAACAGTGGGCTTATCATAGTCCCAGAGTACATGAGACCAATATTTGTCACAGTAAAACAAGTAAATAAGGGCTTTACCGAAGGTACCCGTAAATTGAGGCTACGTTCAACAGTGGACTTACAATAGTCCCACAGTTGCACTAAAGCCACCTCAAGTTCTCAAGGTTTTGGAGTGGGGTAGAGTGCGCCACTCTACTCCAATGCGAGTTAACTTCTCGTGTTTCTGACAGGAAATGTACGTACATGCTACTACTTTACTTTTTATCATTCGTACATTACTATTTCTCTTCATAATAATACATTACTCATAAATGTAAGCTGTGGTTAACGGTTTTGGTAGTAAAATTTTTTTTTACCAGATTAAATTCCAAAACGGTACTAACTTCTTCGAATATATATTTTAAAGGAAGACTATATTATACCATTTGCCGAAGAGCATAAAGACGAACGGTTCGTAGTGCCATCGCGCGGTGCGATTTCTAAAAGAATTGTAACCGCGAGTGGTCGTAAGAAGTGGGGATAAGAGGGCGCTCAGACAAACAATCATTCATGTTAAGATATATATCTTTGCTTTAGATACAATAAAGTATTGTCAAAATAATAAAATTTTTTGGAATTAATTAATAAAAATTCTTTATTCTTCAACGTAAAAAAGATATTTTCTTTGTTTCTACTAATTTTAATCCAGAAGTTTCAATTATGTTATAATAATTATATAAAAAGTAAGGGACAACATACTAACTTTATATCTAAATTTCATCTGCAAGTATTACATCCTTCTGCCCAACGGAAGAGGCTCTGGTGGCCGACTGATCCATCCATCCCAAATGCTCAACCTAAAGCTCACAAACATTTGGTTTTTATTGGAAAGGCGGCAAATGAGCAATTGGTTCAGCATGGTAAGGGATTACCGCCCATGTACATTTGCAACACCAGAGGTGCTCCAGGTGCATTACCAGCCTTTAAGGGTAATTGGAAGATGGATGGGAGTCCTGGAGTCCGAGGTGAGTGAGTAAAAAAGAGAAAAAAAAGAGGATATAACTAGTTTCTGCTCCGATAAAAGAACCTCATTTAACGCAATTGACAGACGAAATTTTAATTCTTACGTCAAATAATTTTCACTCATTGATTTATTCATTAATATTCCGTGCATGGTATACCAGATTTAGTGGGCACTTGGGGGAAATACCTATTTTCAGCAGCGAAAATAAATTGGTAATGAAGAATTATATGATAAAGTAAATTGAGTTCAATATTTGTTGATAAAAGAAACGAAAAATATGCGGCTTAAGTATTTATTTAAAACTGCCACGTCCCTCAGTTACTTCGTATTTCTGGCCTGTCGATATTTGTAGTTGTCAGATAAAATCAGACAGCATCGGCTCGAAGTTCTGAAGAACTCATTATGCCAAGGTGACTTGAGAAGCGAATTAATAACCTTGAGGTAACTTTATTATTATGAAGTGTTCGTTCAGCAATTAACATTTTCACATCTATCTATTACCTAGAAATAAAATAAAACAAATTCGCATTACGCTATTTTGTGGCTAATATAGTAACCAAACAGAAAATTTCCGAGACTTCCTTAAAGAATGAGATATTTTTCTGCTGCAGTATGAGAGTACTGAAATTAATCTAGTATCCATTTCAATGAACTTTTAAATTCTTCCACATTTATTGTAGTAAGCCCTCCTAGACTACTAAGATGAAATTCGTCATTACTTCAAATTCTTAAATCTCCATAACCAACGTTTAGTTTTGTCATAAGAAAGCACGCCTTTGCCAACCATTATGGTTTGGCAGCGATTCGACTTAAGCGCTTTTCGTTAAGTAGGAGCAGTCTATGTCCTCTAACTAACGAATTCTCAGTTATTGAATATATTGCTAGTATTTCCTTTTCTAATTAAAAATGTTGGTGGTACCGATGGATTAGGAGATGACACGTGACCACTCCTAAGCTCCTACTCTTGATTGTGAACCGTGTTCATATTAACTTGTTCAGCTGGCTGAGAAGGAAAAAGCGTGGCCAACCCTTAAACTGAAGGATAAAACCGCCACTATCTGATTGTCCAAAAAACACTTCTCGAGAAATGGATGACATGTCTTCAGTCTTATTTTCATTATTCATATTACAGAGAAATAAAAATGTCATCGTTGCGTCAAATCATAACAATCGTTATTATTTTAAGCTAGAAACCAATAAAGCTTTCTTTCCATTTATCTTTTCTCTTATTTAAATATATCTATAGTAATATGAAGCAGACAGCAGAAAGATATTTTTTATTCAAATTTTTGTCTAGAGGGGAAACGAACCTGTCCTCTCCGCCGAGCTCCAATTGAAAACTCACCTGAAACAATCGAACACGTCTCTGAATATTCAACAAGCTTTTAGTCAAAGTTTATTAAAAGCAGTGGTTGAAATACTTTTAATTCTGTCTTAAAGAACCTTCATTAAGTTTTGGAGACAGACTTTTTCAAACGGAATGAGAAAATGAAGTTACTTCATTATTACTAGTGCAGTGTTGTGTCGGCGTATCTGTCATAAAAGTCGTTTTATTTATTATTGGATGGGTTTAACTAACGACGAACTAACAGTCAACCTGATGGTAAGTGGCTACTGAAGACCACGGGCACCTGCCAACAACTTCAATCGAAGGAGGTTACTGATGAGTTGTCACTCTTGCGGACTGAGATGGAAAGACTCACAATCTATAATTATACTGGCTCAGTATAACCAATCAAACCGGAGTGCAACAGTGGGTGCACTGATGATTGGAGTAGAAATAGAAAAGAGGGTGATACCTACGCTAGTAAAAGGTTAAGATAAAGGGAAATGCTAGAAAATACGGGGGTGATCTGCCTTCTGGTAATTAGGCTCCCGAGATGGTACACTTGGTTGGTTAAACTGTTCGCGCTCACATAAAGAAGTTGAAGGTCTCCGATGGTGTTATGGTACAGTGTCAAATTGTAAATGTACCACAAAAGCTCCGATATATGGTGGCACGACAAACACCGCGGTGCATTTCTTGTTAGGGAGCATAACCTTCCGTTGATCTCACGACATGTTTTTCCTGAATGAAGCCCAGAATAAATGCCTTTCTTTGGATCGCATGAATGTAAGAGGCGAAGGTCAATGGACTACGTAACGTGTCTCCTACGTATCTGACGCTCCATTCCCTGGGGATGGGGCGGCAAAATAGGGTGATTATTCTTAATGACTTACTTTTGTCTTTTTAAACGATTTGACCCCTCAGCCATACAAGATAAGAAGATACAGAGACTCTTTTTAAGATGCACTCCGTTTCTCAATTTTAGGTCTGGTCGTCGAGGCAGTAAGCAACGGTTTGATAAAATCGATATGGAAAGAATGAAGCCTTAGGCGCTGTATCAAATAGTAGAAAGTATGTCGGGACTGGCTGTTAAAAAATAAAAAGATCTTTGCAATATAAGATATAACATTTAAATTTAGGATTAGAAAATATTATTTATTTATCCCTTCGTGCGTCATATCATATTTATGGAAAATATTACATTTTGCATACTAGTATTATGTTACTTAAAAACCCGTTTATGCAATATTTCTATTATACTATACTGTACTTTACTACAATACACAATACTAGTAATTTACCTAGTAATCTCGGTTAAAAAAATTGTAAGGTAATGCTTATTTGAATACCCATGCAATATGATTGGATACAGTAAAGTCTCCATAGAAGATCAATAATTTATTAATGTACAATCTGAAATTAAAATGAAATTTTCAAAAGCGATTATAAATCTAGACGCATAGTTCATGAGTACCATAAATTGGAAACTACACTTGGTAACAACGTTCGCAAGAAGTGAAATAACGCCAGCGATACGACGAATGAGTAAAACTGCGCTTGTCGAGTACTAGTAATAGTGTCATTTAGCAGTAATTATGTACTTAGTAGCAGCGTCGTTAAAAGATGTTGCAAAAAATAATCCCAAGAATTTTTATAACGGAGAGCGTTTAATGTAAATGCACCGCAGCAACAAAGATCACTTTATTATGAATCTCAGAGGATTTTTTGGCTTAGTACAGTACAACCACATTTAGACCCTTCATTCGGCCTGCATGTTCTCATAGGCAGCCAGCAAATACTTTATTCTAATTCCATTTTCTATTATAGCATCTTAAAATAAGAATTTTTCAGTTCAGTTTTATTATTTATTCAACGAAACAGATAAAATAAAAACGTTTTCTTTGTATTTCTTCTTCTCCTGCACCCTGCTAGTTAACTGACTTTCATTATAACTAATAAAAATTAACATAAAAAGTGTCTGGTCTGTCATAGTCAGGTTAAAATAATTCAAAATACATAAATGTTTAAAATAATGAGTCCGAAAAACAATTTTTATTCAGGTTATATTAAAACAATACGTAGCATTATCTTATGGTATTCACACAAAATTAAAAACTTTTATTATACGAACACAAAACAGCAAACACAAAAGAAGTTCTCGCCTTCTACCTACGATGTTTCAGAGACCACAATATATGCACATTATATATGCTCAGTAACAATATGTGGATAAAGGAGTAGAAGTGAAGTTAAATCACCGTGGCGGAAATATATCACAATCTATGTCTTCATTTTATACTATTTAAAGATTATTGCGTAAAGTATGTGTCAGAGCCAGGCTGCAGCACGAATGGGTCTGCAAATTGATCGTATTTGGACGTACCAAACTCTCACAAAATACAAGCGTAAAGCGGCAGCATGATGCTGTTCTATTTCGTATAGTGAGTTATTTTACCGGAGACCCATTTACAGGTAACGAGGTATTCCATCTTAGTAATCTGCATCTCAATTCTTAATCGTGGGTGCATCCTCCCCGCTGAGGCCCAAAGACCATTGCATCTAGCAAGGGTGGCCACTTACCATAAAGTGGACTGTGTGTATGTCTGTTACTCTTATTTGAATAAAAAAAAGTAATAAAAACCGGCTTTCACATTTTCTCTGTGAGCAAAACGATAACCTTTATGACTTAGTTAGGCCTGCGAATATTTTCCCTTCAAATCCGGATTATGGTATCATCTCGGGGAAATATATTCTGTTTTATTGTTGCTGACCGGACGTTTTTTTTAACAATAGCCGCTTAAGTTACTTCATGCATTAAATAAACTCGATTGATTTAGAGCTCATAATACATAATAATGTACCTAAATATAGATAGATATTGATAGATACTAGGTGGAATCTATTAAATAAATGAAGAAAAGAAGAATACAATCTCAACATAGGTGTATTGCTAAAGCGTAGATTGTACCAGAAGGCTATAGACAAAATCACTTGAATAAAATCATCGATTTATTAATTTAAAAATAATGATGTGGCACAAGTTAGATTTAGAGATTGAGAGAAAGTTTACCTAACTTAGGTAGAGATTTCGATCTATTAGCGATCTATTACCTCTGTCCAATAAAATAGTAGGTACCAAGTTCTACAAAACCATTCGCAACGTTTGACAGTGAAAACCTTTGTCTCATTATATTGTCCTTTATTCTAATAAAACATGAAAGACTATATTCATTACTTCTTAAGTAAAGAGGCGAATATTATTTTATCGAATCCGTGTCTTATATCTGCAAGTAGGCTATTGAGCAAGTAAAATATATTTTTTAAAGTTCTGTCGCTTAGCCAAATGGATTTCCGCAACCAACTTATAATTTCTACATGTGATAGAACGTGACAGGTGATAAGGCTCGATACCTGGGGAAATACGGTTATCAAACGACATATAGTCGCTTTTAAGTAAACCACTGTATTGAAAGAGGCGGCAGGTGTTCTTACGCCTTACGTTCTTACGCAGGTGTTGCCACATAACGTAAACTGCTAGCTCTAAATGGTATATCCATTATTTTTTAAAGAAAACATTTTTTTTATTTTTTATGTTCTTCAAAATAACAATAGAAAATTTTCACAAAATGAAAATAGGTCGCTTGGTCGTCTTCATCTTCATCGTCATTAAAAAGTCTATAAATGCGCCGGCGTCAAAACAGAGAAATCAATTCTAAAGAAGCTTCCATGTAATAGTCGGTTAAATATAAAAAACATAATAAATAAAAATAATAAGAAAACTTTTCCCATTTTGCAGTGCTCGTCGTGAAACGGTAATTTACCAAATTTTGATGGCCCTTCCCTAGACTTAACCAAAAACAACTCTACATCAAAGTGTTTAGATCACAAACTCTTATAACGTTAAGGCAACTAGTTCCCTTAGGTAAATCATGGAACGCGTCAACCTTAACATTCACTTTCCACTAACATCGCCACGAGAGTTTGGGAAGAGCAATCACTCAGTACGTAATCTCTTAGGATTTACTTCGTAGCGAGTTGCCGTCACACCCCACCGATAGTCAGCTCTTCCCTTTTTGTTTTTAAAAAAGACTGCGGCTTACAGATAAGGTGTGAAGACTCCCTCCGAAGATAGATACTATACGGACGTCGTTAATATTTAAATGTCTATCTACAACTAGTACAGAATCCGCTGTAAAATTTTAACGAACCGAAGAGGTCTACATTTTAAAGCAATTAAATTTTTAATGGCTCAAAATAAAAACGAGTCCACGAAACGAAAGAAAATTGTAATGCTCAACGTTTTCTGCTATCAAAGTTCCGCCAAAGCCGTTTACGTTACCCCTTGCATTTCGCACCTCAAAGAAGTCGCAAACTCGGTCGCCATGTTGCCATTTTGTTTTTGACACTTCACTTTAATCACTGCGTGAAAACATAAACAGTTGCATTCTCATCTCGAAAAGAGCAATATTTCACGCTAAAGCTTTGTGTAGTACGTAGAAATATATGCGAACACCTTTGTTGAAATGAACGGAAAACATTGCTTTCCTTCGTCGAGTACGGGAACCTAAAATCTTCAAAGTAGAACTTCACGTATCACCCTCGCCTATGTAATATTTTTATTATTTACTAAAATGCAGAAACATGCAAAGTATTATATCTATAATATAATAAGTAAGTAAAAAGTAAGCTATAATAAGTAACATATCATTCATTCTGAATAATGTACATTATGTAATTTGGACTAAATGATAAAGCGCAACTGTATCACGTGTAGATTCAGCCCATGAATATTAGCCGGTAATTTTAAAGTAAAAATTTTAAAATATTCGTCATAAATCAATGAATGGGGCGTAGATAAGGTCTTCATGGTTCATCCTTCTTTCGTACAGTGCTTAACGTGTCGCGATGAAATTCCATATATTTAACACTAATTTTTAACTCAATATTATAAATTGACACTGGATTCTTAAATGTTTATTTAGTTTTCACCAATCTAAAACAGTGGTTAGCAAAGTATGGCCTACGTATTAACTATTATCTAATCTGTAGTAAAGACCGCGTAACGTTTTTATGTGTCCAGTCTTACTCTATACACATCTATATAGTATGTACGAAGAATTGAAAACGACTAGATGTTCATAAGCGATTAAGATGTATATTATATTTTAACAATATTAAATTTACTTTGAACGTTCTTATGTAGGTAGCACATGCTTGGCTAAAGGACCTGTGGTAAAACCAGGCGCTCGCTTTATCTTACATACTGTACGCCTCGTTGATTTGGTTTCCGATGCTGATATCACTCAAGTTTGTATAAGCATAAGTTTATCACGTTCTTAGTGGTGAAGCAAAAGTTGTAGAAAAAACCTAATATCTAGGTGTAAATTAAAAAAAAACACTTTTTCTCTCTCATAACCCTCTCGAATATGAGAGGGCCAAAAGTCTTGCCCAGAGAGCAATTTATAGTTTACTTAACATTTTTAACAGTTCAGAGTTTCATTCTGGAATTAAACACTGATAACTCATAACATTCAAATTAATAATCGAAACATGTCTAAAGGTCCATTAGCAAGGTACCTATGTAAGATAAACAGCCATTAGTTAATCCAAGGGCGACCCCGCAATAACTCACCCGGGCAATATTGCTTATAGTCCTACCGCTTTAATGAAATTTAATTTGCATATTACAGAGATTTATTTACATCGAAGACAAAAAAAGTATTGGAAAGTAATAGCCCTACTTAGTACATTGGACAAGTTTCTTGAGGATCATCACAGAATTGAAATTTTCAAATTTCACGTTTTATATCTACATGTGCCTATTTTAGTCTACGGTTGAACTTATGCCTCTCCAGGAAAGCGGCAGTAAAAGGTGGCATACATCTCGTGCAGGGTTTGGCCATACCCACCACCCCGGGCAATCGGGTTGGTGAGTGCAGTGCCGGTATCCTCGCAATAGTGTTGCTTCTCTCGGTTACTAGTCAGAGGATTTTGATTTCAGATTCAAATTCGGATGGGTATTCTGACATCATTCGGTGACCAGGGGCTCGTTAGTTTGGCGGCAAGCTGTACCACTTGCAGGTGAGAATGGCATTTGGAGGAAGTTATTTAAAAGACAGCGAAAGTCTCTCAGATTTAATTTACAGTCATAATTATATCATACCGTGAGATAACGGCGTAATAAATACATCGTACAGCATCATACAACCTATGTTTGCCACACATATTGGGATTCGAACCCCGTACTCGGTATTAAAGAATTGAATCACATATATTATGTCAAATAATTCGTCATCACCGAGGGCATTGTGTATGTGCAGGTGGCACCATCTTTCGGCCACACCGCACTGTACCCGGACGTGCGCGATGGTGAACAGACGTCTGCACGTGGTGGTACCCCTCGTACTAATTGAAAATTTAACATATTTCGTGCCTTTTATTTACTTTGAAGGAATTCAGCGGAAAATAAAATCAAAATTTGAGAAATTCCTTTCTCCTATATCGCTGAGGCAGTTTATTTACAGTTTTAATTATTTACACACAAATATTTTGTCTCATGCGGGAACGTAGCCAAAAAAAAAATTTTTGCCGTGGGTATGATAAGAGCCTTAAAATGTAATGGCGATCTCTCGGAGCAAACCCAGCGACGAGACTCGTCATCCGTCACGTTCTATCCCCTAGAGAGGCGTAAAGTGGTATTTTGAAGCTCATGTGATTATATGAAAATCCGTAATCCTTGTATACCTCTATGTGGGAGTGTCCACGAATATTAATCTGTCCGTTGACAGTCGAAAATGAAAGAAAATTATCTTTATATTTTGACGTAAGAAATATAAACCGATTTTAGAACCACTAACCGCACGTCATTTTTTATACACGCCTTGGCTCTAAGTATAACAAATTATGTTCATACCTTGGCACTTCTGCCTACTTCGTCAGGCATTATTAAATTGTATTAGTAAATAGTTTACCAACAATTTATCGATATTCTTCTTTTCACAAATAGCCTCCGGTTATCTAGGAATTGGGTTATCTTTTTAGGAATTTCTTTTTATAGGAACTTATAGTCACGTAACGTGTTTAATTTTAAAATAATTTTAATTGGTTGGTAATTATATATGAACTTCCTTCTGTAACTGTAACTGTAATCTTTGAACACTAATAAAATTAATCCTCTTAGGATCTTAAAAAAGAAAGACCTTATAATAATCTGAAAAATCAAATCTCAACGTAGTGAATGTGATTCGCGTATTTTATCTTCAATTTAGAAATTCAGCATAGAGAGCTCATTAATATTACAGAAGACGAAACGGATTACTTTTTTATGTTTCGCTCTGTGCATTGTACCTACGAATAAGAACGCTCTCTAGAGGTCCTCATTAGATGTTATTCAATTGACGTACATTTCAAAATCTAAATAAATCAGGTCTTTGTAATTAGATTTATCTTAAAACATTTATATAGCAATTTTTTCTTAATTATAAGATGAAAACTTTCAATATTCATCTTCAAATATTATAATTCATAAGATAAATATTTGCCGTGTATTACAGGCGTAAGAATCTGTGATGCCTTTCTTCCCATAAGTGTCGTTAAAGGCGACTAGGAGAAAACCCTTAATCATCTCATGGAGCTAACACGGCCACAAAACTCACTACACGTGACATTCTATCTCCCGACGAGGTGATAAGTGGGTTGCGGAAGCCCGCTTGGCTATGCTGAGTATGCGAAATCGAAAGGCGTATTATGTGAGATCGAATACGTACCTTACCCCAATATACCTTCGAATCAGGAGACCGTGTGGGGTGCTCGTAGTAATGAGTTTTTCGAAACTTATCTACGATAATTATCGTAGACATGAACACGAAGACGGCGACAGGCTCACCACTTGTCACGTTATTCTAAATAAGCTCTTGTGAAAAGTGAGTAAAATGTGAGACGAGGTAAAAAGTGGAATGACTCAAATAAATTTCTAGTCCTCTGGCCACCCCATTATTAGGTATACGGAGAAAGGTAAGAGAGTAACGCGAGTCTGATTTTTTTTTTTAAAAATGTTTCCATGTAGCACTTATTATGTTTCAACGGTAAGTATCGAATATTCCGTATTCATTATAATTGCTTGTTGTGAATGTATAAATGTTTTCATATTTTTATCATTTTAGTATTTATAGTCGACGCAGAAAAAATTCATATTTCATATGCATTAGCAATGTTTCTATTATCGTAAAATATTTATGAACATAAGTTTAAAGTCTTTGTATGAAATACACTGGATACCAAGCATACCATCCGATAATTGACGACATATTTTATACAACAATACTACAAAATTCCTAAAATTGTTAGGTGACGTTAATGCTCCCATTCAAATATTTAATTGAGCTATTAAACTATTGTTCTATTGGGCCCCTCTTAAATCATAAGGGCATAATTCATTGCAGATCCCCTTTAGCTTAGTATGAGATCTTCCTTTCATTCAAATTTAATTTCGTTTTCACCCTCTCTCGTAACGTCTTTAAGAAGAGAATGACCGAATGACTTCGGCGTCGTGTAGACGGTTAAATGAAAGTTATTATTAGGTAGTAACTTCCGATTTATAATAATTTTGAAAATTCTTTTTAATGTCATCAAATTAGTTACACTTATTTATGTTGTATTTTCAAAAAAGGAATATTTGGTGACATATTTAAACAATAAGGCTTCAAATTTAATAACCTAGAAAATAAATAGAAAGGACGATCCACAACAAATAAATAAACGTAGTAGAGGCTAGCGGCAACTTTTGCTGCTGCTCGAATTGCTCGGTTTGACCGGGGTAGTACAACGACCTCGCAGAATACTGGCATGAAGTAAAGGCAACATGTGCTTATTCCGACCGTAAGCCTACTCTCCCTCACCAATCCTCATCCTCTCTCCAATGCCCCAAATATCCTTAAAGGCCAGCTACGCCCCTGTAACTCCTCTGGTGTTGCAGATGTGTGTGTTGCTGAAATATTGTCTTCAGCTGGGATTCCAATACAGAATCCGAAGTTCTACACTCAGGTACGCAAACTGATAAATCACGCGGCTGGCAGCAATGTCTATTAATCCGCGTATTCTATATTAATAATATCCTTTTAAACTTAAAAGTATTTAAAATTTAATTCATTCTTTTATAGCACGAAATAACGTCTAATGAACGTCAACTAATATGGAATAACTTCCAAAATTAATTTAATTTAAACTAACAATGAAGTAACTTCTAACTTTATCCGATGTACAACTAAAACTTAGACTTTATTAAATCTTCTCTAAACTTACTCGAGAATTAATAATTTAAGTAAGAGGTACGTACAGGAAAACTTTTAGTCCATCTATTCTATACCTAAATATTTTTGTACGAAACATGAATTTGTGCACCCCATTTTGTTCACTGACAGACAGAAAAAAAACAATCGCAAAGTAAGGTAGGAGAGGAAACTGTGGTATTAAAGCCGTAACTACCACTACGGAGAGTAACAGAGTACGCAGAGGAAATGGAAAGCACCACAAAGAAAGGTATCTTCATCATCCCACATAACGATTACGATCATAGTGACCAATTAATATTAGGGACTATGTCGTATGTCAACTCACTTAAACAAATATACAACAAATAACCTAAAAAAAGTATGGCATAACGATTTACGTAACGATCACACCGATGATAATAACGTAATATTTTGCTCCATTACTTTGAAAATGTAATGTTTATTTCCAATATTGTGTGTAGGAATTCGGCAACTCACTTTAATGATCTCGTATCATCACTATTATGGACTTGCAGATAACTGTAGATGATACTCTTTTGGGAGTAGGATAGTGTTGCCATTATTATCAATTCTATGTGTATTGTGGACTTGAGTACGTCATGCTTGCTTAGAGGTCTTCTCTAGTAGTAGCCTGATAGAGATCTCGTGTGGAGGGTCGCCAAACTCCCTTTAATATTTCAGGAAATTGTAAAGTTTTCCTACACGCATTGGAACAGCGTGCCAGGCTCTTCTTAGTTTCAAAATGTTCATGCCCACTAGAGTGATATTTACAGACTATTACTTTTTAAAAGATTATATAGGCAAAAATATAAAACAAAATGAAAAAGTGACAAAAGGATTTGGTTTAGCTTATACATATATGGAAAAGTGACAAAGCCGTTATATATCAGAACTAATTTTGCACATTTAGTCTCATTCACTATTTCTTATACAAACAACGTTGTTTGTTAGAACGTTGATTACTTTCCTCAACGCTGTCGCTATGGCCATACGGCGCGCTTAGCAATCTTCGCGTGAGACTAATCCGATCGAACGTACAATACGATCAAATTGCTTAGAGCCAACATCGCACGTTATTGCCACTAAATCTTTCACTCGCCGGATGCCTATATACATCAAGGATATACCCCGCGGATGTTGCCTTAGGCTTTTAATGTTACATTTACCAATTGATTTCTCGCTGCCCTTTTCGAAGTTAAGGGTTCGCTAGTAAACAAATATTTATTTTATTCGGAAGCTGTAGTACTCGATGCGATTGTAAAAAAAATAAGCGATGTGTTGGTTGTGTACACTTAATGAAAATGTTGGGTTATGTACACTAAATTAAAATTATTAAACATAACTTTTGATTAAAAATTAAGTGCACTTATATATATACGGAATAAATCTTTATTTATTTAAACGCAATTCATAGATTATCTATTACAAATGGTACATTTAAAATCAAACTGAAAGAAAGACCCGGTCGTATTCCAAAAAATACGTGGGTGGATATTCTTAAATTTATATATTAGCTGTGATTGCAATATCGTAAGCGTGAAATTTTATTTATATATGTGCCAACTCTGTGCTGTATAATGGTCAAAAAGTCTAACATCTGTACTTTCTGCCCAGTGGTGGCGGTATAAGAGAATTTGCAGTCCGCTCTCGTCCTTTGGGTGTTGTGAAAGCCGACAGAGGAACATAAAAATATAAAAATAAATATTATTGCGTAAAATGAAGATATCAGAAGTCCCTCTAGGACCTTGTCGCGAATGACTAAACATGACCTGAAGCTAGGCGCGTACCATCAATACACAGGACATGTTCGCAATCAGTCCCTGCAGCTTCAGAAAGTAGATGGAAGAAAACGCTTGCTGTCTCGATACGCTGGTGGACGAGCAACCTTCTGCCTACCAAGACACAGAAATGTGCTCTTTAAAGATTGAAAAAAAATATGAAAAAAAATATGCAAAAAATATACAATAACATTAAAATGTATTAATTGATAAATTTCTGTTACAATTTTACTTTATTATCTGTCCGAATTAATTTAACTTCTCTTTACTATCTGTCCGAATGAACTCATCTTCTATCTCACACATTACAGATAGTGTCTAAGTCACCTAGGTATTTAAATCGTATTTAACGTTTGTTCCATTCCAATATTTCCAGAATTATATAATCTACTACTGAATTGAGCCTGCGATTTTGTATAAGTGTACCATACAAATTCGCCGGCTCAATTCAATCAAGTGAAAATAAAAATCTATCTAAGGTGAATACAGACAAGAATTAAGATTACCCTTTCACTTTGTATTATTTTCAGTACGCCAGTACGACCTTAGACGCAATCCTCTTTTATCTCCCTAAAAATGTGAACATACCAAAACAATAGCTCGACAATCAGACTAACATTTATAGAGCTAATACAGTATCTATTGTTGCATAGATCTAAATTGATCCATTCGCTAAAGTAAAGCTGATTTTTAAAATTACTCTTTAGTAGCATACGCTAGCTAGGCTAGCTCCTTACAGGAAATTTAGTAGCGGTGGCTAGGTTATCCACGGTAATCCAGGAGAACACCATCGAAAAACGATTCAAAAGACAATCTGGTGATCTTTGAATCAAGATGGCCTATTATTAAGTCGATCCACCGTTAGTAAATAGAATCGTAACACTTTCTGTCTTACCTTTATCTCGAAATGAAGCATAATAATATTTCTTATGTTGTTGACACATACACAATAATGATCTTTCTGTTAACATTAAATTTGTTAACGAAATAACATTATTATCTTCAATTTGTTAATACAGAAATGTAAGTAAAATAATGGAAAGATTATACAACATTTCGCTTGACAAGTATAAGCATTCTACCTATAAAATAACTAGACGTATTGACGTCAGTATATAAAAAAAATATTTTCCATTTTAGGATACATTGTAGATTGACATTGAAATGGCTCCACCGATTAAAAAATCCAGTGTCCTAATATCTCATATAATACAACGTATCGATTATAAAGTATCGAAACTAAACGATTAAAAAGTACTCGACACCAAAAATAATATAATGAGAATAACCACGTTTTTTCCATAAGTACTGGTAATGATTTGTATATATACGTACGTAAAAAGTTCTTATTAAAACAATTTACAGTAATCCTTGTCACCCATGGCTGACATGACATTGGCAGAAGAATTTTACAAAGTTATTTTTAGTTATTTCCACAGCGTAATGTCTTATAGTATTTTGCTGTGGAGACATGATATTGTCTCTCTCAATAATCTCATATCTAGAAAATCTCTTAGGGATAAATTTTAAGAAATAAATATTTTAACCTTGGCTTCTTAATACATATATGAAACTGTAATATATGCACATAGAAGCAGGAATACATTTAAAAAAAATGTTGATGCTCATAATGTAAATACGAGGAACAGACACAAGCTTGTGATTCCATAGAGTTAGTAACTCGTTCATGGGGCAATGTATACATTTCTACAACAAAACCCCAGCAAGTGCGCCTAGTCTTCCTATCAATAGGCTTAAAAATAAGTTAAACAAAGACTTTGTAAAAAGGGTAATTATAATATAAATGAATACATTGATGATAATAACCCCTGGGAATGAGTTGATCGCTCCCAAGCTGTTTCTAGAAAAAAAAATTGTAATATTAGATTATTAAAATGTATTGTATGATTTGAAAAAAAAATACAACACAAGAGGATACTCACGGAATTTCTATCGCCGGTTTCTACTCCGTCAGAGTAACCTCATAACGAAACGGTGGTAGATTTTAAATAAAAATGACATTTGACTAGTGAAATATGTATGTTTCTTACTTTGAATATATTATTTCATTTGATTTACAGAAACATGTTTTTTAGTTATTTAATTTTTTTTTAAATTCCTATTTAGCTTCACGTAGCTATTAACGCCTGCCGATAAATGTACTGCAATTATAATTAACTAAACCTGTTGCTATTTGAAAACATTAAAGTCTATTTAATTTTTAAAAAAATTTAAAAGAACTACAACTTGTAAAACCAAGTAACAAGTATACGTTTTGTTATCAGGAATAAAATGCTGCTGAGAGAATTTGTGTAAACGACTTAAATTGGGTGCGCCAAAGTTCTACAGAGTTTCTGGCATTGCCCTTTGTTATTGAATCGTAGTTCTAGTAAACAATTTAAGGGGTTGGTTAGAAACTTGAAAATTAAGTTAAAGAAATACATAAACTTACCTAAACTGCGGTAATTAGATAAAAATATGCTACGGAATCAAACAGACATATGAACTATTTTCTGATTGTTTTATACGCACTTTTATGCACTCTATCCATTTAGTGTACATACTTTTATTATAATCCAATAATGTGTAATACAAAAATTTGTTTTTTTAACCATGAATATAATATAGATGTTCCTGTTTCCATTTTCTAGTGACTCAGGTGGCGCTCTCCAAATTTGACGGTAAAGGCAAAAATGAATTCGCTTTCCACACATTCCAATCACGTACTTCTAAATTTGTCATATTGGATTTTGGAGGCGGACGCTCGTCACGCCTCCTCCCTTCCTTTCACCTAACGAAAACGAAAACATGCATCTTCCCTTGCAAAACATGCTCTTTTCGACCTTATAGGACAAGTAGAAAAGGACAAAGAAAAGTATTACAAAAGTTTCAAACACGGATAAAATACAACAGAATTTTCTTATGTAAATTACAAAATTTGATTACAACGAAAACACAATTATACTTTTCAACTTAAACACTAAACAAACATCGGTATATGTCTATATCTGTTTTTACACAGACAAGTTATTAAGATAATACGACATAGTATTCTTATTTAATATAAATATTCAAATAAATTTCATTAGTTGACAGGTCGAAGAGAATTTCCATTTGTTGTAAGATTAATCAAAATAGCGAAAGGGCATTTTAACTCAATCAAGGGAAATCAAAATGCGGAAAAATGGAGGGGCTCAAACGGAGGGTTAAATTCGTATTATCGATTGGTTATTATAACACGTGCTGACGTTTCCATTCTTCACTCGTCATAAAGACTTAGCGGAGGATTTCGTTTTGCGTATTATGATTTTCTTTTATCAATACGTCAGATTTAAAAACATAATTTTAAGTTAGAGACCTTATGAACACTTTGTTAAGGAAGTTTTTATGGTATATACCTTGATTTGGTTAATGATTTATAAAATTACTTTAATTTTAAAAATGGAACTCTTTAATTGCATTGTTACAAAAAGTTCTTTTCCCTACATTAAGCTGAAATAAACATGAAAATTACACAATCGAATCGCCCCATTGCGGCCATACTGTTTACAATTAGTTTTTTTACTTTATCTTTTGCTTTTTACAAACTTTCTCTCTTGCTGTAGGAATTTCTTCTATGCCGCAGAGGATACCTTAAATTGGACTTTTGATGCTAAATTGGAATGTTACTAAAATCTCGAGGCCACACAAATAGCGGAGTAAATATCATAAGTGTACCTAGCGTCTAAGGTCCAAAAAACTATTCCATTGGCAGAAATCTATCCAGCTGTGCTATTCTCTATCGTAATATTTCGTGACTGTGCTCGACGGCGAGCTTGACGTCGAAGTAGCTTTGATTTTGACAAGTAAAGTTGCGGGCTGACTATGGGGGAGGCGATCATAGAAGGACAGGCTGTTTCTGCATAGCTAATACCGTTGTTCATATAAGAATTCAAGCATAAGTAGTGTACCAAAAGTCGTAAATTCTCGAAGAGCTAGTGCTGCGTGAACAAAGTTAGTGAATACGAAAATGTAACTCGCCGTTGCCGCAGCGTCGAGTTGCAGGTTGTGTAGTTTAGAGGATCGTAAAGCTGGAGTGAACTGTTAGATTAAACGCTGGCGAAGAAGAAGTAGAAATTTGTAGATTAATTGTAATGTAATAAATTGGAACAAATAGCGCCAGTTACATCATGTACCAGATTTCTCCAAAACACAGTTATCTATAACTTTACTCAATATATAATATATTAGAGACAATTTTGTCTAAACTTTCTTGTAATTGAATTATCCGATAAGTAACAGCCTAAACCCAGGCATTATGACACTACTAAATAAACATAATGCGTAATACGAATTCCTCATAAAATACAACGTAATATTGGCCCGGAGATCGCTCTTTAGTTTCTTATATGACCGCCCCGTTATTGTTACGCTCCGATCGCCCTATTGGCGATATTTTTTGTAGCGTCTTTATTGAAATTCTATAGGCTTACGACAAAGTTTCCGATCACCCGGGTGGAATGCGAAATTGCTGGCACAAAACAAATGACATCGCAGTGAGTTAAGTTTTAAACCTAGAATGTCGTACATATTTTGTAAAATCGGTTTGTTGTATCACATTGTATTTGTAGTGACGTTAAAATTAAAGTAGCTTAATATTATTGTCACTGGTATTAAAATAATATGTCCATTTTGTAATCAAACGAAGTAAAAGCAACGAAAACTAATCTTCTCTTAATTATATATTTGTAATTTGTGGTACAAAGCGTTTCAAAATATAATTTTCTCCAGTATGAAATTGGAAAAGCCGATAGAGTACATGATATAACATTCAGGACAGCTTCATTACTAAGTCTCCGCCGGAGTTTAAAGACGTTAAAATAGGCTTAGCTAGGTCCTGAGTGACGTCAAACAAGTGAGCGTCCCTTAACAGACTGAGTCAAGTGGAATTTTCCGGATATTTTATGTTGTTTACAATCTTTGTCTCCACCTACGGTGATCTATACTGTATACACGAATTTCTCGTGATTTTAGTAATAAGATTTATGTAGTTCAATTCAGTTTAGTCTCCCAAAGTTCCATCGAATCTATATATCTATTAAATGATTTTCAGCGTGTAAAAAATAAAGATATTCAAAACAAAATGAGGTTCCTTTTTATTACACGCTTCTTTACAATATGGGAAATTATATCTTAGTTTCAAACGAATACTGCACATTGAAAAAAGACATTTTTTTTAAGGATTTTGTTTTTTTTTAACTTCTTAATTCCCGACGCTTTGCAGCACCTATGGACACCGAGGGACCGAGGAGTTGACGTCGTGCTTGGGGTGGCTTGGATTGTTTTATTACAGTATCTGGAGCCGATAGCAGCACAAGCACCCGCCCAGGAGAACAATACCATCAGTAAAGATTTTCATTTACAATAGTTTCATCTAGTAGCCAAGACACATTTTATGTGATACTAGTTACTATGTACATCTAGTCCCTGGAATGTTTACATCGTTAGCAAGTTTGTCTGAAATTTCCATTCTAACGTTGGACAAAGTTTCATGTCCGCTGCGTAACGAACCGTCGCGCGACGTGCTACGAAGCTGTGCGGTACAATCAAGTATGAGGTCGTCTATAATCCTAACCACTTTAAACATTCTATTGTATTAAATGATTAACTTGTCGGTGTACAACGGGCACTATACTTTATTTGTTTTACTATATTTTGTTATGTATTTTTGTCATTTACCCAAAGAATGTGACATAAAATAACTAGAGTTAAAGCAAGGATTCCATACTACTTCGATTCTACGTACGCTTGGCTTACGGGTATTGGTTTGTGTACCGGACTGTTGAGCCGTGTGACCCGAGTTCGAATTCCAACCGCAGTCTTTAATTATGCAACAGAAAAAATATGTGGTTTCCTGTCCGTTTGTTTTGTGTTGCGTCACTGACACTGCATCTGAACTTTAAAAAATAGGTATCGGACTTATGTACACTTATGAAGTATTTACAGGTTCAAAAAAATATTTTTCGTATAAGGCAGCGACTTTTTTAGAGAAAATAAATACCAATGGCGCCTTTAAATATGAGAGCAGCAAAGGCAATTTGCTAACAAGATAAACAACTTGGATATAAGGCGTTATAACTTTCAACCATTTTTATCTTTTAAAAAAGTATTCTCTTTTACTGGCCATTATAATCTACATATTTCTGTTCCATGCTAAAACTGATAACAAATTAGCTATTCTTTATGTTTTAATATAGTTCAATAGTTAAAAGTCCCTGTGTAATTATTTTTAAGTCAGATTTCACAGTCAAGACAAGCAAGCTTTTAACTACCCCTAAATAATTGCGTGCAGCACCAGGCAGTCGACGGTAGAAATTAAAGCTGCCATTCATGATAACCCTTAAAACGCGATCCAGGATTGTTCCCAGGGGAAATTATAGACTTAACACCTGACAAGGCTCAAATTTTAATGTTATTCGGGTTCTCTGCGTTTTCTGTTGAGACTCTTGCATATATTAGTAGCATTTGGATGTTGTTTTTTTGTTAACATTATTTGTATAAGTACCCTTAAAGTTATCTTTAGCATTCATATTTTTCTATTGTTTTATCGTAAAGAATGTTTTAAATATTAACGGATTTCACCAAATATTATATAGCAAAGTGAGAACAATACAAAAATAAATTTAGTACCTTTAACAAGTAAATTTTTGTTAAAGGTTCAAAAGGACAGTCGGAAATAATACAGGAGTTTCAAAAATTACAAACAACGAATGTCGCGGCTGCGTAAGCGAATCCGTTACTCCCAGTTCCGTTCGGCGGATGAGAAAGCAGATTATAGAGTATAATAAAAATAACAATTAAAAAAAAAGTTCCTTTACGATGGCCTTATCCGACGGATTTACCATCTTAAAATACCGGAGTGCTGACGGCCACCGGCCAGTAACGTCTAAATTTGAAACTGCGAACGTCAACTCTCTATGCCAAGCGTGATAATAATGGTATTACAATAACCCTATCATATTTCTAAAACATGCATGTACTAGTTATATTAAAAAAAAACACGATTTTTTTACTTTCTACATTGAAATTGTAATTGACTGGAAAAAAACAAAAAGCTGCATAAGAGGGGAACTCAACCTACATAGTTTGTGCAGAATTTTATTCCTATTATGTATTCTTTATTCGAAACAAGCTAACACTTGACCTACCTAGTGGTAGCAGTATGCGGTAATAAGGTCCAACTTTATACATTAATATTAAACATTTTACATTCGCTTTAATAACGAAGAACAACTGGCTACTAAGCCTGGAGAACTACGCCTACTGAAGATTAGGTTTGACACTCGACTTACAGCCAACAAGCAGCTTGAAGAGTGCACATAGCAGTTATCGTTGAATACACATATGCTGGCGCTTATGAGCGCCCGCCTTCCCGATCCCCATGGCCTCCGAGTTGGCCGTTCATGGACCCCAACTGGGCCGGTATGGTTAGGTAGTCGGGCTCAACAGTTCCATTCTACAATACTCTAACTTTTTTGGTATATTTCCAGTCATTAATATTATGATTTTACGATTAATCTATGGAACCATAAAGTATTATGCTGTGATACGTTCTCTCGCGCCGTTGCCACGGGAAAAAACTTACTATCGATGAATACTTAGCAAACACGACGTAAGAATATAACAACTGATTTGTTCAAATGTCAATCTCACCTGTAAGAGGTGAATCGTACTAGTTGACTACTCCATCCAGATATGCATAAACACACACATAGGAGTAGGCAGGGCGCTGCGCTCACCAATTCGCTCGCTCAGAGTTATGAGTATGGGCATTCCTTACACGTATGAACGAATGGCATGCCAGCTTTTGTTAGAGCTTAGAAAGGGCCGTCCCATCCGTTACAATTGTAATTTTTATCAAATTTAGGAGCCAAAAAACGGCACCAGAAACATTTTCGTGACTGATGTAGGTATAAGTTAATGTTGATTTTATTCTTTATAACTACATTAGCATGAATTAGGATTCCGTTCTCATTTTACACTTCCTCCTAAGATAAATTACAGTGCTTTAGCAAATTCAATAAAATTTATAAAAAATTATAGATCTGTGGGACCCAAAGAGATGGAATATTTTATGGTATAATTCAAATTTCTACGCCACTTAACTGTTTTTGAAACAAAATTTTAATAGTGGCTATTAATCAGTACGATTCTGATTCTATCTTTGGCCATCTATGCTTCTTGTAAGCCATTAATCTCTGAAGTCCAAATAACTATAAATAACGATATCAATTAAGTCATTGAACGAATTATAATGACCCACGATTTATTATAAATTAAATAAAGTTTTTTCAAATGGCCACATTAAATTAAAAATATCATAATTTTAACTAGACATGTAAGATATAAAAATAATGTTGCAATTATATCGTTAAGAAACGCGCAAGCAGCGTGCTCATTAGCCACCACATACACGGTAACACGTACTTAAATTCTACCGAGAACTAAGACGTTCTCCTTATCTTAACAGCCTGTAACTAGTCCACTGCATAACAAAAGCCTCCTTACAGCATTTGCCATAATCGCCCGCTCGGCAAACGGATTGACGATCAGAAGAAACCTCGCACCCCAGAAGCTGCTGCCCGTCATCGGTCTGCTTATTTTTCGTCTGATATATTTCGAGATGGTTACCCTGCCATCAGTCAGTATCCATTGCGATTATGTTGTGGTTGATTATCAAGCGCAGTACATAGTAATAGCCCAGCACCAGACGAAGATAGAAGCTGCTGCCGCATATTTTATGATGGCAATTCCGCTACCTGTCCGAAGCCAGGATTAAATTTGGCCACGGGCTTGGGTAAGCCTGTAGGTTATTTAATGCCGCCACCACATGGTGAATATTATGTTAACTTATATTAATACAAGCTGTTACTCGCGACTCCGTATGCTTAAAGTTCATAATTTTGTTGTAATTATTATTAAATAAATAGTCTTTCTCATTTGAAAATCGAATAAAATATATTTGAAGGGTGTTTTATAATTAAGCAATAAATAAATATTTTCTCATTGAGTATTTCATCGCATATTCTAGAAACCTAAACGCCGATTTTCATATTTCTAATTCGGACCTTCGGACTTTCGTTCTGCCTTCCAACCTCCATTTCACACCTTTGGCAGTGGTTTTTTGTTAAATCTTTCCTAGCCTACGGATGCGAATATCAAGAACCTATCTGCCAAATTTTAAACGTTTAGGGCTTATAGTTCCTTCGATTTCGTGGTTAGTCAGTAGTTTGTATCTTATACAAAATATATACTAGTTGGGCGGGTATAAAGAGGAATAATAAAAAAATATTAAATTTTTAGTATTATAAAATATAAGCATGTCTAAATGCAACTTGTATTTCTCTGGCATAAATTGTAATGAAATATTTTTACTTGGCACATCGTTCGTTTCAAAAATATTCGCAATAACACACGGACCCTTGTACAATCTGGACGGGGTAGCTTAGCGTTACAAATTACCGCTCGTCCCGGGGCGTGTTCGTCACGACATGCACATTTAACTTAGCGTAACTATCTGAATATTTACAAAGTTCTACAGGACCTCCAGCATCAGTTGTGCTCGTTATTATGAAAGTTTTGATGTTGGTTTTATATGTACGTACTTTATTTGCTTTGACTTGTAAATTTTCACGATAATGATAAACCCTTAAGGCCAGATTCATAAACGAAATTCAGAAACTTAACTTTACACCAAGTCAACTTTGCAAAGTAATACTACCAATGTCGATGTTCGCTTTCAAATTATTATATTTCACAGTCGTTTAATTTTTACTAAGTGAAGTATGGTTTTGAATAATAAAGTAATACTTAGAGCGGAGTGTGAAACATAACATTGATCCAAAGTCAAACTTTCATCCAAAGTAAATTCTGAGTACCGTCTATGAAACTGGACCTAAGAGTGCAGACATACAGCTTTATTCGGTTAAAAAAAGTTATTATTAAGCGCTTATGAATCTGGGAAACATTCCTTTTCATCCAGTGACTCAAGAGTCAGACTAAAGATAACGCCTTGAATTTCTTATGGCAATTCCCGAGAGCCAACTCATCGCATTCGAAAGAACGGAAACGCGTCCCTATCAGATTAAAAGAGAATTACATAAGTCTTATTGTCAACGTTGAAAATGGTATTGCAGATGTACGTGGGCGACAGAGTGCCACAAAACTCTCTCTTACAATCTTGGAGGCGGTCGCTAACCGTCTCTCTATTTGGTCTCGTGGACATCTGGCACCACTCTTCCTGCGAGAAACCGACTGGTTCGCGCTCTTGCGACGAGTAACCATCCGTTGCCAACGAATTTGTGAATATTGTGACAGTGAGCGTACTAACTAGAAAACATAATATAGTTAAGTAAATATTATTAGTAAATTTATTTACATTTCTACATCTTTTACTGTATGTAAAATACATGTAGGAAGAAAAGTGTAGTTCATTAAATTATCAACATCTTTAATAAAACAGTTGAAGTTAATTGTTAAGTTCGCTAAATGATATACTTTCTTTACACGTCTATGTTACGATGAGCGGCAAAAGTATTTACCCTATTATGCCTAGGCATTTTACGATGGATGGAGAACTTGGCTACATTTTAAACCATATTTGAAGTTCACTCGAAAATTAATCCACGAAATAATGTTTCTATATTGGGATTGTTTAAATGATTAACTGAATATAATTATTATACAGAATCTACATACATAAGTGAAAACTTCATATGAATAAAATGCAAATAGCTGTGTACCAAATTTCATTATGCAGAAACGATGACATCAACCGGTTGCATCCAATTAAGCACCAGATAATCAAACTGAATAGTTTTTATACATACTTGTATATATAAATGTTTCCTATCTCTCAGAAATGTGTACATGTGTGCGTTCGTGTGTGTGTGAGTGGTTATATGCGTGTGTGTGTGTTTTTTTTGTGGGGTTTAAGGGATATTTGACGATGGGAGAGGAGGAATCAGATGGGGAAGGGAGGAAGCAAGCCTCCGGAAACCTCATTCAGAAAGCACAAACGCAGAAACGCAGAAGCACAAGATGCTTCTACTTCACGCCGGTATTCTGTTTAGTCGGTCAAACCGGCTCATTTGAACAGCGGCAAGTTGGCTCTACATGCACATGGTACCTACCGCTTAAATGTGTGTGTGTGTGTGTGCTCTGTGTGTATGAAAAATTGAGAGTCGGTGTCAGGTAGTAAGACGTTTAAATTCCGCTATTCAACGGGATGCTACACGATTTTTCACTGCGTACAAGGCGCTAAAAGTAATTATTGATCGCCTCTTGAAATATTTCGACGATGTGAATAAGATCACATCTGTAAGATATATGAGTCGGATATAATATAGCGAGGTAAAGTATTACCACCACATAAAAACTCCAGACGACTACATCTTACGGTATTCGATGGAGCGTATGAGCGATAAGATCGGAGAAAAAATTAAATGCAACATCAGAAGTATAAGAACAATCAAATACACCTTAATTTAAAAACGCATTTATAAAACGCCTCAATATGGGGACGTAAAGGTGCATACATTAAATTCAAATTTATTCCAAATACATATCTTCAAATTTAAGCAAGCCGAAGGGTTCAGGTAGAGCATCCGCACGCGGTTCTTCTGACTGAACGAGCTCAGGCGACCGACTGATAACAGAAAAACTGAACCAAAATGCTGAATCATAATGCGAAGGTACCGACACTGCGCCTCCAATCCGACCAATGCTCCTGCCATTGTCATAAATATGAAAAAATCTTACATGTGAAGCATGCCTTATATGCGCTGTTTTGGAAATTCCTCTAACGATCCGTGGACTTAGACAAGCCGATGAAAAAAAAATAAGATAAATTTGATTCGAGCACAGAACTCACTTAGCAAACAGATACGCTGACCGGAAAACCGAGCCATCGTCATAAATATTAAATATTGATTTGAAACAGGCGCATCACAAATTTAACATAAAATACTCGTCGTAACGGACTCCATCCATAACGAACTTATCTAAATTGCGAATACTTGTCACCATAGCTTACATTGATATTATTGAATACCTACTGAATTGTTTAATGAATCACGACTGTACCGTTGAAAGCTATCTGTACAATACACAGATATAAGTGGAGTAGTAAGTACATACATATTTTTTTAGTAAATATTTGTTTAATTTAATTTAGTTACTTCCTTGCTTTCTGTAACAGATATTTTCTCCGGCTGATACCTCCTATCTACCCCGGGTATAAACAATTCGGGACATTCCTTTGTACCTCTGGCCGGTGTTTATACGTTAGGTCACTACTCTGTTCTCGATGCTTTGGCATCCTCTTGAAATCCTTTCTCGAAGGCTGACAACACCTTCAACTGCTCTGCTTTTATGGATATTCGGGGCGAGATAAACTCTTAAGTGAGTTAAGATTAACCGTTAAGTGAGTCTCACGCCTGTTTACTCTACTAGTATAAAACTGATAACGGGTAAATATCACTCATACTCACACTCTTCATCACAATTTCACGCCACAGTTCCTATTTGCATTAACAAGTTTTTTGACTAAGGAAATTGTAGTACATATATAGAGGGTCGGTACATCGGGTTAGTAGAATCAAGTAGTCTGAAAGGAAGGCGAGGTTGGAGCGTGTGAACCTCCCCTTAACTGGCAGTCTCTGTGGGTATTACAATCCTGCTCCTATATGCACAAACGTGTCTGTTTACTGCTGAAAGGAAGGCGATCACGATGGTATATACAGCACTTCAATTTGCTGATAACAATTTTAGTGGTGCCAGCACTGGGTATCTAACCCAGGTCACTCACGCTCTATGAAGCTAAAGCGATCGCCCTGACAGTGAAAATACAGAATTAATAGAATAACTCCGGGTTGCATGAGTCGATTGCGATGAAAAAAGACTAAATCTTACTCTAAGTAGTACCCTATATTTTTCTAGCAACTCCATCCACTCCAAAACGGGTTTTCCGTTTTTACGTGAAGCTTGGCCAAACAAACAAAAAACAGATCAAACTTCATAACATAACATTAGTGTCACACTTCTAGGTAAAAACTTCCTTTTAATATTTGTCAAGGTTTTGCAGGCAAGGAAGGTCCGCCATGGTGTTCCTTTACGGGTTGGCGAGCTGCACATGTGCTTAAAACAACATTTCTCATATTTCTAAGATATGCAGATTGTCTCGATAAAATGCAGAGCACGTGATAAATTTGCACTTCAAATTGTAATATACAATCTTAGTGGTGACGGCATCGAGATTCGAACCCGCGAGGTCCCTGCTGTATGTAAAGGTTTATTTAGTTGAATATCGCCGCTGAGTGGGATTATTCTCATTCACTGCATTCGCTGGACAATACCATTTCGGCAAAGGGAGATATTTTTCTTTATTTTCTATATTTTTATATAGAAAATTTTATATTTTATTGTAACACGTGTTAAAATATGGCAATTTATGAGCATAGAATGAAATAGAAAAAAACATCTATTCAATACAAGTTGACCTGCCACGACTAAATAGTGATTATAAATAATTCTTGCTTCTTAATTTAAATAAAATCATTGAAAAAAAAGAAGATGCCCGCAGGGATATCTGGGGGTATGAATAAAATATGTTGACACATGTTGGCAGCCCGACGATATGGGGCCTGCGCTGAGCCAAGAGCAAACAGTGCATTACCGTTTACCAATTTTTTTTTTGTAATTAGTGAAAGGGATTGAAGCTGAAAAACGCGCCAAAAATAGTTAGTAGATAATATACGATATATATATATTATATATTACAGATATCTCCACTTCGTAAAAACTTTAAAATTACTTACCCAATCTGTAATTCATGATCTGGCATTATTTTTTTTCTATTAATTCCGCTGACGTGCATACGTTTATCTTATACACCCTTCACTTACATCAAATCTTTTAAATTATTCTAAAAATATGCCGTTCATTCATAACATTCATTGTCTAACGAAGTCACATAACATCTCCATGAGAGATTAAATTCATTGTAAGTCATTGCGCAATTCGTATTTATATTGAAGCCGTATCCAATCACACGTTTATTGGTTAAATGCTGTAAACAAACAGGCTTTTTCAAAGTAATCTATAATCCATTTATATACTGACTAATCCTTACAATGCATCTTACAATAACACGTGTGTATTATTATATAATCATACACACAAAGGAAATAGAAGCGTCTGTTGGTGTTTTTCGATTTTTTACATTTCAAATAATTTTCTCTCTAGTTCATATATTTAGCAAATACTGTCTTGTAAAAATTTGTGTATGTCTCTTCGACCGGATTTAACATATAAAGTTATTTACACGACACTAACACAGATTCTTTGACAATCAATACATGTGCTGGACATAGGGAATAGTTGCCACAACCTAGTAGTAGCAAGGGTTCTGCATCTGGAGCTCGATTTAAAATACTTTGCCTTACTATAAGTACTGTGCAAAAGCCCATCGTCACGGATAGGATGATTAAACGAACAAACTTGATATCATGCTCATGGACCGAGCATAGTCGAGGTTATTTTCTGTTCAACATTACCATTCTATATGACGAGAAGTACGTGAAAGCCGAAATAGACAAGAAGATATAATATCAGGACTTGGCTCCGCGACCGAGGATGGCACGCGGACCTAAATAATTCCAAAATTTACAAAACAAATTAGAGGTGAAACTAAATAAATATTGTTTTATTTATAGTGACGAGTGCAAGTCTTAGGTAAAGATATAATATAGTATCTCAATGGTGCGAGACGTCTGGTACTGTGAACGCGCCCATGGCGATAATGACAAATCTCTCCTCATGAAAAAGAGTGGACTATTAACAGGTTGTTTAAAAAAATGCATTATTTAAGAAGTATAGAAAGTCATTTGTAATGATTGTATTTGTGTTCCATTCAACGAATCGAATTCAAAATTGTTTAAAAAATTAGATTCTACATTAGACAAGTTTTACTGTTAATGAGCTTTCAAAATCTTGCTCACGAATGTGTGACTGGCAAGTATTCTAATCATTTTCAGTAGTAACAATCAAAAAGCATTTACCAATGAATGAACATTCATAATACGGAAAATTAATGTACGTCAGGAAATTTAAACGCCAGAATGAAATATAGCAGTTAGTAGTCGTTTGTGAGTTTGTTCATGTTATAATTATGAGTTTATTTCTGTTTAGTACCGTTAGATACAAACAAGATAATAAATATGATGTCGTAATGTGTCGTATAGAATTTCATCATAATTTGCGTGATAGAATTCCTCATGATTAGATAAATTTCGCTTCAACCATATTCGTTGGTAGAACTACAGTAAAACACCTTGTTCCGAGGATTAGCATATTGAGCTATTTACTGAGAAGTCGCCTAGAAACGATAAACGTTAGGAAAGAAATGATTTATATATTAACCTTGTACCGTCAAGAACGTATAAAGAATACAGGATACAAAATGTAGCTAGTTTAAAACGCTAAAATTTTCTTGCGATGCTAATATTTGAAAGTAAGTTGATGATGTTGAAGTATTTCCTTGAATATTATACAGTCTAAAAATAGTCCATTGCTGGCAGGAGCCCTCCCCTATTTCCTGTAATAGGCACGCTTAACAGACGAATTGGCGATCGTAGTGCCTGACACATTCAATCTCAGACGCTGCAATCCTTCACCGGTTTGCGTATGTTCGGTCAGATACTTTTAAATCTCCAAACAAACCCTGCTGATTAAAAAACGAGGCTTTGACGACTAACAGATCGCGGATATATCCTAATATATCAAACCTAAATACCACATAGTTGTGATGGGGAGCAACATTAGCGGTGAGTATCAGCACTGCTTACCAACCCCAACGTGGTGAGATTTGCGCAAATCTGCCATGCGTGGTATACCTGCTTTTGTTAACGCGTTCATGGAAAAACCTATTTCCGAGACTTTTACAGACCGATTAAGTAGAGTAATAAGCTGTCAGTTGTTCACTGTACCTGTGGTCACTGACACCTCACATATTTTGAGGAGTTTTGTAGCAAAAATAAAATCAATATTTTCATCAATCCTTAAGATTAGAAAAAGCATCACAGGTATCAGATATGCACATTAATAATTAAAAGGCACTATCTTATATTATTTATTTTAGAATTCTGTAAATTTAAACGATGATTAAATGAATGTTTTTCCAACGTATCACCTCAAAGTTTATGAAAAATTTATTTGACATTATAAATCCCGCCAATGTTTCTAACGAAAAATTTTATTGTGACAAGTATATCTGCTTAACTTCTTAAGTTACCTACTTAATGACGTGTTTATGTTAGCGCCTATCTGGTAACCAGATCATATTACACAATTTTAAGTTGATATTATAAGTCCCTGTCAGACGCTACAAAAAATAAAACGTATTGTAATTTATGCACCATAAATTATTTTGATATTTTTAAGCAAGAGCATAAGCATAGAGAGTAAAGACATATCTTAGATTTGTATCATGTAATTTCTTATTTATTTAATAATTTTTCTACACATAATTAAACATAGAAATAGGAACTGCACAAAGGTGCTGCATATTTCTTATGAAACTTCTTAAAACAAACTCGTCACAGGACAATGGTTAACGAATTGTAGATTGCGCGTGTACATATTTGTTTTCAATGTATTCTTTTCATTTATACTTCATATAAAGTAAAAACTTTAAAAATAGATTTATAAGCATATTTTTCTCAACAGCTCTCTTATGTATCTTACAGGGGATTACCCTTTTTTTATTAGCTGTCTAATCTTAAAACATAGTCATCATCATCATCATTTCAGCCTACCACAAGTCCACTGCTGAACATAGGCCTCCCCCAAGGATTGCCACAAAGCTCGGTCCTCAGCCACCGGCATCCATCGACTTCCTGCAACACTGCGCAGATCGTCACTCCATCTTGTGCGGGGTCATCTCACACTGCCTTGGCGTGTACTTGGCTGCCACTCGAGAACCTTTTTTGCCCAACGGTTGTCCGTTCTGAGAGCTATATGGCCGGCCCATTGCCACTTCAACCTACTGATCCTTGTGAACCTAGTTCTGCTGCGGATATCATCTCGGAGTTTTGCTGCGCGATAGACTGCGACTATAGCCCTTTCCATAGCGCGCTGAGCAACTTTAAGGTTCCTCATCCGGCCTGCAGTGAATGAGCATGTCTCAGTTCCATATGTCATCACTGGCAACACGCACTGGTTGTATACTTTGCTCTTGAGGTTTTGTGGTATGCTTGACGAAAAGATATGACGTAAAACATAGTGCTATCACTAATATATAACAATAACTACTAGGTTCATCACTTTAACAATTTTTTTCGTAAACGTAAAAATTCGTCTAAACTTATTTCGGTTAAATATTTCTTCGATTTTATCAATCAATCACGTACATTTATATGCAGACACCGATCTTGTGCTTGCACTGCTACTACGGCTACTCTATTATGAAGTTTCATCATCGTCGTTACAATCTGTCACAAATCCACTGCTGAAAATTGTCCTCCCCAAAGATTGCCACAAAGCAAGGCCCTTAGCCTGATTCAAGACGCAAAATATGATGTATATACTCTTGTGTGTATAATTAATACATATGATTTGCTAGGGTCAATGTACGTACTTAAGTTTTAATTCCTAAAATGTTAACCGAGTTGATGTTTAAAATAGTAGTTAAAGATTATATAGTTAAGTGCGTAGGTAGTAGCTAGCATTATATAACATTTAAGAAAATTTTAATAAGGTACATTATTTAATAAGAAGAATCAATATTCAAAACCAGATAATATAGACGACTCTGTCTGCATGTGACAGAACGGATATAACTTAAACCGAGAAAGACATTACGAGAAATTTGTAAAGAAATAACTATATATTAGACTACCTCGTCCTCTACTAGACACACAAATGTGAGGGAAGAACAACAGATGACTGTGTGTGTAATTTCGGATGGAATTTTTCCAGGGCTTCGTTTGGCAAACACCAAGCAGGGTGCACGGAGTGCAGATGAAATTGGCGTTTGGTGAAAAATCTACTAAATAAGGGTGAATCTCTGACATTCCATTATTATTATTTTAAAACAAATAATGTAAGCTCTTTTTTATGGGAAAGGCAGCACCTTGGTATGTGATTACCATCGCCCACGTACATCTGCGTATACCCAATTCTGAGGTAGTCAAAAGTCTAGTTGTTTCAACTCACTTTTCACCAGAATTTATTTGGAATAGCCAGTAGCCGATTACCATCAGGTGGACTTAGCTCTTTTATCACCCCAATTAAAAAACAAAAATCCTTCCTGTACCAAAGGCTTGCGCATCGCAATGAACTGATTACAAGCTGTAAAAAAGAAGACGTTTATTTTACCTAATATTTTTATCATTTCAATATTTACAAATAAACACTTATTGCGAATATTTGGTATAATCAGTGTAAAGTTCGTCTAGCGCGTCCCCTCCGCTGGCCGGCCTCGGGCGCCGCACCAAGCCTCGGAGCTCACAGGCTGCGTGAAATTATGTACGGTACGCCGTACGAACGCAACAATTTTTCAATCCCAGACCCCTCGAAGCGAAAACGCTTCACTCGCTCACTAAATTGGTAATGTTTTAGGAATATATTACAAGACGATTTATCGCTATAAGTGTTGACACTACGTCACACACATTAATGTAATAAAATTATATATCAGATTTTGTTAAAAACTTAATTCAAATGAAATATCTATGGGACCTAGGAATTTCTACAATAATTATTTGTCATTTATGCTTATGTTATATTTCCTTGTTATTTAAAAAGTTAGGTCTAGTAACTTACAAGAAAAAGGTTACTAGTCTATTTTAGTATACTTTTATTATTTTGTATATTGTCTGTCAAATTATGAAATAATAATAATTATAAAACTCCCACAAAACAAAATGACTGGCTAATAGAGTCGTTTTCTTATTCATATATGCATATTTTAAATATATATATATAATAACATTTCACAAATAACTTTTATTTTATTTTACGAGGCACTCTGGACGTTGAGCGTTAAAATGTATTATGCTAATTTAATACTCTTTCTTACATGATAATTTTTGCAGTTGTCTGCTTCTTACTCGAGAAGAAAATAATATCAGATCAACTGTCTTGTCCATTAGTTGACCTCGATAGAAAAAAATAATATACCTAAACCATTATTATATTTCTAATTACAATTATAGCACTCAGGTATTGCGCAGAGTAAAAACCCTTTGGATTTGAATGGATTTTTATTTTCATGCCAAAATAAGAAAAACATTAATACGAGTATCTTGGTACATAACAGCCTACAGGTTTGATATATTATAAATATTCACAGCGACTCAAGTACTTATATCGTAACTTTTTATTTTCTTTTATTATACTATCTGAATCCATAAATAAATACCAATTGTTTTTATAATACTTAATTTATAGTGATTTAATTATTAACTAAATTAATAATGCCAATTAAAAAAGCGGCAATTATAGGATATTACCCCAAATTTTCACATGAGTTTAAAATAAATGACCGAACTTAATTGAATCGTCTACTGCTTTTATAATTACAAAAATCGGTTTTCTATTCACATTTTTGCATAAAACATAGAAAAGGATGCTATAAATAACAGTGGCCGTTATTTCGCACACTATTAATATAAAGACTTAATAATGAGTAAATCAACAGACAACATCGCCGAAGTACAAACAGGGGAAGTGATTTCTCGTGTAACTCTTAAAAGGGGGAATACCAGAGTAATTAATATTGATTATTTCGATTCCACTGAATCGATAATTAATTGAAAGCGAAGAAAAATTTAAATTTTATAAGTTGTGTTAGCAAGTACTAATTAAGGTAAAGCACACCTTTTTAAATAGACTTTGTTTTAAAGTCGACCTTAAAAACTGTATAAGACCACAGCTGGACACAGTTTCTACAAAGGCACCAACAAAAACTTACATGGCATGCGTGGAAGATAACAGTAACGTGGACTATGCCATATTACTGAGTATCAGGGCGTCCGAACTTTGCTCGGCGCCTTTTGGTACAATCGGGCATAATGACATTACTAACGGAGCGGACGACAATTTCTGAATACTGTCGAAAAATCTCGTCAACTGTGCATATTTCTGTAATACATCGCGCAAACAGAGAGGCACTTACTCGTTTTTACCTTCCCGTATCCCAAGTAACGCTTATGCGATGTGTTCGTAGGAAAAGGTCACAAACATGGGAAATAACGCAATAAAATCTGACATGGAAACTAATAATTTGTGTTACTCAAATATTGGTCTTTGTTGTGCTTAATAACTAAGACCCATGGCTTAGTTGTTGTACCCATGTTCATGCTGATATCCGCAGCAGAACTAAGGTAACCGACGTAGCCGTAAAGATCAGAAAGCTGAAGTGGCAATGGGCCGGCCACATACCTCGCAGAACTGACAACCGTTGGGGAAAAAAGGTTCTCGAGTGGCAGCCACCTACAGACAAACGCAGTGTAGGATGACCCCGCACAAGATGGAGTGACGACCTGCGCAGTGTTACGGGAAGTCGATGGATGCAGGTGGCTCAGGACCGAGATCCGTGGCAATCTTTGGGGGAGGCCTATGTTCAGCAGTGGACTTGTGATAGGCTGAAATGATGATGATGATGATGGCTCAGTAGATAAAACGCTAAACATCAATCCACGCGGTTATCAAATGTATGAAGTTTATCAACAGAAAATCCGTAATAATGCCTTATTTTTATCATGTTTTGTTTCCTCATACCTTATTCACCTTTCCACGATTTTAAATATAGAACTTAAACGTCTTTTTGTGTATCCCAAAGAGGGGTTACAAATTTATCGTGGATTTGTCTGGCATTAGATCTCAAAAACTTGAAAACGATGTACCTATATTGTATAAATAAACATCTCTTTATATATTATGTATTTTATAACTTGGTTTTTACTTAATTAAGTCGTATTAACTTAAATCTGACTATCACATTGAGTTTGGTTAATTGGTACTATACACTAAATATTTACATACAAAAATTAAAAGCCTTTGTATGTATTCGATTGGTGTGGCGAGTTTGGTGTTCGGTGATTAGACGCAATTATTGGAATTCAGGAGCGCACATGTGCCCGTTCGGTCCCGTAATTGCCTTTATTTTATTACTTACAAGCTACTGAGTTATCGTTTCGTTGGATAGTTTGTTGGATTCCGCAAGACACCGGAATTTAAAGAACTTTTTCGATTTTATTCGAAACTATGTAATGTACTTGAAAATTTCATTACTAACGTGTTGTAAGAATCCACTGCTCATTTAATTAAATTCATTACAATACCATTTTTGATTACATTTTACAGTACCTATATGTTGGGAGGCAAAACATAAATTTGATTCGTGAAAATCTCCCAGAGATATAATATATATAAGATATTAGGCCAAAGGATGTCTGAAAAAACAATACTTTTAGCGACAAGACCTTACCCACCTTATATATTAAATTATTTCCTTATGTACTTCTTCGTGGGGAACAATGGAGAATATGCCATCTTCTCCCGTAAATATCAACCTAATCTGCACATGCACCCTGCTAACAATCAAGGCTCTGGCCAACGAATGAAGGTGGAAAACTCCTCCACATTTTCTGCACCCAAAACCCACAGACTAGTGATGAGGAGCAGTATGTAAAATAAATAAGAAATTCTGAATGAGAAACTCGTTCAACATAGGCCATTTTACAAAACATATCGTTTTCAGACAATAACTGTACAAGTTCAAGCATTTATAATCAAATGAAGTTTATGACATTTCCATAACGTTGATGAAATAATTAGTTAATTAGATTTAAAGTACGGTTAGTAATATGAGAAAGTAAATAAAAGTAATCAGAAGTAGATTTCGACCAAAGAATAAAAAAGCGATTCAATTAATAATCTAAAAAAATATTTGCGTGCAAAACACAAAAGAGAAACAAACTTAATGCGTGTTTAATTATTTAAAACAGACAGTAAGACTTCGTCCTAGTCAATAATTAAACATTTACTGTAATTTCACCACTTACTTAGAAACCTAATAAAAATATCAAATATCGTACAAAATTAAATAATTAAAAAAAACGTCCTAAAGCCTTATTTGTATAGGATATATCTTATAATTTCAGGGTCTTCTATTTATAAGGAATTAAAGGCACATAGTGCATAATGTATGTCTACAATTTTATAGTATAAGTAAACATATGGCTCTAATAATGAACCAATTCAAATTGGAATTCATGGCGACGTAATATAGACCGAAAGATATACGTCACAAAGGTGCTTTAATATTTTCGTAAAGCAAAAGAAAACCATGAGTCACGCAATAAAAATAGAATACTACGTCATCATACTACTCGTTTTGATTATCAAATAAAGCACACTAAAGTAGTTGTGTTTTGTTATTTTTTTTTGGACTTGTATTTATAAAAGAGTTTCGAATCTAGATAGCCTATATCAATAAACATTCAATCTAAACACTACTCGTATATGTATTGTCACTAGCTAAACCGTAAACAACAGACGCAAAAGGGTACCTCAAATCAGGAACGACGCGTCTTCTTTCAATATTCTTTATTAACACTATCTTCGAGATTCAAAATGTAATCATTCACTATTATATATTTTTATTTAATAGTCCTTCACTAAAAATAACAGTTCTGCAGGCGTTTGTTATTATTGTTTTCGTTACATCGAGACTCGCGAGATAGCCCTTTGGCTTCTGCGGGGTGACTGTTCCTGACACTCCGATTTACGGGTTCACCCTGATGACGTCATCCTAGACCAATAGGGTGAAACTTTGTACGCATGCGTGTCGTCCCAGCCGCCGTGGCGCCGCACAATTATATAAAATTTGGCTTAGCTTTAAACTGTGTACATTGCAGCTTCTCTTTGTTGGGGCTGTTACTTTTTCTGTACATAAGCGTCAGTGTAGTAATATCCTAGTCTTTGCCGCGTTTATACCGATCTGATTGTTTACGTTCATAGTGAATAGTCCTTCTAGGAGTAACAGCTTAAAAAAACCCATATAGTGTTTAAAAAAAATTCAAATCAGAGTCATAATTTTTAGTATTTATGAAATACAACCCTTTCTTCACGTCGTAAGAGGCGACTAAGGGAAAAGCGGTGAAAATAGTAACGGCTACCGATAGATGGCGGGATAACCATCTCGAAAAATACCAGACTAAAATTAAGCAGACTGATGACAGGCAGCTGCGTCTTAGGTGCGAGATGTCTGGTACTGCGATCGCCGATCCGCTTGCCGTGGATGGCGATTATGGCAAATCCTCCTTAAGGGAGAGGCCTATGTCCAATAGTGCACTGATTCAAGCCTGGTTAAGTAAGGTAAGGACAAACTGAAGGAAATCATTAAAGTGCTAGCTAATTATTTTGATATAACTTACAGAGGGCCATTATTATTGTAGACATCTTCGAAACTGGACTATGATTTGCTGAACATTTCTGTTCAGACACGAGAATTTGACAAGTAATCGTTATTAGGGAAAAATTTATTATTTTTTGTAAAATACATATGCAATTTAGGGATGAAAGATTCTCTATAAAACAACCACTCTCGCTAACATTGACATACCACGATGCTGTGAAAACCGTCTGTAGAAAATCTATATGACAACGCTGACTCTGAATTAAGTTTGTGATGGGAAGCAACATCAACATTACCCAATTGTAGTAGCATAGCTGTAGGCCAAGTATGGGCGGCTTCGAAAATATGTCTTAAAAATGCCAATAAAGACTATTAACAAGAACATGTACAATTTAGATGTATAAAATTAAAAATAAATATTAAAAGTAGCAAGTCTTTTATTTTCTGTTTTTCATTGGTTGTTTTATGTCCATCCAATTTAATTTCTGACTTAGTTACTTCAGATTGAGTGCGTTAAAAGGCAACAAAAGAAATGTTCATAAAGGTTTTAAAACATCAATGGTTATTAAGAAACATTCTAGAAATTTATTCGATGTCAAATCTGAAACAAATATATTTGATAACTGACCAACCTTCATGGTCTACACGAGACGTGTTAGTGACACCGCTATAGACTTACTTCTATAATATACTCGTATATACCTTTCTTTACCTATGCGTAGCGTGGCAGGGTTCAGCCAGCACAATATAAAGGCACCTTCTTCAGCTTACAAAATGTATTCATCGATTTTACCTGACCTGTTTCGTACAAACTAATTTCACATCAAGTACGTGATCGATAACGCTAAGTATCTCAACATCGAATCGTAATAAGGTTTCGGTACTTTTTCATACTCCATCAACGTCAGCTTAAGACGCCAATCTGTTGTGCCAAACCAGTTTAAGTTGCAATGGCAATTGCCAAACTTATAAAGTTCATACGGAAAAATCAGCTGCTACCATAGAGTAGACATCATAACCATCGATGCTTGGTATCCTGGCTTTTGCTAGTGTTTTATGGAAAGACCTACACCCAGCAGGCTTACGAAGGCCGATAAAAAAAAATATACACAGAGAACAGAGAAGATATTTTATGTGAGCTTATACGTGAGCGTAAGACAGCTAAATTGTGCACTTCTTCACGAAATACATTTTAAAAACAAATGGGAAATAAATTAACTTCCACCCACTGCGATAAAAAAATAATTTAACTGAATATTAATATGTATTAATATTCATAATATGAAGTCTTCATTCTAACAATGTCTTCCCGCCCATAATTCCTTTTACGGACTCAGACGGAGGTGAAAAACACGTAGTAAGTCAAATCTTTTTACAAAGAATTCTTTTAAAGACGTTAACCCCCTCTATAGGATTCACTAGGCACTCACTCTTCTTTATCTTCCCAAATTCTACTTCGGAATGTAATGAAAAGCTTGATTAAAGAAAATAATACTTATGCGAGAAGGTCGGAGTCGGAGGAAGATTCAGTATCAGAGAAACACGGGACACAACACTACGCCACTAAGCCACGGGGTTCTAATTCCCTTCACGATCACACGATAGACTTTTTTCAAATTCTTTAGCAGCTCCTAAATACTCCACTGTTAAACAAAGATGAGATCTGAAAAGAGGAGGAATTGCAACGACCTCACACGCACGCAACACCTCGTAACTTACACTATTGCCTGTCATCGTTCTCGAAAATGTATTTCTCGTATATTTGAAATTGATTTCCCACCATCTGTCGGAAGCCACGACATGAGATTTATTGGTATTTTAACTTTACCTCATCCACTGTGTAAGACAGTGTGGAAGAAGTAAAGATTCTATTGCGCCTCCAGCACGTCTAAATTTAGAATTTAGTTTTAATTTGAATCTATTTATGTTTCTAACTTAAAACAGTATGTCCAGGAATATTGTTACCTTTTTTACCGTGATCTATAACGTAGTCCTGCCAGATGTAACAAGGGATTTTTTATGAAGGCCAATGACATACAAATTTATATATAAATATATAAAGTTAAATACCATCGGCTATTGTCAAGGAATAATTATAAATTGTCAAAAACGTATTTTTTTTTGGAAAGGCGGCAAACGAGCAAGCGGTTCACCTGATGGTAAATGATTACCGTCGCCCACGTACATCTGCAACTCCAGAGGTGCTGCAGGTGCGTTGCCGGCCTTTACGGATATTTGGGAGATGGGAAGGAGGACGCGGAGTGGGATGGGGTGGGTGTGTGGGCCTCCTGTTACCTCACTCACCGATCGAAACGCAGAAGCACAAGATGCCTCTACTTCACGCCGGGTTTCTGCGAGGCCGTGGTACAAACCCGGTCGAACGGGCCCATTCGAACAGCAGCAAAAGCCGCCGCTTCGCTCTGCCACGTACAAATTTTTCAATGACAATAAAAATTTGTTCTCATAATATTGTTGTCTTTGCAAACGGATAAATTTTATAATATCTAATAGTTATATAATTGTATGTTATATATAATTAAATGTATAATGGGACACCGTGATATGAATCACCAAATGATAATATATTGTAACTTATGAGTCTTTTGTTAGTTACTGTGTTCCGCAAGGCAGCACTTTGGGCCCAACTTCATTACTTTAAACTCTGTAACTGAAGCAATCAAAATAGTCAAATAATATCATATGCTATCGATACCACGCTTTCTTTTTACGGTGACACATGTGAAGAAGTTTTTGAAATTGTACAAAATGACGTAACATAGTATGCTAATGGATGTCTTTAAATAATGAGATTACTTCACACTTCTAGGAGCCGTGATCGCCTAGTGGAGCCGTGGTAGCCCAGTCTTAACATCATCTTAAAAATGCATGATGATATAAATAGCAATAAAAGACCATACGAGGTACCATATGTCGTAAGGTTAAGACTTAACAAGTAAATACTATTTTTGCACAAATAAAATTTCATATTTTATGACTAAAAATTAAAATTATCGAAAACAAGTTTGATCCCGTATGTGGAAGGTACCAATGAGTTTTTCCCGATTATGTCCTGAATACAAAGACAGCGGGTGGCTCACCATGTTGTTCCAAATAAGCTCTGGTAAAAAGTGGGTAAAAACCTCTGACCGCCTCAGTATTAGGTATACGGTCGTGAGAGTTTTATATACATTTTTCTGTAACATAAAAACAAATAATTATTCCCACGCTGACGCAAGCAGAGACCGTGGTTATTACACCGAATCTTAGGCACACAAATATGGAAATCAACCAATTCATTTCATGTGTGAGTTAGTGCTTTATTATAACATAATGAGTATAAAGACAAATTGTAAGTTTGTATAAAAATCTCCGGAACGACTGCACCTGAACTACTGTGACTGAACGATCGTAAGAAAATTGGATGTTTGTTCGAGGTGTCTTCAAAGAAATACCTCACTATTTATGAACTGAAACTTCTTTAGGCGCAGAAGGGCAAATGAGTAATATTTTTTTCCTTTATTTTTTTAGAATTATTCCTACTGTCATAGTAAAAGTCGCTGGCTTTGGCTTTTATACAGGCCTTTAATATCTCTGTTCATTAACGACCAGACCTTAAACTCACTTCCTCCATGGGGAATTTAGCCACTACTAGCTCTAAAGATTTCTTGAGAAACTCGGAGCATGTCCTCTAGCACTGACCACAATTTGTGGTTCACCACCACCTTCACATGGGTTGATCCTTGTAGAGTTACCTTAGATGCTGCTGCTTGAAAACGGTCTTGATCATTTAGAAATATCGTATTTGAGATTTTTCTATAAAATTGTCAAAATTGCGGAGTTTATTCGCCTGTTTCTTCTCCGAGGAACCTCGTTACGAAACGTTTTTAGTTTACGGAAACAAATGATTTTGCAAATGATATTTATGTTTAACCACGAAAAGTAAATTTATTTTATTTAATTTCATTAAATTACTATGAAAGCAATTCAAATTATCGACTATTGGGACACCCACGAGATGGGACGGGGAGGTACATTACAGACAAACAGCTTTTATGCCACCACCTTGTATATACCATATTATTACACACAGTAAAGAATTCCAAAAAAAAACATTTTAATATTTAGTAATATTTAGGAAAATGTTTGATAAAATAACAATTTTATCAAACAATCTAATGCAAATAAAAGCTACAAATGATACGCTGTCGGGTGGGGCGATGATGGAGTTTGCATGGGGTTCTAATCCTAGCACGACAGGTAAGCTGCACTAATTTATCACCCCGGAACAATAGAAGGGTGGTAAGCTTTACACGGAGGCCTATGTATTGTTCCACAGCTCAATACCTCAACAAACAAATGACTAAATTATTCTATACTCCACAACTCTTTATAATCCGAGAGTATAGTAATTATCGGATTGCCGTCCAGTACACTTGTGTATCTTGTGTTGCTATATGCTACCGTATAGTGACGCAAATATATCTGCCATCCGGTGGGTGTCGAAAAACTTAAATATTTTTCACAGGTGGTAGAACCCTTCTCTGCATAGGAGTCCTATGGGTAAATACCACACCCTTACTCAATTCCTTTCCCAGAGTCAGTATTATTACGGGCTCAAGCACTTTAGTACTCAAGCCTGACAATTCATCTGTAACATTCGCCGATTGAAGTTTTTTCAGGTGTCCATGGGCTGCAGTAGCCATTTACCCTCAGGTGGACAGTTAGCTCGTTTTTCCTCCCAATCCAATAAAAAAATATAAAATGACCTTCGTCTGTTAATGTAATAATCATTTTAAATATACCAGACCTAAGTTATCTAGACTGATAACGAGCAGCAGCTAATAAGCGAGTTTTTTTATATAACCTTGATGGAAACTAAAACGGTAATATCTACAATAGAATCTAGACTGAAGTAGGAGTAGCGAAAGTACTGGTTGTCCATTCTACGACCTAGCGACCAAGACGATCTCGGCTAAATGCAATAATTAATATTCAATCCAATTTTACGAGAAAATCGATGGATTCTGGGTGACTTAGAACCATGTTTAGTAGCTTTCACTGGAGGAGACTTACGTCCTGGACTCGCAATAGGCCGTAATGATAATGACCATTATCAAATCATAAACATAAATAAACATATAAATATGAAATACATTTAATTAAATTTTTCATTTCAATTTAATTAAGTACGGTGCAGAGAACCTACGCTTTATTAGAAATAATAAAATGAAATAGTCATGGAAAAATAATTCCTTAAACCTACGGAAATCCTTGTACCTAAATAACTTATAACTACGAGTTATAACAGTGTAATAATATTATTATCAACTTTGTGCATACATTCGAAGCGATATTTTTATACATATATTTAAATAACAATGTAATATATCAGATATTTCTTGTCAAAACCCGGCAATTATCAACAATAAAATTTAAAGGTATAGAGTGTTTTGGTTAATCGTTAATAATTACCGTTCGAGAAATTATTTTAAATTAAATAAAGTTAAAGAAATAATACGACAGAGTTTCTATATAAAACAAAGGAAAAAAGTAATTCCCAACCGCAAGGATTAGCTGCTCGATACCGACGATTCATACCCAAAATTAACTTGTCAATGTTTGTTTAGGAAATTACTGTCCGACCTTCTTGATAAATTTAAAGAACTTGTTATTATGTGAGAACTTCTGTGAACCTCACCTCTCCAAAAGATAGAATGTGCCGGCTCCCGAGCCACGTCACCGTATTTGCTCCAGGTATCCTTCATTAAGTCTATGTTTTTCCCTTAGTCATCGCCTATGTCTCTCACGAGAAGTAAGGGTTTATGTAAGAATAATGTGTGAGCTTCACTTACACGAGGAAACACCCCACCCGTCACATTCTATCTCTCGAAGTGGTGGAAAAGTAGATAGCAGAAGCCCGTTTGTAGCTGAGTTGTGCCAAATGAAAATCCCTAATCTTTACCTAGCCTTATTTATATGTACTAAAATAAACTCATAATCACTGTATAAACAAAGTTGTTTATACAGTGATTTTGAAAAGGTAGGCACGTAAGTAGGAAGTAGATCTCATATGCATTTTATCTGATCTCTCGTTTGGTTCGCTTTATAAAGCGGAGCCAACATTAAATGCATGGACACAAACAGTGTTACGTCTATATTTTATTTAACTTGAACACTGAGAAGAGCTTTGTGTACCTATCAAACGAGGGATAAAACGTGAAACAAGATCACCATTCAATACAGACTGCATAAGTAAATTCTTACTCTTTACAACTACAATCTGCAGAATCATTCCTTACCGAGGCGTGATGTTTTTTTCTTTTTTTTTTAATGACCATGATTGACGTATTAAACGCAGCCAGTGCTCTGCTATTGAATTGCAAATGCAATACAATAAAAATATCTTTTTATCATTTTAGTATCATTACGAATGTGTTTCTTTTGTCCCGTTCTTTAAAAAATAATGTCTTTGACATATTATAATCGTGCATTCCTCGCAAGTATATGTGCATAAAGAGTAAACATGGGCATTCTTTTGTAAATTACGAAGGCCATGATTTCATATTATATGATACTGATGATACTTAGGAGTCGACATCAATGTAGAACAATAAAAGAGGCAAGGCCTACAATTCAAATAAAAGTTGAATCAATAGACATGGTAGAGATAGCATGCAATCTTGGCCTTACAATTGATTCGGAACTGCGTTTTGAGACTGATATAAATATATGTCATGAAGAAGTGTTTCCCATTAGCGTGGATGTGAGGAGTTAATTGGTAGAGAGTCTTGTTCTTTCTAGACTTAACTACTACGAAGTAGTGTAGGGGCCATGTAGACATGGCCCGAACACTACTTATCAAGGACTGAGCATTTAATACAAGCATACAAAATGCATGTGCCCGTTACTACTTTCAAATTCCTAGGCGAAACCACATTACCCCATTTTTAAACAGTAACAATATTCTTAAGATGGCTGCACGGAGAAAATTGCACCTGCCGTGCCTTCTATTTGGAATGATTAGCACACAGAAGCTTAGATACCTATTTGATAAGATAGATTGGAGGCAGACGAGGTCTCAACAGCATACATTTCTGTCCACTACTCTACCATTGGTAACCGCCAAGCATAGGACGGCCGCATTCAGGGCGTGTTTCAAATAAGCCGCGACTAAATGTTGGAACGATATCCCACCACCTATAAGAGACCTAAAAATAGTAAAAGCATTTAAATATATAAAGATCAGGCCATGATACGTGGTTGTCCTGGACTGTGATGTGTTTTATGATCGTAATATAGTAAGATAATCTGTGGTGAACTCGATGTGCTCATTTCCGTACAGATGGAATAATTTATATAATTTTTAATTGGAATATGCTATATTATATGTTATGTTTTAAGTTATGTGTATATGTAGATTATAAAAATATGTAATGGCATCGGAGTGTCACGGGGGTTGGTGCTGAAAAACCATGCTATGTCGGAATTTACTTCCGGTGTAGCAAAATACTGAGAGGCCAACCTCGTTTGCAGGATATGCGGCGTACAATTTCCATACATTTTTCCTCTACTTTTATGAGTTTTTATTTTAATTTTATTTTTAAACGTATTTTTGTTTACTATCTGTTTCAGTTAATTACTTTTGTGTGCGTCCATTTCTTAGCAAATAAATGTATTTCTTTCTTCTTCTTTCTTTCTATATTCTTTTTGGCAAACTGTCCTACTGGAAAAATGTTATTATGTGTCTTTGCTTAATGGAATAATTTTATCCCCCTACTTTTCATACATGGTGAAATGTCAAACTAATACCCGCCCTCGCAGGCACATGGACGGGTTATGTCAGAGTTTCATCGACTAAATTCCCTCGGTGTTGGGTGTTCCACTTGCGCCGCCATTGACAGCTTCTTCTCTGGAGACCACACATCGTCTTCCTCTGCAGATGCATTTTTTTTTTGTATCACGTGGAGGAAAGGCGCACCTACCAATCACCGAAGCCGGTGACTGATTATGTCGGGATCAGCAATGAAAATGCCGGACCGACTAAAACCCCCACGGTTTAGATAAAGTACGCTGTTGGCCCGGTGGCCTTTACAGCTTCGGCGGTAAGAGTCCAGATACACCGGAACACGGTCCGCCTATCTACTTGGCCTGCAATCATAAGCACCAGCCCTCCCGGCACCTCACGGCGGGTTAGGTCTATGGCTCTGCCGCCGGTAGGGAGAACGGCGCATCGTTGTGCAAAGCAACGATTTTAACCCTCCTACCACAGTCCACCAACTTGCATCCGAAGTAGGTTATCTAAACCAAGCCACGGCTACAAAGCCCCTCCGCTACGACAAGTATAGAACCCGTTCGGGAAAGGGCAGATCATATCTAAGATAACCTGTCGCTGCCTTCAGTGGCAGGTAAGTGACAAGCACTTTTGTCCCGTGCAAAACAAAAAAAAAATATTTATGTTCGATACTCTGCAGGGGCTTATTTTTTTTTTTTATAGAAGAAGGGGCAAACGTGCGTGCGGTTCACCTGATGGTAAGTGATCACCGACGCCCACAAACATCCACAACACCAGAGGGGCTACAGATGCGCTGCCGGCCTTTAAGGAAGGAATAAGCTCTTTTCTTGAAGGTCCCTAAGTCGTAACTGTTCGGAAATACTGCTGGCGACAGCTGATTGCACAAAGTCGAAGTGCGTGGCAGAAAACTTTGATTAAAACGCACTGTGGTGGAATGCCAACCATCTAGGTGGTATCGATGGAACTTCGAATTCAAGCTACAAGCTTTTATACCAATAAGTTTTTCAAAACTAATGTACAATTAGTATCGTTGGCCTAAATATTAAGGCGGTGATAGGCTCACCACCCGTCAGGTTATTCCAAATAAGCTCAGTTGAAAAATGTGGGTATATTAAATTTGCGGTCGAGAGTGCTTATTTAAATAATTATAATTTTCAATATCATTTCAATCAGGATGAATCTACGTTGTAATTTAATAATGAGTTGTAAGAGGGAATAAACTAGCTTGTCTCCAAATGCCAATGTCCGTGGACAGCTGAAAGTAATGAAGAGACCGCAGGCGTAAGTTTGAGTTGTCATTGTCTTATTATTCATAAACAATTCAATTTTATACTGCTTGTATCGTTTTATCACCATGTGAGTCTGAATATTGTAATATATTCAGAAAGTTATCAGGCTATATAGTCTCATAACATATTAAACTCGAAATTCTTTAAAAATACTTCTCGATTTTTACATACCAAAAAAATAACAAACGAGGATCTGGCGACCGAATGTGCAGAACCCAAATCCTACAGACTGGTGAGAGGGTATCGACACCCCCTCGCCCAGCGGGGAGAGTGTGGGCAAACCTAAAAAAAAATTATGCTATACCTGTGTTCAACAGTGGACTAAAATTATGACAAAAGACTGATGTCTTAAATTACTGTTTCAAATGCTTGGTAAGATTTAAAATGTCTCGTTTCATTTTAGTAAAACTGCCATGAAATATGTCAATATTAATAACATGCCCGAACGACCGGCATTATTCTTGATAATGGATGCCCAAAGTGGCCGTCTCTTATAATCTAAATAAAAATGTGATAAAAGCCAAAGTAGCCAGGTTTCATATAAAATCTACAGAAAATATTTTTTCAACAATTTAACCGGTCGGAAAAAAAATTAAAACACTGCACCATAACCCGCAACGACGTAAGCCTATAGTGTATTTATTAAAATGTAAATTACACCAAATCAGAAAAAAGTTAGTGCTAGTTTGGTTGTATTAAAGGAAATAAAATACAAAGACTGTGTTGAAGCCACCTATATATTACATTTAGTGTAACTCTGTAAGATGACTCAATATCTTCACTTCAACTACTCAAACACTACTGGAGTAATAGACAATAAACTGCTGCATGTTTGAGTGAAAGGGAAGAAATTAGATTCGATTTTTAACACACGCCTCTTTTACATTAATTTTTTTTAAATAATGATATGTATTTTTAATAATCATTTATTAATAAACCTTTTTGTATAATAATAACGACATAGTTTTATTTCATTATATATTTTTAGAATCGTTGGCCAAGTTTTATTTTACGTTCACATTTGTTTATTAATAATTTCATTACTCATCAATAGACATAAACAATTATGATTGAAATGTATAAATAAATAATAATACTTTAGCGTAAATAAAATTTATAAGTATATCTGCCATTTTTTGAGGAAAAACATAGCCAATTTTAAAAGTAGTATAAAAGAATGCACCAACGTTTGGTTTACGCACAGAAAAATATAAATTTGTATTATTTCTTGACAATGCCATAAAATCGAAGCGATCAAGCGAGGTTCCATCAATAGACAACAATCACAAGTGTCAACCATTAACTTTGAATAGTTATGGCTCTGCGTAGCCAAGGTAATGATAAATATGTATTCAAGTAAATTCACTAAATTAAATTATTAAATTTTAATTACTGTCAATATCTACTACATAGAATCTAAATAAATAAAATTATCGTTCATTTATTTTAGTTCATCTTCTCATAAATTCAGAAAAGTGATTCGCCTCGGTCTAAGGGATATCTTATTTGAAGAGACCTATGGTCAAATGAATTGTTTACAGGATACAAAAGAATAATCTCATATTATTTTCAGATTACCTTTAAATTTTGTATTTTAAACGTCCTCGTCTAATCAATCATAAAAAGGTGAAATTAGTTACAACTTAACAGTTGCAATAAAGGAACAGGTCTATAAATCAATAAACTTGTATTTAAACGATGAATGATTTTTATTCCCCAGTTTACGATGAGATCATCTAAAATTTATAATTTTGTGATGTTTATTATGACAGAAAGGGTAACAAAAGAACTCACATTCCACCAGAGGGTAGTCATTTTGATCTTTAGATCTACATACATCCTGAATGTTAAAATCGGTCGGAGGATTATGATGACTTATCTATTTAAAAAAAAAATTACTAGGTAAAATTATGTATTTCCGCAAAGTAACGCCTGATCCTATTTACTATATCCATTAATATTACGGGAAATGACAGCAATATCTCGAAGGCGCCCCCTCAGATGGCGAAATCCGTCTCTGATATTAACCTAAGCTTATTGTCTAAACCGATAACGGACGGGATCTAAGTGACCAATACTATTGTGATCGCCGACCCGCTAGCCAAGCGTAACGATCACTGCTAAGTGACTTGTTTGGAGAAGCCTATTTCCAGCAAAAGTTTGTTTAGACACTAAAGGTTTGCTAAAGCAGAAATTTAAAAAAGGGGGGAAAAAAAAGTTGACCAGGATAAGTAGAAACTTCTACAGAGCTAGAACCAGAAACTACTTAAAATTTATTTCTAAATAAATAATAATCTTTTACGTACATATATACATAAATTCCTGCCTTGTTCCCAACGGAGTAGGCAGAGACAATCTCCTTCCACGGTCCTGACATACGTCTTTCGCTTCTTCCATTTTCAGAGTGTTTTTAGAGTACTCTTGACCTGGCATTTTTCCAGAACGTCTCCGATTTGATTGTGAATTGTTCGCCTATGTCTTCCTCTCCCGAATCTACCATTTTTCTACGTAACTGAATGAATCTACTTATGTAAGTATTACTATACTATATACTTCTGTATACTTCATAAATGAATAGTGATGGAAGAAGAAATATCCAAATTTATTAACCTAACAGGTGGAAAACTCCTTCTCTGCCTAAGAGTTGGGAGTTGGGAGAGTCTGGGTGGGTACCACACTCTTACCTATTTCTGCATTTCTGCCGTCAAACAGCAATGCTATTAGTATTGTGTTCTGGTTTAAAAACCCTAATATGAAATTTTTTTTTCATTCTTTTAAATAACATTACCTTCCGCTGTAGGAATTTCGCGGAGGCAGTTTACATACATGAATTGCACATGGACAAACACCCAAACCGGGAACTATATATATTATTTGTAGTCCATACAAATACTAGTCCCGTGCGGGAATTGAACCCGCGACCCAAAGCGCCGCAGCTAAGCGCTTAGCCACTACGCCACCGAGCCGTCAAAATAAAAAAAAATATAATTGCGAAGGCATTCGACCTTAGTCCTCAGGGTGTCAACGCATCTTTAAGCTCCTTTGATTGAAGTTGTTTACTTGTGTACATAAGCTGCAGCAGCCATTTACCACCGAGAGCGTTATTAACTCCTTTTTCACCGCCATAATTTTAAATATTTAATTAATTTAAAAATTTTAATTCACCGTACGAGTTAATCGATTGGCATTTGAAGCGAAATTCCGGACATGGCCACGCCGGCTCTGTTCGTTTCGTATAAGACAATAAGTTCCCAGTATTAAATTATAACGGTAAGAGTATTTATGGTTATATAAAAGTCCAACGCGTTCGAAACCCAATCAATAAGTGATTTACGTTGAAACGTGTGAAAGGTGGAGAACGGGAACGTTAGCAATTAAATTGTAAATAAATGAGTACAGTAATATATAATACGAATTGTCGTATGGTGGTGGCGCAGAAAATCTGCCACCCCCTTTCTTCACGTAGGTGTTGTTTTAAGAAAGGCCTTGAATATCTCATGGCGTTCGAATGAAGCCAAACTACACACACACGTCATTCTTGTGAATAGATACTACTTGTGAAGGCGGTTTTGCAGTTGTTTGCAGTGCAATTGTGTTTTAATTTTGTGATTCACTATATTTTTATAGCATGGATATAATCTAAGTATTCGTACTACAGTGCGTGATGGTATTAGTATATTGCAATAAATAAGAAAAAAATAAAAATGTTTTTACTGTTAAACCTCTCATTAGTCTAATAATAGACGACCCGATAGCAGTGTTGCTACTTGGTATTAGAATTTCAATTGTGTTTTTCATTCCTTACTCTGAAGTATTAACAAAAGTACTCCAGCTTTTTTTTCACGCGAAAAATCAAATTAATTTTGTTTCCAAAGTTATCTTCAACAAACAGATAAAAAATTGGAATGTTTTATTTGATATCATTGCACTGTTTTTATTTACCAATACTTGGACATAAGAACTTAGAATCATAAGGAATATTTGAACGTACAAAAATCATCATCCTACACTCGTCTGCCTGTGGAACGAACCGGGGAAACAAGTGTCATGAAGGTTAATAATGATGTATATAACCGCCTACGCGACGACAATTCTCTTCTCGGATCTTTGTGAATCTGTCATCTCGATTTAAAAAGCAAATGTTAGTTTCTTCAAAAAGAAAAAATGCTCTGTGAGTCGCAAAATGTATCAAAACACAACAAGAATAGGTTAGTTATTAAACTTTATGATCATTTGATACTAAAGTGAGACAGAGATCAGTATACCGCCTGTTTGAGAAGATATAACGTCTGTTTAACACGAATTGAGCGTTTCCTCAGAAAATCTGAAATCCTGTACTGATTGACCGAATAGGTTGGTTTAAAACAAGAAATTACTAGTAGATCGTTTTGGGGGAATTACTGAGCACAAATAAACACAAACTGGAATTTCATTATACTCACATAAAGAAATCTTACATAATATTAAAGAGTATATCGAGATCGGTCTCTTAGTATGGTTGGGACGATTACCCTTTTAAGCACTTGCTTCACATTCGCAACGTTGTCCTTGAAATCGCAATTTATAGTTATCTGACTTTTTCAATTCGGTCACAGAATAAATTTTGTCATGGGTATCCCATCCTTTAATTCCTCTTTTGTCAATATCTGCTTTTGTTTGTTTTGTATCGGTTACCGAAATCTCGTGCTGGCCGAACCACCGCCACGGTGACGACATTTCAAAATATTTTGTATATTTTTCTGTATCTGTATAAAAAAGTTTCATCTACCAAAACCAAATCACATTGCTTTGGCTCGCGTATGTTACTCACATTTAGCCGGATGAGTTTTTAGTGATAGTCAGTAAATAAAATTAGTTGAAAATAGAATTCATTGTCTATAGTCCATGACATTTTATGTAAAATTAGATATATTTAAGGTTTTGATACCTAAATTAATACCGGTTTTGTGTGTCAATGTAAGCATTACGTACCCTTTTAACTTACATCGGACTGTTTGGAACTTAAAAGGTTATTTTACTAAAAGTGAGTGTTAACGAAGTTGTATATCATCATCATCATCATCATCATTTCAGCCTATTAGAAGTCCACTGCTGAACATAGGCCTCCCCCAAAGATTGCCACGAAGCACGGTCCTGAGCCACCTGCATCCATCGACTTCCCGCAACACTGCGCAGGTCGTCACTCCATCTTGTGGGGGGTCGTCCTACACTGCGTTTGCCCGTACGTGGCTGCCACTCGAGAACCTTTTTTCCCCAGCGGTTGTCAGTTCTGCGAGCTATGTGGCCGGCCCATTGCCACTTCAGCTTGCTGATCTTTACGGCTATGTCGGTTACCTTAGTTCTGCTGCGAATATCATCGTTGCAGACTCTATCACGCAGAGAAACACCGAGCATAGCCCTTTCCATAGCGCGCTGAGCAACTTTGAGCTTCCTCATACGGGCTGCAGTGAAGGACCAAGTCTCGGATCCGTATGTCATCACTGGCAACACGCACTGATTGTATACTTTCGTCTTGAGGCTTTGTGGTATACTCGACGAGAAGATATGACGTAGTTTCCCGAACGCAGCCCAGCCGAGTTGGATTCGTCAATTGACCTCTGAGTCGAAGTTGGACTTACCTAATCGGACAATTAGTCACAGGTATACGTACTCGTCTACAACTTCGAGCCTATTGTTCCCAACAACAACCGGTATTGGTGTGACATGGACGTTTGACATGAACTTCGTCTTGTCCATGTTCATCTTAAGACCAACCTGTTGGGAGACGTTATTGAGGTCATTGAGCATTGTACTAAGCTCCTCCAGCGATCCTGCCATAAGAACTATGTCGTCGGCAAATCGAAGGTGAGTGATGTATTCGCCATTGATGTTGATACCGTATCCTTTCCAGTTCAGCTGCTTGAAAACATCTTCCAATGCAGCGGTGAAGAGTTTCGGGGATATGACATCACCCTGTCTTACACCTTTCTGCAGTTGGATTGGTTTCGTACTCTGATTCTGTACTCGGATAGACATCGTAGCCTCATTGTTGTATATGCTGAAGCGCTAATAAAAGTACAAAAGTAAAATTGAATTTGCGTTTGCGATCAAACATGAAAAATATAAATAGCTTAGAAAACTCCCCAAAAAACCAATATGGCCCCGTAATTAATTAAATAAACATGGCAAGACAGAATGTTCTTTTGGAATCCTATGCATTTACGCCGCGCTTATCTCTCGTCATACTGTATACGCATAAAAAATAAAATTTATTATATGACAACTTTAACCTTACAAGAGACTTGTGTTAAAAACTTCAAAAGGCTTTAAAGTAGCTTCCGCCATTAGTCATAAACCTTTGTGAAAAAGACCGATCGCAATCTTGTCTTGATACGTGTTTAGAAATATTAAAATAGACAAGTGCTGCATTTGTCAACAACTTTAAAGTTGTTTCAATGTAAATCAGGTCCTATATCAGAGACAGAATTGTTTCACTTGTAATGTGACAGTGACCGCGAAACTCCGGTACTTTTATAGATAATATACACAATGAGGAAATAATATAATGGATTATCTACAGTACTACGCCGGGCATCGTTAGGGGTAGCAGATATTGCGGTTTGCCATTTGGCACGACTGAGCGTAATCAAACAGGACGAAAAAGAACGTTACGAAGATAGAGCGTAAAGGGGTTGCGAGCTTCGTCACCGAACTTTTACTTAAGTCTTCATTTACGATATCGATAGGAAGAGGGTTAGCAGATTCTTATGCCGCTACCACATTGTAGATAGAGAAATAAGTCAAAGAATAAAAGCCCCCAGAAGAGCCCTCCAAATGAAGGGCATGTCCTTAAAAATAATTTCCTACATGCAAATGTAGGAAATTATTTTTAAGGACATACATTAGATATGTATGGATAGGATTATGTTTTTCCATACATTAGATATGTATGGAAAAACATAATTTTATAGTGGAGAAGGCTATCCTAGATGACACAGATTGTGTAACATTTGTTTGGATGTGGGTTATTCCCAACAGTTGATTGTATGCTGATAGCGCAGATAACTCAAATTTAATGTATGTATAAGAGGAACGACAGTTATCGCATCCTTAAAGACTCAGAAAAGCGGAATGTCATTCGAATTAAAAATCTTTCTGGATCATTTAGAAGAAATTTTTCGTTAATTTAAAACACACTGTCTCATTACGGTCATTTTAGTCTGTTATATTTATCTACAAAATTTGACTCAACCCTATGACTAGACTCTTCTTCTTTATATCTGAGGTGGTAATAGTTTGGCCATCTACTGGCGGATCTAACATTTTTCCCCCTTTAGGAATAAGATGGCATCGATGATTCTCAAACGCAGTCACTATGATGGAAAGGAGCATCAACGTCCGCAAGTCCACATTATAACCGCTACTTTAAATGCAAATATTTATGATTATATTTTGATATTCCATTAGGTATGACCTAGACTACCCAATGATAGAAAACGGGAAAAAGTATGGTGTCGAATTTCGAATAAAATAAATGTTAAAATCAAAATATTAATTGGGTAACGCTCTGCTCTTACGAGTTCGTTCGCCTTCAACTTGACCTTGGTTTCGGACCTCTGTGGGGCTGAGGTAATAAATATTTGGCATTTTTGTAACAGTACTTTTTTTTGTGGGTCCCCTTCCACTTTTATTTTTATCGCCAAATACCTATTCAATTCAAATTTAATATTTTTGTTATACTCAAGCTGTATTTTACGCGACATAAATTACGCATCGCAAGACATTTCTACCCGTAATCTTTAATTAATATGGTAACATTATTATGGCATCCAAGGAGTGGTACTGTACGGATATAGTGTACTATATAGTGTGACGCATTGGAATTAAAACTTGTCGAGAGCGGTCATCTTTGAAATCTTTTACTTGCAACCGCTTAGCTGGGCTGTCAGTGTACCTGCCTATCGTGGGTATCAATTCCAGCAGTAAGGAATACTTTTACTAATAACAGTGTACAACATGCAGTAAATTAAGTTAGTGATACAGTGAATACGAGATGATTAATGTACTATTAGTTATTGCCCACTCCACCTTCATCTCAAGTTTTTGATCGGGAGATTTCGCTCTGAACTAAACCCTTTAGGACATTATTAAGTATATTTAATTTTTAATTTAAAATAAAATGATATATTTTGTTAGCGAGCTTAATTTGAACCCTATTTTTTTTTTAAATTGATTACTGATCCGTGAACAATTACAGCGAAGAGACTAATAACGCACTTAATATTATCCACTTGTACTTGAACAGCAGTGCACTAAATTTTGTGTGATTTTTGGGACCTGTTACTCAGTACATTACAAGAGACATCTTATAAATCTTATTACACTGGGATCTAATAAAGATGTCTCAAAGTGTAGGAACTTGCTGCAATCTCCCCACAATTTCCCGCAAATCGTACGGATTGGAAAACCTGTGCACCCTGCAGATGTATAAGAATAGGTTTAATTAACTTTTTGGTCAAAATAAAAATTTTATTTACTTAGTACTTTCAATAAAATAACATTGATTTATAGAAGCATATTTAATTTATGGTAAATGGAAAAGATTTTAACTGTTGTGAATAAATTTTCTTCCTAAATATTTGAATATATTAAATTGATTGTAATTGAAAATAATTATTAAAACAATAGTTTATTTGTAATTCTCAAACTTTGAAGTAATTTATCCCGCATTGAGCCACTACATAATAACCTATAGTTGGAGCCTAAGTTTTAACAATTTTTTTTTATTGCTCTCGACAATCTTACTGTAAAGGAAACAAGCTTGTATTTAAAAAATATTTTAGCAGGTTACAACATAGAATGTTTATCGCATTGTTAATTTGCGCTAAAAATCCTAATAAATAATAAAGTAATAAAAGAACTTCAGACTGCTTTCAATCTTTAAATATATTAAGATTTTATTCAATGAATGATACGTAGCCACCTCGAGTATGCATTTAATAAGTATATAATCCGCAAAATCGGGAACAATTATATCTCAAATTGAGAATATACAGAAAATAAATCTGCATTGATTGGATGTTACATAATATTACTGAATGGTATCATTTCTCGCACCTGGAGTTAAGACATAACGTCAATGTTACCTTTTTTTTTTTAAGTTTCGAATAGACTTCAATTAGGGACAGTCTGTTAGTCACAGTCGTTAATAACCTAGTCAAACAGAATTTAGTGCCAAATAGTATGCATTTATAATACATACTGTACAGTATACTCGCACTATGTACCAGGTAAACAATAAACCTTTATCTTAAACTGCCTGTTAAACCAAAAATTGAAACAAAAAAATTTAGCATTCACGGTTGTGAAACGGTCGTTTACCCAATCATAGCGTGGTCAGAGGTCCGGCATTTATTTTAGTCGTTTCACCTGACTTACTCCGACCGACGTGAAACGCAGTAAGAATGTAGCTGTCTTAAAGTCCAGGTCGGTGATAATGGTAGACAGGTTTCGAAAGGCTCATAGGTAGGCTTACGTGATAGAGCCAAGCCGTTGCTTTTGCTACCTCTCGAATGAGCCAACTAGACCGGGGTAGTATCATGACCTCGCAGAATACCAGCGTGAAGTAGAATCATCTTGTGCTTCTGCGTTTCGTTCGGTGAGTAAGGTAACCGGAAGCCCACTCCCATCCTCCCCTATACCCTCCTCATCCCACCTGCCATCCCCCAATTATCCTTAAAGGCCGGCAACGCACCTGCAGCTTCTTTGGTGTTGCAGATGTACTTGGACGACGGTAATCACTTACCATCAGGTTCCTCATTTGCCCCCTTTTACTGGTATTCCAGAATTGGAATTGCGTGAAATAGCGACACACTCCGCCTGGAACAGGTAAGATAAATATACGTCTAGCAAATTATATATTCATAAAAAAAACAAACGTTTAATTTTATTTTCCTATGGATGAATCATTGTAAGTCATCATACGAAATGTTTTCATATGATAATTTTTTCCCTAAACTCTCTTTACATATCAAACACAGTAAAGAACCGTTCGAAAGATGACTACTTTAATGAATCGCACAGCAGAAATGATGAGAGGAGACTATCGAATATGATATTATAGATCAATGATAAAATACCAAATACTACTCACATACCCGTATCATGCACTAGAATTATGAACATAAGGTAAACAAGTATTGAGTCACTTAGAGGTCAATAACTTTTGTAATATGAAACCAGTTGGCAAAACTCTATATTTTAATGTGCGGTTTGTTCCCTCGTATATTCATCAAATTTATGATAATATTCTGTGTCGTTGGAAATAAGAAAATGATTTCGAAGAAACTAAAAATATAGGTCAACGACTTTACCTGTCGTAAAGCACAAACCACAATTAACTTATCGATGCATATCGTAGACAGAATACAAAACTACATATCGTTACACCATAAAGCTTTGCGTCTAAAATATAATCAATACTAAAAACGGGAATTATCAATGTTTTCTGCTGAAAACACTTTAGTATGTATAGATTCTTAACCGACTGTAACAAAGAAGATAAATAAATTTTCTCCTGCTTTGACTTGGGATGGTCAGAAATCTAACCATTTAGTTTAGTTGCTGTAACTCACTTTTTAATAGACCTTATTTTGAACAACGGGAGAAATGGTGAGCCTGTTGCCGTCTAGTGTTCAGGCCAACGACACAAATCGTACATTAATCATAAGCGTTAAGTCTCCTAATTCGAAGGCAGATGCTCTAACCGCTTGGCTATCGTAGCTTCTAGAATAATTATTACTGCTTTGACTTTTCTTGTTTATAAGTAATTATGCAAATGTTGACATACGTTTAAAACAATCTATTATCTAGTATAAATTAGTGACAGCGGTACTGCCTAAACAAATACATCAACTTTAGATCTGACAAATTGAATATACTTTCCATGCTGTCTAGATATAAAATAGTGAATTAGCGGAACTGAATTCCAAAACATAAATAATCGGTCGATTTCGGCGTTTGTTATAGCGATAATCATTAATCATGTCATTAAGTGATATATAGACCCTTTACTTCGTTATTTTTTATTTTAGGTTCAAAACTGGACAATATAATGATTTGTATTAACATTTCTGTCGACGACTGTTTGGATTCGGTCGTGTAAACATAGGAATGTTACTTTGTATGAAATAATTTGTAAAATTGGTTGTAACCTTTCCTCCACATTTCAACATTTAAAAAAATAATTGTACTTTCATTATTAAACTATTTATGTCCATATCAGTTTCATACATTACATTCTGCAGTTTTATCCTGAGGTGTGTCTCTAACACTCGGGAGATCTTTCACGCTGTCACGCCAAGTAGCTATGATCATTTCCTAAAAAGTTACATCCTGCTGACACCAAAAAAGTGTTAGCAACACTATATATACGCTGATAAACAAACAGTTTTTAAGTCTGAATAAATGAAAATTTTAAAATAACAAATTTAATTTTACAACTTGGGTCAAGTTTAATCTTTTTCCTAAGTTTACAATAAATTATGATCGCTCTACATTTTTATGACTCTACATATGGCGCACCAGTGACCGACTACAATAACCGTTATTTGACAACCATTTTTTTTAATTGGCTTTCCAGACTAAAATTTAATTCCAATATTCTGCAAGATCGTGATACAACCCCAGCAGCAAAAGCCACTGGTTGGCTTTACCACGTACAAAACTACTACAACCTTCAGGATGAGACGAGCTGGCAGATTCTCTTATGCCTCCCCCACAACTATTATCTGACTCGTAGAAGTCCATTCTTCAGCTAGATATATTTATTTTAGGTATCTTCTAGTAGGTATCTCCAAAACACGTCTGTATTTTCGACCTCGACGCTTTTACATTTGGCGGAATTTTAATCATACATTCTTATTATCAAGAAAAATAAATGTTCAGTACATACAACAGGGTTTCTTTTATCCATTTTATAACTAATAGCATTTAAATGTTGCAATGTTGTAAATTGTTTGAGGGTATTAAGTATATATAATAGTGTTTTTTTTAGAAAAAAAGAGGGAATCAATTCTTGTACAATATTAAAAGCTATACAACGGCTATGGCATTACTCTAATGTTTAATCATTTATTACTCGATAACATCCTGCGTGAGATTTGCATCTCGATAGCGGTTCATATCAAGATGTTATTTTTATCTTTTTTCGCCTTCAAGGATAAACTGCTTTGATATTGCAAGCCTACAAATATTTCGGCAGTGTTGAAAAAAGAAATAATGCCTAAAACACACACAAAAAGAACGTTCCCTTAAGGAAACTTTTTAACAATGTTCGAAGGACTCTCTCGATTCACAGAACAATAACTCTCCCACAATCCATAATAATAATTTTTGTTTGAAGCCTGACATCGTGTTGATGGACCGGGCACAGTCGAGGATATTTTTGGTCGACATCACCATTCCATATGACGAGAACCTCGTGAAAGCCGAAACAGATAAGTACAGTACAGTAGCAGATGCATACAATTGATCCCCACAATATTGGTTAATCCAGAGAAGAGAGATAATTTCAGACAGTCAGACAGGGAGGTCTCATCACACAGTCCCTTTAAGATTGTAGTCGCAGGTTCGGAATTCAAAAATAGCGTCACACGAAAACGTAAAAGGGCAGTGCAGTACATATAAACCAATAATTACTGGCAAAAAACGGCGGCCCTTCACCGTTGCATAAACATTGCTCCGTTATGAAGATAAACACCCGTCATTGTACAAAAATTTGAAGTGTATGAACCGTTATCGCAAATTACGACTTAAAAATCATAATAAGCCATGAAGTGTACGGCGACGGATACGTAGGAAACAAATTATAGCTTGCTTATTTATTATAATTATCTGACTACCCCGTGGCTTATTGATAGCGTGCTTGACTGCTGTGTCTGTTTAACCTTTGTTAGTTGTATCGTGTGGCATACGGTGTCTAAAACTGCATCTGAGGCCCTATCCGATCATATCGCATAAGAGCTAACTCGGATACGGAAAGGTAAAGACGTATGACCGCCTCTATGTTCGCGTGTTTCTTTATCAACTTGTAAAAGTCCTCGTCTGAATCGGCAGCTAGTAGTAGCCGAATGTGGCATAAATCGGCCAGGAATACTTAATCGTCTTTATCACTAATACTATATGAGTGGCATATTCTGCTTTAAGTAGCAGCTTGCAAATGTCCACTGCTGGGCAAAATGCACTTCTTAAATATTTTTGAGAGATTGGAGCCGGGAATGGTCCGCCTCGCTGCTCCAGTGTGGGTTTGTCAGAATTCACATGTCTGCAGAATATTTTTTTTTATTATTTATCATATATACAGGTTTCCTCACGATGTTTTTCTTTACCACCGAGCATTATATGATATTATATCATCATAATCAGCCTATAAACAGAGCACTACCTACTGTCTTACTAAACGTTCAAGTATAATTAAGTCAAAATAACAAAATATATGTTGCATAAATAATAAAATTATGTTAAGTAATGCGATTATAAGATGTACTATTATAGAATCGAATGACGTACCTACTTTTGCTTTAGCCTCACCTTAAAATAGTTAAGTAAATTTTCTTCATAAAATCAATTATCGATATATATATCACCAAAATAACACTCACTGACTAATCACCTAATCTTGAAATATATAAACCCTACAAACTAGGACTTTGGCACGGTGTAAGCCGATGCTTCAACTTCATCATTTTTAATTTTTAGCAACGTGATGGCAAAACTTAAATATTAAAAGGTGTTTGAACTATTCTATCTGTGCAAACAATCGATCAACAAAGCATTTAAGATTATGTAACGGAATTCGATTAAATACAGTTATCCTATACAAACCACAGCCGTATATTTCTTAAGCCCAATTGGCAGGCACTTAATTTTTATTTGTTAATTAGCGGTTATATATTTAATAACGCGCATAAAGAGAGTAAACCCGTTTCCTTTATTTGTTTTAAGAAAAATATTAAAACTATATTTACGATTAGTCTTAAAAATATATCATACTATTAACAATAATTTATTAACACTGATTGTTGAAGAGAATAGAAATTAATGGGCGAAGATAATAAATCAAAGAAAAATCGAAATGTAACCATGCACGCAAAACAATTCATCAATTTGTTTCGATAGCCACCATATTTATGGTGGCTATATATATATATTTATATAAATTTTACTGCACTTGCAAGTATGGGTGATAAGTAAATCAACTAGATAATCCCCTTGTCTTGAAACGGAGAAGAATTGAAAAAAATATGTGTAAACTTATTTTTACCTTCTAAACTAATAGGTAGGCAAAGTTCTTAATTACATATTTCCATTCCAAACTGGTTTCCGCAACCCACTTGCCGCAAGACAGACGTGACGGGTCAATAGAATTTCCATTGTTTCAACACGTCATATCAAAATAAATAGTGTAAAATATAGACTACTGTATCCAAGAATGGGTCGTTTCTGAGCTGTTGCATTTCTTTTTTAGGTTGGGTATACCTTTGACTTAGACGATGTCATGACGGCACTTGTTAAATCGTCTGAATAGTATTAGGTCTGATGTGTATTAGGTATATCTAGTTAATGACTGTTCTTGCACCTGTTATTTATTTACTTCATTTTATATTTAACTAACATTTCAGATCTGGAATAATTTAAATGAACAGTTATGTTTTAATGCGCAGTTGACAACTGTCCACAGTATTCCAAACTTAATCTGAGGGCGAAATTGGCCAGGACAACATCATCACATTTTTCACTTACCATTTCTTCATGTTTTTCCTGATACCTCTGCCCAAACTTATGCTTTACAAAATAGCCACCACCGTACGTGAGCATTACATCATGCTCACGTACGGTGGTGCTGCTACCCATCACTCTATCGATTTTGGTTTAGTCTATCAGATACCAGGTTAAATCATATCCACGTAAGATCAATACGAAGGGAAAATGTTAGAACTACCACTTACTAGATTTTTACTTTCTTTATAGATGAGATATTTCGGTATAAAAATTGGCCTAATTTGAATCCCGAAAACCGTTATCGATATTATAAAAATAGCTTAATTCTTCTTGGCTACCTGCTTTAGGCAATAACATTAGTAACAAACATGAATGAAAACTAGTTCATCTTAATGTCTATCCGCTCACATAGTCATAAAAACATTCGATTGAAATATAATGCTTATTTTGACGTATACCATTTTTAGGCCACAGGTTTGTATTCTTAAAATGTTTAGAAAAAGTCTTTTTTTTCATATATATGTTTAAGATACACAACAGTCACATTCTAAGCTTCCACAAATTTGGATAAATAGATAGGTCACTGCAACAGCACACTTACAATTTACATCCGAAATATACATTATAGGTAAATTAAACATTAGCTGCATACCATAAAATAAATATAAAATTAGCTAAATGGATGTTAATAAAATACACTACACACCTTCTATCTAAACATCAAACAGATGTTGGCTATTGCAGGAATAGAACCCGCAAGTCTCAGCTCCGAAAGCAGGCAGAATACTACCAACTAGGCTAAGAGGCCGACAAAACGAGGATGAATATAAAGCAGCTAACTCGTTCACTTTTCAAACTCGCAAACGTGTGAGCTAGTTTCAAACTTCTATTTTTTTACAATTATAATGTATTAAAATATTTTTGGAGAACGTTTACCACGAGATTTGGAATGGATTTTTCAAATCTTATTCAATTTACTTTATAGGTTATTAAATCGATAGCAAACATCAACATACATAGAAGTACAAAAATAAAGAAGCATCTAATCAATGAATCAATGTCCCATGGCCGGGGACACGCGAGAGGTTTGGAGCCAAGAGGAGACTGCGTCAGTGCGGGAAAGCGTATTTCTAACTTTTTTATTATTTCTCAGACGCAGCCGAGCACTTAGTAAATTCAAATTTAAAATTTCTAAAATTTCACTTAACAGATTTTAGTGCAGACATCCTTGGAAATCGGACCCAGGCACTCGCTTACTATGAAATAATACAAAAGCGAGCCCCGGTCACCCGCATCACTCAATTTAGGTATCATAATTAAATTTTGATAAATAAATTAAATGTCACCTTTCGGCAACCGCGAGGCCCAATGGACACCGAAGCATAACCGCATACAAATAGATTTTTCTTAAAATGACGTATTTTTTAATGATTTATAATGCGCTTCATTTGTCATGGTGGCTACCCTTTTTATCACCAGTCTTTAATTTACGTTCCTAAATAAGTGAAGCAAGATGAATTTAGAAACGTCTCACGCAAATTATTAATGTTTTCATCGTTGATATGAACCCTTGTTTTATTGTAGCGATATAAATCCACTTAAGGCAAAGATAAACATAAAATCGAATTATGTGCTTCGTTTATTGTGTATTGTGCCGATGTCGCTTTCTCAGAATTTACTCGTGATGCAGAAAATATTTAAATCATTGATTACATTTAAATAATAGAGAAGTAATTATCGTACTGAGCAGTGGGGATTCGATAAGGATGTTACTTTATTTTTTTAACTTTTATCTAAATGGATTTTTACTATCGTTATTCTTATTACCGTGTAATATTAAATTAAATAAGACTCCATTCCAAAGCACGTGATAATTGTAAAGTATCAGTCTTTACTTTTAAAAGAAGCGACTTAACGCTTAGCATAGCTCAAAATCAAAATATGTACGAAATTAAATGTAATGGTCCGCAAAACCTTCTAAAATCGTTTTCATATAATTGAATCTAATTTCAATAATTTTATATCCAAAGAATACGGGGCACTTTGCTTCTAAAGCCAACACCAATATTATGGGGGTAACAAAAATTAAAAGATTATTTATTACTCCAGTAATACTAATCAGCCTATTTTAGCCCACTCGTGATAAGTCTCTCCAAGAAAACTCCTGCAAAATCCGGTATACATACCAGGGAAGGCTTACCAGTGCTCGTGCACGCAGGGCAAGCAAGCGGATTGGTTCAACAAATTAGGATAGATATTCCGCCATCATTTGATCGCCTTAGTTTCGTTTGTTCGTTTATTACCAGGATGTACGAGGTGCACACATGACGTTGGAGTTTGGAGACAAAGTATTCCCTCTTACACCCTTTACTTATTTTTATCCGTTCGTATATTTCCCGTTAGAATTACATTCATTGTAGCTCCGTCTGACTGAAGACTCCTGCCAAAAGAAACGAAAGATGCCGATTGCATGCAACTCCCGCACTTGTTAATAACTCAACCTGAGATAAGAGTCCGCGAACTTAAGGTCCGGATTAGTTTCCCTCAAACCATTTATATTAAGTTTTTTTTTATTATCGGATTAAAAGGACAAGGCAACGTCATTAGCTGCTGCCAAAACTAATACTTCACACATCGAATTAATATGGCTATTCAAAGTGGCAATACTGACGGCAACATAAGACTCGACCTAACCCGCTTCGCTCAGGTTCTTTACACCGTTACAAAAGGCTAAACCTGTCGGTTGATTCATACATTCGTCACGGTATCGACGAAATATGCGATATTTAGCGGAAATTTTCTCTTAATCAAATTATTGTCCTCAAAAGATTGCAGGAATTTCTCATGTGTAGTTGAATTCTTTTACAGAAATAAATTCACATTGACAGAGATTCGAATCCCCAGGCGAGATTCGAACCCGGACCCGCAGTGCCACGACCCTTCGCTTATCCACTGCGTCTCCGAGCCGTTATTAATTATTATACTATGATAATTTAAAAATGATTACTCACGGCTGCTGTAAAGCAATCGATACGTTTATTCACGATAAACTCCGTAAATAATAGTTTCATTTCTAATATTATTAAATTAGACAAATGGTGGTATGACAATTGTAGGAACATTCTTACATCACCTTTAATTTTCCGTTAGATTTTTAAATATTTAACATCGAAAATAAATAAAACCATTACATATTTTTTCACAACTATTAATTTTCTGCTACGATAATTGTAATATAATGAAATAAATATATAAAATTTTTGGAAAACCACTATTTTAACTTTTTCTGAAAAACCTTCTGTAAAGCGCCGAATGTTGTAAACCGTACATACAATTAAAATTAAAAGAAACTATAAATTTATTTTAAGGATAACCTTAGTAAGATATTTTGTTATTCAATTGTGATTGAAAAAATTTATAAATTTTACACAATCTATTTTAAAAAACTGCACAAACTCTTTCGTATAATAAATATCAAACACTTCCTTACGCCAACAGAAACCACTATCAACTCAAAAAAGGATGCTATATTATTATTTATTTCCATAACGCATGTAAAGTATGTATTATGTACAGTTGGGAAAGTTCCTTCAAATATGGAGGTAGAAAATACATAAAAAATTTATACCGCCCGGGAGTTTACTAAGCAATAGGCTGCTTCTCTGTCTAGGCTTGTCTGGGTAGGTACCACCCTCGTTAACTATTTCTGCTGGCAGTCAGCAGTGCAAGCGCTATTGAGTTTCTATTCGTATGTTATATACTAAGCCAGTATAATTACACGTTGTTAGGTTAGTTCCATTTCAGTCCTCGGTGGTGAACATGCTACTCTCTCTACTTCATTTGTTTGTTAAGTTGTTTGCTAGTGCCCATACGCTACAGTGGTCACTTGCTAACAGGCGGACAGTTGGTTCGTTCTTACCCCAATGCAAAAAAAGCGGCTTAACCATGAAGAGGTGAGTAAATGAAAAGTAAAGTAACATGGAGAAATAAGTAAGAAGAAGAGGTCGCCTATCGTGTAACTCCCGGATAGGCGAAAAGAAGATTGTGGTAGCAACAGTTCCTCTACGTTTAAAATTACTATTTAAAAACGGACATTCCAAAAATGTTGTTAATTATCTTATCTATTATAACTGATAAGCACTTCAATTAAACTTATTAAAGTAGAAATAATAAACTGGTAACCTCGGATCCGCACCAGTACTTTCAGTGTGAGTTTTAAAATATTATTATTTATTACATAGTTTACACATACAGTCCATATGAATACTATAAACGCGCCTACCGGAAAATTTACGATTCTATTTATTTCATGCAAATTTTATGGTTTGTATGAAATAAATAGAAAACGAAAACCTATGTAAAAATATACTATGCACAAACTATCTAGTAATAGTTAAGTCTGTAGTAAAACAAGCAGACGAATTCATGCTCTATTTTTATTATGTTAAAAGTAAAAAGATATAGCTGAAAGCTATCTCGACCGCACTGAGGTGTTCAGAGCTTTACCAGAGCTTATTGGGGACAACGTGACAGGTGGTGAGTATGTCGCCGTCTTAGTGCCCAAGCCAACGTTATAAATCGTAGATACAAGATATAGAGGATATACTCGTAAAAAGAGTACCTAAGTTTTGAAAATCACATGTGGCCTCCACATAGGGAAACCATGAGTCTCCTGATTCGAAGAAAGATGCATGGACTTTCATTCAAATCGATGAAACGAAACCTGAATTGGACTCCCTATTACAAAATGGGGAAAAATACATATCGCACAATTATGTATCTGTTTTAGGTTATTGCACGCCTTACAACGCCAAAGCGCTTGAGGGAGTATATTATTATCGACCTTTCAAGGTTTCGTGATTTACCTTCTACGGATTTTATACTGCATTTATGTATAATAAAAAAAAATGTAGACAATACTTTTATTAACACACCAGATTTTACACACATTTAAATTCGATAAATTAAAAATTAAAAATTGAAAAAAGTGTTGGCTGTCGTCAATGGGTCTGAGCCATACATTTAAATATATATAGATATATATATATATATATATATATATATCTATGGTCTGTGCGAATATACATACACAATCACGATTACGTCCGAAAAACTAACAGTATCGACGTCATTTATATTGAAGCCTATTGAATATCACTACTCTTTTCCTTCTAGTTTGTTAGTTAATAAGGAGTGCACTTTTGGATTTACAGAACTTTAATTTATATGCTTACGTGAGACAAAAAGACAATTAGACATAATTATTACCTGTTATTTTTATTAAAATTGATAATATTCTAAATATTCTTTTTAAATTAGACAATTCTTAACCCTAAGACTCGATTTAAAAATGTCATCCGAAAATCTTTATAAGCTACAAAGTGTCTTGACAAAACAATATATATAGTTTATTAAATGTTAATGGTTTCTCGTAATTACGAAAATTTAGTTTTTTACTCCGACACTTATTTTTAGAATTCATTATTTATAGAATTCACTCTCCCTAAATCGAATTATTAATCAGATGAGGCATCGAAAAGCGAGGTCATTGTGTTGCCCATCCAGCAGATACGCAAAGATGTGCATGCGTGCGAGGACGCAGGATATTTCCTATAAAATGTGGAGCGACCCCTTGTGGTCACAGTATCGAGCAGACCACGGTCTCAGAAGGACACAAAGATGAAACTGGTGAGTCCTTGAGCATTTCTTAAAAAACTTAATATCCAATTTAATTTTTAAATTCGCGATAAATTTTGGGCAGACTTTAATTATTTTTATTAAATTTTTTAAGCTACCTAGTTTTTACACCATTTTGTACTAACATTTTATTGGAATATCACTAAGACTTACACTTTGATAAGCTATATTGAAAAAAAATTCGCAGAAGTAAAGAGTAGCAAACTAATTTTACGTTTAAAAATTGGTTTTAATTAAATTGTAAATTAAAAAAAACCCTTTTTTTCATGTATCTCCATGAAATCTGAGTTAATATAGATAGAAGATATGATAATGCAATATCCTCAAATACAGTATATAGTATCGAAACGTCTACAATATTTTTATTATCTGAAAAAGACATACAGTCGAAAAAGCATTATCGTACTAGAGTCTTTTCCCTCTTATAAAGAGACTTAAGTAACCTTAGAAAGAATTCAACTGAAATAGTCAAAAATCACTTTGTAAATATACAGTTCTTCTGTTTTTTTTTATGTATAAATTAAGCTTAAGTTTATAAATGCGTTACCAATCGGTTAGATTGATGACGAACTTCGACTAAATGCAAATTATGTTTATTACTCTGTTCACACTACTAATTTTAATTAAGCTAATTCATTTAATTTATTTAGTGATTCATTATAACAGTTATATTTACATTTACTATAATCAAATAATTAAATTTATTCTCTCTAATTAGGTCTGCGTTATTGCTGCCTTTTTGGCACTTGCCTGGGCTGCGGACCTAGAACCTAGTAAAATTGAAGACCTAGATGCAGCAGCGACAGGGAACCTGCTTGACATAGATCAAATCGCAGAACAGTCAAGTGCACGTAACAACTTCGCCCAGTATTATTCACCACCTGCTACGCCTCCCTATTACGTTCCTCCAAGCCAAACCCCGCCTAGGCCATGGAACCCTTCACCGAGCAATTACATACCCTCACAAAATACTCCGACATCATCCTTTAGTAATTATATACCGTCCAGTACACCAGCCGTCCCAGTGAGTAACTATATCCCATCACAAAACACCATGCAACCCGAAGTTAGTAATTACGTGCCACCTTCACAAAACTACGTTCCGATTCAAAACGATCCTCCCCAAAATACATGGAACAATCCGCAGAATAACTATGTACGACCACAAAATAATTACGTTTCTCCCCAAAACACTTGGCAAAATAATAACAACAACTGGAATAGCTGGAACAATCAGCAACAACAAACAACATCAACTACAACACCATCAACAACGTCGGTGTCGGTGATTAAAAATGAACAATCGTTCGGAGATAATGGCAGCTACAAATACGAGTAAGTATTTCTAATATTCTTACATTAATAAATCTATTTGAAACAATTATTTTCTAATAAAAAAACTATTTAAAAAATATATTAGAGCATAATGATTGTACTAACACTCTCAATATGCATTTATTTTGAAGAGTATACTGGAGGCATTTATATAAAATAAATTTTAGTTAGTATTAGAAAAAAAAGTTGTGGTCAGTTACGCTCACATTATTTCAATTTACGAATTATGTGTCATAAATATAAATATTAATAATACCAAAAAAAAGTAAATTTATTTGTACATAAACATTAATATCATATCGTCATTGCATTTTAACTTACAATAAAAATTAAAAAAAAAAAGCTTTATCAAAATTATTTCAAAAATCTTTACTTATTTATTCTCATTGAGACCTTAAGAATTTCAAATGAGTAGTTTATGAATGTAACAGCAGATTCATTTGTTTGCAATAATATATAATAATACTATAATTTTTCACCTTTTTATTGTAAAATATTACTACGTAGATAGAGAATTTGAACACAATGTTAATGAAACTAAATAAATTTGAACACAATATTAATAAATGTTGCATTACCGTAGGTAAGTTACCTAAAATCCTGAACAACACAATAAGAATCAATCCAGTATTACACCAGGTTACTCTTATTATTGAAGGAAACCAAATATTTTCTCTATTTGTTTATATTTTTTTATTAAAAAGAAAACAAGGCCATCGGTCACAAGACCATTCTAGTAAACGTAAATGACTCCAAAACCGGTTAATTGGTAGAACTTTAACTGTATCATAAAATTCTTGACTAGCTGCCAAATTTTGCATAAGCTATAAAATAAAGCCCGCGACAATACCAGCACAATATACATAAAAGCCGTTCCTTTCAATATAACTGTCTATGTGATAAACTTTTAAATTCTTAAAAAAATGTTACTTATGATTTTACGAGTGTCGTTCACATAATAATATAATATTAATACTTGTGCAGATACAAAATCGCTGATGGTACTCACGTGGGAGAAGAAGGCTATTTCACAAAACCAGAGGCTGACGATGATAGTCTCGTGAAAAAGGGATGGTATTCTTTCACTGACAACAATGGAAAAGTTTACACGGTCACTTACTGGGCCGATTCCAGTGGTTACCATGCCACCGGAGATCATCTTCCTACACCACCACCAATTCCCCCAGAAATTCAGGCGTAAGTATTTTATAAATTTCTCCTCACAACTTCCATTTGTATGAGGGAAAAATTTTGTAAGCTTTTGCGGACTTAACTACAAACTTAAACGCTGCAATTTATGTCATTAATGACTATCAACTCAGTTTTAAAAAAAAAATTACTATAAACAAAAAGTATGATAAACACTATAGTAAGTTAGCAAATTTTAGAAAAAGAAATAAAGGAGTTCCAAAAATTTTAAAAATATTAATTAACATCAATTTTAAAGCGTACGTAGTGATTCCACTCGTTTATAGAGTTCGATTACAAGTTTTTTGTTTTCTGAATAAAATTTTATAAAACAATTGTTTTCATAGTCTGACCTTACTCCGATCTCGGTGCCGGCACTAATAAAATTGTTAATTCCTGGTTTAAGTTTCTGAATTTAAGATGTTCTCGACAGTAAAGGCAAACATTGTTAGGAAACTTGCATTTCTGAACCCTATTATAATAAATATAAATATTATTTCAAATACATTTCAAGTACGTCAATCAGCACGGGAGTGCAACCAACTCCAAAATCCACTCAAGTTGAGATTGTAAGAAGGCAACTTGATAATTTCCCAATACATTATCAGGCTGCTTCTATATTATACCGACTATAGTATTTTTATTTTGATATTCCTTTTATTATTCGCAGATCTATTGACAAAAAGGCTAAAGAAGATGCAGCAAAAGCAGAAGCCGAGAAAAACAAACCTCAACAACCATCGTCAATGCAAAACCCTCAACAACCATCGTCAATGCAAAACCCTCAACAACCATCGTTAATGCAAAACCCTCAACAAGTTTACTACCCCCAGCAAACCCAGAAACCAACTTATCCTCAACAGACGTATTACCCGCAACAACCGCAGACATATTATCCACCACAACAAAATCAACCACAGCATCAAACTTACTACCCACAACAAAATCAACCACAACAGCAAACTTACTACCCACAACAAAATCAACCACAGCAGACTTATTATCCGCATGGGAATCATGGCAAATAGATAAATAATACAATATAGTTAATTAAGTGGCAATAAATACCATTACCACAGTTTAATGGATATGACAATGACAACGAAATGCCTTGATGCAAATGCACTTTGCAAGATAATAGAAACTTCGTTAATTTTTAATTAGCACAACAAAAACAAACCTTTTTAGTCTCTTATATACATATATAGTTGTATATATAAGGGATACTTTACCTCCGACAGTTGGTAGGTTTTGAAGATTGTCAACGAACCAGCTATCTCGGTCACGATAACAATTGTGAACTCGATTGCTGTGTGTAGTGTAATTAAACCAATGTAAGATTTTTATGTGCCAGTGATACGTGTAATTTACTCTTACTTAAGTTAAATAAATCATTATGTAATATTTATTATTTTATTTTCACACCTGGTTTCAAAAGGTGTATAAAAGAAAACTAGAGAAAAAAGCTAAAGGAAATAGTAAATTGTACCCATGGAATTAAAAAACGAAAATTCCGAATATTCACAGGCTTAACGAATATCAGGTAAAGTCGAATTAACCAAATACAGACTCCCAAATCTTAAGGACACAGACCTTGAACCACCAAATTTAATCAAAACCAGTTTGAAGGGGCAATGACTTTGATCATTACAAACGTTGCATCATTTAAAGAGCGCAAAGCACCCGTACACTGTAAATGTATATTTAATAGATCGATTATTAAGAAGTACTAAAAAATGAATGAAATTCAAATAAAATGTATCTTTTTATTTTTCTGATCGATGGGAATTGACTCACTTACTCAAATGGATGCAAATGAGCTTTGCTTGAATTCGTTATTATAATTATTTTAATAAGATGCTTTGCCCAGCTGTGGGCACTTATAGGCTGCTACTTTTGTAGCAAACTGTCAATTACATTGGTTGCATTGTTTTACTTATTGTTTTATACATAGCTTGAAAAGTTTCAAATTATAATTTATGCTAGACTATATAAACTATAGAAATAAATAATTCTACATTCTCTATAAAGAACATCCCTCTAGTTACGAGGCGCTAGATGACTTTTCAAGGGTATCTTTTGAACCGTAACAAATAGCCGTAGCGTAACAGTTGAAATGTTCACAGAATATATGTTAGTATGGCGAATATCCCAAAAAATAAAAGTAAATATTAATAATTTTTTTCAACGTTTTTTGTTTTTGATCTTATCTAAAAACGGTAACATATATGCGTCAAAAACGGTGTAATTATAGTGCAAATTTGAAAGTAAAACAACAATTAATAAAAACCGGCCACGAGCGGTTCGGGTTCGCGCCTAGGATCCCGAACTGAATGAAAGATAAATATTGTGTGGTTATACGGAACCCTCGTTGTGCAGGTTCTACACGCACGTGGCCAGTTTTAATTTTCTGTTTTGTTTATTTGCTAACTCTAACTCTGTCATTTAAACAATTATTTTAATTGTGCAAGTACCGAGTTAATGAATCTTCGATTCTTTCTTTCTTTCAATAGCAATTGGTGGGTACAGTTTCATAAGCAAAATGCACACGCGCGACCCACGAATCGATCGTCTTACTACAAATGGCCTAAATACGTAATCTTCAAAAAGAGACTCCTATTCGCTCCACATGCCTAATTTCTCTAGAACTGTTCAAGCTCTGATACAGGTATTTTTTTATTTAACTAATTTATTATTTTTAACTAAAAGTATGCCGTGCGGTGGCAGCATATGTAAATTTACAAACTCCTTTCCTTCCGTGCGTTATCTAAACGTTGATTATGTCCAATAGGGTAGGGAGGCAACTGGTACCTCATCACCAACTCATCTGCCAAGCGTGGCAGTTATAGCAACTCCTCCAATTCGAAGATCCAAAGTCTACATTCAAAGTGAACTGTTGAACTTCACGTTCACTTTGGGATTATTACCAAGCGATGCTATTGTATATTCTTCATAAAATATTCTACTACTATTGTAGTGCAGTTGAAGAATATTTTGTTTTCTTTTTAATTTAACTATAATTGACAGTTATAATATTATATAAGAAATCGTCTAAGTTTACGTACGTATATATATATATTTGTATAAATGTATGTATGTATAGTGTGTAAAGTGTTTTATATAGTAATTGTAAGTGTAAATAGCCACATAATTTAAGCTTTTTCCTTAGTCACCTCTTATGACACACTCGAGAAGAAAGCGGGTGGCGGATGCTCACTCCGATACCACACAGCAACCGGTACCATATATACCTATATCTAATAAAACGTAGAAGCATGGTCAATGCCTGCTATTAGCTAATCGGTATATCATGTTTATTATAGTCAATGCAGCAGTGTTATAATCCTACTTTACGCTGTTCTTCTTTACTTTATTCTTAAAGAAAGTTGTCTTCCCCGGCACAGAAGATGGTCAATATATCTACACATGTACCTTCTAATGTAGTCGTTAGCTTAGCCACTTTTAAAATTGCCCCATGAAAGCAACGCCATGGTTGGGGCAATTTCGCTAGAGCTAATAACTAGTTATAAGAAATGACAACTTAGTTCACAATTTTTCTTAATTCTTCATCTTCATTCTATGTAATCCTCTTCTAATTGGAGAATTTTACATGATCGCCTTGCTTGGCTGGCGGTTTGGTGAGGGTACCAGACGGTTCGCAACTCGAACCCTGCTGCCCGTCATCGTTCGGTGTTTTTGCGATCTGACTGATCACTTAGTTGACTGTTACAATACCAACGATCAGAAAATGAATAAGCGTTACGTTGCGACCACATAATGCCATTTGTTATTAACTTAGTTCATCACAAGAGTACAAAGTTAATTAAGCACATAAAATGTGTGTCAGTAGTAATAGGAGGAGAAAACAAGATTAAAAGCAAGCGATATTTTCACGAATGCCTGAACACAATCTTGCGTGCGTATAAATATATGCGGAATTCATTTTCATTATCAGTCTATTTTCTACTTGTATTAAAGAGTGACGTGATATTTGGAACATATGTATTACACAGCTTCAGGAAATATGAAGCTGGTAAGTGACAGTTTTATGTGTTTCGAATTATGAGTTTCGCATCTGTGTTATTTTTTTGGTTTGATATTATTTAATAATCGGTGATCAAAATAGACATAACACACAATTATAATGTTGTTTCAGGTGTACTTTTTTATATATTCGTATTTGGTCATTTATTCGAATGCAGAAAAAGCACAACAAGGACAATTTCCATTTCCTCCCAAATACCCATTACCAAATTTTGAAACCGCATCAGGTAGCCCTAATTATTTAACACCAGAGTTCCATAGCCCTACTCCATATTTTTCAGATAATAACTTTCCTTTTAAACTGCTGTCTTCAGTTAATGGCAAATTACAAAATGCATATCCCACTGCATTTCCAATAATGCTATCATCTACATTAAATTACGGAGATGATAAGGGTGAAAATAAAGACGACAAAAATGACAAAGTGAATAAATCACCACCAATGCCTTCTTACTTTCCATTTGCTTATAACCAGGCTAACAAATTTGCGAACACGCAAGCAATGGCAAATAGAACATTAAGCATTATTCCAAATAATACCATTTACAAACATCCAATTGATAGAATGGATATCAAAACTTCATCACAATTTGCCATACCGATCGAATCTACAACTCTGCTGTCGAAAACTCAAAATCCGGCATCGAGAAGAATGATAATATCTGCAGAAAATGAAAAGAATCAAGAACTGGACCAAAAAGCTTCTTTTCACAGTGTACATTTTGTCTCTCCTCCAAACGTATTTATGCAATCCACTACAGAGCCCGCAATACCTATACTTCGACTTTCTAATGAAATGGATTTAGACGGTAGCTTCAGTTACGAGTAAGTTGTATCAAAATTATTATATTATCAATTGTATTGGTAATAAGTTGTAATTTAAGTACAAACTGTCACGACCATATAGCCATTAGTGGGCGGGTCTAGACATTTTAAACCTTTCAACTTTCAACTATTTTCAATACATTTTGCACTAGTGCATTTTTGGGATAACGTCTCAGATTATCCTACAGAGCTTGTCGCCGCCTTAGTGTCCGAGCCAACAATACAAATCGTACGTAAGTTTCGATAAACTGACTCATACGAGCCCTTCACAAAGGGAATCGAACTCGACACTCATGATATGGAGGTACACCCGTAACCACTCGGCTACCGACTACTAAAATAACAAAATAGAAAGTAATATGTACTTTGTTAAGTTAAATCAGTGGCACCGATAAAATAACATCACTTTGGCAACACTGCTGCATTGTACTGAGTCGCATCACTTTTACGTTACTGCAACCAGTAAAAATTAAAATAGTTATTGTTATTTCCCAAATTATTTTACGTGTGTTAACATTTTTTTTTTTTTTTTATTCATAAAGAAAAAGACACACGGGACAAGTATTTGTATAGACTACCAATAATTATTCCGTATCAGTGTGTCATCCAAGTGAATCTTATGTATATAAACTGCATGTATAACACAGGTGAATCTTTTACAGTGAAAGTAACGTTAATACTAAAGAGAAAAAACTTGAATAATACAATATAAACTTTAATAATTATTTTATTCTGCCCTATAGAGCCTTAGGAGCCGACCAAACTCATTACGTGCAGCATAGCCGTATGGAAAATTTAGGGACTGACAAAGAAGGTCCAATTGTAGAAGGCTCATATTCCTACGTTGGTGACAATGGACAAACATACACTGTACATTATATTGCTGACTCGAATGGATATCGAGCCACAGGAGATCACTTACCGGTACCGCCACCGATTCCAGAAATCATTCAAAGGTTTGTACCTGAAAATTGATATTTGATAATAGCTAATCGAAATATTTGTATCATACAATCATCATTTTAATCTTTTAAAAGATTTATTCACAGAATCAATATAACAATTATATTTACAATATCTACAATTATGGTAAAAGATAATTTAACACCAGAGTTCCATAATTTTCATATACAATATTAAAATTATGATGAAAGCCTATTGCATGCATTTCCACGGTGGGTGGCTATACTTAATCTCTGAGCAAGAAAACAAGCAGCTCTCGTGTTAGTGGCGATTACGACTAGTCGCGGACATAATTTGCTGGTTTCCTTAAAAATTTCACAAGGCTCTTAAACCAAAGGAATATTAATTGAAACAAGAGCTTGTATATAATACTTTACAAAACAGTTAAAATATTACGAAGAAACAGAAGTACTTAGTTTGTCTCAAGTTCAATTTCGGTGGAAATTCTGTGGAGCCGCCATCGGATTATAAAATTGATATAATTTTTAAGTTTAAAATTAGTAGTAAAAGTATTTAAAAAAAAATTAAAATCACTGCTAGACATAATCTGTAGTATGTATTTGGGTTCATTGCGACAGCCGAGTGGTTAGGGGATGTATCCTAAAATCAGGAGACCTTAGCTCCTCTCCTGAACCCCAGGTTGAGGGCTCATTCCAATTTTTTTTTTTGGTTCGGCCGTCACGCTGGTCCTAATAACCTCTGGTGAAAACGGGCATAATTTTTTCCAAAACCCTAACGCACCGACACATGGCGCATCCTGGTAGCAAGCAAATATGGCGACTGAATGATAGCGGAATATCCATCCGAATTTCATAAATCCAAATCTCATTGAGTAGCGATGGGGCACTATCGACGACAATAGCGACAGCATCACTAGTCCAAGGGTTTCTGCAATGCGCTTACCTACCCGTTTGCTCAACGAGGAGAGCTTTCTAGGAAATACCCCTGTTCAGCAGTGGGCTAAAGAAGGCTGATGCTTAAAATTATATGAACGGTTAAAATAAATAACTAAGATAAATTACTAAACCTGTGTCCACTCTATTATTGGGTATACGGCCATGAAAGCTTTCATATATTTTTTTTTATTTATAATACTTTTGAACTTTACTTAACTTAAAATTCTCTTTAAGATCGATTCAATATAATCTTGCTGAAGAATCTAAAAGTCCGACACTTCTCAAATCTTTCAACGATGATGAAAGCGACAGTGCTCCATACAACAGTGAGAAAAACAGACAAACGTATCTCACGTCCCAACACAACTTATTTACTGGACGTACACCAGAAGCTTTTTCGTTTGGATTTGCACAGGGCAGAAATTTTCAAAACAATTTAACACCTGAAGCAAGTTCTAAAGATCCCATTAAAACAGGATATGAATTTCCCGAAGAAAATATGAAGAGAAATATTAATAATGGACCATTAGAACCACAAGTTACTTTTCTAGCTTCTCAAGGTACCCGATTACCTTCTTTAAATGTACCGCAAAAATCGAGTTTACCGCAATTAGTAAATTATGAATCGGGTATAAAAAACTCGGAACAAGAAAATCCTAAAGCTTTATGGAGATGGCAATACGGATTGAACAGTAATGCCGATAACCAAAACCCGGCCAAAAATTCAATATCAAGGTCTTTCGGTGAAGGAGATGATATTATAATTAACTTTGGTGACATGACACCAGAGCAGTATACGAAAATGATTGAAAATCAAATGAATTCAAATTATGACGTAATTACTCAACTACAAACTAAAAATTCCTATAACTTTGACAACAATTATGATCCTACTAGCAATTCTGAAGTTATAAGAAACAATAACACCAATAATAGTAATTATCATGATAAAACTAATATAAAATCTTTTGAACCTGCGGAAACCATTAAATTTAACCGTTCTGACTCCCCATACCCGAATATTGATTATAATTATTACAATAATCATTCTCAAAAAGACGAAATAATGAAATCAAGAGAAAAGTTAGCTGTATATGCAGTACAAAATATGCCTGATACATTTATGCCTACTACAGAATTAGCATTTCAAGCATATAATGATGACAATACTTCATTTGGAGCAAAAAAAGCGTCAGTAATACCTAAAGATGAAAAAAGCGAAAATAATTATTATTACCAAAATGATCAAATTTCATACAGAACATTGAATTCACATCCGAATTCTATAGAAAATTATAAAAGTAATGAATTAGAACTAAACTTTACTAATATACAACCTGTGAGCACCATAATCCCGATAGAATATAATAATAATATTGAATATCAAGGGGAAAACAAACTAATACCATTGTCATATACAAATCATCAAGAAAAAAATGTAATAGAGCATAAAAAGGAACCAGAAGTAACTCAATCGGATAATATTAAAGAAGCGATAAGAAATAATATTTTCTTAAAAAATCTTTTTAAAGAAGGAAACAATGAACCACAAAAATATGACTTTAAAAAAGATATAGATGTCAACATAAAAACTTTAGCAAAAACATTGCCAAAATCAGTTTATAACGGATCATCGTCGATCACTTACAAAAATTTTAAGCTCAATGAGAAAACAAGACAATTAGATATGTCTGATGTCCTTAATTATATGTCCAACAAAAATCTATTTGAATCAAACAGAATAAAAATATTAAACAGACCAATAAGTCTTAACAATATTAATCAAAATCATGGCATTAAAATCGATTCGGCCTATGACACTAAAAGGGAGGAAAGCAAAGACTACTCTCAAAAACAAATTAGCAATAACTTACGACACACTATGCATCCACAAGAACAAGAATTACGAGGAATTATAAAAAACTATAAAATTTTGCAACGCAACAACATAAGAAACCCTTATTCGGAAAAAGATAACCAGTTACAAAATTTAACAGGATCACAAAACAAACACTTACATTCATTTAATTTACCCCCTCTGGGTCGGGCAGGACCTTCAACGAAAAGCTATTTACCTCCTACTTATTTATGATAGAAAATATTGTGATGAAAAGAACATTTGGTATAAGCTTTTTGTAAATATAGTTTTCTAATTGTATTATTAAATTTAATGAAAAAATAAATGTATTCATATTTTTATTTATATTTACGTGTTTTACTTTTTAAAATTAAAATTTTATGTGTTAATTTGATCACATAAAAGTGAAATAAAATACTTTACCTCTAGAAAGTATGAAGGAAAATAGCGTGTGCAAGAACTAAAGATTCATCTCGCTATCCGCATTGAAAGCGTGACGCGTAAATATTTTCCAAGCATACGTATTACACATTTTTCGTCCAGAAAATAAATGACTTCGATACTGCCGTGTGGCGTGGATTGGCAACTTGTCTATTTTTATATATTTTTTCTTAACTCTTAACCTAAACTTGGCCCGTAGATTTATACTTCCGATTAAAAATTTCTACGTATTAAATTAAGTAAGAATTTTATTATTACAATAACATTAATGGAATCTAATTATACTCGGTATTTTGATAAAGCAGTAACTATAATTACCTAACGATGACGATGATAATCCCACAGAGATACCCAATTTACAATTTGATGTCACGCTTAGATCAGAAACCCAATAGAAGTGTTATTGCATAACACATTGTTTAAGATTTTCATAAATATGTATTGAATATAAGGGGGATAGACCCGTCCTACCGTCTACCGACTATATAACATAAACGGTTTTGATGGTTATCTCGCAGTCTGTCGATAGCCATTGCGATTTTCAAGGTTTTTCCCTTATTTGCCTCTTACGACACCTACAGGTAGAATGTCGGTGGCAGATTCTTACGCCGATACCTCTCAGCGATAAAAACTTGATCTCACAGAATACCGGCAAAAATTAGCAGCATGCCGATTTTTTTTATGGTCGACACCGAGAACCGTTAATGGCAATAAGTTATTTAATTTTGGTCCTCGAAATGTATGAAGGAATATGGACCCTAGTCACCTCTCACAGTCCTTAATACTCTTATTAAATTTAACTATAACTATCGAGTTTTCGTTTATTTATATCTTGTAATTGACATATTATAATTTTAGAGAAAATTACAATATACTTAACATTTTTTTTTTACATTTTGATAATGTACTATTTTATATTGATATCCATCCAGCAATTAATAATTATTGGGTTACGTTTATCCGTGTGTTAGCAATTACCTGAGCTTCGAAAACATATACATAATTATTTTGTTCTATATTACTTTCTTTCCGATCGTTAAAAAAGGAAGTCACGCGTTAGTAAAAAAGGAATACAATTGTTTTAAATCCAAAATGCAATTGCGACGGAATGTATTTTTTGTATTTAAAACTTAATTAAACAAAGCTACCTCTCTCAATAAACATTCACCGCCGTCTGAAATCTTGCTGGAACTGTTTATATGATTTTATTTTTAGGGTTTCGCCTTTTACTTTATCAAACGAAAATCAATCTTATCGCGCAACTTTAAAACATAATTTCAGAAGAGAGGGAAAGAATTAGGGTTTGCCATTCATTTCGTGTTACCGCAGACTAATATTTTTTATCCCAATATTCAGATCACGTCTTTCCTTTTATTGCAAAACCTTTGACTTTAGGGTAAAGCCAAGGTCAAAATAATCCGACAATTCCAAATATGGACCAGCTACAAACATAATAATCAAACGTGGAACACTTAACTATATTTACTATAGCCTTATAAGATATAACATTAGAAAAACCTCCAAAGTATACAATTGTGCATAAATATATTTGTGCATATTACGTTGTAAGAACGTAAACTAAGTTTGTTGTCAGAAAAGGGTTCGTAAAAGTAGTAAAAAAGGGTTACTAAAATGGTAAAATATTGCCACATTGGTGGAATACCAATCTCCCAACTTTGTCCAATACCTATAAAGGAAAACATTGTCATAATACTATTTATTATAAAGTTATTGTTAGTGTTATTGGGAAAATTTATCATTCCTCTTAACGAGGACCTCAGGATCATTTTCACCGAAGGTCAATGACTAACGGACGAAGCTCAGGCGACCGATGGATATCGGTAAACCCTTTACAATGTGCCGAACTCAAATGAACAAGTTATAAAGAGCTGAACCTCAACGTGCTCTAGTGCGAGGGTGCCGGCGCTCCTCTCGTCAACCCGCTTGCTCGGCGGGGTAAGTATGGGCAATTTTTTCATTCACGACTAGCCAGCTTTTGGCTAAACTAGCTAGCTTACAGAATTAAACTTAAATAAAATTAATTGCTAAAGAATAAAAGAAATATTCACTTCTTAACCGGCAAATAAATATTAGAGTTAAAAAATTTATTAGTTTTAGATTTGTTCTTATCGCTTAATACTGTGTCCTCCAAATAAAATCAAACATTAGCAATCTACTGAATAACTTAATATTTTACTTTTTACAAATTTTCTAAATGTTTTTACTTCTTGCAACCTCTCTATTTCATTTATTTTGCCGTCCCCGCCAGCACCTGTCATCGGATTCTCACGATCACGAGGTTGTATATAACCGAACATGTATTGTACTGCCATGCGCTGTATTCTATTGGCGATTGCCGATAAAATATTTAGACACTGATCTGATTGTTAAACAAATCAAATTCACTGTTTGCCATACCAAAAAAAAATTTAGGTTCACGTACAGTCTGTTGTAAGTTGGCATTTGACTTGTGATCGACAGTCGTGATTTTTTTAATATCCCCACAAGTTCACTTTTTACTTAGTCATGCAATCGTAAATGAAAACATTTAATTTCCCATAGTAATTTATTTTTAAAGTTTAAAGGTTAAAAAATAACAATTAAGAACTAATTTATATTTGATATGTATTAATGCTTTTGCTAATTGTCCTATATAATTACACGTTTTTGATTAACTTATTATAATGGATTATAAATAATATGACACGTTATTGCTTTTGTAACTGAACATAAATTTAATGCATAAACACCTATCTTTCTTGTATAAGTATGATTACGAGTATTTACGTCGCGACGCCGTTGCTGCCTGATTGCGACGCGACGCCAGTCTATCCAAATTAAGGGTCATGTTCCAGAACTCCTCGTTTATACGATACTCGGATCTGAATATTTGAAGCTTTGAGGGTTGTGGGCGTATCCCAAAAGTAAGAATCATAATATACATAAGCCACTGCATGAACGGAAATAAAAAAGACCATAAAGGAGCCATCTATGAGTACATAGTAAGTAAAATATGGAAAAATATATATGTTCGTTTGTATATACTAGTATAAAAAGGTGTCTGTACATTGAAAATTATTCGAAAAACTATTCGTGGTAGACATAGGGACATCGTCGAACCGTAACAAATGATTTTTAGCCCGATTATCTAAATTGATTCGTGCCAAATGGAATCCTTGATATTTGTCTACCCCTTATAGGTAACATGCGAGAGCGATTATATGTATGTATCCATGTAATATACAAAATCTATCTTATCTTCTATAGTATTTTATTTTTTTACCAATAGTTTATAAATCAAATAAGATTCTGGTTCCAAAACATCTCATAACAAATTACTTAACGTGGCTATCTTTAAACGCTATAATATTATATGATAATCTCCTAAAACGATTTATATTCAGAGGAGTGTCTATGTAATGTAAGATAAATCATGATATATCATTCAAATAATGTTAGTATATTAACTAAACATACATTTTGAAACAATTTATCCTCACAGTTTATATTTATCACAATTGGTACTTGAATATTTTTTAAAATGTTCACGCTATAACTGCGATTTTAGAATTCAATAGTGCTAAGAATTTGGAGAAGTCTTTGTTCATTGTTACGTAGCTTTTTTTTGTAAATCGTTAAGTTACGTTTTCACCAGAGTCGTGGAGGCCTTTTCAGACATTAATTGTATTGGTTTTTGGTTCATGATCAAACATCTAGAGTTGGAACAATTTTTTGTAGGACATGGAAATACTTGTCCCGAGTTAGAATCGAACCCGCGACTGTCGGTAGCACAGCAAAACTAAGTTACGTTTGCAATATAATCATCTGAACAGAGATCGAATATTACAAGATACAAAACAACTTCGAAAAGTACATAGGAGATCAAAGAGGGAATGCAAATGGAAAGAGAAAATATGTAAATTTTAATGCAACTGAAGCAAAGGATCAAAGTCGGTGTACGCAGCCGACTGATTTCTGCTTTCCTTGTTCTTTTTTCTGAAGTCTGTAAATTCAAAAGGAATGGCCTTTGTTGTGTCCTGCTTTTAATATGCGATCGACGTAACCGTCGTGTTTTTAACTCTTTTATTCTGACTCAATCAATGGAACCCCAACGGTGTAGGCAGTTCCAGTAACTGTAACTTACTTATTAAAAATTTCAAATGAAATAATTTCTTGCGACCTTATATTCAATACTGGGGTGATCAGTGGTAGTCATTCTTAGTCTTTCAACCCACCTTTTCACCAGACCCTTTTTGCGTCAACGTACATATGGTGAGCCTGTCGCTGTCTTAATATTCAAGCCAACGATAGTACAAGCCCTTCACAAGTAAACCCTTAAAAATTATGCAATCTCAGGGAAATACTAAGTAATATATATTATTACTATCGTTACGAGTATATGGAAGCATTTATATAAAATTAATCGTGAATATAAGTATAGGAGTGTTCAGCTATTATGAAAAACTTCGTGAGGAAACCTGTACGGTCAAAGAAAAAGTATTTCTTGGACGAGTTACATCTCTCCTCGACTCCATTGTACTAATTTTTCTTTTTTTAGTCGCATATAATCATGCACTAAAATTACAACAAGCCTGTTAAAATGTACATGCGAGATCAAATCTTTATTGATAATAGCACCCTGTTCACTAACAGGGTGCTATTATTGCCCACTGTTGCAAAGTTGCCCACTGTTGTGCAAAGGCCTCCTTCACAAATATCTGAGATTTTCGAGCCGGTATGGGCCCGTCACGCTGCTCCAGTGCGGATTGGAGGGATTATTTATTAAATATTTTTCTTTCCATCTTTTTCTTCAGGTATCAACCTCGCCTGCATGTGGTGCACCCTGCTAGCAAACAAAAGAGGTCCCGGTCCAAACCAAAATTTGTGACCGAAAATTCTTATTTCAAATTCATTCAAAGTCTCATTGATTTATGAACGTTCGACGTCTTGGCCACCGTTTAATCGCGATCTAAACCGTTTGCATAGGCAGAATGACCAATCCGAATTTCAACCCCTCGAGTGAGACGAAAAGTGGGTTGAGGACACGAGGTTAACTACGCATAGTCGTGCTAAATGAAATTCCATAATCACTGCCTGCTCTTGTCTGTAACTATTAAGTATAAGCTAAAAAAATATAAGTTAATTCACATATACAGGAGACGGTTAATTTATTATTTTAATTTTCGGTACATAACCATAACAGCCCGTAAAGAGTCCACTGCAGGACCTCTCCCGTAAAGAGGATGATTTGCCGTAATCTCCACGCTCGGTAAACGGACACCTCGCACCTTACACCCTACTGCTCGTCATCGGTCTGTCGGTAGCGATTTTGAAGGCTTTTCCCTTAGCCGACTCTTACGACACCCACAGGAAGAAAGGAGGCGGCAGATTCGTACGCCGATACTACACGCCACATTAACTTAACTACATACATACATATCTATAACTAAGTACTTATAAAGTTCGTTAAGAATCTATTCGTTTTGTTCGTTCTGTAATAACAATGAAAATGGTCTCAGAGAATAGAAAACTTTCCTCTTTTACTATCGTGCGCGGTAAGCGGACCACAAGCCCTACTAACAATTAATAAAAATAACTTTAGCAATATTCGTCATAGGCTTTGCTAACACGCAACGCTAATAAACTTTATGTAACATTGTATTACTATCGAACTGCGCCGCCCACGCACGCACAGACAGACTGGACTCGTTTTATATAAACTAAATGTAAGGCTGTTATAAATATAAACCTTTCTCGTGGAATATTCTAAATGATGGTGAAAGACGCATTGAAATCCACTTAGAATTTAGAAGTCATCAGCGAATACACAGACAAACACAGAGTAACACTTTGTTTTATACTATTTAAAGATGTTTTGTGTGTTTTGAGCGTGGTATATGCAAGCGATAGCTTTTGCTACTGCTCAAACGGGTTAGCACCACGACCTCGCAAAATACCGGCGTGAAGTAGAAGCATCTTGTAGTTCTGCGTTTCATTCGGTGAATGAGATAACCGGAAGCCCACACCCCCTCCTCATCCTCCCTCCCATCCTCTCTCCAAACTACAGCTGTTCTGATATTGCAGATGTGCAGGCGTGGGATCGTTTGCCCCCTTTGCCAAATAAAAAAAAGGAATGTATACCATTTTGATGTTAATAAATAAAACAATGGTACTCATCTCTGAAATGAGAGGATTAGCTATACTCCACACGTTTGGAAAAAGAACTGGCGATTGCGGTACTTAACGCCTCGCACAATAACGCTGGTGTCCTTCAACGGTCTGTCGCCTGGAAATCGTCGACGAGGTCTTCAGATCGGATGTTATGCCCAATATTCCAACTATTATCATTCTATGGATCGTGCAACAAAGCAAATGATATTGTTATAGCATAGTCCATGAAAGTTAAATCAATAATTTTACTTCTAACGTGAACTTCTACAACAATGTCATCAACCGAACCTTTGCATTGAGTCATAACCTTGGAATTTTTCAAAGTCAAAGCCATCGTCGTTCTCACACTTAGGTAACTTCGCAGAACATTAGTAATGAAACAGGTCGTACGTAAAACACCATAAACAGAGCAGATAACATCTATACCTACCCATATCACGACGCACAAACGTACTAAATATAAATTATAATAATGCATGCACTTCGCAGTTTCCTAAACTTGCAAATATTTGTGTCATACAAATAAATTGTAAACAATCCTTCTTCTTCTTCTTTAACAGTCTATATAAGCCCACTGCTGGACATAGGCATCTCTATCAAAGCACCAACAAAAGGTGGCATGCCATTAAGGGAAGATTTTCCATATACTAGGTCTTAAAAGAAAGACTCCTTCTCTGCCTGGAAGTCTTCTGAGTAGCCACCACCCTCTTACCCATTTCTGCCGCCAAACAGCCGTTATTCCGTCATAGCCATCAGAGGTGAACACGCATCTGTAACCTTCTTCGATTGAAGTTGTTCGCATGTGACTTTAATAGCCACTTACCACCAGATGGACGCTTAGCTCGTTGTTGGTCGCAAGCGCGTTGGTGAGCGCAGCGTCGGTACCCTCGCTCGTGTTTCCCGTCACTTGTCTGTGAAATTCGGGTTCGGCATATTCAACGGGTTTTCCGACATCATTCGATCGCCAGAACCTGGCAAGCAGGGTGCACCACGTCACGTGCAGTTGTTTTATGGAGAAAGCTTCAAAAATGTCAAAAATTTAATGCTTCCATCAGATGAACCTTGTACCTTGTAGATAAATGGTAGACAGAAAATACAAAGACAAATTACGGATAGCAGTGATTTCCGTCGCCAAGTTTAGCTATAATGGCCATTCTTTCTGACTGCTAACTAACAGAGATGGAGGATCAAACATCTCGTAAAGTACCAACTAAAATACGCAGATCGATGACGGGCACAAGCGTCTGAAGTGCAATCTGCCAGGTATTGCGTATATACAATAGCAGTTTTACCGGAGGCCCACTCACCCTCCCCCTCCTTATCCTCCCTCTCATCTCCTAAATACCCCTAAAGGCCGGCAACGTAACTGCAGCTCCTATGGTGTTGCAGATGTACGTGGACTACGGTAATCACTTACCATCAGGTGAACCGCTTGCTCGTTTGCCGCCTTTCACATAAAAAAGGCCAGAGTATAGGTTAAAAAGGTCCTATATCGACTATGATTGAATAAAGTCAGCTAACCCGCTCTGGAATAGTGTCCTGCTCTCCCAAAAATAAGACGATATTGCCCACCGGATTTTAAATATAAAAAATATAAAAATAAACCACCAAAATATAAGTTTTACAGATTTTTTGTGATGCATAATACATTTATGCATCACAAAAAATCTTGCACACAGAAAAGATAGTTCCCTCAGTTGCGTACACGGGCTGTGTACCCTTATATTATATATTTATGTATGAAACATGTCTAGGGACAGGGGTTGCAATGTCATCACAGCGATTAATTAGTGGAAAATGAACATTGCACCGTTCGACATTTTCAATTACAGCTATCTGAAACAGAACTGAATTACTAAATGGCCGAAGGGTATAGTCGAACCGTTTTAATTCCGCCATAATGGAATTAGGGTTTATCGCCGGAAATATTCTGTTAAAATTTGACTAGTGGATTGACACAGATGATTCTGTTTATTCAATTTACAACTTTTAACTCCTACGTTCACTAGTAATTTGAAGCGTTACAGTTGTAAATTCATTTTACATTTTATTGATCAGTAACAATTCGAAGTCACTCCAGGCTTGACAGATTGCATCGTAAAGACTTCTCTAGTGTACTCGGAAACAATATTTGATTAAGCTAGATACGTCTCTGGAACGAAATCTGTCAACTCACAAAACCGTCGTAACTTCAAATTAAAACCAATGGCAAGGATTACCTCAAGCATCACACAATAGTGCTCTCTTTTTAGCGTCTGAAAACTAAATGGCTTTTTATTCGGCAAATACGTGGCGCCAGAAATGTTCAAAGTAATGAGCGGGACCTGTCTACGAGACTTCCAAGAGTTATTGGAATGCCGAAAAGGGTGTTGCGGAAGCCTGTTTGGCTGATAGGCTTGAGTGAATTTCTTCTTCTTCTCTTCAAAAAATCGCAAGCAAGCCGGAATATTATGTTTTGGATAATTGGATTTATCATAATTACATGAATTCTGCCATCAGTCTGTCGCCATATCATTGTCTGTCAGTCAGCATGATGCATCACTTACGGGTGTACATGACTTTTGGGGAAAAATTGTTATATTCCCCCATTTCAATACTCGAAATTTACCATCATACCTCAAACTACACAATACAGATTGGATACGACGTTTCGATATTAAATTTAAACATATATTTTACTGGCTTTTGTGGGGCATACACTGAATATAAAATATATGTATATAAGTAAAGTAGTTTAGTCAAAGGATTTCTTTTAGTTTTTGTTATTTTGACTCAACATGTATTTGCGCTAACTAAACCAACGAAGCCTAGGTCAAAGACTTTATCGACCGTCCACACCCGTGGACAATATAATCCTGCGAGGGCGTCGTTCTTGCCGAGGTCACTAAACTATTAGTCATGATGAATAGCGTTTTTATTTGCATTATTAGGCAATTTAATTTGTGGGTCGTTATATTACGTTCACTTCAGTAAAGAATACATATAATAACTAAAGGTGACGGTTGTGATAGTAACAGCCATATCGCACCATAGCCTCTACTACCTGACAACGGTCTATGTCTTTTAAGTCTGGCATTTTTTATATTGTTATACTGCCAACTCTCTGATGCCAGAGCATCTTCTGTTAGTCATCGGGGTCACAGGGTGGATGGATGCAGGCGAAGCTTTACACCCTAAATATGTATTGACATCAAATCATCTTCCCCGGATTCCATTCTTCCCTGAAGATGTCGTAAGGCGAAACCGGTCGGTTACTTACATAAAAAAATTAAATATGTTGTGAAACTAGTACAAGAAATAATAATAATTGTCAATTTTATGAAGTTACACCACAATCGCATAACCGCAACGCATGAATTATACCTAAATATGTAGGGTTAGTAATATATTGCTATGGGTTCGCATATGTAAAAAAGAAGTTATAGCAAGTTGTTTTCTATCTAGATACAATCTAACGTCTAGCCAACTTTTATAAGGCGAACAGAGTTGGGGAGCATCTGGCGTGCGCGGCATTAGTATGTTGATGAGGCAATCCCGATCACTGTGGGGATAACGTGATTTATATTTGCGCCAGGTTTGCTTAATGAGCTTTAAAAAACAATGTATTGTGTAATAAATATTGTTTTGATGACCGCATATTTTATCTACACTTGCCTACTTAAATGATAAGATAATTTTTTAATTAACACAAAGTGATCTGGCGTGGTGATCTATCACGGTATAGGCAGAAGCTAATACGTCAAACTGTCAACGGACACAGTGGCTATTGGTAGGCATTTAGTCGGTGTCAAAATTAAGTTTAGCCCATGGCCGCTGTTTTGATACTGTACACACTGATGATGTCATCCTGGTTGGTTTCAAACGCGGTAACAACTTCCATATACTATCGCCAGAAGATAATTGCGCAGGAGAGGTTCAAGTGCCGTAAGAGTACACGTAACCACAGAAGCACGCACACATCTTCTTATCGTCAGATGCAGTTTCAAAGACACGGGACACAAGACAACCCCTTCTTAGCCAGACTAGAAAACCAATAAATAATGTTTTGCTCGAGTATTACCTGGACTTCGAAGTCAGAACCCATTACACAGTTAGCTACGCTAACTACTAAGCCACGCGGTCGCCACTGCACACACTCCGCAAATGCATTTTTACGTTTCGTCACCTTCTATGTTATAGAATCATCCGTACGCGTATTTGACCTCATGGTCAAATACGCGTGGTGAAATTGTTTCATTCCGACGGCGACACAGGATCGCCCGAGGCTCATTTGTCGGTCAAGAACATGCAGATTAAAATGGCATTTAGAGAAAAGGTAGTCTAATCCTCCTTGCATGTGTAGTCGTCGCTTACCCACAATGAAACCAAAAGGAACCTACACGAACGACCTGACGCAGCGAGCTAATACAAGATATCCGCTCGGTTGGAGACTATTAGGGCTCCCCTCTCTCAGTTTTTCATCTCAATATTTGAAAACTGCAGAGATTCGAGACTTTAAATATGTATGTATGTATATCAAAATTAATCTAAACACCGAATCTAGTCAAAGGTAATGTTTGTGTAACTAAAATCATTTATTTTTGTGTCTTGATAGTATTTTATGTACATTCACTTTACACCGTCACATAATTTCTGTATGGTCATATTGGCCATTAACTGTTTGTTGAAAAGACAAAAAAGCCTCTGTTTGTGAGCGGGCAAAGTTTTTGGCACTAGCAACTAAAAATATAAATAAATCGGGGAATGGACAGCGTTTAGTTGATATAACCGCCATGCGTTCCATTTTTTGCCTCAAAATTACATACCTACCCTTTAAAATTAAGCCCATACTTGTTCACTCATTCTACATGTTATTGAATAGGCAAATTTGTGTTACACAGATGTTTCTAGATTAGTTAATTTTACTTATTTTGATAGCATAATGACGTAGTATTCTGCTATGGTTATACGCGACTGATTGATCAAACCTATTTTCGTTCTGCTAAAGCGGACCAAAAGAGTTATTAATAATTTTAGTTCTTGAACATCTTTTAGAGATTAATTTAAAGAAATAAGTACATAGACTTTTGCTGAGCTAAAAATATATAAAAATATTATGTATGTATATAAAAATGTTTACAATACAACCAGTAAATACAAGCTTATAATGACGGTTACCGAACTTAATAGAGTCAGTAACTAAATTTGGATTTTGAATCAAATAAAAAAATTTAAAATCCCAAGTCTTCCTGGTTTAAAAAGTATATTGAACAAAGATTGTTTAAAATGGCTAATCATAACAATAACGAATAAACGAATGATAATAACCCCTGGGAAAGAGTTGATCGCTACCTAGCAAAATTTTATTGTAATTTTGTGTTATACTTAAACTGTTATTTAAAAAAGTAGATGCCGATTTTCTTTGGCCGGATTCTTCTCCGTTAGAGAAACCTAATTACGGAACGGTGGTAGATATAAAAAATACAATTGTGAAATTTATGATTCTTAAATCGTTGAAAAAATTATTTGATTTGTGGTGAAACACAGTAATGTTTTTGTGTGAAGTTAGAATAGATTTCATGAATAATTTGTAATAATTGTAAAATATTATAAAATAAGCACGCTAAGCTCCATCTAGTGTTACGGTTCGAAAGTATTGTATTTCCGAACCAGTGTTTAGTTTATGGCGATTAATAATAGATGGCGTGGTTCTTCCATTAACTAAATATTACACGTTGCAGTCCTAGTAGCAGCTTTTAAATTACCCAATCATCGGCATCGGCAAAGACTTCCTCTCAATTATTGAGAGGGTTTTGGACTCAGAAAATGTCCACCATGCCCAAATGCAGATTGGCAAAATTCTGTCTTCTTGTATTTACGCGAACACTCCACATTTTAATTAACTATTATTTACGGATTTCACCGCGTTTAATTTTGTTTTTATTTTCCCGACGTTTCGATTGCTTTACAGCAACCGGTCACGGGGGGGCTGAGGTGTTAGACGTCCAGATGTCATAGTTAACTCTGACTACCTTCAGCTTTTATTTATTAATTTTTGGTCCGATATACTGAATGTGCTCACAGTGTCTTGAGGTCGTGCAGTGATGCCACTTGATTTTAGATCTAATTTTGTTTACCACAGACTGCAGAAGGAAGTAATCATAACGAAAACTATTGAAACTTTTCAATGCAATTACGATATTAGAAGTGATTTTGAAAACAAAGAGTTACACTTATACCTAGTATTTTTTTACCTATATTATTTAATATATTATATTAAGGGCTTCCAGAAATACCATCCAACACTTCTGGTTCTTTTAATATTATTTTTAAAACATTGCATATGTCATATATTTTAAATTATATTGCGTATTAAAAATCGATCTTATAGAATCAACAGACAGTCGATTTCTTTCTAGTGACCCTCACAACATTAGCATTTCAATGAAAATATGTATGAGCATATCTTGTTTAATACGGTGAACTTCTCTAATCCGTCCAACAGACTATAAACGAAATAATCACAACCAATAAACAATTTTTAGATTTTCATGGCAAGCCGATGCGTTTTTCGATTGCGAGAATCCACTTTTCATTACATATCACAATTCTGTCCGAAATACCTTAGTTTCTGTACCTTTTCATCGCAGCAAGGCAAGCCTCAACGTTTGATTGTCTATGCACATCAGTCTATTAATTAGGAACTTATTTCTCGACGGTTTTCTTATTTTACCAATTTGGTGCAAATGACTCAATACTGTGAGTAAACCAACTTCCTAAAATGGCTTCCACCGTTAATACGGTAACTCATTCATATTGGCAATATATACATTTCTACAACAGAGTTCCAGTAAGTGCCGATGAAGTCCTGCCAATAGATTCAAAAAATTATTTAAAATCCGTATCGTCTGGGAAACAGACGGCGGCAAGCTCTTAACTTGTCACGATATGGTGTTGACATTTACGCAAGGTAAAAGCAATCCTTTGGTAAAAGTCTAAATTACATGCGATCAAAAATAAATCAAATTGAAGTAAAGTGGCAGCCCTCGCATATTGAGAGAGTGTTAGAAGTTTGAAACAATTAAAAATCTATTGTTATGAGTTATGACAGAACTTGTGACACTACAAAGATTTAAACCAAAAGTTAGAGAAAATAAAGTTATTTTCAAAAGGCTGTTAAAATTCTACGTCATTACGGCCTAAAACCATGATAGACTTCTTGTCTAATATTTAAAATACCCCTTGCCATGTAGAAACTTTTCCTGTACATGATAGTTCCCTAGTACCTGCTAGATGTCTCTTTGAGATAATTCGTAGTAGCTCATTCTAGCGCACATCCCCATAATGAAAAGCTGAAAAGACAACTTTAGCGCTTTGAGAATTTTCTATTATTCGAACACTAGCTGTGGTACCCGATGTTGCCCGTGTAAAAAAAAAGAGAATTGACTGAATGTCCTTCGCATCATCATAAGAATTATATGTAAAATGACACGTTGACTACCGAGCAAAGGCCTCCTCACAATATTTAAGGCTGTTTTGGAGCCGGAAATATTCCGCGATGCTGTTTCTACTACTACTTACTATTATATCTCAGATATGCTTACGATATTTTCCTTCATCACCATGCACGTGGTACCTTTAGCACCAATACAATCAACAATTTTATTTATTAGTGCCGGCACCGGAACTAGAACCCAGGTCATTCGCGATCTATGAAACAAAAATGAGCCTGTCCACTAGGCTACCACGTTTATTGATTTGTTTAAAAACTTTTTAACAAATCTGTATTTACGAAACCTGAGTATAATGTGCTATAAAGTGTTTTGCTATATTATCTTTTCAACATAATTTTATGCAAATATTTCATTAATGCAAAGTCACGGAGTATACCGGCAACGCTTTTAAGTCTTGACTTGGATATTAAGCTGCGTAAAAAAATGCAAGTAAATAGTAATAAAGTTACTGGTTACCTGTGAGCTGGATGTAAGCTCATCAGCCGCCGGCTCTCGAGTGAACCTCTCGAATTTGAAACTGTTTGAACGGTAGAGTTCGTTGTCGTCCCGAGAGCGACGCCCGCGGCAGAACCGTCGTGTTATTGACGAGTGCCTGGAAAACAACGTCGCATATTATGTTAAAGAAAATGCAAAATATTAATATAATTTGGGAATCGGTAACTTTTGTCAAAAGCTGTAAAGCAGTAAGATGTGAAAAGGGGTCGATACATATTACATAATCTAGATGAATCGGAAATGTTAAATAAAAGATCTAGCCGATTGTTGTTTCAAAACACGATTATTAACGAGCATTTATATAGACATTCCAAATTTTTGTCTCCGAATTTATGGGAACTTAATAGTAACAAAAGAGTCTCAGTAAAATAAAACATGTGGCGACACGATTATTACGTAATGATTTTTAACAATTGCAAAACCAGGAGAAATCTTTTGAGAAACTTCAAATGACATTTGAAGACCAAACCCCTTTTAAAGTAATCATATTTATAGTATCGTAAATACATTTGATTTGTATCACCAAAATAAATGAGTAGCGTGCGGTAGACGAACTTAGCAAGAAAAGAACCCGAAGAAAGAAGTGGCCGCCCTTTGATCGTTATAACGAGATATATTTATAAGAAAACGCAAGATTAGTAAAAAGTTAAGGAATTGTGTAGAGGCGATTCAAATATAAAGAAATTACGCTCACAGAGTTTGCATGTAGAATGTTATATCAATCGTATGCGTGTATATGCCAATCGTTATCTCCAGGTATATCTCCCGAATATAAAAAAAAATTAAAAAGCTGTAATAAAGTCAGTTTAAAAAAAAATTCAAAAAGTATTCTAATAATTATCTACCCATTAGACTATAACCCGTTTGATCTAAAATATTTGAGAAGGCAATGTCTACACGATTACATTCCTTCCGTGGGAATTACCAAAATAGGTTTCGGAAAATATTTCCACGACATTAGCTTCTTACAACTACATAAATGAAGTTTAAAATTTTAAATAACCAAATAATAGTCGGATTGTTATTGGACATGACTAAGGCGTACGAAAGTGTAAATTTTGACATGTTGCTCAATAAACTGTACGACGTAGGAGTTCGCGGCGTGGCACACGAATGGTTCGGATCGTATCTTTACTATCGCGAGCAATACCATAAAATTTAACAAATAGATAGAAACTCTGGTGAAGTACGCGCCATAAGATCATGCGTTTTGTACATACGTAATGCATGCAATTCAATACCACAAGGTATTTGGATGCCTACTGTTCATTATATATTTCAATGATCTGCCTAAAATTCTTAACGAACCCTGGGTTCATTAGTAAATTGAATATTTATATTACCGTATTGGAGAATATTTCAAAAAGGACAATCAGATACGCATAGCCATGTCCGACAGGATACGTAAATCTGTAGACTGAGTACAGGAATTATATTACATATTATTGGTACAGTTGATCATGAAAAGCAATGTAAATAAAAAAATAAACATGTACACGGTTTGATGCAATCTGCCAGCATCGGTAATGTTTTCGCAAAATGGAGCTGTGACTTAATAGTTCCCTCTAAGACGGCGTAAGAATAGCATGATGATCACCGTCGCTGAGAAAGCGTTTGTTGCTCATACTCATTCATAGTTAAACCAATTTTACAATATTTCAAATATTTCAAATTACCGTTCAAGAACAATGACATGCTGACTTTATACCACACCCTAGATAGTATTAAATTGATCTTTTCACATTTCGATCGCAGATTTTATCAAGATCTAAAGTCGTCGGATTTTCCTCTGGATTCGATACTTGATCTCTGGTAAAACTTATTGTTAATGCGAAAATCATCAGACAAACGTTTATAATATTCATTCATCATCATTTCAGCCTATTAGAAGTCCACTGCTGAACATAGGCCTCCCCCAAAGATTGCCACGAAGCACGGTCCTGAGCCACCTGCATCCATCGACTTCCCGCAACACTGCGCAGGTCGTCACTCCATCTTGTGGGGGGTCGTCCTACACTGCGTTTGCCCGTACGTGGCTGCCACTCGAGAACCTTTTTTCCCCAGCGGTTGTCAGTTCTGCGAGCTATGTGGCCGGCCCATTGCCACTTCAGCTTGCTGATCTTTACGGCTATGTCGGTTACCTTAGTTCTGCTGCGGATATCATCGTTGCAGACTCTATCACGTAGAGAAACACCGAGCATAGCCCTTTCCATAGCGCGCTGAGCAACTTTGAGCTTCCTCATACGGGCTGCAGTGAAGGACCAAGTCTCGGATCCGTATGTCATCACTGGCAACACGCACTGGTTGTATACTTTTGTCTTGAGGCTTTGCGGTACACTCGACGAGAAGATATGACGTAGTTTCCCGAACGCAGCCCAGCCGAGTTGGATTCGTCGTATGACCTCTGAGTGGAAGTTGGACTTACCTAATAGGACAATTTGTCCCTGGTATACGTACTCGTCTACAACTTCGAGCCTATTGTTCCCAACAACAACCGGTATTGGTGTGACATGGACTTTTGACATGAACTTCGTCTTGTCCATGTTCATCTTAAGACCAACCTGTTGGGAGACGTTATTGAGGTCATTGAGCATTGTACTACGCTCCTCCAGCGATCCTGCCATAAGAACTATGTCGTCGGCAAATCGCAGGTGAGTGATGTATTCGCCATTGATGTTGATACCGTATCCTTTCCAGTTCAGCTGCTTGAAAACATCTTCCAATGCAGCGGTGAAGAGATTCGGGGATATGTTATGTTTGCAATTTTACCTTTTAGCTACTCAACATATTTTGACAACAACAACCCCGATTCGATTCTTAGAAACACTTCATAATTCCTTTACTTCACATAAATTCAATACGGCAAACTTCTAACACAATTTACGTATGATACTCGTCTTTTACCCATTTTCAACTTTAGCAAATATTTACCTTTTATTCTTTCTAACACTAGAAGATCTCTTGATACGATAATGTTATTACTTGAATACATTCAGGAAACTACGAGAAAGTAGACTGCGTCGACTGCCACTTTAAGATACGACTAAGTGATTCTTTAACTTACTTACTTCGTTCCTAGTCTTTCATCCACTTCACAAAATAATAATGCCTTTTTCGCCGCAAAATTTTCTCATTAATGATCATTTTTCTTGAACACGGTGTTTATGACTCTACTCTCACGCATAACATATACTCATAGATTTCGTTCTATCCAAATGATCATCCCAAATGGAATCGAACCCCCTTTCATATCCATAACATTTTATACCAGTTATGCGTTAAAAAAAACCCTAGCTGTTTATGTTGGCCTATTCATATAAAATAAAAGATCCGAGTTAATCCTATTTTATGTCTAGACTAGAGTAGTTCACGCACGCCTTCTCAACAACACAACTCATTCACGCATACTTTCGGAAAGGATTAAGCTGGCTCCTTGACAGCCTCCCAAACTCATATGAAGCTGACTTATGACTTATGATTTCAAATCCTGTCCGCTTCGTTCACACAGAGCACGTCAAAATTTTAATCCTACATGTGTGTGTCAAATAATTTCCCTTCTAATGTTTTCTTTACATATACTGCAAAAAATTACTTAAAGAATGCGAATAAAATATTTTTGTTTGGAAGAAAATACTAATAGCAAATTGGCATAACTTTGCGAATGATTCTGTGTTATGTTGAAATTAAAACAAACAAAACCCTGCTAATGAATAAATAAAAGGTCAAACAATTAAGAAATGCCATAATACACAAATAGAGCTAAGGTCCCGATTAATAGCAAAACATAAGATAAGCTTTTCGACCAACTTTCGGCGATCTGCCCTTATCATCTACGTATAATATAATAGTGACCATTTAAAATGTATGACCTCATAGAATACCCACTTGCAAAAATGTTAAAAAATTACCACTTAGCAACCAAAATAGACCCAGTCAAAGCAGTATTCTAAAGATTTTAGTTATAATTATTATCTTTAGGCGCATCCCGACTAAAGATAATAATAATTACTAACCATTTTTTTTTCGACACCACCATTCCATATGACGAGAACCTCGTGAAAGCCGAAACAGACAAGAAGACAAAATATCTGGACCTGGCTCACGAGATAACAGATTAGAATATATAGAAATATCCCAAAAATAATAACTAAAATGGTTAGTATATAGATTAGAATTGTATAGTTTCCTATTGCAAATACTTATGAAAATAGGTATTCTGCGAAGACACTAGTCTCCGTGTCTCCTGGCCGAATTTTAGCACGGCGACAACTTCCGACATACAATTGTATCGTCAACTTTGCATATTGTATTATAGTGCAGTAAGTGTATACTCACACCGTGTCTGATGTAACGCTTATGCAGCATACGATAGGATCGGACGCATTTTCATACACTCTGAATGCAACACAACACAACCTGTAAATACAATCCCGAAACCAATAAATTTGAGTGTTGCGTAACTGGGACACTGTTACTCCTCAATTGAGATTCAAGCTTAGGACCCGTGGCTCAACAGTCAGGTAAGCTAATCACTAACCCACAAGTTCGTCATAATTTACATAATGTGTCTGTCATAGAACTTTGTTTAAGTATTACTAACGTATGTCTAAGGTGTGTAAGGTGTTTATGAGTCTTAAAAGACATGTTTGGATTCAATAATACAAAGAGATATACAACACCGACACGCACGCAGGCACTCAATCTGTTGTTACCCATTAATTGTAGAAATAAACCGAGCGTGGTTCACTCACTACATTATTGTATCATACAGTATTTGTCAGGGTGCAAAAAAAATATATTACGTCCAATGATAATAAACTTTAATTATGGAAAGAACATTATGAGTTTTTGTTTATTGGTATCTACCATGTACTTTCCAAAATCTATACTAACCTAAACCGGTTCCGATATGGACTGTTTCCGGATTGATGGTCGGGTCATTAATGGACAATTGGCCTTTAATAATAATTGAATAAACTATGTTAATAAAAAGAAGCAATGTGGTTTTTATCTCAAAAATATAACGCCTCTGCCGCACAAGAATATGCACAAAATATCAAAGTCTTCTTCGTCGGCATCCCTGTCCGAATGTAACTTCAAAAATAAATAAGCTACAGTCATAAAATTTGCTCAGATTATAAATATTATCTATCTTTATTAGCCTGTGCAAGGCAACTGCTGTATCTATATCTAGCACTGACCTACTAGGACTTTAGGCGCCAACAAAAGCGGGCATGTCCTCGTGTTAGATTCTAGCCCATACTATACACGCTGGGTGTTGTACGCTGTGCTGGCGGATTGGTAAGCGCTGCGCCGGTACCCTCGCTCAAGAGATTTTTACATTATTTTTGTGTTGGAAGAGCGGAATCATCTGATACTAGTTTCTATACACGTACTAGGAAGTTCCTACCTTGTTCTTTTAAATTCAATGTACTTGGTTTCTGGTAATGAAATAAAATAAAAGAGATGCTGCTCTCCATTACTAGTATGAGGGATTTGAATTAGACATAGTCGGATGGATTTTACACCATCACCCGATCGTCAGATCCTCGGCTGTCATAAACAAGCCGCGTACTAACTTAATCTACTTAATCGAGGTTCTAGGTACTAACTTAATCAATTTTCACCGTATCTAATATCAAAGAGAAAAAAAAATATATGAGGCGAGTGTAAATGGTAGAGTTGGGAGAGGAAGACCTAGGCGAACATTTCACGATCAAATCGGAGACGTTCTGAAAAAAGGCCAGGTCAAGAGTACTCTAAACCAACGAGTATGCATGCAAAGATTGATGAAAATGGTAGAAGCAAAACGTATGTCAGGACCGTAGCAAGTGGAAGAAGATTGTCTCTGCCTACCCCGTTGGGAACAAAGCGTGAATATATACATAGATATACTAATATCAAACGAATAACTATGAACTTGCAGTCAATACGTCGATTAAACTTGCTTACCTCGTATCACTAGAATGTAATGGCCATTGAATGCCGAAAATCTTTAATTTTGCAGGCGGTCGCCGCTTTTGCTCCGAACGAGCATTCTCCTCCACCGGTGGAGTATGATGCCTCCCTCCTGATGATGCTCTGGTACCGCTTCTTCGACGTCGGCGTCGTCTTCTCTCCACCAAAATAAAGTTATCTCCGTTTCTTATTATATACGAAGACCGAAGGGTTGACTTCTCCTCGCCCTGTCGCTGCCGTATCAAATCAGCTGTTCTTAATGTGTGAATATTTTGATACTCAGCCTCCGGTGGTGCGGATGATGTCACTTCTCTGCTAGTTCCACTTCCATCCCTTTTCTTTCGGGAGGAATGGAGACCGACTCGGCGCCAAACCTTTTCCATGAATCTATATTTCCTGTCATCCCATTGTATTGCGGTCTATCCTGTAATTGTACTTGATACAAAGCGGTTTTCACGTCGTTGTAATTTACTATTTGTGTTCTAACGTTTCAAATATAACTCTTCCAACTATTGTTACGAGTAATATCTGGAAGTAATAACTATAAGGAATAAGTCACCGGATCTTCAAGCAATCGTTGTCATTGTCTGGAAGTTATACCACTTGTATGACACACCGGGTAAAAGAAGTTAATGGTACGATCACACAGAAACACAAAACACAGAGTTTATAAATATAGAAGTCCAATAATCATTAGTATTAAATCATATTAAGTTACTGAAAAAGAGAAAAGAGTAATTTATTTTTGACATCACATTTACTGAGGTACCAGCTTTACAGATAGGGTGCGGGTTCTTTGGTAACGCATGCGCGTTCCCCCTTGCCTGCAACGCACACTAAGTAGCAACTTCCAAAATGGCGGAGCTCCGGCCCTTGCTGTTATTGAATATCTAATTTTATCCGTACATCAATTATTATAGCTATATTTCAACCCTACTGCATCTATGTTAATCTATATACTCGCAAACCTCAAGTAAAAATAATATAAAACAGATTTATTAATATAACTCTGTTTTAGGGACGTGTTAATCAATTTCTATTGACTTATTTCAACTTTCTTTGTTATGTATTATAAATAAGTCAATAATATGTCAATGAGACAAATTATTAAAAGAGGAAACCTGCATGTTTGAGAAATAGTAAAAGTATATCTTTTATATTTCGTGGACATACGAAGTTCGCCAACTCGCACTGGAGCAGTTTGGCGGACATAGCCCGGCTACGAAACTTCTTAGACATTGAGACGACGTCTTTGCCCAGTGTAAGGACTTTTAGAGAAAAAAATAAAGAAAGAAAAAGAAAGTTTTATTCGTTGCTATAATACAATAACATTTGGTGCAAGATATGAAAACAGTAAAGTAATAAATAATATTAAGATTAGTCTATACTAATATTTGCAGCTACAAAAAAGGCTGGCTTCGGCGGAATGCTGCAGCGCTGATATTCTGCCGGCACCATTCACAAAACTTTTGCGGGCAGCTGCCTGCCAGTGTCATTTATTTAAATAAATTAACAAACAAAATATAAAATCCTTATCTTGCATAAACTCAATACAATGACCAATGTTAAAGAGTTAGATTGGATTTGACGTAGGAGTGGCGGAAGATTATTCCAGCACTTAGTTGCTAGATACCTAAAACTGCCGCGAAAATCAGTGACGTGTTTTGGTACAATCGGTAGAAAACGTGAACTTCTTGTATAGTGAACCTTATGCTCATTAGACAAGGTGATTCTTTTATATAGATTTTCTGGGATCTTACTTTTGACTACTCCAACTAGTAAGCTAGGAAGTTTTAATTTTTTAAATATAATAGGCCCGTATATATAAGAGAATTAGACCGAATAGTAACTGTAGCATCTTACTTCCACAGTTCGACTACTTGTTGCCGACGATAATTACGAAACTACTAACTCTACTATTTTCAAAGCCGTAATAAGACAGTTTGGAAAGCAGCATACTAATGCTTATACACTCAAATGCCCGAAAATAGTCCAGAAGAACTAGAACGGTACCTTTTCCCTGATCTCGGGAAGATAGAATTTTGTCCACAATATCAATTAATACTGTACTGGTATTGTGGAAGAGTGTTTTGTTTTGCTAAAAATTCATAAACTTGATTATTAACGAATTTTTCCACAATTTTGGAGAGATAGGGTAAGAGGTTCAACTCTTTAATACTAATCTTCCTTCCTGCGTTATCTTTACCTTTATGCTTAATACGATCCTTCTTTGGAATAGGCCGCACTAATTCTGTTGCTTGTGATAGACTGAAATATTATATTAGTGATGATATTGAGGGTATAAGGAAGTGTCAGGATAACCATGAATCAGCTCATACCGTTAATACCCTGCGCATTAGATTTTATTGCCAATGTATTCCGTGCTACCAAGTCACTACTTACTGGCGACAACATGAAATTACCGTCTCCATATCTGTGGAACTCATAATAGGTAACATGCTACAATAAAAAATTTGTTTACTGGGATACACAAAAAGTGAGAATTTATATCGCTGGGATTGTCGATTGAAGCTGGTAACTCACCTTTATTTTTGAAATCTGGAAAACGGTTTTTTTAAAGTTTTTCCACGAATTCTTTGGGGACGCTAAATTCCAATTTATGTAGTGTTCAAAACAAACTTTTTTTTTTCAAAGAACAATGCTGAGGTAACCTTACTTTTCAGACATAAATCTTCCTATTGAAAATGAATTATTACCACGATAGAGTTTATCGGCTTTATTTCTAACTTTTATAATGAAACGAACTTTGCTATATGGTAAGCCATGACATTGCTCTATCAATGTTCTTGCACATTGTTAGAGGAGCATGCTATTCAAGGAGCCGGTTAATATAGTCCCTGTACATTTGAACATCAACATACTGCATCGTTATAAGTCACTGATATACAACATGGAACTTAGTTTAATTCATCGAAACTCTGTAATTTATTTAACAGCTCGCTTTTTTATGTAGTGGTTCATGGATATAGCTAATTCACACGATTAGTTTAGGTGTTCCTCAAGGTTTGCACTTGGGACCAATCCCATTTAACATTATTATCACCGATATCCCTGGTTGTTTTCATTTATCTGTCTTTTTTATATGCAGATGACCTGAAAATAATAAAGCGAAAATTATGATGATCTAGTGTAGTGCAGATATAAAAATCTTTGGATGTAACTTCACACGATATTGATGTGAAATATTTTTAAGGTATAGCGGACAAGGCCTCTACTATATTGATGAAGTTTCATTGCAAGAAGTCAGTTTTATAAGAGATCATGGTACTGCAGGACAACTCACTACTTTACCTCACCTGGAAAATACAGCTGAACAGCCTCAAATATTTAGGTTTCATCATAAGAAATACTAGAATTTTGAAAGGCAAAAACACTAAAATATTTCTATTTAAATGCTTAGTGCGAAGTATTCTCGAGTAGAATACTGTACTAAGGTTTGGTAGCCACTTGTCGCGGTAGACTCACACTCTGATGCTGAAGAATACAGAAACGATTCCTCTGATTCTTGGCCTATTCGTATAGAATAGCAAAAAGAAATTCCTACATATTCCGCTAGTTATCCTAAATATTTTAAAACTAGGTGTGCACGAAACTTTGTTCGAGTGATCAAGGAGAATTTTTTCCTAATCTAAAGTCTGATGACATGAACAGCTTAATTAACCAGGCATTGGTTTTGTGGTGCTACCACCAATCAGTCTGCCAAGCGTATCTATGACGCCAAAGTACTTCGAAGAAGCATCATGTTCTCTAACTCGACCTAGGTGCCATATTAATTTATATGAGGGTATTGTCATATATATACCTATATAAATAAGTAACGTCTATCTTCAATATGTGAGATCTAAAAATAAAAAAGGTTTTAAGTAGCCTTTTTCTCCTGTAATCTGTGATTCTGTAAGCTACCGAGCTACCTACATTCTTGCTTTTATTCCATAGTTTTCATTCACATTTTTCTTTGTTTCTATATGTATATGACTATTATCTGTATGTAAAAAAAACTTGTATCTTAGCATATTTTTGGCAGTCCCATTTACTAGCAAAATATAACAAAAATAAAAACTATTCTTAACGGTTTTTATCGCGTTTAATTTTGTTTTTACATACCTGACGTTTCGATTGCTTTCCAGCAGGCGTAGTCACAGGGGGACTGAGATGTTAGACCTCCAGATGTCATAGTTAACTCGGGCTACCTTCAGCCTTTATTTATTAATTTTTGGTCGATTGTTCGATCTACGCAGGTTGTGCAGTGGTATGCTTGGTTTTAGATTTCTTTTTGTTTATTACTGGATCCCAAGCTGGTGGTAGCACCCAGCCATATTCTGTATTGAAATTAGGGTGTTTTTTGATTTCAATAGTCTCGCGTATCATCCAGAATCCAATTTCAGAATATAAAAACAAAATTAACCGCGATAAAATCCGTAAATGATAGTTTCATTTTAAATGTGTAGTGTTTGCATAAATACAAGAAATCATTTTAAATAAAAAAATTATAATTCGATCCTCGGTACCACTAAAATTGTTATTAGCAATTTTATATACTGAATTGCATTTTACGCATGCCTGTATCATGAAAAAATTTATAGTAGACGAATGAGTTCGAGGACATAACATAATTGGCTATTATGTTATCTTCTCGGACCAACTAACCCCCACAGAAGTAGCTTGGACTCTTCTCGGATTCAAAACATGGAGGCCCAGCAGAGAAACAAGCCCACTTCTGAAAATAGGCATCTCCGAGAAAGCGTCAAAGGGCTTGAAAGATTTTCCCATACTCACCGCATTGGTTTTAAGAAGACAGCGCTAATACCCTCGCAATAGTAATGATGCTCGCAATCTTTGAAATTAGAATCATCGGTCGCCAGAGACTTATTTGTTTTATGAGAAGGAATCTACCACCTGTTAAAATAGATTGTATATAAAATGGACACAGGTGCTTTCGCCAATACCACCAAAATGTATTGGCGAAAGAGTCCCCCCACTCACCTCATACCGTGGGTGTTTTAAAAGGCGACACATGGAAATGCCAGAAATCTCGTGGGATCCGAGAGATGATGGAATAATTGAATACACGCACAGGCAGGGAGTACGGATTTCCAACGTAGTCCAGCGGGGTTTCGTAACCCGAAGTGGCTTCCAAGGTATTCCACAATCTCAAATATGCCAAACATAACCATCTCAAATATGTCTGACAAGCTTAACGATTACGGCAAATCTTCTTTAGACATATTTTCAGCAAAAGAAGCACAGTAACAAAGGAGAGGCCGCTAAAGACATTAAAATAATTCAAATGTTTTGTTTTAACATAAAAAAAAACAGAAAGGAATTTTTTTTATAGCTGTTTTTAAATGCAGCCGTAAATAAATAACTCTTTTGCAGACACATTGTCTAATGAACTATCTAAACCCGCTCCATGGCAAACTAATAAAATGGCAATAATTATTCTCGTGGTTAGGACCATTGTTACACAAGGCACCAACAGCATGACGGACACAGATCCGTACCCCTCTCAACAGAACTGTAGTTGGCAAATACCGATAGTACATATTCGGAAGTTATCCACGTGTTCAGGTTATAGGAACAAGACAATATAGGGACATGGGAGACAACAATACAGGAGACATGCAAGATATTGCCTCGATCTTCAGCACTAAGAAACTGGTTATATTCTAATGGAGAAATAGCAAAAACTTACAAATACATGGTATTTGAATATCATAAGGCGCAAAAATATAAACGCCGTGTGTTTGTTCCTTTCCCATATAAAAAAATAACGACTGCTTTGATTCAATTAGGTAAAGCGTTTTAGTAGGGGAAAATCATGTTTTTTACCTGCCTAAACGTTACCACATCTATGGCACAGTGCCTTTTGAATGATATAAGTTTGATTACTCTTCTTTAATAATAAATACGAGAAAAAGATATTTCAAATTCTAATGTTTACGTATTAATAATTGTATAGTCTTTCTTTCTTTCTTAATTTAGCCTGTAAAAGGCTGTACCGCTGGATACGGAGATTTCCACGAAAGCGCCAAAAAAATGTCTCGAATAAAAGATTTGCCCATACCTCACCACGGTGGGCGGCCGGGTTGGTGAGCGCGGTGCCGGTATCATCGCGCCATTGCGCCCCATCACAAGTCGGTGGGATACGGGTTCGGCAAATGCAGATAAATATTTCACTAACATCAAGCCACCAGAGCCGTACATGTATAAGGAGTTTGGTTTTGTAGAAAAGATAGTAAATCCCCCTTTATACATCTTAAGTAAAATCCCATCCCAATAATATAATCACTCACGCCAGAAATCCTAGAGGAGTCGACAGATATTGCAGATTACCATGTTACATAAACGAAGGAAAATAAAAGAGCATTCGCAAAAAACTTTTCGCTGCTTCGAAAGATGGAACTTGCCATATATTTGAACTAATATTTTAGGAGCCTTGATAATTAATTAAAACATACTGTATTTTATTCACAAATAAGATCATAAGTTTGTAAATTAAATTCTTGAAATCCATTAGACCGAGAACCAATGTCATAAATTATAACATTATCTGTAAATGTCCAGTAAGGTGCTATATTTTGATTGTTAAAAGCTGTATGTTGTAATATAAGGTAATAGATGTTTTCGTACAATATCGGATTTTTTTTAAAGCAGTCTCCATACAATACATAGCATAGCATAAACAGAATACATATCTCCAAAATTGAAAATTTGATACTAAATTATAACTACAAATAAATCATTTGTAAGTAAAATCTTTTATATAGTTTTAACCAATGACTTGGCATAAGCACCAGAGGGTATGGCATTGACTTACAATTGTTGACCTTTGTCTTAGAATAAAGTTGTTGATTTTACTATCAAGTGGGAACAAAATTTGATAAAATACAATTAAATATTAATAATAAATATTGAAATATTTATATTAATTAAAACATATTATAAACTTTTATATATCAACTTAAAATTCTTGGAACTACTTTAAATACAGTCTACAGTATTAGGCAGTGTTTTCATTTACTTTATGAATATAATTATTTATTTTCGTCAATAAAACTATGTACATCAACTTCCAACAACTATTTTATTCAAAATCTTTTATAAATAAATATGTTCAGAATGTAAAAGTGAATAAATTTAATATATCTTAGAAACAAAAAAAAATTATTTAAAACAGTGAAGCAAAATGTTAATGACTTGGGCAGTCACAACCAAAAATTACAAGCATTATTTAATAGGAGCATTAATTAAGGACTTTGTGGTTACTGGATTTTTGCTGACTTTTCCGATTAATTTATTCCCCTGCCAAACAGCAAACAGATCACAATTTGTTTTTAAATCAACTTGTAGTTTATCCCAGACTTTCTTTTTGGGGTTAAGTACATCATCTGGTTCTCCAACCTCATAACTTTCAACCACAACCCTCTCTCCAGGCTTACTATTTATAGGTGGCAACAATGGTTCTACTTGTTTCAGTTCATCAATAGATGCGCATAGGACCATACCCTTAGACTCAATACCGCGCATTTTGGCTGGTTTCAGATTGCATAAAACAACTACTTCTCTATTGAGCATTTCTTCTATGGGAACATAATTTACTAATCCTGATACAACAACTCTTGGTTGATCCTCGCCAAGATCAATTTTTTCCACATACAAAGAGTCTGCATCAGGATGTCTCGATACTTCAACAATACGGCCAACTCTAATATCTAACTTTGCTGGAGAAATTTCATCACTACTTCCATTGGTTGATCCTTTAACCTTTGATGGAGCGGGATAAGCTTTTTTAGCTAACTCTTGAAGCTTACTGTCTTTAAATATTTCCTGAATAGGTGCTAAGAGCTTGTTTATAATCTGTTCCACAGAAGCCTTCAAGTCACCTGGATGAACTTCCTGCTTTGCAAACACTGCTTCTAATTCTTCAAATTTTGAAAATTGAATATTCCCTCCATGTTCTGCAGCACGAATAACTTGAAAAGTCTCACCAGTTTTCATTAATGGAAAAATAACATGTTTTGTAAAAGAAAGAACACCATTTTCGGTTATGTTGCCAGGTTCGCAAAATGCTTTCTTTAACTTTTTTTTAACATTAGCAGGGTTATCAAGTAAATCAATTTTGCTATCTTCCTCTGAAGCAGACATTTTTCCTCCAGTAAGACCAGGAACCATAGGGTTCATCAAATGTATTCTTTTAGCATAGCCCAGTTGAGGCAAGATTTTCTCGGCCATAGTAAATATTTTCCTTTGGTCAACTCCACCAAACTGGGCATCAACTTTAAGATATTCTTCGTCCAAAGCTTGTAATCCAGGATATAACAGACCACTAAGCAATGGATGCTCTACTTGCTTCACTACCTCCGCTCCAGCTTTCTTTGCATCATGCTCAGTTATGACAGATGTCAATCGGTATACATCCAAGGTATACTCTTTACTTAACTGATAATCTGTTCCTCGGATAAATTTCAGTTTTTCTAATGGTACTCCAATAGAACTGAGTATTGCTTTGATAGCTGCTTCATAATACTGAGTACGAAGAGCTAAAAGCTCCCAAGGAGCTTTCAAATTATCTAGATATGCATGTAAATCTGCAAATAAGATAGTTACCTCACAGCCAGCTTTAAGAAAATCAGCAATTTTTAACATTGGGACAAAATAAGCCACATGTGGACGTCCTGTAGTAGCCGTACCCCAATAAATTTTAACATCACGCTGCTTCAGAATTTCTACGAGTTTCTCTTCTCCTAAAACCTCTTGCAAGTTACGAGTTATAAGTTGTTTTCTTTCTTCAAAGTCGACCATCATTTTTGCTTAAAAACCTGCAAAACACATAAGACTAATAAAATTTTGTGGTAAACCGATGGTGATAATTTTAGAGTTTTAAAAACAAATTAGTAGAAAGATTTAAAAGTAAAAGTAAAATACTTCACCTAACTAAAAGTGTGCTCAATCTGAGTTTTTTAAACTGATAAACTTGATCTTTGTTATTACTATGTTTAAACATTGAATTACAGACGCGAATCAATTAACACCTAACTACCAAAATAAATGCTATAAATAAGAATAATGTAATGTGTAATATACGTGAAATCTAATCTAACCTATACATATTAAATACTTGCAATAACAGAAGCACTGTTGGAATCGGACTGTCATCTGTCAATGTCAACTGGTCAACCTGTTCGTGTCAAAAGTCGCCAACAAAACAACAAAAATGTTGCCTTTGACAGTGGCTTAAGACCCTACTATCACACACCAAAGTACTTATTATGTATTCGTAATTGTGAAGTAAATGAAATACATGAAACTTTCTAATACATTTTATTTTTTTATAAATTAAATGTAATCTTCTATATGACAAACTTTTGGTACTTTTATTTTTGACATAGCTGACTTAAAAAATCTAAGGTTATCACAAGTTACGTGAACCCGCGTTTGGAATCCTATTATAAATAAAATTAAATCGTAACCTAAGTATATCACTGCATGATCTGTCAAGATCCGAGTACTGTGCGCTATTTATGCGAAGCACAGACCAAAATTAATAATTAATTATAGACGTATTGAAAAACAATAGGAATTACATAGATATGACACGAGAGGAGATAAAAAGTGTTCTGTTTTGTTATTTTAACATAGTTAACTATAGATGTATGATAACTTGTAACTAATATATTAATAATCCGAATAACACCCTACGCCACACTGGATATAGGAAAAAGACTCATACAAACAGATATTTTTACGAACGTTCAAACACGAAACCAAAAGATCAGGTACCTTAAGACAGATAACTACAAAGTTATTTTTATGCTACGATGACGTGTAATTAGTAACCAAAAGTTATTTTAGTTATTTTTTATTTATTTATTATTTTATAGAAGACGGAGGCAAACGAACATCCATAACAACAGAGGAGCTACAGATGGGATGACGGCTTTTAAGTGAAAATAAAGTTAATATTTGTTTAAATAATTAATTTATCCTAGAAAACAACAGATCGTCGTTATTATGATGTGTAAGGCAGGAGATAATAATAAAAAGAACAACATAAAATATGATAAGCTCTAACGATTTTAGTCGTTACAAGACTTTTACGAGCTCTTGATACGTGTTACTGGTAAGTTGGTTCTTTCACTGTAGAACATTATAATTTTTTTTTATTTTTCTCTAATTTATCGAGTCTATTTAATTATGAATTTGAAAATTAGAAAAAGCAAGTACTCGGTGAGGAGCTAGAAAGGACTTACTGGAATGTATACTTTCAGAGCCAACGCCCAGACGCTGGATGAGCTGACGATGCACTTACTATGCAGGACCCTCCTTATATATTTATGTATATAACTACGCCTCTTCACCATGTTAAGAGGAAACTTACGGAGAAAATAACAAAAAAAACATAGAAATAATGATTAAATACTAATAATAAGAAAACTTATATGATTACATCACCTGAAAGAAATTTATGTCGACACATTTCTAGTAACCTTTTGGCAATACCGTTTCACAAGATGGATTACCCGGGACTGAATAAATATCTGTTATTTAACATAGATGATTATTTAACAGGGACTAAGTTCATTACGTAATGTCTTGTTTGGGGGAGGCCTATGTTCAGCAGTGGACTTCTATAGGTATAGGTATAGATAGGCTGAAATGATGATGATGACGTAATGTTTTGTTTCTTTACATAATATCTTCTTATGTTAGGTTAGGTAGTTCTGTATCTTTGATTCAGCTTTTTCAGATGGATCATTGCGTAAGTATTCAGATATATTCTTATATAGTTAAATTCTATTCTACTGACAAACGGTACTTTAATACATAATATAAGTTTAATATCTAAATAATAGTAATTAGACCTGCGATATACATTAAAATATGGATAAAACCTGAACTGTATCTTTATATTCAGGAATTAGCTTAAATCTATCAACTATGTTGTCATACAACTGATTAGGTGTTAGGATTTAATATTAAGTTTTGCTCTAAAGCTAAGTAGTTAGTAATTCAAATACATTTTTCATTTGAAATGAAAGTGTTATTTAGGGATTTCATCGCGTTTAATTTTGTTTTTATATTCCCGTTTTGAGTGCTTTACAGCACCCATGGTCGCGGGGAACTGAATATTATTAAAGTTACATTGTGTTCTTACTATGTCAATCTCTTTTTTATCTTTTTTCTTTTGATGATAGCATATTCTCATAATAGAAAATAAATTCTAATCAACGATGATTCGCCAGGCTACTGAAATTAAACAACATCCTAATTGCAATAGAGAAGATGGCTGGGTGCTACTACATACCATTTCGACATCAGAACGTCTAACAACTTTTAGTCCTCCTGTGACGTTTCGGGAGTTGTATAACACCCGTGGCTATACAACTACCGAAACGTTGAAAATATAAAATATAAACGCGATAAAATTCGTATATAATAGTTTAATATCAATACATATTACCTAGTTATATACAAAGTATATATAAGGTAAGTTATTATTACCTTTTTTTATTACTACTAAATTGTAGTTATATATACTCTTCTTCGTATTGTGGCGGTTTATGTAAAGTTCGCCAGTTACGCAGTGAGTGCAATATATAATTCACAAGCTCAGCCGACTAAGCAGAGTCAGATTAAAGTGAGAGTGTGTGGTAAAAGGTGGGTTTTCCGCCCCTTACAATTTTGTCGAATCTATCTGTTGAGTTACCTAGAACAAATGACAAACAAAGTTGTTAGATCCACACAAGTTTTATATTATTAGTGTCCATAAATTCACATAAAGTATACACAAAAGGAGTATTTGTATATGATAGAAGACAATTAAAATCTATTGGGCGAGGGATGTCAGGAGGGAGGAAGAAAGTTTAGGACAATTGAAGAAAATGTGGTTTGTGGTTCCTTCATCCAAACCACATTCGCATAGTGAATTATCCCTGACCATAATCTTAGCCAGATGTACATGAGTACATGCATGTCCGACTCTAAGTCTACAGATAATTGAAGTTGACTGTTTACTCGCTTTATTACATTTGAAAAACCAGGGCTTGGAAGGAATAGTGCTTTGGATGGCAGCATTGTGCTTACCCTTAATTCTGCGTGATACTTGCCACTATTTATACCAATTATCATTTAATATCCATTTAGCAAATAAAGTTAAATCATGTGAATAAATCATATTCTGTAGAGTACCATGCTCAATTGCATTTTTAGCCAGTATGTCTGCTGTTTCATTTCCACAGATACCACTGTGGCCAGGAATCCATGCTACAGAAATATTTATTCCTTTAAGATGGCATCTGTATAAGGTATTTTTAATTTTGAGTATAAGGGGAAATTTATGTTTACTCTGGAATTGTTTGGACAAAATAGCAAATAAGCATCTTTTGGAGTCTGTGAAAATTACTGTTTTATTTAGATTATGTGATTCAGCATAAAACAGGGCTTCATGTTTTACAGTGGCCTCACCAGTAAAAATGGAAGATAAAGAAGGGAGTTTAAAGTTAATAATCATCTTGAACCTAGGAATCCAAATATATATACTCTTTGACCTAAATTAATAAATTGACTATCAAATATGACATAATTATCTATGGAAAAGGTAATATCCCATTAAAAGTTAGGAGCGTCTCGCGACAGTTCGAACTGATAAGATTGAAGTTTTTAATCAATGTTATAATCACAATGAAATGACAGCGATTAGTTTATTCAAAAATAAACTACATGCAGGAAAGTAATTAAAACATAGTGGTTATTCAGTTCTCATTAAATTCTATGCGTTATAAACTTTTTGAAAAAAACGGAAAACTATTTTCAACAAAACTCGTTTTTTCATTCATTTTGAAATGAAAATCGCAAATCAAATCAAATAACAACACTTTGATTTTATAAGAAAATCTTACATCACACATATACATTGTAGTAGTAGTAGTAGTAGTGTAAGTAGTACATTATGTTCATTACACTATCTACAAAAGAGAAAAGATAGAAAAGGGATTGACAGCGAAAACACAGCTACAAAATAAAAAAATATTATTCTGTAGCATCACCAAATATAACTTTAATAGGTGCACCGAGAAAATTATATATGCTTGTAAATTATAAACGCCATTAAGCTTTTAATTTGAATTTACATTAATATCGGTAAATATAATATAATATCATGTCGATTATATTGTATTCCACAAATTTCTATATGCACAAAATAATTAAAAAGAAAATGTATATGACATTTGTATGGAACAATTCGTTACTTGTGTTTACCGTTCGTCACCAAAGCCTATCATATTCATCACATAATAGTATGTATTAAAAAGCATGTCGCACATATCGAAATTCTTTTGATAAGTCTTTTACCAATATAATTACTTATTTAAAAAGTGAAAATAATTTGTATCGTCAATGTAACGAAAATACGTCTAACTTACTTTTAATCTTCATCGTTCATTACAAAACAAATTAAATTAAATTGTAACTTCAAACTGTAAAGTATTAGTGGAAAATGTTTCAGTTTTTCTTCTAATTCATTAAAAATTTTAAAATACACAAAATTTACTTAAATATGGATATTATGTTATATTATTTGAAAAAAGTTTTTATAACTGCTGTTGTAATCTAAATTTAAAATTGGCGCTACTTTGCAGTGAATGCTCGTTTCCTGTCAAAAACGCCATTGCGCATGACAGTCAGTGCGGCCTTGCAGACTGAAGAGCGCTGCCAACAAAGGCCGAGTCGATGGGGTTACAAAAAATTTGTTAATTTGGACTTATAAAACCCTTTTGTTATCGTAATTATAATTTTAAATAGGTTGTGAATCTGTGATTACGTTAAGAAATGAGTGAATGATATGAATCGTGACGACTAGCAAAGGAGTCAGCTGGTCCACAGTGCGAAAAGTGAATAAGAAATGGCGGCCTTGCCAGCAGGTGTTCAGTATGGGTTATCATCTGAGTCTACTTATAAAGAAAACAAGGAACTAGTGTTTGTGAAACTTACGGATTCAGCACTGAAAGCTATAGAAGATTTCATTAGGAATAATAGGGTAAGTACATACGCCATATTGTTACTACCAAAACAGGCCAACAACGTCAGGCGCCATACTTATATTTCAAGTAATCAGAATGAAACTGCGAATCTGTAAATATTTTTGCAAAATATTCTTATTCCTGTCAAGGAAAGCCTTCATTACAACAATCCTATATAGATATCATCGGGAAATGATAGGTTCCGTACCTTCCTACGCCACGTCAACAGGTAGAAATTATACTCTAGTATTTTTACACAATAATAATTCATTTGGTGCTTATTAGAGAGATTACATGTCTTAATGAATACAAATTTGATGATTTTACAAGTATCTATACACCAAATGCCAATATGTAGAGTATGGATAGCAATACCAAACTAATTTTTAAACAACTAGTGTAATTAGATGCTTTGTTGCTGTGAGAAACAAGTTTCGACTGTTTATTATAGATATTTTATGAAATATATTATCTGAATGCTATTGATTCCCTAGTTAATAATATAAACCAGAACAAAGTTAGTACATATTAATACTTATACTCAACATTCTAGGAAATGTTTGTGCAATAATACACTGATTATTTCATTTGTTGCAAAAGACAGGCTTTACATGTAACACTTTACTTAAATTGAGTCTCTAGCTACTGGTAAAACTTTGTATCATTAAGTTGACACATTCTATTTGTTTTTAAAATTTGATATATTTCATAGTATATCTTCTATGAGAACAGTAATGATGCAAATTAAAGTAATTTTAATAACAGTATTTTCGTTATTATTATTTTCCAATACATCTTTTTCATGTTACTAAGTTTAGTAATTGGGTGTGAGCTACATTATAGTTTATAAATTTAATCAGTTTTGAGGTTGAAAACATTAATCAATATTGGATCCTTAAATAATTTCCCTTTAATATTAGGAAACTAATGTACATTCTTTAGAATTATTGTGCTACTAAACACACCTTTAATTGTTATTTTTTGTTCATGCATTATAAGAATATTTTTATTTGTAATTTCATATAACGTGATATTAGTTCTTCTTGTGTGAAACATAATAATGTTTCACTATATAATATTAATTAAATAAGATTTTGAAAACTGATAAATTTAGATATAAATCTTTGTTGTAGTTTTTTTGTAGTTTTACTACAATACCACATTTTTTCTCACTTTCAAACTTTCTAATTGAAAACAGAAACTAAAGGATTGGATTCTAGTCTTGTGTTTGTTTTAAAAATGTATTTAATAGTTAAAATGCCAATACTTTGTGTAGCAACAATTACAGTGTACTTTAAATATTTTAATATTGCATTAATCATAATAAGTGGTATATCCACAAAAAAAAAACCTGCAAGAAATCTAAACTCACCTAAATGTCATAAACTGTTATAGGTTATAGATATTTCTGTTCTAAAACATCTTTGGGGGAGGCCTATGTTCAGCAGTGGACTTCTGATAGGCTGAAATAATGATGATGACATCAGTTTTGTTAAAATAAACTCCATTAAATCTACAGTTTTCAAAATTGAAAGTGTTGAACAGATTATTTCCCTAGGCATGACAAGTTTCACAATGTAGACAAGATAGCCAATTTAGACAAGAATACCTGCTAAATTGTAACTTCTGTAAACTGACTATACTTGTCATTTAATTTGGAAAATGTTTGTGCCAAAAATTTTACATACAGCTTTGTATAAAATAGCAGTGTCATTAGCAATGGAAAGGATAATTAATGCAATTAGTATATTTTGAATATATACTACATTTGTGTATTTGAAGAAAAAACTGATATAGATAAGATAGAACTTTTATTGTGCAGAGCAAGAATTTTAGAGAAAAGCTAAAACGCCAGTTTCTTCATTTGAGTAGTCTGTGTTTTAGCTTCTAATTATTAGAAATAGTTTTCACTTTTTGTGGTAAAATTAAGGTTGAAGAGATTGCCATTAAACATATTAAATGAACTGCTATTGTATGTATTTCAGTAAAAAAAAAAACAAATCAAAAATATCAGAATAAAATAAGTTACTTTTTTAAATTCATAATACTGTTAATTATAGGGGCAACATTTTCTTGTACCTATAGTAGACTCAAAAATGTGCACAGATCATTATCATCATTAGTTGTTCTAGTAAACTAGATTTAAGTTAAAAATTTAAAGTCCTCTAATTCCTTAAAAAACTTTAGCTTGCATTTGGACCAAAGTATGACTTGGGACTTGGGTTAAAGATTGGTGAAACCACCTAAAAAAGCAACAGCCAAAGTGCAGCCACCTTCCATTCTCTTATTATACTCATTATTAACAATGCAGATTTGTGTTACCTAGATCCACCTCAATATTTTCTCACAATATGAGTGTACCTTCTCAATAGTTAGCAATAGCAGTTGCATAAGATTTATTTTCGGTTTGCATAAATATGACTATATTTCCTTTTATCATTCAATTCTCTATTTGCTAAAGGAGTACCTCCAGAATAATATCAGTACTTTATTCTATTTTAAATGATCCAAACTCTCTTTATTATATGAATAACTTACATTTTCTTTGAGTCCTGCCTGGATAACTTGTTCTTCAAACAGTTTGAAAATGAATGTTCTACAGCATAAGTTTCTTTACCTGAAACTTCATTGCTCTGAAAAGCCCTCGCCGATGGTATCAAAAAAACACCAATCAAAAACTCCTTTGGCTTTACTACCTATAGGCAAATACCATCTAATATATTCCTCTCTATATTTGTATGTATAGTATGTTATGTATGTGTCTAATATATATTAGTAAATAAAAATAAATAACTAAAGTACATTAAAAGGGTTGCTGAGTCAATCCAAATGGAAATCTCTGCCTATCCCCTCTTTGCTGCCTGTCACCATTTGGTATAGTCACACCCAGGGTGTAAAAACAGCCTAAAAATGTTTCACTAACTGCAACTCATATTTCAGAGAGTTATTGTAGTCATAAATTTTGCAACACTGCTCCTATATGGTGTGAATATTTATTTTAGTTAAAAAGTTTAATTATATGCTTGTGATTATGTGATGTGATTAGTTGTACATTTTGAAATCTTTTAAATAAAAAGAGATTTTACTTACCTATTACTTTTGTGCAAAATGGGAGTTATTTCTTGTTTTGATTAAAATCATATATTTTTTCAATAAAATTTGTTAAATTTCTGACAAAAATTGAAGTTTACTTTATTTGACATAAGAAATTCAAATTGCATTTGTCAATTGTAATTTTTTAACAATCTACCACTCTGATGGAAAAGAAAGAGGCAAATTAAACTCTGCAGGTATCTTCTTTGTTTAATCTTTTGAATTAAGTATACTTAGGCAGCATGGCAAATCTTTTCCCTTGCACTAGTGATACAACTCTGTGTTACATATGAGGCATACAGTATATGAGATTTAGGTTCAGCAAATTCAAATTTTGTATTTCCTCTGTTCGCCAGTCTCAATTGTTAGCTTGCAGGGTGTACCACATGTAGGTCAGGATGCCATTTGGTGAAGAAGTTGGTGTATACCCTCTCACAGCCATCTTGGATATTGCAGGAGGAGCAAATACTTAAAGCTATATGTATTATGAAACCTATGAAATACTAGAGTAGTTTTTAATATGAGACATAGTAAATTCGACACTAAAAATTGCTTTTAACAATTTTAGAGGTACTGAATATTGGGGATTGAACTCAGGCCACTTGCAAACTAGGAAATTAGAGCAAGTCCCCTGTCCAATAGCACAGAAATAAATAATATTGTCCAGGACTAAAAACTACTAGAGACTACAAAAAATATTACCATATACATATTTAGGTTTATTTTTTTTTGTAAATTGCAAATTAACCTTATTTATATTACAATACAAATAATATACTAGCATAATTTATATTAAATACTTTATTTAAATTATCTATTAAAATCTAAAGTATGTACAAAGAATGATGTATTTTTCCTAGCATGAAGACCAAAAATTCTCCATAATTATTTAAATAAGTAATTAAGGAAAGTAAAAAGAAAAATCTAAAGCTGTAATATATATAAATATGAAAAATCAATAAATATGTTTCAATGTTGTATAACTTGTGTAAATACAAGAAATATTTTTTTTTTAAATAAACACAAGTTTTCTAGGTGTTAAAACAATTGAAATTCTATGTGTAATTAATATAAATGTTTATCTACTCTTTATAATTTATAAAAAGGTAACTGTATCTTATTGTGGATGCTAATCTTCAAATTCACAGGAATCATTTGATGGGTTTATTTTAAATAATATGTTTCAGATTACTAGCATGCTATAATATTGAAGCCATAGCTCTGACCACTAGGCTACCATGGCTCTTTACCTTGATTTGTACCTTTTTCCAGGTGTTGCATTGACTCAAAAGTCATATATTTGAAAATAAACCAATTCAAAATGAAATTTCTCTTCAAGTTACAGTAAAAATCTGTGTACTTGTGATATTTTATTGTAATGATAATTGTGGCTTATGCAGCTTGCATACATCTCCCATTCTTTTTCTCTTTTTCATCCATAACAATAGTGTGTACTACATAGCTGCATAATATCTGGTTTAGTTTTAAGTTTTTTAGTAAAAGCTCTAAAATTTTCATAGTGACACTAGTTTTAGAGGAATAGGGTTTCTGTTACTGCTTACCAACCTGGCTTGCCCAGTGTTTTCAGTATGGACAAATCATCCAAGAGACACAATTGCGATTGCTACCTGTTCTGCAAAGTAATAGAAGTATAACATCAGAAAATATTTGATCTTCAAAGTGCAGATTTCAATTTCCATTTGGTTCACACAAGTGTCAACCCTGCTGATACATTTATTTTCTCCATATCGCTTTATCATTCAGGAATTATCTCCAATTATTTTATTCTTACACTGCAATTTCTTATTATGTAAAAAACGCCTTAAAAATATTTCCTTCCTTACTGGGAAGGATGTTTCAAACATAACCCATAATTTAGAGTTCAATTTGATAAACATGGAAGGTGAACAAATTTGAATTTTTATATATTAGAGAATATAAATTTAATAATGTTTAAATGTTTTTGCTTGGATTTAATCACAGGTCTAGAGAATTTAGGCCTTGAAAACTTAAGATGGTTAATCTGTCCAAAGCCTCCATTTTGTGGCATTCTTCTTAGTCTTCTTTTTCAAAATGCTTGAGCTTAGTGAGATTCTCTTACACCACCACTATACTGTCTTAAATTTACTTTTTTTTACATAAAGTAGATAATGTTTTGGCTTAAAGATGATATTAATTAAGAATGCTTATGCTTACCAAGGTAAAATCAAACTTAAAAGTAAATGATGATTATCCAAGGTTTCAAAAGCGGTTTATTAATGAAAACTTGCATCATGGATCCTAAAATTTATTTTCCTAGTCATATTTTGAAGTACTCTTAACTGTACAATGTAATTATGAATTTTAAATATAAATTTAAAAGTTTATTTAAATATAAAATTTTAAAGTTTTATTATGATATTTACTGATGCCCGTCATCTATTGGGCGAGATAGAGAATACAAATCGAATCAAAATCGTTATTCTTTCTACATAGGATAATACAACGAGACATTCTCTTATTCATTTTATAATGAGGTTCCTCTGACAGAGAAGAAACAGGCGAAAGAAACTCAGATGTATTTATATTTTTGTGAACATACATACATTACATATTCAAATATATATTGAGATATCAACATTAGAATTTACCCATATGGCTCTCTTTTGCAAGACAAATACTGTTTCTATATCAGCTGAATTTCCCCACAGGTAAATACCATATGACTTTATGCTATGAAAATAACTAAAATTAACTATTCTAGCTGTTTCAAAACCAGTCAGTATTATACTTACAGTATTTGCTGCAGAACTAAATCTACTATGCAAGTTATAAAGACATGGGAGTCCCATTGAAGCCATGCATTAAAAGTTATTCTAAGAAAGACAGTGGTAACCAAAAGGCCTTACTTTCCCCAATTTATAAATATATTGGTTATACCTTCATGTTTACCATTAGATGTTGAGAATTTAATACATTTAGTTTTATTATCATTCAAAGCAAATTATTACTGTTAAACCAATGAACTATTTTTGACACAGCACATTATTTGTAATACACGACGTCGTGTCTTACAAATTGTCGCTTGATTTTAAAAATAAATGAAGTATCGCCGATTGTTATCGATGATCCGGAAGAAGTCACACCATTGATTACAATTTATTGAATCGTTTTACTTAAATACGATATAATAACGCAGAGTTCCATTTGCCACATCTCAGCGTAATCCAACTGGCTTCCGCAAACCAATTTCAGCTTCTTCGGGAGATAGAATGTGATATGTGGCGAACCTCGTAGTCAGGTTTGCTCCCAGAGATTGCCATGAGATTTTCAAAGCTATTCCATAGTTAAAAGAATTATAGAAATCGAATTTAGAAAAATCATTCATCTTGTTATTAGAGATGGACATGATGGATACTAAATAAACGACTCCGTAAAATATAGGTCTGTCCGATCGTCGCCGAAGCGTAACGCCCACCTTATTAGGATATTTTTTTTGGCATACCTCTCTTATTCTTCACAACTTATTTGCTGTTTTTATGCAATACGTAATAGAGACACAATATAGATAGGATGTTCTGTAATTATGTATGGATTGGTTCGATCCTACCTAAGTAGTAATACCACGATCTAAGAATACGGTAGCAGCAAAAGACGGTCGCGGTTCATTTAATAAATTACGGGAACCGGAGACCCAATCACTGATAGCGACATTCCATCATTATCCTGGGGGTAACAACGCGTTTTATCTTGATTGCCCTTTCGTGATTACCCGAGATACCTTGGATACATGTAGATGTTTCGTGTGCCACAGTGATCACCTTCCATTTGATGGCATATGCCTCTCCCATAGGCAGAGTTTGCAATAATCGCCACTGTTGGGCAATGGATTTGACGATCGCAGTATTGGAAACAGCTTAGATTCTGCAGCACGTCACCAGTATGCTTATTTATGATCAGTCGCCTTTGTTGTTAGCAATGACATATTGCAGACAGTTCTCTTATTTGAATTCAAACTGGAGGCAGATTTTTTTTCGCCGCCTCCTGACATCGGTCACTTTTACTGAAAATAACCTGTAATATTTCGTAATTTTTCCTTCAATACTACATATTTTTGCGTACCACATCGTGTCCTAAACCGAGGTCAGTGGGAACTCTCAATAAAACTATTTCGGGTATCTTATGATCTGTGATTAATACTTTTTATTTCTTCAGCAACTATAAGTTACCGCGGTCAACCTGACGTCGAGAAAAGTTATGTTAATAATTGAGAATATTTATGGAATAATAGTGTGCGCTACTGTACAGTGTTAGTTTTTAAATTTTCATCATCAGTATTTTCACTTTCATTTACCAACTGATAACAAATGGTCCAACAAGTTATATATTTTCGTTATAAATCAATATACTTTGGGAAGGAACAGGAGAAAAGCAAAATTAAATATAATCAAGAAAGTATTTACTGCGATTTATGTGGTTATTTTCGCAAAGCCTTTGTTGTATTAGGTAAACGAATCGGAGTCTGTCGATACCTACAATGATAATGTTGGGGCAGCACCGGCTACCAAAGTGAAAGTATGGGCCTTGCCGTTTTATAAAAATTAGAATGACCTCGTTATCTAGTATGTTTGTCATAAATATCGGTCAGTTCTTCTACTTTTTAGGGTTTCGTACTAAAAACTGAACCTGTAAAGAAACACTTCCTATTGGCTATCCAGAAGGACCCTATTTTCTTACCTATCCGTTGGTAAAAAAATAGGCTTAACAAATTTAAGTTGGCATTGAATACAAATGACCCCTAAGTTACTCAATTTATTTACACACAAGTACGCGATAAAGCAAAGAAAAAATTCACCAAAAAATATATTTACATAGGTACCTGCTTATTATCACAAGAAATTTTTTCCAGTCGCCTTCTTTATAAAATCAACAAAGGTATTCTTCCTTACAAATGAATTTTTACTTGCTCATAAAACAATTAACTCAAATCAAGATTTAAAATATCATCATCAACAAATCCTAAACTTCCTGATTTATAACTCCTCTAGATTGAAACATCTAAGACTATCGAAGAGCAATCTTATTTTATCTACACTATTTACCGATTTACACTGACCAAGTTACTTTCTTAGCTCCAACGTAAAATATGTGGTACAGGCGGTGGTAAATGAGAAATGTTAAAAAATATTGCGTGGACGTGTGATGTCTGTCAACCCGCATTTGAGCAGTGTGAAGAGGCCTTTGCCCAACAGTGGGATATTTATATGGCTGCTACTTAGAGTTTAGTGGCACAAAACCGTCACAACGCGATTCCTGATCATATCCGACCGTTTTTTTCTTTTATAACATTAACATTCACAGATATATTGTGATATTGTGCGGAAGGCCGGTTTTTAGGCCTATTTGCTCAAGACTGCCAGGACAATCAGTCGGACATCTTACAGCAGGGCTTAACGTGATAATATTAATCGATATTTTATATATAAATATTATTGAAAATATTTTGTGTAACCAACCTTACTCAATACTGTGACTAATTAAACGATTTTTTCTTTATTATTATAATAATAATATATCGAACACGTCATCCATTCCTGTATCAGGATTGCCTGTGTATTCGTAACTATATATATATTTATATGTATATATATATGTAAATATATATATATGTATACACATTTATGACTCGGAGTACAAACATTTATATTTATCCTACAAATGTTTGTTTCTAGGGGGATTCGAACCCTCAATCCTCCGCTTCGAAGGCAGGATCAGTACCAACTCGGCTTTCCGGCTGTATATTAGTACGTGGTTGATTTTATTTTCTATATTCTTTTTCATTATGAAATGTAATATTTTATTAAACTACTTGTTTCTAGCTTAATAGTTGATCGATATTATCAGTCAAGTAAAGATAATCTATCATTACAATTACCAGGAAGGTTTATGTACTCGTATTTGTCTTGATAATTTCGAAATCTTTAGTCATTGAACCAAAATTGTTTGTCGTATATATTCGTAAGCTGTTACTATAATAAAAAACTAAGGGTATGAGAAAGGTAATTGTATTTTCTTGTGCAGTGCAGGTAATTTTCATACTTCATAAAATATGTTGTTTATTTAAATTAAGTTGAGTAATTCTTCTTCTTATTCAGCGTATTTTATTCCAATACACAACATACACCTCTTGGAGTACTGGTACCGCCCTAGTGAAGCTGCTCCCCATCGAATGTCTATAACATATAGTTTTGTCTGTGATTTCATAATTACACACGTCCAAAATTTACTGATTTCAACGAAACTCACTTCGGGGGAAGGTAGACTTTGTAAGAGTGATTAAGACTTATTTTTCTTATTACCTCTCGCTCTCTCTCTCTACCTACTCTCTGTTCCTTAAACATGAACCTTTTACACGAGTTGTATTGATCTTTAAAATATACTTATTATATTATGTTATTTAGTATTAGCTTATTGGTTGTCGATTAAATAGATTTCTTATATTTTATACTTATCATGTCTTAGCTTAGCGTAGCGTACCTCATCTTAGTCAGGGTATTCCCTTATTACAAATCGATAATTACCTATTATTATGGAAAACTTGAAATCGCTCTAATTTAGCATAAGAGCGATTCGAGCTCCTTTTTCGAAAAAAAGTTCTGCCTACAGTTTAGACTTATGTGTCCGGCTTATGCTTACAAAATTGCATTAAAATCTGTATATTCATTTCGAAGATTTTGTACTTGAAAAGCCTTATTAAAAGCCGTGTGACGTAAATCATAAGGAGGAAAACTAAAATAAGTTATTAGTTTAGTACTTCCAAAGAGTAGTCTTTGCAAGTTCGGTATTGTATTGACAACAAATAATAACTAGCATAACAGCTTACGTTCGAGTAATTTGATATCTCAGGTTTCCTTATGAAATTTCCTGCCTAGTGCATGCAATGTTTAAATTTATTAATGACTAGCGCTTTACGCGACTTTTTACGCGAACGAAAGTTGATATTTCTGAATAGAAGCCTAAATGTTAAGTTGTTCATGTTCCTTACTTTGAAAATGTCTGAACTTCTGTACAATATTTCATCCCCAATTTTACCCACTTTGAGGTGGAATTTTTAAAAATCCTTTCTTAGTGCGTACGTCACATAAATAACTTACTTTCCGATATTAATTTATCTAGCTTCAGTAGTATGTCATTTCTTCTTATATGTGTAGAAAAAACCTCTTTTTATTTTCTATCGATTGACTCCGATTCAGTAGTTTATTATTTCTTTTCTATCCGTTTCCACAGACATCATGACTGATTTGGTTAATTTAAACGAATATGCTAGCGGAAACTGTACACTGAATAATACTGAACTAATACTATAATACTGAAAAAGTAAGAACTGGGGTTCTAAATAATGCTGTAAATAATTTGGGCTTAGTGGATACAGGCTACAAATAATTGTTCCAGATCTATGTGTTAGTCCACGTGTAGTTTATTTTTATAAAACGCCTTCACGACAAACCACGATTCCTATAGACGGTTTAACCTTTTAACAAAATGAAAAGAAAAAAGAACTCTAAAATAATTGTTGGACACTATTTACATTGATTTAAGATTAATCAATAAAGAAAGAAATGTTTTGCGGTTTTAAGATTAGGTTTGCCTCCCTATCGAGTACTTGTGACGTGACTACGGATAGAGTTCGGGGTCGTCGCCCCCTCGTCTCCCCAAACCCTTGACACCTGGTTGTCCCTAGCCAGTTACTAAGGAACAGATGTCTCTTTAAAATCTTTACGTAGGTATTTAATTTTCGTGTGATGAACTAAAGTAAAACATTAAATGTAACTTCTATAATTTGTAATTATAAGCAAAGGAGGATTTTGAAGGTGATCCTAAATATTTTTAATAATAAGTATCATGAATTAGCGTCATAATTAAATTAAGTACTAAAATGGTAAAAAATATGGCACTCTTAATTAGACTTATGTAATAACGTTATAATTTTTTATAACTACACTCATGGACAGAACTAAAATGGTTAAAAATATTTAATGTTATCATTACGTGCTGGCCATCTACATCGGTATATATACTTATTATAACTTACTACTATTTCCTAGTTTAATTACTTTTTTCGGCTATGTGGTAATTTAATAAATACGTTTATAATTATAAGAAAGTTTGCTGATTTTGCTCAAATTCGCAGACAGCATTTAATACCGTGGGTGTGGATAAAGTGCTGGAAAATGTCGTGGCCTGAATGAGGTTGCGGAATAACCATCTCAAATACGCGAGGTATTGTAGGCTCGGTGGTGCAGTGGCTAAGCGTTTCGTCGCGGGTTCAATTCCGGCACGGGAAGTGTATGTCCATGTGCATTTTATGTTTGTAAACTGTCTCCACGACACAGAAGTTCCTTGTATGGTGTACCTTTTTTTTAAAATCAAAAGGAAAATGATAATGATCTAGGTCGTTGACGTCCTATTGGGAGTGGCAGACTACGTTTAGAGACCGTTAAAAAAGAAGAATAGTTATTTACTAGCATATCTTTTTAAAACGTAGAAATTTTATTAACCTCATTAATCCTTCTAGTGTCACCAGAACTGATATGACTTATAACAATAGAATATTGATTGTTTTAAAATTACGAGACAAGAAGTGTTAAGTACTGCATAAATCATATGCATTGGGTAACGTAACGTTTTAAGCGTTAAAATACACAATTTATATTATTTGTATTGAACCGAGATATTTCCTTTGGGAATCTTCTATCCATAAAATCTCATGTGTTTATTATTATCCTACATGCTTTTATCGAAAACTTCATATTTGTGTTATACCAGTCCAGACACGGGACATATATATATATCTCAATAACAGTGCGTACATCATTAACCTTAACTATTCAAAAGCCGGGATTTCACTAGTTTTTTTGAGTCCTTTTAATAATTAAAAATAAGTAATCGAAGACAAACTCTCAATATATCCTTGCGATCTGACCTTGCTTTTTAAAAATAGTTTGCCATTTACTGTGTATCTAAATTGTATACTTATTTTAATAGCAATCGCACTTGGCGTTTTACAAATCATCTGCGTTTCAAACTACAACAATTTCCTACGTTAGAGCGTAGATTTACGCATTAGGGTCACTCATAACACAAGGCTGCAAATAAATAAAACACAGTTCCGGGTCATCCCCACTTTGTATATGTAGCCTTCGATGCAACTCTTTAAATGTTACAATCGCCCCGCCAGTTAAGTAAGTAACTAAAGCAATTTTTAAGTTTACATCATCGACAACGCCGGCCAGCCTAGTTATGTTTCTCGCGTCCGACTATCGCCGGTTGTGCAACGCCACGACTCGCCGACACTTGCTCATTGTGGCCAACACAACTTGTTGACCAACTATACTATGTAGTTTCATTAGGTTATGACTTGGCTGCGTATATATCCTAGGTAATTCTATTAATGTGGCCATGAAAGTTTTTAGGTGTTCTTTTCATTAAGCTTTTGAATTGTAAGCACAATTATTTCCTTTGTACGGTCACGTGCACGTATACGCTATCGACAACTTTTGAAACTTAGCACAACTGGCTGATATCGGTGTTCGCGACTGCATATTCACATTGCGGGAAATTACTTTTCAATTCAAATTACCTTGTGCAGTGAGAATGGAAACTATTTCCATGATTCATATTTCGACATAATAAACACATGTTTAAGTAATAAATTGACCAAAGCTTTGTTAGCATAACTCACGAGTTCAGACTTTTGTAAATCGCCAGTATTTAGTACATGAGGCATGTACTTCTATATGAAAGTTACACCGTAAAAAATGTTATAAATGTATTACGTCATACAGTTCAATTGTTGATCAATCGATGGTGTGCGTTGTTACAGTATAATAAAATCTTTCCCTCCGCTGATTGTTAATATAAGTTATGAACAGACATAGTGTATGTATAAATAATTCATCTTCTTGAACAGCCAGTAATAAGTCCACTACTGGACATAGTGGAGGATTTACCACAATCGTCGCGCTAGGCAAGCGGACTGGCAGTGGCAGTACCTTATTTGATGCCCTCACTGGATTTTTTTGCGATGATTGTTCCGCCATTGCTCAGAATACTTGATTTTTTCAGGCACTGCCCCCTTTTCAACTTTTACGATATCCATGGGGTAGCAGATTTTCTAAACCGGCCACCATAAAATTAATTTTTATTTGTATATTTTAAGATACTTAAGTTACGACTAACTTGCACATGATTAAAATAAAGATGACGGTTATAGATATATCGATTTTTTACTCGAATTATAGATATATATCTATAATTCCAGTAAATCGAAATCGATTTTTGTTTTAAACAACTTATTACTTTTGTTTTTGACGTAATAATAATTTATCGGTTTTTTCTTTTTCAGGACAAATTGGCAAAACCTAAAATACAGTTCCTACCCGGAAATGAAGGGGTGAGTATTTTTTCACTAACTTACCTATACCCCATCGACTTTTAGTTATTGTAGGTGCTCATTAGTTTTAAATATGAATTGTCCAACTTTCTTGCATCGAAATTACATTATGACGCATATTGTAGAGGCGTGCTTACTTTATATTTATTAATCATTGAACCTCGTACGTGCCTACATTCTTACACAACTCGGCAACCGTATCGTTCAAAGATATTAAGAAAGTAATATTGGGAAACTTAATTGCTGCAAACGCTGATGTTTAACATTTCCAACATGTTTATTTAACCGTCTAACAATGATTGACATTTTGATATTCAAGTCGTGGCGGCCATAGCCGATGTTGCAACACTTTGCTATTGGGCGGTGAAACTATTTAAATGTTTGGATTTAATTACATACACTTTATAAAGAGACAAATAAAATTATGTGATCGTCCACTCACATAACTTATTCGATAAATCTAAATCGTTTCGTGATGTATTTGATATTGAAATGGAACAATTACTTGATAACGTAATTGAAAATAGCACCCTTTCGCGTGTGTGATTTTGCATTGGTATTAAATCAAGTATTGGATGCAGAGTTGAAGTGTGCCGAAAATCTACGCGGCACTGGTCAGTCTGCTGAGCACGGGCCTTGACTTGCCTCAACCGTTTGCGGCACTCGATACGCTTGCGAAATTATTTGATGACCCACTTAGCCGATTTCGTTTCACTTGGCGTTTCGCTACATATTTTTTTTACCCTATTTCGAAAAGTCAAATGTCGTGTACACCCAGCAGCTACCTACAGCGTTGACGTCCCTTAAGTCTATTGTAATATAATTTCACTATGAATATATTAAAATTTTATAATTAAAGTATTTTCGGTAAATTTAAACTTATTTGCCCAAATCTCCGTATGTGAAACAGCATGCTAATATTCCTTCCGATCGCTTTTATTTTGCAATTCCGGAATATGAATGCGATTAAGCGATTCCGGAAGTCAAGAGAAAATAATGAATGCTTTTGCTAGTACATAGAGTAGTATTGTATTATAGTAATTTGAGGACGGGATATAATACTTTGTGTAGTAACAGCTAGATATCATGATAACCTTATATATTATTCTTTTAAAGCCCATTTATCCACCAATTTACAAACATTATTATGAATATTATATCTAGTTATGCAACTGAAAATTATTATCAAATGATCGAGTAAAATTTGCACAATGTCGTTATAAGGAATCGAGTAAATGTAATTTTGTTTACAAGTCGATTATACACCGCGATCTCAGCGCCCGACAGGCGGCGCCTTCGACCGGTTTCCTCGTAGCCACCTCGCGACTTGGTGCCGGTTTGACGTGATCTCTACTCGCGTTGCGACGAGTTGCTTGCCCGTCTCGTACACAAATGACCCCGACAATATCCTCTAACATTGAGTGTCAAATATTTTTTGTTTAGTCACGCTCTCCATTCGTGTTAATCGTAAGTTTTATTAAATCAATGCCGTAAAAAATATTGTATTTAATTACATATCGGAAGAGATTCTCTTTGTAACACTCGCGCAAATCGTAATATAATTCCTCGAATATCTCGCTATCGGTGTGTCGAGTCCGAGTCGCTGGCATATATCCAACATGCATATTATAACTACAATTCAATGAGTCGCAGACCAGAATAGTAAACAAGATAAAGTGGACGATGTAAAAATAGCTACCGTTCCAGCCGGTAGCCGGCGTACTATTGCACCTCCCCAGGTGCGAAGGCCGTTGTCCCCTTACACTATTGCACTTATTCACATCATTTCTTTTGTTACCGCACTAACGGTTGCTTGTACTTCTTCCAGGTAGTCACAACTAATAGCCCCAGTAGTGTGAAAGAATTATTTACTCACTCTTGCAATTTAACGAAATATGTTTAGGAGTTTTGGAAGTTACGACTTCTAAATATTTTAATTAAATAAAAAGTTCACTATTTACATATTTTACACTTCTAAAATACTTAGAGGCCTTTTCGTTGGAAAATGTAATTAATTTTCTAAGTTGTGGAATATTTTTTTTATTATCAAAATGATTTTGTCGCATATGTGAATTTAAACACATACGCAATCCCGCTATAAATCTTTCCAGCGAATTAACATCATGTTTTGTCTTTGTTTTACTGTAATTAGAAATGTAACGGCTAAATTGTTTATTTATCCTACCCACAATCACCTCACATTTTAGAGGTTTTAGAACCGTTATGTCCGTCACACTGATACAGTTCGGGACGTCTTTAACTACTGGATTAATCGTCTAAATTAGTAAATACTTTTTATAATATAAAATTGAATAATCGAGAGAAAGAAAGAGAAAAGTAAGAGAAAGGGCGAAGTGGCACTTTACCGATATCTTGAGGCGGTCCTCTTACGCAGACGTCATGTTCTCGGAAGAGAATAAATATATACTAACCTCGGAATGTACAATCGAGAAAATTCTAAAATATAGATTTTAATAACTATTCAACTAAGGAAATCGAGAAATGCTATACTCCGCTTTAGGCTTGCAATGCTGGTAGTCATTTTTATCATTGGTTGCAAAAGTCAAAATGGTAGTTACGATAAATTAAATGAACAGTAGACAGAACGAGATGGTAAAGCTAAGGACATCGTCTCTGAATTTATGTAAATGTGTTTCTAATACTAATTCCTCTTACGTTCTTACGGTTTATAATATATTAATAACAAATATTTGTAATATTCAAGTAAAATGCACCTCAAATAGAGCAACCAGAAAGCAAAAACTATCTCATAAACAGTTCGCCACCAGTGCGTTCACCTTACGTTTGAGTGTTTTAGAGCGTGTCGCAACTCTTAATAAACCTAAAGAACTAAATCGAACAAGCTAACATAATTGATATTTACGAACACCAATTCAACTATAGTAAGCGGGAATGTGCCATCTTTTTCTCCAAATGCCAATCTAATCGTCACGTGGTCCATCCTGTTAGGTAACAAATGAAACTCTGGTGACTGGGTAATGTCGGAAACCTTATTCGAATTAGCCGATCGAAAATTCCATAGACTAGTGCTGGAGAAGAGCATTTCGACTATGCCCATCTTTACTGGCGCATAATGCTTTCTGGTTTTTTTTTGCTGGCGCTTTCTAGAAGCCTATGTTCACCAGTGCACTAAAATAGTCAGATAAATAAAACAACGATGTGCTCGCACTTCAATACTTTCGAGATGGAAATTTAATAGAATGTTATTTCATCGTAACACCTCGTATGGATCGAATTTAAAATACACACAAACAAAGATTACTACAGATCGCATTTAGTAGCTTAGCGTTTAACTAATATGTTAATTACAGAAGTAAAGTAATTAAATGGATTTAGCGTTATTAAAATGTTCTCCTTCAATTAAATCTGCTATCTCTTCAAAATCGACTAAGGTAATGCCGGAAAAACCTCGTGGCCTTCGACAGATGGAGAAATAACTCAAGTATGCCATACCTGAATTTTTATACAGACAGTTGACTGGTAATCTGTGCAAGGCGTTAGCGTGGCTAATATTATGTTTGGCAAACAAACAGCCTGTCAAACGTGACAATTACGGCAAATCCTTAATCATTGGGAGAGGCCTCAGTCTAGCAATATTGTAGTAGGGAATTTGCTGAACCAAAAATTCACATATCTCATATACTCGTAATGGAGAGCAGCATCACTTAGGCACAGTCTTAATTTTAATTCCTGTGACTACCCTGTCTCTCTTGCGAATTACTGGTTGGACTTATATTTTAATACTGTAGCTGAGGTGAGGGTCTGCCCCCTGTGGTAAGTATGGGCGAACCCTCTTAGAAATGGAAGGCGGCTTACTGCCAATGTTTTAGAGAGCCGCCTATATTCAGTAGTATACTGTTTCAGATCAGTATTTCTCAAAGTTTTATGATAACGCCTCTTTGTCCCGCTAGATGCTTTCAGGAGGGCAACAGAAGGCTCATAGAAAATTAGAGGACCACCTTGGTCTAGCAAGGCGAAGGCGATACGTATTTCGGGAGATCTACGGTTTCCGTAGAGCCGCGATTTGACGATGGAATCTTATAAAACTCGACGTTATGAGTCTTTTATCCCATATGTGAAGTCCAAACCATTTCGGAAAAAAAACAAGAGGCTACAGTATAGTGCGGAAAATAAAAGATATGGATTTAACGAAAATCTTACAAATCTATCATCGCCAATGTGCATTATTTATCAAAATACATTTTCAAATGAAGCGGTAAAGCCTTCTAGGCTACAAGATTTAAATAAAATGTATTTTCAAGATTTGGTAAAGAACTACGTAATTCTGCAAACCATATCAAATCTTTTTCAGCAGCTTCTAAACAAGACGATTGTGGACGTACATTATCTCATTAATTGGTAAAACCCGCAAACCACACAAGAAAAAAAACACACTTTTTCAACGAAAAGAAAATTCCTCTGAATATTATTATGTCTGCTGCTGGTGGATGGTGGTGCGGATAGCGCTCCGGCTGTGATAGTGTGTCACAAAGGCTTTATGGCGTATTTAAAAAATTAAGTTCCAGACGTTGCGTGAAATTTGAGTGGAGCGCCTGTACATATCACTGCAATATGTTATCAGAGCAATTAATAAAATCGAAATCAATATATGACTCGCTATATATATGTTTGCTATTGATGAAGATTCCAACCGCTTACTGCTACACATAAATCCACTGGCTATCAAAACGAAAACGAAACGAACGATTCGATTTTACAATCTGTTTGACTCTATGATGGAGTGGAGTTCCTGGAAAACAAAGACATAATTGCGCGACAACCTCGTCACATAAAATAATTATATTGCGTACTTGACAGACCTGTATAAATTGTTTAATGATGTGAATCTCCAGCATCAAGGCGACGACTTAAACTTGATTAAAACAAAAAATATCGTTGCTGATTTCGTAGCCAAACGCTATTATATGCAAAATAAATATCGGCAGAAGTGAATTTAATAACTTCCCTAATTTATCAGCAGTATCCTTCAACAACGACCTCCACGGCAATTTCAAGTACCGACTCCAGGACATTTTAAATATCGACAGGCCAGACTAAGTGTTTGATGCAGTCAAATGTCAACACAGAACAACAACTTTTTCTTCAATTGGGAAATACTGACCGCAAGCGAGGGACCAAAAGTGAAATTCAAGAATCCTTACGAATAATTTTGGCTGCAGAAGCCTGGATTATGGTCGATCGTTCAATGATCTTTGATAGAATTCCCATCGTGGTATTTGTCTGTACGTGTAGTTAGTGCCGTAGCTACGTTATTAACTAAAAAGAGAAATCGGCTGCATGTTACCGAACGCGTCTACTTGCGATGGTTTTTAAGTAAATTCGAGCCTGATATTAACAACTTGTATAAGTGCATTAGACTCATCCTTCACATTAGACACATTTTAAATTCAAAGCTTTCTCTTAATGTTTATAAAAATACTTCCAGATATGTGTATGCGTTTTAATCGCTCTCCTTGAAACATTCTTCTTTGAACTCAGAGATACGATATGGGCTATATCTTATCAATCCTATCCTATCCTATCAATTTAATAATAATGCACGTTTATAAAAATAATATTTGCATTAGCTATTTAGATGCGCAAAGGACTCTAGACAAATGTTTGTTCTCAAAGTGAGCGAAATAAGTTTAAGAACCTGTGGTTTAGATCCTACTTAAGGAAATGAAGGTCGTTAACATCTTATGTATAGACTATTTTATATGCATTATGTATGTGTTATGAAATCGGGACACAATATAGGTATTATAAAATCGTAGGTACTGTAATGCATGTCGAATACAATTTGATCCGTTCGGGTCGACGTCCTCCCGGTCACTTTATTTATTTACACCATCGCTTGCGGGCCCGTTACTGCAAGCCTTGAGAACAGGATTCGTTGCACTGTACCTACACATGAATTTTATTTCGTCGCTCTTACCGATTTAAATGAATGCTCATCTGCGCACTAATGCTTGAATTACTGTGGATTTAAAATTTACATCCCTATTAATTATAATGCAAATACTTAAAAAAAATTCTTCATTACTGATGATTCATTTATATATAGAAATTTTTCAGTAAAAAAAATGTTTGTGTTTCACGTAAAAGGGGAATACCCTGACGTTCGCTGTTAACGTAGCAAAGCGTCCCTGACGGTCGCTGGTAACGTAGAAAAACGTTTCGGATTCATCTGTAATGAATTTTGACGTCCATCCATATTGTTTTTATTTTCTTGTAGCGAACTGTAACTTTTAATAACTAAAATAATAACAACCGTCGTCCAGAGCAGGCTTTTGAAATTTATGATTGTTGTTGACGTTTACCAAGAACAAAGGTTGCTTGTTAAAAACCTTTATCAGTTTCACGTTTTACCACGTGATCAAACAATAGTGTTTACAATTGCTATGAGGACTACTTAATGTACCTATGTCCTGTGTCAGCGATCTTTTTTTATACCTAGCAAGGCAAAACAAACAGACTTAAACGTCAAATTTGCATTTAACATTTCCTTTTAGAATTCCTTTTTCTTTCCATTTGAAGTATTCAAATGAACTGTGAAATGAACTGACGATGAAATAAATCATTAACAAACGATCCTCAACTTATATAAACATTTTGAAATAGGTACTGATGTTATTGATAAATTTGGAAATTAATTAAATATCAAATAATTTGGTAGTTGGTAACCACCAATTTTGTTTTAAAACAGCTATAAGCATGTAGCAATTATAAAATATTTTCGACTGTTACTTTGTTCTGTTGACGTTTTATCTACGGAATACAGTTCTCGCGTATACCACACCGATAAATATTTCGCTGCGAGCTTTAAGATAACGTGTCTGCTAAAGTCAAATTTGTTTAATTATTTAAATACAAACTTTTACTTTTATGATGTAAGATTTACACTAATAACACATCATAGAAAGCTTACTTTTCGTGTAGCTCATCTCATAAAAACTACCTTAAAATTACCATTAACATGAAGTTATACTTGCGCATCATCGCCCTGAAATATTATGATGTCTGATAATAATGGCTGATTCGGTCGCGGTGACATTTTTCTAGTTGATGAGCATAATTTAGACTCATTAAACTGAAGTGGCTATGGACCGATTAGCAGTTGGCATCCTAAAGTTAAACCCTGTACCTAATACAAAGGTGGGTCAGAGGTCTCGACATTTATTTTAATCGTCTCAACTCTCTTGTCACCGGAGCTTACTTGGAACAATAGCTGTTGGGTCTGTTGCCATCTTAGCATTCAAACCATCGATACCATTCCTTATTGGTCTCGTACCAACCCCCGCCCGCCACATAGAGATCTCACTTGGGTTTCCTGGTTCAAAGGCAGATCCTCTGACTACTCTGCCATCGTGGCACTCTAAAATCAATCAACCCATTAGACTGAATGTCTATATGTACTATATCTTATAATTCCATAACTTTGTGGGTGAAGTACACACAATTCAGGGGTAGTCAGAGGTATTTATTTTAGACGTTTCAATACTTATTACCTGAGCTTATTTGGAACAACAATGTGACAGGTGTTTCCTATAGAACACGGACTTTGGGTTATTTCATCATGAACTATTTTGGTTGATTTTGATTATACTTTATTACTACTGTTTGATATTTGGTAGAAGCACCGACAAATTGTGTCCGGACGGAGGGTGCAGAGAGCTCAGTGGAAACGATCTGATTTCCTTGTGGTAATTGCTGAGGTATGCGGACGGCGTGTCGTCTTATTGGGACTGCGAAGCGGTCGTACGTGAGCTATTCACTTTCACTTTACCACGCAGTAGTTGTTGGCCCCGACTGCGAGCTCATTTTGAACTACACAGTCCATTGTGGCCGTAGAGATATGCCACAAATTTAAAAGAATATTGAAATAAATTTTACCCACCGCGCATGTATTGAACTTTTAATGTAAATATTCTAGAATGATTTAATGGTGTAAAAACTATTAAGACGTGTTTCATATATCATTATCATTCTTCACTACTACCTCATGACCTGTTGCAAAAATAGAAATTCTAGTGTCATGTCACGCTAAGGGCTACTTTTTAATTTTATTTATTTTTGTCTTATACTTTATAAAACATTTAAATATAGTTATGTTATCGATTATTTATGTTTCAATAATTTTGGCCATTATCTTTTATAAATTATTGTGTTCCTTTAAATTATAACAACCATAGCCTCTTATTATATAAAATAAACATTTTGGTCAACTCGTTGCTACTAGTGTTCCGCTCAAACAATTTAGGTAGACGGCCTTAGATTCGTAGCCAATCGACCTTAAAGGACAATTAGTTTCTAATAGCAGTTTTACTTTAGCTACTGTAGATTTTACAATTCTTTTTTTTAATATATTTTTTGAATAACGACGTACAATGTGCACATTAACATTATAGCCTACGTAATAGGACAGACATAATTAAAGTTACCATAGGCCGCAAATGTTCGCTTGTTTACAATTATTTTCCTTGACATTAATCATCTTGTAAATTAAAACGTCTAATCGCGTTACTGATTTTATTTATTAGAAACCTATTTATGCTGTTACAAGGAATATACCAATTATTATGCTCGAATTATTTCTTGTTTTATTATTTGTAAAGAGTATGGATTTCCATTTGACATGACTTAGCGTTGCCAAAAGGGGCCACCTGCAATGCATTTTTCGTCTCTGGGAATTAGAAGGTGACGGAAGGCGAACCTCGTTGCCAGATTTACTCCCGGGATTGCCATGTGATGTTCAAGGCTTCTCTCTTCATCTCCGCTTCTACAAGGCTTATTTTATTCGTATCAAAATCCTTCGTATCATAACTTTTTAAGCAAATACATTTAACCGCCAAAGTCATCCTTAAGAGGAGAATGTATATTTAGCAGAGTTGTGTTTATCTTTAATAATTAAATTTCGAATAATTAATAACATTATTCTATAGAAAGTGCTATTTTAAATGCGTATGAAAATAAAAATAAGGTTATTCAATGACACACACTAAAAACAGTAAACTGTTATCTTAATGTTCAATATGATGAAACTAAAAGTTACATAAATAAGTAACTCATACATCAAATTGTTTAATTTATATTTTATCCAATTATTGGTTACTAGCTAACCGCTCTGGGTTCGCACGAACTTACATCTTTCTCTTGATTTATTCTAAATATAACCAACACTTCGCACAGAAAAACATAGATTGTCACTTTATTTTATACAAAAACTCTTTGGCAGTAAAAATAAAGTAAATACTAGTTTTAAAATATTATATTGCTTTCATAAAAAACAATGCATGCGTTAAATAAGCTTCACTCAATAATTTAGTCGTTCTAATTGAAAGTTATTTTTATTCGTCTTCTCAAAGTTGTAAAGCAAAGTTCGTTTTTTTATTTTTGTAACGATTATTCTATTAAAGGAAAAACTGTTATGTATTCTACCGCACCAATTTGGTTATGTATTTGAGAAACCTTTAACCCACTTTTGGCCTTCCAACTTCGTAGTCCCGAACGTTACGGATGGCGAGCCACGTCAGCAGGTCTGGTTCCGAAGCTTAACATGAGAGTTTTAAGAATTTTTCTTTAGGCCAACCGGACATGGTCAATATTCGTCCTGCTACTCCTTTCGTCAGAACTCGCGTAAATGGTTGAGATAGAATGAAAAAAATTGCCATTAAAGTCCGTCTGCAGTTAGCCTTTGTCGTCTATCGTAATAGACGACCAAGGACTAACGAATGAAACAAACAAAAAAAAATACTAAAAAATAACCAGTTTCGTAAGGCCAACGGGAAGAAAGGGAGTAACCAATTCTTACGCTGCCACCGTATATGTGTCACTTATTTATGTTTTAAATAAAAGTGCCTTTGATATATTTCTTCTCGTTCTTTCTTTGTTACAAAATATAAGACTCAAAATCTTTTCATGACCGTTGGAGAAACGTGGGTTCACGATTTTGACCCTGAGTCGAAAAATGCTAAGACCCGGAAAATATCGTCCTCTCCGCCAGCCAAGAGATTCAAGGTTCGGCTCTGCATTCGCTGGCTAGATCATTACCTCTGTCTCCTGGGATGCGGAAGGTATCACTGTAATAGATTATTTAACTTAAGTACAGATAATAACCGGAGAGTATCACGTATCAGTAATCAGAAACCTAGGCGAAGAAATAAAAAAAAATCACCGAGGAAAGTTGGAGTGCTTTTTCATTATGAAAATGCACCTACACATAGGCTGCAGCTGCAGGCGAACGGCTGGGTCTCAGTTTGACTCCTAGTGATTTTCACCTTTTTACCAATTTCACTAGCGTTGTATAAAATTTGACTGTAATGTGTGCGTTTTTCTTTACCCAGGATCAACCCTTTTCTTTGAGCTACTTTTAAAATGTTATATGCAAGGTGTATTAGTTTAGAAGGTAATTACGTTGAAAAATGTAATTTAGAAATACTTTTCCTGAAGTTTCATTGCGTTTCCAAAAACTTGTTGATCAATCTTGTGCTACCCAAAATTATTTTATTTTACTTATTTCTAGCATTCTTATGTGTATATATAGTAACTGATAGTAAAAATGCCCCGTCGTTTTCGAACACTGAAATATTTCACGTTAGGACAGCTTGAAATACTTTCGGTGTATTTTTAGCACAACACAACATGTTTTCGTTACCATTTTTTCTGATTTATTACACATATTTTTTGTGTTGTAAAGGTTTTTATTCATTTCCTGAGTAGTGATTTTAATTCCATTAATAGTGATTCCATACGTCATTTTATTTGGTAAAATTTCGCATGTGCGTTAAGTGTAAACATTATCCAATTGGACAATAAATTGTGATTTTATCTAATTGAAAAAAAAAACATTTCTAATGAAAACATTTTAAATTAAGTATAAATTACTTCAGTCATCGGCAAATTAACTCAATATATGGCAATACTTTAAATTTATGCAAGCTTGACGGCTATTAACACTATTTATTTTAATTAACTTTTGCTTCAGATGAAATCAACACATGTTCACTTTTTTGTGTATATTTTTAATCGAAATATTCAGTTTCGTTGTGTGAAAAATGTCAGCAATCGTTTGGCTGCAACATTTCAAAAGTTTTTCATGTTTAAAATTATTTTCAGGCAAATAGAGACAGATGCAATTCAATTATGTAAAAGGTCTTAGTTATGTTACGAAAGCTCGAAATGCAGCCAGTAACAAATCGCACATGGCAACTTACGTAACCCAGGTAAAAGTTGCCACCGCTCGGACCACTATTCTGAACTTCACTCGGTTCTGCAAATTGAACTAATAAAAACCTTTAAAATTATATATGAAACCTAACGAAAAATATGAGAACAATAAATGAGAACGTAAATTTTCCAAAATTAATCGTCATTCTCTATTACTACTTTCACTGATGAAATCTTCTTCAGTATAAGATTATTGTGATCGCTATAATTAATAGATTAGCTATAATGAATACCTATTATTGTTACTATACCACTTACATATCATGAAGCTGACAATCGTGTGGCTTAACGTTAAGGCAGAAATCTCAATAAAAAAAAATAAGTTATCGAATTTATAATATATGTATCATTTGAGAAGAACAAGTCATATTAACTTACAAATTTAGCAGAGATGGTTCCCTGCTAGACTACAAAGACTTCAATTTTGTTTAAAGAAATTTATTAATTTATGTTTTCTCTGGGAAATAATTAAACATTTCTTTGTAGAGATACAACTTATTACTCTTTGCTCTGAGAAAATATACTTTATCATCAGTGCCTTCAACTTTTTAATTATTTATATTCTCTTAATTATATTAAATGATTGTTTGACGGCAGTTTTACGTGATAAAGTTGCATTTAAAATTAAAATGATAACACCATTATATTACAAAATGTGAGCACGTAAGTGAATTCGCTTTGCCTGAGAATACTTCTTTACTCTCAACACGTGTTTTATTATTACACGAGCGGAGCCAGCCACTTTGATCCCCAGAACAATCGATATATTGTATATAATATGTTAATATAGGGTTTACGCATTAATTTAATTCCAGAAGTATTTGGGAAAAATCTGTTACTAGTTTAATATATTATGGATCTACTATCTATAATTTGTACGATTTCATGTTCAAAAATTGTTTCAGTAGTTTTTAATTTTACTAATTTCTGGCACATAATGTTTTAAAAAAAATCCGTCACTTGGATAGAAAAAATAGAAAACGGTAGATATTAGAGAAAGTTACCAGTGAAGTGATATTTCTTTAAATCATTACGATAGATAAGTCTGATGCGTTTGGGAAGTTGTGTGGTCGAAAACCTTTAATTAAAACCGTTAATTAGTTAAAGAGTGCAACCTTGAACAAAATACGCATTCTGGCAATACGTTGTACAGCAATGGTCCGAACAATTTAAGCCTTTGTCTTGTAGTAATGCCATGCAAAATGATACATTAAACCAACGTTTGTTGCAGGATAAGAACCCGTTGAGAGTTTACCAGTGAGCCACCACGGCTCGTTTTAATAGCTTGTTATCGCTGGGTAGATCTGTAGTATATTTTTTTACATAGCATAATTCTTCACACTATTATTGCGATAGTACGTGATAAAACACAACTACAGAACGCGTAGTGATTTAAATCAATATATCGATTTTGAATTCGTTGGAAGATTGGAAACCGTGTCAATTTTTCTCGTTAAAAGTAACATAAAGACTAATATTTACGATCCGAGATCCGGACTTCAATTATGAGTGAAAAATACTTAGACAGTAATAATTAAGTAAAGTATGTACATACTCTAGCCTTACTTTAGCTTTTACGTACAGCTTCCTTCTTTATAAATTAACTGTCTTGTGGTTCTGCAAACCTGAAGTAGTAGGGTGAGCCTTGGTCCTGGCTATACAAAAATTATGTAAGTTTATTTCGTGCAACACGTAGAAAATAATTGTTGGGATCATATGTTATATTGTGACAGTTCCTCAAAGAATGTGAGGTGTTTGCATCTTACTATCTAGCGCTAATATTAGCGTTTAATCTCAAAACTAAACTGAACGAGCGGTCCAATCCATTCATTTACAAAATTTACTATGAGATTACGCCTTCCTTGGTAAATTGAATACAAACAATACCCGTAACTTCCTTGGTAATGTATCTTTTATTGTGTATTGTTAGCATTCGCAAATCATTATTTCTACGTTTTACGAGTAGGTATAGATTTGACATCGATGTTTCGGGACCGCCGCGTAGCTTTAGTGATCACGTACTTGTCAGCTGAGTGATGAGTCCTGGCTTGATTTCGAATCCAATGCGCTGCTAATGTTTATAATAAATTACCTAAATTTTAGAGATACCCATGTCTACAAAAGAACATGTAAAAAGCCGTGAAGAAGTTTAATAGTTTGGACTTATAATTGTTTTGTGAGTCATTATATCACAGAAATCTCCCATGTTAAATCGAACTTGGATGGTGAAAGATTGTCTGTGCCTATATCTTCGTGTTAAAGCTAATACTTACAGCAATATATGACGTATGTAGATGAGAACTGTAGTCGATTTTGGCCAGACATTATTGTCGTTAATTCGTTTTGGGTTCACGTAATTGTGCAATAATTGTGCACAATTTCGTCGCACAAAGGCGTCGTAGCGACTTGAACTGTTTCGTTTATACTATTACAATCTTTGCTATCCTGATATTATTTGAGACATGGATTTTTTTGGATCAGGCAATTTTAATTTAAATCAATTTCCAACACTCCGCTTTGAGTGGCAGTAAGTGCCAAAAGTTATTAATTGAGCCTTTTTTCTTTGTCATACTTTGTGAACGCAAAAAAGAATAAATAAAAAAATAATAATGAAAAATTTGATTTCGGAAATGGAACTTGATAGTCCCCGAAATCAGGCAATATAATTGCATTAATTAGGACTGATTAACATATTTTTGCTTAGTTTCACAAATAGGCGGAAATTAAATAGGTTTTCGGAAATTATCCCACATCAAGATGAATTTACGACAAAAAAATTGTGTCTATGACTTTCGTTGCGGTCTGTCAACAAACAGTTTACGACTCATTTTAGCATTCCATGGAGAAGCCCCGCCCCGCACGTTTGCTTGCAAAAGGATCAGCTAATTTAATTGTGCTGTGATATTTAAGAACGTTATTCAATTGTAATTATTGACATTAGTGCGACCTATAATCGGAATTGAACAAGTGAAAGCATTGGTATGAGTACAGAACATCCTTCCTGAACATTTAGGCGTGAAAAAGCTTTGAGATAGATGAATACCTAATCTATACTAATAGATAAAATTCTTTGTAAAATTTTGCAGCGATGTAGGTTATTCCATGGGATATAAAAATTGTGACCAAGCGGACAAAGCCGGCAGGCAGTCTAACAGCCAAGCATTTTTATAAAAGCCTAAAGCCATATCGCGTAGTATTGCACGACGCAATGTTACAAAAATTGGACGGAACACGTTACAGATGACTAAAGCTGGACTATAGCTGCACAATGTACAGATCCTTCGAAATAATTAAATACAAAAGTGATGAAAGATCAAAGCACTGGGAAGAAGACAGTCGCCAAATTCTTTGATCGAATGTCCCGATGCGAATATTACTTAATATTCAATTACTTACTGCTTTCATGTATGATGTAGGTTTTTCCTGAATCAAGAATAGTTATTGCATACTGCCGCATCCTCTTTCATTATAACAAATGAATGTATATATGTATTTTCTATATATTTAGAAACGTTATTTATTAACTGCACAGCTATCTACTAGCTTGATGATAATATATTTCTCTTTTCTCAAGGGTTTGCTGGTAGAAAATTTGTTAGGGTTAAGCTCCCCTTTGTTCTTTCATGTTTAAATTTTCAATTATATAAATAGTGTGTACAATAAAGAACAAAGATCTCGAGAGAATTATTTCTTATATATGCCTTTTATGAAAATATATAGCGACAAAATTTCAACATGATAAGTTAAAGGTTTTATAATATTTAAGTATCGCCGTTCTGTTTTAGTATATTTAAATATAGTATAGTTTTTAAATATCGCGTAAATAAGTTCTCATAAAAGTAATCTTATAAACTACGGACTAAGCATTATTTTTACTCAAGAACAGTCCCATTCAATAAGCTATTCTAATATTCCTAATAAGTTATTCAAAGCACAGACAAATTATAAATGTTATTCGATTATTAATGATAACATTAACTTAACTAACTTTTAAAAACTATTATTACTTAATTTTATAAGACAAACTGATAACATACTCTCAAGTTAGTAATAAACTCTAACTTAATTATAGAATTAGGGACAATAATGCAAAAAATAATACTGATTATTATTATATGAAGGAGGAAAAGGGCTAATAAAAATGAAACGTGCTAATTATGGTACCCTAGCTTGTCTTTATCATTTATATGTGTATCTTAATCATTTTACAACGGTTGCACTTGTATAGGGGCTTAATAATCACTAATATTCTTCTACTCCAATGCGCGCGTGCCTTACACCTTGATCTAAATACTTGCGACATTGTCGATATCGCTATGTGTGTGACATACATACATAGATATTTTTTTTTATTTAAATACAATTAAGTAAGTTCATTGTTTTCTTTTAGTAGTAAATTAATTTGGGATTCAAACACTTGGCAGGCAATAAAAGGCCAACGACCTAAATTTCCTAAATTCGATTTTTATTGATTATTTTAGTATTTTAAAATCTTTCAATTGTGATAATAACAGATGTGATTAAGCGTAGTTTATTAAATACCTATTATACTGTTATGACACAGCCGATTTATATTGACATGTTAATAAGCACTTATTAAAATAAAAGGCATTATTATAAGTAGTATATTAGGCATACTTTATCACTCTATAGGTCTAAATACTAATTAGGAACTATCGTAATAAGTATATTATCCAGTACATTATTTTAATATATAAATTAAAATAAACACAATCCTTAAATTCAAAAACGGTCGTTTATTTTTGCACTTTACCGCTAGTTGATAGCTCTACTAGCTCTATATTTACTCGCATGTTACCGTGCCGTTGATTTTGGGAACTTGCCAATTTAGTCTTTGTGTAATGCATACCGTTTTACTTTTTCACCGTATACACTATACTCATTTCTCGTGTATGTAGGGAAAAGGTAAACAAAGAGAAAAATAAATTATATCATCCAGAAATCCGGATTAATTGTTTTATAAGGCCTAAACTCGGACTCAGACAAATAAATTAACCCAATTACTATAAACATACGTATAATTTCGTTTGAATAACACGAAATTATGAATACATAATTGAAATTTCGAGAGAGAAAGCGCGCGCGCACTCCCGTCGACAGTGAAGATTCGGAGATAGGTAACTCCTCAGTACAAGGCAAAACAGCCGTCTTTCAACACGAAATAGTTGCGTCAGCATTGCATCTTCATAACGCTGTGTAAAAAAATAGTACAGCTTAAAAATCGCAAGCTGGAATACTAAGTTGTTTATATTGTTGAAGATAGTGTAAAAGGAAATTGAATTTAGGATAGACTAAAATTAAAACTATGTCCTGTCTTTTTTCGTAACGAAATCATTCGAATTAATTTGGTCCTCTAGGCGTGATCGCGCGGCAAACATCCAAACGTACGAATTAAATGTTTCCATTAATCAAAGTCTGATAATTTATCCAAAAACAAATAATAGGTATGACGTTAGTTTAAAATAATGTTAGGACTTACTTATTATACTTAGAGTATTTAACTTTTTAGACCTTCAACTAGCTTCTAACACCTTCAACTAATTACACAATATTATCAAATTATGTCTATTTATTCAGCGATATAATTTTGTTCGACTTCTTGTTATGAATTTTATTTAATTTTGTTGTAACTCAACTCATCATAAGCTCGTATAGTTAATACGTGTTATTTCATAGAAGTAAATGTTATTTAATTTGGTATATCAATCTGTTACATGATCGGTTAATGCATTGGTATTGGTGAGTGGAGTGAGTAAAATTACTTCGACGAAACTGCTATTGAGCGTTGAGTAACAAGCGCGCTAGAAAGAGCTTCGTTACGTACAAGTTTCAATGCAGCCTCGCTACGTAAGGCCGTGGTTGCAGTCACGTCGGCGGTGAGAGGTGCCCCTCCTCCGGCGGAAGGCCGCAAGCAGTTGTCGGACTGTGAAGGAGACCGCCACTAGGACCAATTTTTGCCGACATTTATGCGATATAACGATGTTATCATAATTACATTTTTCATATTTCGCCCTCTAAAATAACTTGTTGTTTATCTTCTTAAATATTTATGATTTTAAATTTATCTAGACGAACATTCAATCAAGCAATATTATCAAAGGAAGGTGCGATAAAAAATACACGTCAACATAGGCTGAACGTCACCAACCTAATCAATAAACACGCGTGAAACAATTAAAATTAGAATAGTTCATTAACCACGACACAAAGTATTCTGTCACTAAATTGGACTTTATGAAAAAATATTTAAACAATATTTTAGACCAAAAATGATGCTTTCTCCAAGTTAGTTCAGTTAGGGCGTTCCGAAGTCTACGTAGGTCTAGTAAATCGATCCACTCGAATTGGTCTATTCGACGCGTGAACATGAGTCGATATTACCTCATCATGTCGACGATTGCGACAAGAAGTCGTATCGGCCATTAGAAAGTTGGCAAATATGCAAATAGTAGTAGAAACCTCACGAATAACTGGCGGCCGACTCGGTTCGCCTTTAAATGTATGTACGATGAAAGTGTCTGCTACCGTAAGTAATTGTGCTACAAGTTTCTTTTGCGGTCTCACTGCTAAATTCTCGTATCTGTGCGTAATGTAATCATTCTATTCTGAATGTGCGCGAATATTTACAGGGTCGTCGGTTCGTGGTCTTTAATTCTTTGAAATAGAAAACTACGTGTCCGTTCAATTATAACGGTGTGCTTTTCGAATCTTGGACTACTTAACGTTTATTTTCATTTAAGTTTACTTACGATCACTTTTTTTTTTTTTTTCAACTTGGATAATTAAATAATTTATTAATTTGTTGCAGTTTTAACATACAAAAATAATAATACCCATTTTTTTATTTTTAGAACCCATTAAATGTCATCGGTATTCTAGGTAAGAAGTCCTACTACAAACTAGGGGGACCTGCTTTATAATATTTTTTTCTTGACGTAGCCTTTTTGTCTTGACGTTCGTCCGTTCGTCCCACCATTAAATAGCTGTATCTTTGGAACCGTAACAGGTAGTTGGTTAAAATTTTCACAAAATGTGGTTATTATGCCGGAAATCCTAACAAATAATAAACTAAAACTAGAAATTAAGGCCTTCCAAAAAAACGTATTTTTTCAAGGTTTTTGCTTTTTGCTCTGTTGTAAAATAATGTAATGCATACGAGCGTCAAACTTGTATGTGTAATTATATTGCAAACTCTAAAATAAAACAACAAATAATAAAAACCGGCCCAGAGTGAGTCAGGCGCGCGCTAAGAATCGCGACCCGAATGAAAGAAAACTTTTTTTGATAAAAACATATTGTGTGGTTGTACGGAATCTTGGTGGGCGAAAGTTAAAGTTGACTGAACAAATATGTATTTACTATTCTACAATTCATGGCTTAATGAAGTACTAAGTTTCACTTTCTTAGCAAGTTGGTACGTCATCTTTGAAAATTGAATAACAACGATTTTCTGTAATTTTCGTCAATGCTTATCTTATTGCAATGAAAATAAGATAAAGGCAAGTCTGTGAGCAATTAGCATAGTGTCGATCACAGTATGGCTGCGTGGAATTCCCGCTATGATTCGTGTTGTAGTCAACTATTTATTATCGTTGACTGCTGACGTGCGCCAATATCTACAATCTCCTTATAAACTCAATGTCAACGGCTTTAAATCGAAATTGCATCGTACGACTCTTTCCACCTCGTCGTTATTACGTCAATGAGATACAGCGCGCTTACTGGCTGAACGGTGCCGTTTCATTGCCTGTTTTGTGTCCGGGTTTGTAGTAGGTATTCAAATTAAAAAGATAACATTATTCTATGCCTCAAAATTTTCCGAATAGATTTTTTTAATTATTATTACACCGCCCGTGATATAGTATTATAAGTAGCTGTACTTTTATCACGACCGAATAAAGTAAACCGGTTGCGACGGCCTCTCACTTCGCAACTATGTGTACCGCTCGCTGCCTCCGTTTGTGGGCAAAATTAGGTAACCAACGACGTCTCGGTCGGATCGATCGACACTCTAAACAGAATAAAGAAATCCTTAGCAGTGAATAGGGAACAACGGTTGCTACTAAAACATGTATAACCTAGTTACTTTTACTGACACAGTTGCCGTGCCAGCAAAGACAAGTAAATTAATCGTACAAGAAAAGGGAAAACGATTTTCTTACATTTCCGAACATGCCGAGAAGCGAACAAACACGACCTTCACTAGAAATGACAAGCGAATAAACAACGACCTTGAGATGATACATTATATGGGGATGCATAGCACTTTTGGACCCATAATATATCTAAGTGCAGGTGTTGTTATATATTACGGCTACTCCTAAAAGATTATCTTATCTGAGGAGATAGATAACCAGACAATAGACGAAAGCATGAGCACACAAATATAGAGGGCGAGACGGCTGTTCACCGAGTGCCGAAGTATTCCACCGCGCCGCGCTCTTTATACCGGCCAGTCTGTACAGCAGAGAAAGCCGCCCCCGCGCTCCCCGCGGTGACTGTGTAGCGGGTTTTTTCCTCATCACTATAATTGCATGTAATGTATAGATATTCACCTTGAGTTCATCAGTCGCGACACAGGTTCTGTTATATATTACAACTTTGCATTGATTTTGTTTAACATTACAAGAAAATAGGAAACAGTACATGAACACCAAGCCTTTACTAATTAATTCAATTTTTATTAACCCTTCACGTGTCTTAACTTTGAAACAATTAAAATTCTATTGTTATGAGTCATATCAGGACTAATGACACTAGAAGGGTAAATATGTATGTTATGACGATTGCCGATATACCTAGAATCGACGTTTATTCTATGTCGGTCATTAATCGCCCACAATACAATAATGAACTAAACACACTTCAGTTATGAACTGGCAACATGTATGTAAGGTACATTACACTTGCATGTAGTTCAATTTTGGAGTTCTTTTCATAACATAGTTTCGGGTGCATCGTTAATATAATAGGTGTGGGAATGGATACGTTTATTGTTCCGCCGACTCTATATAGCAAGACATTTTTTTAATAGGTTAATTGGTTGGCATTGTTGTGCTGGCACACATCGTCAGCCACGACCTTAAAGCGGCCCGGGGCCACGCATGTAGGTGTGCTCGTCATTAGCCCGATACGCACTCGCCGCTACTAGCAGCGATTCCGAAGTAAAAACAAAAAAATTAAAGACATCGTTTTAAGCATTTCCCAGATACTTCACTGGATAATTATGTTTACTGTTATCATTGCCAGTCCTAATACCCTCCACTGCATGGCATAAGTCTATTCCAAGTTGCGAATATCAATTTGCCGTAATGTCACGCTTGGTACCGGACGCATCTCGCTCTTCACCGATTTGGATTATATTGCTCTGACATATTTGATATGGTTCTTAGGACATCTGCCGAAAGCCATTTTTTAATACCATTTACACACGAATTACTAATGTGTGCTTCATTGAAATTCGCGTGTGGCAAGTACTTGGTGGCGAAACGGTACAGTGCGCACAGTAGCTTGTTGCAACCGCGACGTTGCCATTCCAAGCGATGAAAGTCTGCGCACCGATTATTGTCATCGCCTATATGTCGCCTACTGAACGCATGCGACTCATTTTTGAAACCCTCTTTAATAAAAGGATATCCCTTTTTAATTTTGCTTGATTTACACTTGCCTTTCACACATTTTTATGCATGGATTACTGGAAATCAGGATACAAGATAGGAAATCAAGATACAATTTCCATATATAAAAATTCAGCTTATGTTTGAGCTCGCAAACCTCGAAAAGTAATCGGTCGATTGAGCTCAATTTTATACAGATTACTAGAAATGATAACAAAAAAAAGTTATATTTTATTTAAAAAAATGGTCACTGTGAAGCGTGATAGAGTTCAGTTAGTTTAAAATATAATTAAATACACCGAAATATTTTTTCATTTACATAAATGTTACATAACATTTAACAATTCAAATTTAAGTACGAAACGTACTAAAACTTGGCTAGAGGTACTTAGTTTTCCCAATACTTTTCCTAATATCTTTAAACATATCATCACATAAAGGGATTCAAACTGACAGTAACTTCTTTAGGATATATATATGTAACTCAAATCTAAATTGTGAACTTTATTAAATATTTATAAATATAAGTGCTGTTCAGTCTTTAGATTCATTTTTAATTGTAGGTTTTATCTTTTTTCAGAAAATATCAATTCCGGCTCCAACCGCTGGAACTGGCTCACCGAATGAGTCCACATTTCATTTCAGCATCAACAGTAATGCCGAAATGGAGGGTCCACAGGTACGCTTGTTTTTTTACAATTTGGTTTCTGCATATTTCCTACATTTTTTGTCGTAAAGAGCAGTGGTTTCGAATAGATTTATTGCGTGTAATTATATTAAAATACCATAGGTAATTACCGTTAAAATCATACTAGCCTAAAAGAGTTTGTAATATCTTCCTAATTTATTTCTATTAGTAAAATAACTAGCAAAGTCTCTAACTTCTAAATAGCCACTTCCCATTCATCATATATGATGTTTTCGAAAGTACCTCCACTATTTTATGTTATTTGATGATAATCTTCTTTGTCAGCCTCTAAGGCATCTTCGATAAAGCGCCCACAAAAGTCGGTTAGTCGACGTGCATTACTCGAAAGGTTTGCCGATGTCAAGCTGGGTTTGTGAGCGCAGTGCCGCACAAATGATGCTCCTCCCAATCATTAGTCTAGTTTATAATATTGTTTGATGATAATGTAAAAGATTTCCAGGTAGTCCTACTACTTACTTCACTGTACGTTCTTTACTCTTTTGTCGATCCGAAAAGTCATACTTTTTTTTAATATGCTATAAATTGTTACAATCATACCGACGGTTGTTTCAGTTTTGTATTTTGTATGTGTTTACTTCATTAATAACATATTGTTATATTTTTTTTCCCTACTATGTTGCGTGCTATAAAAATGTATTTAGAAACGTACTGAGTAGTTCCTTTTCAGTAATTATGTTCCTAAAATTGTTAAAGTGCAGGCTGACATCGTTATCAGTGTGTATTACATAAATTGCAAGATTAAACCTGGCTGATAAGAATTATTATTGAAAGTGTTGGATTTTTTGTATGACTTCAAAGACTGCTATTGCTTCGAGAAAGAATAAAACGATATCCTCGGTCGCTTCTGTATTCGCGATAAACAAGTTTGACAAACCTAATCTTACGGCATTAATATTACCTCATATTTTTTTTACAATATCGATAACTGTATCGTGCCATGTTCACAACAGATATTAACTATATTTTTTTTATTTATACACTTAGTAAATGGAAAACATAAATAGATAAACTATTAAAACGTTATAATTACGTTTTGTTCTTTTGTTGTAATTTAAATTCCTAGTGCTTATTTCAATTATTTCTGTATGAAATTAAAATCAACTTATAGCAATATTTGCTATGTAGAGAAGTTCAACATAGCGTATTGTTGACGTTGAATGTAGTCATCATATGGGTGTCAACTAAGGAATATGCCAGAAAAGTTTCAACCAACTGATTGCGGAATAAGTATCTCTAAATATGCTGAACATTATCCCGACCAAAGGCTAACAACAGCATATAGGGTTCGAGATCTAGACACCTGACACCATTGTATTGCATTGCGATCGAAAATTTGACTCTCAAACGGTTGATTACGACAAATCTTTTAAATTTGACTAAAATCTATGTACTCAGCAGTCGATGGTTTTATAGCGCCAATATCCTAATGGGTTAGGATAGGTTAGTGTGCGGACTGCGTAACATGATGTCGTAAGTTCGAGCTCGCCAGTCGACTATTGTCGTGAACCACTCCAGATACAAGCTGGTAATGTTTAGTTGGAGGGTTAACAGGAATATTAGTAATGTTACTTAATAAAGAGCATTGCTACTATTCTTTAAAAAAAATAAGGGGGTTTAAGAACTGATGAGAGACTTTGAGACTTTCCTGTTTTTCTTTGCCTGGTTTTCTCAAGGTTAATAGGTTTCTGGGTGGAATGAATTGTACGATTCTACGACAATGGATGAACGTTTCTACGACAATTGCTTCCGAAGTCTTTTTCCTAATTAGAATGTTACAATTTTAATTTCTGGATCGCACACGACATTCAGTAATTAAAATTTTAAGATTCTAATTAAGACTTTATCAAAATATGATATTTGAGTGAAATTAAGTGCATCGTCCTTTTCTGACTGTTACCTTCAAAGGCTCATACTGGCAGTTTCGTGGTTGCAGGGTTCGTTCGAGTGCGTGCGCAGCGGCGGCGCACGGCGGCTGGAGGCGTGCGGGCCGCTGCCGCGGCGCATGCGCGTGCAGGCCAACGACGACTCCTACGAGGCCACCAAGGACCGCATGGCGCGCACCGTCGCCGCCGAGCAAAGCAAGTGGTCAGTGCAATTTAACTTACATGACAATAAAATTATTGTAATAAAAGCCTTTTTTAAAATTAGATATTGCATTATAACCTAAGTTGTAATAATACTCACTAACGGTCACTGGTTTAAAAAAGTGAATTATTAATTAACTTTTGTATTTCACTTTAACGATGGTTCCAATGTACTAAAATTGTTTTCGTTCTTTAAACTTTATCAGTACTTACCCAATTAAAACATTACTTTCTTGCGATAAATTCTTTGCAACAAAACAAATTTATTATTATAATTCAACTTCACACAGCAAAATCTTTCTCAATGTTGCTATTCTTAAGAATTAAATTTCGTTTGTAGATAATATTATCATCTAGCAGAAATTATAATATTGTAAAGAATTCAATCAACCTTTATTCATTGAATTAGTTGAACTCATGTTATTCAGGTAACAAGCCCTCATGATAGCGTATCATCGTTTCCAAAGGTTTTTACCTCTGCTAAAACAAATGCATTAATTAATCGTAATTAATATATTAAATGAATAGCAATTAACTATTTAAAATTTTAATGACGACTTTGTCATTACAAAAGATCTTGAGTAAGTATAAATTTAAGAGAATCAAGGTCAACTGTCTTCACATTTCAACAGCGTGGCAGATTGATGTGTTTAAAGCTGAAGAATTTTCTGTGCATTATATTATAATAGACAAAACCAACCTTTCCCTTCACAGCACCCGCGTTATAAAACCTAACCAGACGGACATAGGACGTCGCGTTAAAATGCGTCTATCGCATACTTCGTACTCGAGTGGGTCGGCGGCGGCCCAGTTAGCGGAGAGAGCCGAGCGAGCCGAGAAAGAGCGGCTCGAGCGCGCCGAGCGGGATCGCGCGGAGCGAGCCGAGAGGGAACGTGTCGAAAGGGCTGAGAGGGAACGAGTCGAGAGAGCTGAGAGGGAAAGAGTAGAGAGAGCTGAGAGGGAACGCGTAGAGAGAGCGGAAAGGGAGCGAGTCGAGAGGGAACGACTCGAGCGGGAACGACTTGAGCGGGAGCGACTCGAGCGGGAACGGCTGGAGCGGGTCGAAAGGGAACGGCCGGAGAGACCTGAAAGACCGGAACGGCCCGAAAGACCGGAACGGCCTGAAAGAATAGAGCGGGCGGTGCCACGGGGCGGACCACAGCAACAGCAGCGGCTGCCGCCCACCGCAGACGTCTCGCGCCGCTCCATCAAGTGAGTTTGAACTACCAAAACCCTTTTTGCTTTAAGCTCTATAAGTGGCCCACTGCTGGGCAAAAGCCTCTTTTAATCTTTAGTGTTTTGGTGACTGGAAGAGTCTGCCCCACTGCTGCAATGACGGCGAACTTTTTATTCTATGAAATATTTTTTATACATGCTGGTTTCCCCACGATGTTTTCTTTTTCCACTGGGGCTGGGTAAATTTTTAATATATTTTATCTTCTATTGTAGACTATACAAATTAATGCCACGTTCAATTTTTATTATGTTTAGGATGTTTATATATCACATGATGAGGAAAACTTGTGGATGGTAAATTATATATACTAACATTGCTTTAATGTTACCGCAAAACACACTATAAAGCCCTGTTGTGTCAGAGTTTGGGAATAAACATGAAACAATTCTACAATTGGTCATATCTTCTTTAACATAACGTAGCGCAGTAAAATATTTTTCATATTACCTAGTTGATATTGCGGTTGATATTTTCAGGAAGTGAGCTGCCGCGATAAGCTCTGTAGATAGTGAGCGGTCATTTCTCATGGGGCCGTGTGATAAATATTAGTATAGAAATCATTTTCAACGTTTGAAATTCCTATCACCTTATATAGAGACAACTATGTTTCTTGCATTTTATATTTCAAAAGAAAGAAACTGAGACTAAAAGAAACGAAACCGACAAGTTCCTAAATCAGTTTGATAATATTACAAATACACAACATAAAAACGAAAACATGAAATACTAAAAGTAAAAGATGTATGTAGAATATATGCTAATTACATCATAATACCTCTTTCTACACATTTTCTTACGATAACCACTTCACAACAATGTTATTCTTTACACATCCTTTCAAAGAAAAACAAAGTTATCATCGAAAACAGTTATTGTTTTTTTACCTTTTTGGAATAAACCCATAATATGCTAAAATAACTCTGTCTACTTGTTACGTTTTTACGGCTATACCGATAAACAGTTTTTGATAAGATTTGTCATAAATCACATCTAGGTATCCTTGAACGCTGGACAAGGATATAAAGCTACATTTTATCCCGGGGAACCCGCGAGAAAATTTTATATGTACGTACGAAGTCTGCTCACGGAAGCAAATAATGTATTATTTGTCCTTATTACCTATATGAGATTATGTGTAATGTCATTGCTCATAAGATTTTCTATAAATATTTCAAAATATTATACACAACGTTAAGCAATCAAGATGCTAGAATGGAAATGTGTGGAACTCAACCAACGAAAGAAAAATGTCTATATCAATTTTATTGCCGGAATATTCACATTGTAGTATTTCGAGTTAACACACTGACCATGCTGAGATATAATATGCAATAGCGATGCATGCAACGGCCAAGGTTAAGCAAAAACCGTTCACAAACGAAAACAACTTTCAAGGCAATTTCCATTGCTTGTTTTCATACATCCAATAAAAAATATAATTGCTATAAATTATTAGCCGTATTTTGTTTTTAAGTTATTTAGTTTGTTATTTAGTAAAAATGATATTTAAAGTAGCCAGCGTAAGACATACGATATATAGATAATTCAATAGGCTCGGTAGATATAATAGTGTGGTGTGGGTGTAAGATAATCTGCAACCCCGTCTCTACTCGTGGGTATTGTGAACATCGAGTAAAGAAATAGCCGGACAGATTTCTTAGCAGGTGGCAAAGTAAAGATTTCTTAACCTCAGATCGATGACGGGCATTAGCGTCTAAAGTGCGAAGTTATTGGATCTTCGATTCATCCCGCCGTGGATTAACACCAATTGCTTCATACATTTAAATACAAATATGTTAGAGCTGACTACAGTATTAACCGTCAATTTATTTTTCTGTTTTAGTGAAAGACTTATACAATTATTAGCACTGAAACCCTTCAAGAAGCCCGAACTATACGCCAGACTCAACAGTGGTAAGTCTCACACTAATCCGTGGCACTCGGCCGTCGTCCAATTCAACTTGATCAACTTTCCGTCTCGCTTTGCAGAGGGCATCAAAGAGAAGGACCGCGGCGAAGTGAACAAGATCCTGCCTAAAATCGGCTCGCTCAAGGACAACTGTTACCACTTGCGCAGGCACATATGGAACGACGTTAACGAGGACTGGCCTTTCTACACCGAGGAGGAAAAACGGATGCTCAAAAGGTTTGTTACATTGTTCTGCACTACGAGGTATATTTTTTATTTGATGATGTTTCCAGGTTTCCGTAATTTCAAAGGAAAATCGAACTGGTTTTCATTTGTGACAGTCAAAAAATATTATAGAATACTTAACGATGCAGCAAATGGGGTATGAGTTAAAAACTAAAGTTAGTGATTTTATATTCTAAAACAAATGCAGGATTTATTTTTTTCATGAGGATTGGCCACGCATGGCGCTTTGTTGCCAGCTGTTTATTCATTGTCTTGCAATGCATATTTGCAACTACGTTTGGAATCTTTAATTCTTCGTCATAATATATACCCTGATCTCGTACTCGTAGGAAGCATTAAAACCATCGAAACTCGATGCTATTGTTTGTGGTTTATTACTAATATACACTGTTGATCGAATCCTCGGTGCGCGACTAGATATCACAGTTGGTCGAATTTTTGCTTATTCTTTTCGTGAAAATGTATGTGTTTTTAACCTGGTACCCCCTTCCCCTTTCCATCACCGAACGACTAGACGCGGCGAGCAGTTCCACCCTTATGTTGTAGACATTCCTCCATTACGCACGAAGCGGTATGCCTCTTCTTTCTTTATGCGGATGGCTAAGGAGTGAAACTCTCTGCCGAGGTCAGTTTTTCCGGAAACCTATAACCTGGATATCTTCAAGGCCAAAGTGAACAGACATCTAGGCAAGCGTGTACCATCCTAGGCTTCATCTTCGCTTTCCATCGGGCAAGATTGAGGTCAAACGCAAGCCTATTTTTTTCATAAAAAAAAAACTCCAGTGCTGTGAGATTTGTTTCAAATTCATACAATATTGACACATTTCACAGACCACACTGTCAACAATACCAAAGTAAAGTAAGAGCATAATGATTCTGCGTTTCGTATGTTTAGTGATGAGATCCAGAGAGTCAATTTCAGGCAATGAACCATTCCATCTGAATCCTTCAGGATATTTTCTTATTCTCTCTTCTATCTTGAACGTCTTTTTTTATCATCGTATTTGAGTCAACTGCTGAAGACAAGACTTTCCACTAAAACCCTATCAAAAACTGTTCCATTGCCCTTATTACATAGAACAGGCGGGTTTGTTGATACTGCTCCCTATCACTAGCATGTGATCTACTAAAATCGTTCCATGCTGTACATTTACACAAACCTGTTTTATTAAAATACTCATATAATGATCAATTTAATCGAAACATCACAAGCACAAATGTTTGAACCTGAAAAATAAGAGACGAAAAATTTATCATTTATTGTATTTACGCGAATACTACATATTTGAAATGAAACTATTACTTACAGATTTTATCGCATTTAATAAAATTTTGTAAATCCCGAAACGTCGGAACAAAAAAGTTAAGTAAAGCTTCGTGACAATTTGGTGTCCTAGCGCTCTAGACCGCGGTGGATGCAGGATGATGACCACTTTGAACTCGTTGCGTGTTTTCTTTAGTTCTGTGAGAATATACTTTGTCATATTACTTATTGTAGTGCTTTTCAATCTAAAAAAAGTGTTTTCATCTGTAAAGAGCACATTTCTGTGACTTTCGCGGCAACGTATCGGGACAGCGGACATCTTGATCGATCAACTCTCTTGAGTTGATGGTACCAGGAACTTATTTAGAGCATGTCCAGTGTATTGACGGCAAGCAACCTAGCTTCAGGTCGTGTTTAATATTTCGCGACTGAATCACAGCGGGAATCTTCGTTTTAGGCTATACTATATTTTGTTTCCCTAAAAGATTTCGCCGAAATCTGGCTTTGACAGCGTTGACAGTCGGTATGGTGCAACCACTACGGAATCGTCCTGATATTTTATGGTTTTCGACAGAAAAATTGTTGATGTACCTGTGGACAGTGCGATACTCAAACATACGGTTGATACTTTGAAAGCTTCTTAATATAATCATGTAATTAACCATCATGGTGAAGTGGTCAAATCGATCGAAGTTTTTTTACATCGCATCTTACCTTATCCACTTGACCTCCCTGTCACCTACGTACTTAGATTTTGACGATTATGATTATATCAATCTCATACTACTTCACTCTACATTTACTAATCTCGTGTCACGTGGACAAGGAATAACTAAATAAGCCATTAATGTTCTTGATATGTCATAGTTCATATCGAGATACTATGTTAATTATTATTTCAATTAATTTGAGTTTTTCTATCTATTCTGTACATATAAATTTACATAAAACGTTGTCCAAAAACCAAGTTTAAAATCGAGATATACAATAAAATTGATGAAAATTTAACAGGTGAAACACTCACCTATAAATTACGCCATGATGATGACTGTTAACGGACAATGAAATGTTTCATTCCATTGCGGGCAGTGTGTCAAACCTTGTTGTAGATTTAAAGACCTGTATACACTTAAATCACTTAAAAGGCGAATTAATGAAATGTTCTTCAAAATGGTTAATTTGCTTGCAGGCGGAAACCTCAAAACCTAACACCACCACTGAGCAGTGATTCGGCGAACTCTTTGTCCCCGCGCGCGTCACCTGGCGGCAGTACCGGCAGTAGTGGCGGAAAGCGCGCGCCTTCCGGTGGCGAGGACGCGCCTGCCGCCAAAAAGAAGCGCATCTCGCACTACCGCAGACCATCACCACCGTCCTCCGGTTACGCCACCACGTCGTCCGGCGAGCGGCACGCCTCCGACAACGAGGACGAACGGACCAACGGTATGTTACCCCTTGCTCTATGTTGTCCTGGCTTAGAATATTCTCATACGGATACCAAAGCTTACTCAAAGTGTCCTGGTAATTCAATAAGAAGTGCATCTCGCATTATCGTACATCTTTACCTCCCTCCGTTAGTTGCACTCGTATCACTGACTATTACGAGCAAGACTCGGACTGTCTGTACAATTGTATTGGTAAAGAGGGCAAACCAGTAAGTTGCTCACTAGCATCAGTATCACTAGAAGAGCTGCAGGTGTGATGCCGGCCTTTATGGATATTTGAGAAGGGAGGCAAGGGCCTGTGGTTAACTCACTCACTGAACGAATCGCAGAAACACAATATGTCTACTCCCCGATATTTTTTCGAGGACCACGGCCTCTCACTAACTACCCTTGTCAACACGGCCCATTCAAGCAGCAGAAAAACCGGCGCTGGGCTCTATCATAAAGAGAATATATGTATCATCATCATTACAGCTCGTCAAAAGATCACTGCTGAACAAAAAGGCCTACCCCAAAGATTCCGACCAATAACTATATGTGACACAGGCAAACCAGTGCATCACTACCTTTTCAAACAACAACTGATATGCGTGCTTTGTTTTAAATTAACAATAATATCATATCACTAATATCGGTGATCTTTGTAAGTCATCTGCCGGATTAAAACTTCAGAAAATGAATGTAAAAATCTTGTTTTGCAGTCAAAAAGGACAATGGCTACACACTCAACTTTAATACTGTCAAGGATCTCTGTGCTAGTCCCGTCAAAGCCAATGGTTTCAGAAGTAGTCCTCCGGTAGAGCAAACTAGTATCACAGGTATGTTTACATAACTCTGACCATACAGAATTTATAATTAAAGTGTTGAAAAAATTGTTTAAAGGATTTATTTTTTTTTCCTTTCAGAAAAAGACATCACAAATAATGAACAATTAGAAAATACAGATTTAACGTCTGTGCCTGATGAGAACATGACTGAAATGGTAGATTTTGAACGGTAAGTACTTAAATTATTGTTCTGTATTTTTTTACTGTATCAATTTTCGCATGCTATTAGACAGAACGTGGCGGGTGACGAACTTCGTTGTCGGATTTGCTTTCGGAGATTGTCATGAGATTTTCCAGGCCTTTGCCTTAGTCGCCTCTTATGACATCCAAGAAGAAAAAAGATTGTTACATAAGTAATGTCTTTTGCATATACCACGCTACAATACAGACCGAACCTTTTTTTTTTTGGGTTTGTTTACATTTCATATACTATTTACCGGTCGAGGCCCCTCATTCGTGGCTCTACCACATGGTGTATTAACGCAAGCGGTGGCGTTGTTTCGGCAGGCAGTACCCGGCGATCAGCAGCGCAAGCGTGCGGCGCGCGTACAAGCAGGAGTTCTCGGCGCTGTACTCGGAGTACCGGGCACTGTACGCGCGCGTCGCCCAGGTAGCCGCGCTTTTTACGCAGCTCGAGCAGCAGCTCCGCCGTGCCGAGCCCGCCTCGCCGCAGCGCCGGGTGAGTACCCCTTGTGCGACCTCTATATGACCACTTTATATTCAGGAAGCGAAAACGCATTATTTAAAAATATCACGTATTATTTAATAAAAGTTTTTTATTGTTAAGTGTAAGTGTGACCATATGTTATTTTTGCTATACCATAGTTTCCTATAGAAAACTTGGAATTTATTGTGTATTTATTAGTTAATTGTCATAAAAAAAACTAATAAACAGTATAATAACAATGCTTGTTAAAAAATAATGAACCAGTAATTTTTCTTATTTTAATCAAGGTAGTTTTAGAATATAACTTATGTCAGCTACACTAGTTTATTTATCATTGTAATGAAAATGTAAAAAAAGGGATGAGGAACATAAACTCATGAACATGGTAATTACTGAACAGGTTGTTCAAAAAAAAACAATCTGTTTGTTCATTGGTCGGACGAAAGAAACATGAAAACAAATAATGCAGTAGAGATAAAATCTTTAAGAATTGTGCGGCATTGAGTAAGAAATTGTGTGATGAGGAAATGTGATGTTCCAGGCATTGTGTTAAGGATTGGTGAAAAGTGTGTTTGATTTAATTTGACCATTCATAGGAAATAGATGAGAGGTTGATAAACCATTTATACCTCGAATCGAATTGCAAACTTCTTGACAATTAACAAAAGCCAAAAATTAGCAAAAATTTTAAGTTGTTCATGACAGTGTACATGACATGTATGAATTAAACCTATAAGAAAATTTATTCTATAAATATTTTCTTCAGACGATAGAACAACGTATCGTGGAGGAGTACCAGCGCGTACGAAATAACACTGCATACCAGCGGGAGAGGCGGCGCGTCAACTTCCTACACCGTAAGCTCAACCACATCAAGCGGATGGTGCATCAGTATGACCAGCTGGTGAGTCATTTCTTCCTGGTAGCTCTCTGTTCTTGAACTTCCCTAAATAATAAGGAATTTAAGTAACAAGTGTTTGTATGATCTAAAAATAATTGTAGTGTGCCTGGGTCGGTCCGTCCATGTGAAATTTATGTCTCTAAGATACCGTCACAATTCAAGAGAAGATGGGGTGGGTGTAACATTTAATTCTTAGAAATAGATGATAAATAGTTTTTAAAGAACTACATAATTACATGATACATCTTAATATTGTGCCGCCTATGCAAATAATTTGAATTTCAAAAATAGTTAACACTTTCGACTACTAGAGAATGCAGGCCTAAAAATGGTTGTTATACCATAGGATTAACATGGAATGACTTGTTGTCTATAATTGGTTCTCAGGTTCTTTTATTTTTCTCAAACGAGCAAGCGGCTTACCTGGTGGAAAGTGATTTCCGCCGCCGACGTACACCTATATAGCAATACCAGAGGAGCTGTGGAATGTGGGCCCTCCGATTACCACACTCGCCGACCGAAACGCAGAACCACAAAATGCTTCTACTTTACGCCGGTATTCTGCGAGGTCGAGGTTCTACATAGTCGTCACGTCGGCCCATTCGAGCAGCAGCAAAAGCCACTGCTTGGTCATGTACAAAACTATTTGCTGACCAATTACAGAACACAGCAGGTTTATTTGCTCCTATTAACGAGGTATATTTCTGTGTGAACATATGCTTCAGCCAAAATCTGCAGCATCGCTTTTCTTCTAAAAAACACAGCCTCAAACATCAATTTGCAGTATTTTTTCAACATATTATTAGACAAGACAGACAGAGTAAAAACAGTATTCTTTACCAGGAACACTTACTCCTGTCAACTATTGTTCGAAATTTACTATTGTTTTCTTATTTAACTATTATTGTTATTTCAAGTCTGTAACGCATTTGAAGGACTATGGAGATCTGCCAGTAAGTTTCTTTTGTGTATGCCATAAACACAAATATTACACAACACATAAGTGACTAACAAAAAACAAATTTTTCGAATGTCTTAAATCAAACCTGTTACTTGCAATATGTCAAAATAATTAGAAAACTAAATGTATATCAGAATCTTTTCGCCAATTAAGAAAAAAAGGATAAAGCGTATTAATTTAAATACTAGATGGACACACCGTAAATTTACATCGTGTTGTAAGAATTTCTCAATTGGTTATATGTACCCGAGAGTTAGGTCAATAAAATGTTCTCAGCAAGTAGTACGTTGATATCATTTCGTCTTCAACGCAACATTAAGTGCCGAGACCAGGGGAAAAAACTGAAGTATAGAAGTTATATTTGCGCGATGTGCTTGTGGACAACACCCTTTATACCAGTGCAAGCAATTCGAAATATAATTTCCAGAGAAGAGAAGTCCTAACCCCGAATGTGCTCCAAAGAAATAGCGTTGAAGAGATACAACTGTTAGAGAAGAGACTTCCCAAAAATATAACTTTAAGCAAGAGGAGTATAAAAACGTGATCGATGACTATTTTATCAAAATCATATGGAACATATCGAAGATACCGAGCAAGTATCATATCCTAATGTTATGTACCTTCCACACCATGCAGTTGTACGAGAAGACGAGTTACCAACCAAAGTAAGAGTTGTCTTCGACGCCTCATGTAAGAGTGTCATCAACATGTCATTAAATGACAATCGGCTGGTAGGTCCAAAATTGCAACGCAATTTGCGCCATATTCTTATGAAATGGAGATATCATCCTGTTTGTATTATTGCTGATTTAAAGCAAATGTACCGGCAAGTACGAGTTCAGCATCTAGACACAAACTTCCAACGAATTCGATGGAGGTCAAACCCAGACGAGCCAATTCTACACTCCAGAATGATTAGACATACATTTGATATGGCTTGCGCGCCATAGGGGACTATGATCTCTTCGACAGTTAGCAATAGATGAAGAATCAAAATATCCTTTAGCATCCCAAATGACTATGCGGGACTACTACATATATGGTTTATTATTGTCAGGGTGTGAAACTTGCTGATGCTGTAGTAATATCTCATATATTATACAGATTAATAATGTAATGGAAACAGGTGGATTTTGCCTTAAAAAATGGTGCAGTTCAATGTTCAGCTACTCGAGTACATTGCGCAAGAGAATCGACGTTTGGATCATTCGGTAAGTTTTAAATCTAATGATATGATCAAGGTGATAAGGACAAGGTACTTTAAGAGTGGTGTAAATTCCGAAACGATCAGTTAAATGTGCCAAGAGTTAATATTCCGAGATTCCACAAAAAAAACACGAACTACACGCTTTCGTAGATGCGTCGCAGGCTGGTTACGCTGCAACTATCTATATGGGATCAAAAGTCAAAGAAGGTAACATTTCAGTTAATTCAATCACAGCTAAAACTAAAGTAGCCCCGCCCCAGTGGAAAAGGAAATCTCGATATCGCGTATGGAGATATGTGCAGCACTGTTAGCAACAAAACTGATAAATGAAGTTTCGCAAATCATGAACTTGCCCAAAGAGAACTGACGCGTGGTCAGACAATACAATGCACGGATAGCCGGAGAACCACATCGGTAGACGACTTTTATGACTAATCGAGTTTCAGAAATACTTACCATTCTAAACTGTGATCAATGGAGCAAAGTAAGTACTCATGAAAATCCAGCTGACTGTGCTTCTCGAGGTGTTAGTATTTTAGAGTTAATAGACCACCCTTAAGTTTTCACCCTAGAGACCACCCGTTTCAGCTTGAAATTGACAATGCCGCCACAACTTGAAATTTGAAAATGCAGACAAAAATTGTCGAGAGTTTTATGACTAAGGAGGACGAAAGGCAGATTAGAACATTAGCTACTATTATGCATCCCAATAAATAATTAATTTGGTTAAAATTTTCTACGTTAACTAGGATGTTATAAATACTTTCATACTGTAGAAAATTTCTGAAATTATTATTGCCTTAAGAGAAAATATTAAACCTTTTAAAGGTGGTGACCATTGCAGAGATGATTGAAGTGCTGTACATTTGTATGAGGGAGAGACAAGAACTGTACTTCAGAGATGAGATTAAAAATTTAAAATCCAACCTAACACTCAATCTCTAAAGGTCTCTATACTCTTTACCCGTTCAATGATGAGAATTATGTTTTGGAGCATGCCCACCCCATGCTCCATGCTCAAGTTGATTTTGATAAAAGACATTATATAATTTTACCTAGTGAGAGTCATCTCACAAAACTTGTCATTCGGATACACATAGAGGAACACTTCATGGGGGCCACAACTGATGTTAAACTTTTTGAGATCTAAGTACAGGATTTTTCGCGCGAGAAGTCTAAAAAGTGTTTTAGATCGTGTGTAAATTCCTCCCCATGCGCCTAATTTCGGAGGATTGTGGCTGGTGTTCGATCGACAAAATGCTAATCAAGAGAATAATTCGACGAGAATTAACGATTCTGCTCTTACGTATGAAGAGCTTTTAACCGTATTGGCACAGAAAAAAGCTTGTCTTAATTCACGTCCTCTCATATTTGAGTGATAACATGCTGCAGATACATTATTACAACACCCGGATATTTTCTAGTGGAAGAACCCTTAATAATAATCCCTGATGAATATAATGATGTAAAACATCCTATGAGTCTTCAAAAATGGATATTATCTAAAAAATTAATTAATTATTTTTGTAGTAAGGGGTCAAATGAATATTTGGTGACACTAGTGTAAATAGATGACATTGTTACTGTAAAAAAACATACCAGAAAAACATACTGGAAAAGACTGTGTAACTAAAGTTTTTACTATCAAAACTAAAAACTGTGTAATGAAACAGCCTTGTAATAAATTATTTTTTTTATATTTATATTAGAGAGAGAAAGGAGTCACATAATAATAATAATAAGCACTCAAAACTGTATCACCAATACTGAAGTGGTTAGGGATCCAGACTTTATGTAAGTAATTTCAACCCCTTTTCATTCGAGTTTATTTAAGACAAAGTGACTGTTAAACTATCGAATTTATTTCAAACCATGATCCCTGTTATGATTACCGCCAGTTATGCAATAGACCCGTTGATTCGGTGGCAAATCCCTAACCAATCGGCTCGTCTGCTGTAGCGGGCCATTTTTTCATCGTATGTTATGAACGATGATTGCATGCAATGTTTGTCCGCAGCGCAATCTAAAGCCGGAGCGAGTGTCCGCAGCGAGCACCACTCAGGCGTACTGACACTCGCGCTCGCCGCCCGCCGCCCGCTGCGCCTAGTGGCCGGCCGCCCGCGCCGCTCGCCCCGCGCCGCCCGCTCGCCCCACTCTCCCCGCCCGCCCCGCAATCCCCGATCGCCCCGCAGTCCTTACACGCCCCGCCCTCCTCGCTCGCCCGCTCACACGTAAAGTCAGTGCCTCCCGAATCGTGACAGACCCTGTCATATCCACGCCATACGCGCACCGACCACTGTCGTGACGAACGCGCCGCCACGAAAACATACACGTTGCCTTCTTATACATAAACTGGTTTTCACTGATGCAAGTCGGTTTTCTTGCAAACGTGGCGCGTTTCTTCACTATTTAAGCTTGTAAAAACGTATGTTTCAATTAAGAACCAACTATGTTTGTTTGTTGTTGTTACAGACAAGAATGTACAGTGTTTTCTTTGTGTGTGTTTGTCTCGATTATGAGAGCACATATGTATGAGGTTTATATTATTTAGTCATTTAATTACCAAGATTTCAACACACCATTATGTATCCGAGTAGTGTTAATTTAAGTTTGAGAGTTCTTCCATTAATTTTAATGTTAATGTATTATACATTTGTCTTTATTTAGCTGCAAAGTGTCGCTCCCTAAGTTTGCGTTTAATCCAACTTATTAGTAATAAAAACTGGAACAAGTACATATTTAGAAATTCTTCATTCACAAATTTTGTCTGTAAATAATTTATTTGTGTAATTTATAGTTTGGGTTACGTACATTTTTCCTCAGATAACTTCTCTGCAAAACATATACTGTGGCAGCAACAAAAGAACATTTATTATTATTATATTACTTCATTACAGTAAATAAATTGTCTATATTTATCCACTCCAAAGTGTTATCTTATTGTTGTACATATGTCAATAGCGTGAACGTTCAATAAATTATTCTTAAAGTCAATTCAGAAGACTTGTCGGCCTTTATAAACAATTATATTGTCCCAAATTTAAACTATATTAGCTTATATCGTCCCTTTAATTTCCATCCATTTATCTCATGGACGTTCAATTTTTCGCATCTTGCCCTGCTTGCATGTGTATATAGTAATGTAACGTTTTTACGCCATCTTGTTAAACTTTATTGAGGGTAGTGTAATAATTCTTTTTAATTATAATATGTTAATAAAACAATTATGATCCCTAATGCATTATTGTATTTATTCACCAAGTAGTTTTGTCGAGTTATTCGTGCAGAGGGTTCTCATATGTACCACGAGTGGCTTTAACTAAGAAGTCGTAAAATAAACTTTCGACAGACATTGCGCATACTACTATTTTTGTAATATTTTAACACCTTTGCCTGAATAACGTGACGAAATCCTTAACAAATTGTCATACAAATTGCCAAAATTATTTAGATTTACGATATTTAGTTTTAACTGCGACAAAACGTCTCGAAAGTTGCAACAACCGGCCAGTGTTGAACATCCACTAGAAGTAAGAAATTTTTCTGGTCCTCTACAGAACAACCCTCCACAACACAATAAATTATTAAAATCGTAGTTACTTTATAATGTACATTTGGGCTATCCACCTAAAAATTATATATATTTGTAAATCGGAAAAGCATGATTTGCTGGAAGTTACTTTAATAAGAATTATGAACTTCTTTTTGTATATAATTTTTGGAAGATCTTGTCTAAGTATTATTTGAATATCATCAATTTACATCATTTATTTACAGCCATTTCTTATCATTGTGATAGCCCAAACGTGTAGAAAGCCGTCTTACGTATATTGTCCTATAAGTAACGTCCATATTAAAAATGATTTAGTATTAAGTAGCTATGATTTTGAATTCAAAGAAATATAATTTGTGCAAGTCCATCTTTCTAAATCTATGTCACTGGGGTTGTTTATAAAAAAATACGTAGAAAATGCGACGATTTAATGTGTATATTAATTACAATTACATACATGCATATTTCTGTTGTACTTAATATTTTCAAATTTCCAAAGTATGTCTTTATGATACGTGTTCGTTTGATATTTTACATTTAATATATACTACAATTAATATATATACATTGTCGCGTCTTCTACATACTTCGCCTTACGATTAAAGATCAAAACATCTAAACAAATTGATAAATCGCCATCATAAATTTGTTTCCATCGAATGTATATACCATTATATGTTACAAAATATATTTATATATTAATAGCATTATTAGTACTTAGGTTTACGAAACCTTGTTGATGCATATTGTTATTTCGGTTAATTTTTGTCAATTACTGTGTCAAAATGGCGTTCATTTTTTTTGTTTTGGTATGACAGTCAACTCTTTTTGCATTTATAAAGCACTTAGTGGGCTGATTCTTTAAAAATTCGGTCAATTCGAACGTAAATGCCCTATTTTTGCTCATTGGATTTTATTGTTTTATCTTTTTTACTCATTCAAATGCTCAATGTTACTGTTACATATTTATGATATTAGTTTAATAAAATTTGTCCTTGATATGTATTTGATTTGATCCATTTCACGGTTGTTTCTATATCGCTAGATGTATTGGAACAAGTTTGAATACTTCAATAGTTTCGATTGCTTTGTGTACTATATCTTGCGCTGCTATTTTACTTTTTTAACTTTTCGTGTATTATAAAACAATTATTATTTAATAGGAACGACTTTCGACTTGATGAAAACCCGTTAAAATGTTATTGTTACCAGTAGTTTAGGCACTGACGATTGTTTGTTGTAATATCAATAAACTATTGTTAATTAAAAAATATTATTACCTAGAGTATTTGGTTTTCGTGGTGAAGAACTTTCCAAAAGATTTGTTAAAGTTGGGGTTGAATATTATCAATGCATTCCATTTGTCCGAGTTGTTGTTTATGCATATATGACGCTCGTATCCTGAAAAAGTTACACTTAATTTTGCAAAGAACAAACATCGTCCAGGAGAAATATATATTTGATTTGCTTACGGCATTCGTGTCGGGCCATATTTAAAATAGACAATCGTGGTCTCACTTGCGGCGTTAGGTAATCAATCAGACCGCAATTTTCATATAATGGATATGTATTAAGGCGTAATTTAAATATCTGTTGTACTGTCACAAAGGGAGTATTAAATGTCGAACGTTGCTAGATTGTTACCTATTAAGTTATTAAGAGATTTGGACAGAAATATTTGTATTTTAACATGTTTATACGAATGGTAAAATCTCAATGTAATATTATAGTCCATTGTACAGTATAGATAGTATTTAGTATGTAGTATGTCATCTTCATAAATTATAGTTAATAACCTTTGGGATACTAACTACATAATGTGTTTTAATTTTGTGACATGACAGGTTTGCCACCGTTGTTATTAACGATACGTTTTCTGCTTATTTCTTATTTAGTATTTGAAACTAGATACTTGTGTTAACCCTGTCTGTAACCGTAACAATGAATAAGGCCTATTCTTACATGTTGTGTTTTCCTGAACTCATCAGGCAATGTTTTAATGTGGCAACTTTGTCGTAAACAAAATTTCACATATTATATTTAAAATGAATGATATTATATAATTATAGCGGTATAAGGCGGGCGATGGGTGGAGATACCTTACCTTACTTTGTATTTAGACGTAGATCTTTGAGTTGGCGTATACTGATCAAACGTTATTGTAAATTTAATGTACAGTAATCTATGACTTGTTGCCGTGGGGTCGCGCCCGATCCACACTTTCACAGAGCAGTCCGTTTACCGAACAAGTTAAATACTATGTATTATGTCATTGTAAATAGAATACGAATTAGTAATTTAGAGGCGTTAAGGGATGTAATCGTAGTATTTTATTTTTTTAAAATTGCTATAAAATGTATGAAATGGGGACAGCGTGAAAGCGACGCGGTCGGGCGCTATCGGCGGCGCAAACGAAACAATGCTGCGATATTCCTTGTGCCCCTCGAGATATCAGTGCATTATGATACGAGTCAAGATGTATAGACGAAGCGGTAGTGTTATTGTGTACAGGTGTTATAAAGCTCGAGTCAGGCGGAAAAGACCGACATTTGCCAGCCGGTTCGAGCGAACGACGACTAGCTATGAATCCTGACATCGGCTCACGTTAATTAGCTTATAAATATTTCATCAAAATATAAAATACACAAAAAAAAATGGATATAAATTTTTCGACCAAGTGCTGGTTGTTTTTTTTAAATTATTAAAATGTAAAAAAAATTAGAGTATATACAAAGCATAGGTACAATTTATGAATTATACTTTTCTTTACGGCATTTCATGTCACAGTGGAAAGGACTTAGCTTATTTGCTACTCAGAAATCATTATAGCGGTGTACTCATTTTTGTTGTGTTTATAGTGTATATCTGGTACACTTGTTGAAGCCAACGGTCGTACTTTTATATTAACTCTTGTGATTTCTTTTGCTCACATCGTCCTCTTCCATTGCTTTTTCATTTCGCCATCTAATTGTATAATTTTATATTTTAAGGCAGGGTAATGCAGATTGAGGTACTTTTCGTTTTTGAACATTGATGATAAGTTCGAATGTTTGAATTGATTGATTATATCCATTCAATGGAATTAGTATTGTTATGAAGAAAACAATTTAGTTGTTTTATTTTAAAATTAAGTCATTTTGAATTTATTATTTCCTGAGGCAGCAATTAGTTATTTACGATCATTGAGTTACCACAAACAGTCAAAAAGTAGGCTCTCTTTGGCGTTGTCCTCTTTGTTTTATGTAGCTTTCATACAGTATAGACGCTAGTAGTCTGCTGGGTGAAGAAGTTCGAAGACAGTATTAGACCATGCAATAAAATGAGCTGAAGAGAGGTTGTGAAGAGTATCATTATGAAAGGTACCTATTGAGAATCAAGAAAAACGGACTAACTTATCCTAAATGTCAGTAATGTTGCTACAATGTGCATTTATGCTATCTTCCTTTTAATTTGGATTTTGGGATCAGTGCCAAACTTTCTCCTTCTTGTTTAGCTCAAAATTATGCAATTGTAAGCATGCTTGAATAAACAGCTGAGTTAATTGTTTAGTTAGTCTGCCATTTGTGAATACTTATTTTGTTTTAATAGTAATATGTAAATCTTTTATAATATATTTGTTTACAATAAATAAATGACAACATTATAAATAAATGAAATTGTATTTTCCATTTAAACTGATGAAAAAAAAATATAAAAAGAATAATATGCAATGATATTCGTTGTTTTATTTTAATTAAGTTTATTATTAGAAGTTTATGTAATGTAATGAAGCTTAATGGAGACCGGCAAAGTAAAAAACCTTCATGTATTCAATGCAAACAAAAAATTATTATATTATTTTTGCTGCATCGAATATGTACGCCACAAGTAACGTGCGTGACGCGAGCATGACTGATCTTAAATTGCCACTTTACTGTTAACTTCGAGAGAGACGAAGCTAAAATATTCGTACTACACTGAATGTATGAATAATATAATTAGGGAAAAAGTTTTTTCGTACTTTTATAAATGAAAATTTACAGTAAAAATCTCTGGTTGTACTGTTTCTATCTGGCTGGTTTTGATACCACTAAGTAGATGACATATTTAGAACAGAAAATGTGTAAAAACAGTTTCCCGCCATTTTTCTATTTTCTGTCCGTCATCATTGAATTATCGAAGAAAGGAATTTTGATGTCAAAGGTGCAGCTCGCTCTAGTCGACCTGTTACGGATAAAGTCGATGCCATTTTTGAAGAAGTGGAGCAAAGTCAGCATATTAGTAGTTACGTTAGCTGAAAAGCTAAGGGTTGACCACAAAACAGTTTTCACTCATTTGAAAATATACAATAAAACTCGATATTTGGGTCCCACACCAGCTAACTGAAAATAACCTAAAGATTGTGCACTCATTTGCGATTCTCTAATGAAACGGAACCGTTTTTAAAAAGATTGATCACTGGTGAAAAGTGGATTGAATGAATCTACGACAATAACTCGCGAAAAAGATCATATTCAAAAGGCAGTCAAGCTCCATAGGCAAAACCCCGATAATCTCGCAATAAGGTGTTGCTGTAATACTATGTGGGCATGGTGGGATTGGAAGTTCAAGCAAAAAATAGAGAAAAAACTGCCGGAACTGATTAACAGATAGGGTGTAGTTTTTCATCATGATAACGACACCTCACACAGCTATAGACACTCGTCAAATATTGAGAGAGCATGGTTGGGAAGTGTTAATGCGTCCACCAACCATATAGCCTCTTCAGAGTTCTTTAGTTAGTGTTAGTTTAACTTCAAGAGAGGACTGTCAAAACTACTCGTCGCAATTTGTTGATCAGAAGTCCTAAAATGCTTACAGCAAGAGACTACCTACAAAATGGCACATACATATTAAAATCAAATGTAAATAAACTGATAAAAATATCTTGAATTTTAATATAAAATACGAAAAAAGTTTTTCTCCGACCTATTCATCTCCTTTAAGTCGACATATGTATATAGATACTTGCAGCCAGAAGTACAACAAAAAAGTATAAACGTACAATTTTAGTCATGAAAGCACGTCAAGAGCAACTTAATATAGTCTACGTCATTTAGCCGGCCAAAGCTGACTGACGATATTGTAATATACATGGGAATTTTTTAATTCTTTAATCAATATTACTCATATCTCACTAGTTCATAAAAAAAAACAGTGTTTTGTACATAACTGCGTATAAAAAAAATATACACTATGTATATAGTTTCCCTGAATATGTTTTGAGAAAAGGTTATTTATATAATTTCTAAAAAAATTTTTAGTATGTAATCTCATATTCTAAGTTAATTATTCATTGGTTTTCTATCATAAGGGTACAGTATTTATAGCCATAAATCTTGAAATTTTCGTTTTAAAGGGATGTTTATATTAGTTTCACAAAAACAAAATAAAATATAATTTGATTCGGGGACATAAAATGAAGGAGCATCCTTAGAAAATCCTACAGAAATACGTATTTTCTTCAGTCTCTGTTCCGTAATTCCTGCTATACTATATTTATTTATTTTAACTAGCAACACTGAATATAATAGTAATTTTTTTTATATTTTCTCTTTGGTGCTCCCGGCCAAGTCGAGTAAAAGAAAAACCTACCAACAAGAGCCGTAACAGCCTTTTTTCGAAGCAATTCACGACACTTTTAAGCCTCCTGTATCTTCGTCATCGGTAAAGATTGTTGTTTGTAATTTAGAAGGATAAATTTCAGGTACCAAGAGTATATAGCACTTAGGTTTATACGATTATTAACCGTGGGTAGGGCATTCTTAGCTTGTCTACATTCTACATAGTTTGTCCAGAGTTGTGCATGCTGTCCTAGTGCCGTAACATATTTGGGAACAACCAAACCCAAAGGGTAGGGAGATAATAGGTTCTAGTCCTACAAGACACTGATAAGAACCGCGTTACTTGTAAAACTGCTGTGACCTTTTATCCATTGAAGAATTATACTATTGAGTTGAAATACCTCGTTTAAACGCTGGTAGCATTATTACATGAGCGTTAAGGTACTGTATAACCGCCATAGTGTCGGAAAGTATCCTTATATTTAACTTCCCTATTGATGACTCCTAATGATGCCTGGATTACGCCCATACATTCAGCCTGGATGACGCCCATACATTCAGCCTGGATGACGCCCATACATTCAGCCTGGATGACGCCCATACATTCAGCCTGGATGACGCCCATACATTCAGCCTGGATGACGCCCATACATTCAGCCTGGATGACGCCCATACATTCAGCCTGGATGACGCCCATACATTCAGCCTGGAATACGTTGTTGTCGGCACCTAGAGGGGTTTGTATTTTAATGTTTGAGTCTTCCGATAAAGTCCTGGAACCAGTATTACCTTCTTCCGTTTTGGATCCATCGGTGAAGATTATGAGCTGATGCGGGTCCAGACCTTCAGCAAAGTAGTCATCATGAAGATGAACCATGCACTTTTTGTCCATTCTGCCATTCTTATCTTGCAAGATCGGTACACAGATCTCTGGATCCAGAGATTTCAGAGTCCTCAGCCATCGCATCATCCTGTTGTACAAACAAATGCAGTAGCGGCAAATCCAGCATGGCCTTCAAGCTGTGTAGGAGGGGTTCTCATGCAGCCTGTGGCAGCCAAACAGAAAACAATCACACTAGAGCGCCGTATGAGATAATTGGCCGAGTAATAATCTTATACAGCCATAGGATAGTCTTGGGTGAGAAGCCCCAGTGCCTACTCATCATCCGTTTACATTGCTAAAAGGTGCTGCTTGCCTTGTCCTTATGTTTTATGTGGCTATTCCAGTCCAGTTTGCTGTCCAAACTAATGCCTAGATATTTTACTTGTTGTGAGCTTTAGCTCAGTACCGGACAGTATGGGTGCATGATATTTTTGTGGGCCTCCGATGCCTCTACTTCACGCCCGTATTCTGTGCAGTCCTTCGAGCCGGCCTATTCGAGCAGCAGCAAAAGCCGCCGCTTGGCTCTACCACTGTTGTACAAAATCATATTATAAAAAGATTTCAAGGAATTTTAAATATTAAATTGGAAATTATTGGAACCATAATTCAATAAAGTATACGGGCTTAAACATCTGTGCGTATTAGTCTGTGGCTTCTTTTGTCTATGGATTAATTCATTTTTAGCACTTCAATATTATCTGGTTTTTAATTCCAAGCTGAATGCTGTTTCCTTTTTTTATTATAATAACAAACTAAAGTTCAGTTTAAAAATGTTAAACTTTAAAGAAACCAAAAACAAATCAGCTCTAAGCACGAGATGGGCTCAAATGTCCAAACAAGAACAAATTATTGAAAGAAAAAAGATGGAGATTCAGGCAAAGGCAGAGGCGCAAAAGCAAGCTGCGGCGCTTGCTGCACAAGCCAAGTTATCTAAGTACGACTATTAATCCTAAAGATTTTAACGTTATTTTGTATATAATTTGCTTATATTGTTGTCACGGACAGCTTTAACCACCATTACTTAGATAATTTAGTATTATTTTCTAATGAAAATAAAAAATTTTAAAATTCTGTAACTAGGTACTTTTATTATTCTGAACATTGATAGAGAAATCGTTGGAAAAAACATTAACAAAAAACATTCACATATATTACAGTCAGTCTATATTTACTAGAAAACCCCAAATTGTAACATTTTAGTATTGTTATTACATTAGAGCCATTTACTGAATCAAACTAAAAATCTATTTCATTTCTATTTTAAAATATAACTTATGATTTATTTTATAATTGTTACAATTCTGTGTCTCTAAACAATATTCTCAATAAATCCATATTTCATGTAATAATACATATATTGTTTTTAAACGTATATTTGGTTAAATCTGATGAATAAATTTTAATAATTAGTTTTGGATAAGCTGTTGAGAAATCACCAACAGATACTTTGATTTTGAAATTAGATTTTTTTGTAAAATGTTAAAGCACTTTTTTGTGATCTTGTGGCCTATGGCCAATACTGGCATATTTAACTTAAACAAACTCAGTGTCAAAGGTGTAAGTTGACATGCCAAGATTGTGGTAAATCATCCCTATGAGAGAGGGAGCCCAAATATGAATAATTCACAGGTTGTTTAAGAGAAGAAAATAGAATAGTTGATTTTTTTCATTTTACATGTCATGAGTTATTTGTATTACCATAATAACAATTATTCAAATTAAAATGATAAGTAACAAGGACTATGTTTTTAGTTCTGCTAAAGATGAAAAATCTTCTGGAAACATTTTTTCCAATGATGGTTCCTTCATGAGTCAATATAAAGCATTATTAGAAAAACAAAAGCAGGAGAAAGAAAAGAGAGAGCAAAAGGAAAAAATGGAAGAAGAGAAAAAAGCAAAGAAAAAGGAATCTGAAAAATTGAAACAAAAATCTGAAGCACAATCAAGCAATGAAAACAAAGATTCTAGTAGAGAACATTTCTCTCAAGAATCAGATGAAAAGAGACCAGTTGAAAGATCCTCACGGTAATAATTTTTTTTTAAAACCTTAAGTGTTCTGCCTTCATGTGGACTCACTTTCTAGGTAAGGCAAGTAGATGGAATATGTGTACCATTATGAATAAACCATTTATTGTAAATGAACAGTGATTGGATATCTAGTGGGGTGGTAGGGTAAGTTGTACTCAATTGTTAATACAGTGATACACAATGTTGATGTGTGTAGGGATGTTTTCAAAGTGTTATTTGAGGCATGTACTTAAGCTACTGTGTGGAGATTAAACATTTCTGGAAGCAAGGGACAGTCAAACTTTCCAGTAAATATATTACAGGTTTCTATTAGGTCACTCTGCCTGCCTAAAATTGCACATTATAATATTACGAGAAACCCTGCTTTCATGTAATTTTCAAATGTGCAATTTTAGTATTTATCCTTTGTACACTTTAGGTGCTCAATATCCTGAATGAAATTTGAGTTTCACACTTGGAAAGCTTATACAAGTAGTAGTATGGTTTTTTTTGAAACTATTGTTTGACAGCATACAACATATGCTGTAAGTGCGCTTTGCTTAAATAATAATATTTATGTGATCATCCCACTCAAGATTATATATATACACAATTAGTAAAGTTACAATGATGCTATAATGTTAAAAATAAGTCCTAAAAACAAAATTTATTTCGTCAATTTGATCTTTATGACAACTATGTAGTAGTTACTAGATAGGATGATAGTGGCGAGAATTCCCTCTGTCCTCCAAAATATCAATGGTATGATGCCTACAAAATCTGAATAACAATAGCAGGCGTTTGCTGTGACTAGCTTATGTATGTTCACTAAGGGTTAAGTTAGCCTTGCCTGCCACACACTCTTTGTGCGACTGCGCTGTCGCTTGAGTTGTATGAGGTTATATATATAATATACAAAATATATATATTATTATTTATTTGTTAATCAAATGTGTTAAGTTTTAGTGATAGATACTTTTTCCTTCTCTAAACTCAGAGTTATTAACTTAGTAAATATTATGTTTCTATTGAGACGGAGTTCGCAATAAAACGACGAATCTTTAATATTATTTATAATCCTTGAAGTGACTGTTGCCGTTTATTGTCGTTAGCATAATACTTCAAAAACTGTCAGACAAGCACGCGCAAAACGGGCAGGGCCGCTCCATTGTTCTGGCCATTTGTAGTGAAGTGGCGGGGTGGCGTCTTGATAACGTGAGACTTAATGTTGCGCGACTACGGCGCGGCCCTGACTAGGGCCTTTCTGGCATGCTGTCATATTGCCGTTGTTCGTGCGTACTAGCACCTAAGATGACTTACTATTCTGTTTTTACAAAGCGTATTCCGACTAATTTTTGGCTCGAAATTCAGTACATCGGTCTAGTGAGCTACTCCTGCTGGACGCGCAGCAATACTGAAAAACAACTGTGCTCTCGCATGCTTTCGGGATGCCGCGATGGGTGGGGCCTGTACTTTTTATACATTATCATTAGTTAATAATTTTGATGGCAGTTTGTCATAGCTTTTACCTAAATCGTAAATATTTTTATTTCTTGCCACTGATGAACTCTTATTGCGGAGATTTGAATATTATTCGACATTTCCAAAAGCACATGAACTTTTAAATTGGACTGTTTTTAACTGTTTCTTCAAAACTGATAGTACCTATCGATTCTGTAAACCAAATAGCATTGATTTTGCTCATTTCCAGAACGATCTACTTTTTCTTTAAATCCTGAGCTCACTTTCTATTTACTTCTAGCTAACTTCGCGCCCGTTAAAAATGGCTATTTCAATTTAAGAATTATTGCACCATCTTTTGGCTATGGATGTCATTAGAAGGCAACCAATAGCAAAATAATAGAATGTTTTGCATGTTTTGTGTAGTAACAGAATAGTAGTCAGGAGCTGAGCAACTGTATTGAAAGTATGGATGAGATTTAGAATATTTTTCCTCAGATGGTCGATTTTTATTCTATAAACACTTGAAAAAGTAAATAATGGTTTTGAAAGATTCTTAGATTCATTTATTAGTTATAACCAAGGTGAGGGTATGATAGGCGAGTGGTTAGGGTGTTTGTACATTTTTTTGTTGTGTTATAATTTTAAATAAACCTTATATAAATTTAAAATTTCTTTTCAGGGACAGACATCGCAGATGGAATGATAGAGGAAGGAATCGACACCATAGCCCTACAACTCCTATTGTGGAAGAACGTAAAAAAGTGGCAGAGAAATCTAGTATTCCTTCTCTCATGCAAATTCCTGTCAGGGCACCAGATAACCATTTATCAAATTCCAATTCGCATAATCAATGGAATAACAATGGTGGCTCTGATTCTGAATCTGAACCCAATGATGATGACAAAAATATAATTGGACAAGATTCTATAGGGCAAGGTGCAATGGGGTCTAATTCGATGGTAACTGGGCCAATGGGACAAGGACCCATAGGTCCTGGATCGATGGGACTCGGCCCAATGGGTGATGGTCTAATGGGACTTGGGCCCATGGGACCTGGACCACTGGGGCCTGGACCGATGGGCCCTGGACAAATATGTACTAGACCTATGGGTCCTGGACCTATGGGATCTGGACCAATGGGTCCGGGTTCGATGGGTCCAGGCCCAATGGGTTCTGGACCGATGGGTGCCCCTTCGATGGGTCCTGGACCGATAGGACTTAGTTCAAATATGGATACAATGGGACCTGGCCCAATGGGTCCAGGGCCAATGGCTTTAGGTCCTAATATGCCTACGGGATCAAATATGGGTCCAGTACAAAATATGACAAATATGAATTCAGTTCCAGGGTCGATGATGGGACCAGGAGGGCCACTGCCACCTTTCATGGGCGGACCGCCCAACTTTCCCATGCCGCCAAATTTTATGGGACCAAACGGTCCTCGTGGCCCATGTGGCCCAAATTCTTTACCGCCAAATATGTGTGGTCCTAGTATGCGGGGTCCAGGACCCAATGGTCCGATGCCTCCTTTCTTCGGTCCACCATTTCCTAACCCAGCAATGATGGGCCCTAACGGACCACCAAATTCAATGATGCCTCCTAATTCATTGAATAACGTTAATATGCCTTTCATGGGTTCACCTGCCTTCGGTCCCAACGGACCGAACTACGGTCCAAACGGCCCCAATTTCAGACCCAACGCACCTAATATGCAGTTCATGTCTGCTAACTCGGGGCCACCTAAATCCTTGCCACTTCATACCATTCCTGACTCTAAACCTTCAGAAGTTATTCCACCTCCTGAACCTAGGAAGCTTCAGAACATTCCTCCTCCGACGCCATTGCCGATGAACCACATACCGAAACCGAAGGATTTGGATCCCGGACATATTCCGGCGCCGCCAAATTCAACTCAAGGTAAAATATATTTTAGTAATATGTACAATTTTATCCGTTATAAAGTTTATCTTACCAGAACAGTAAGAGGCATTTACGGTTATTTTGTTGCTAGGCGTAAACCTTACTAATACATCATATTAAGAATATGAAAGTATGTATGTATATTTGAATGTTTATTACATGGTCAAATCTTAACTGAAATGAAATGAAATTCTGTAGGGAGGTAGGTTATAATATGGAATATGACATAGAATCCTTTATATCTCAAAATTTCCCCGGAGACAAAATTTAAGATCTGCCGCTGTTACAGAATTAAGAATATGTGTATTTTTTATTACTCAATTAACATAATTGAAAGTTAAGCGATAGTTGCTGATGAAATTTTTTTGAGTTATCATTATGTTCATTATCTATGCAACGTCGGACTGCGTCGCGTTCTGTGCTATTCTATGTACATTTAACTTTAAGTACGTATTTGATTGTAATTATCGGTTTGAGTGCAACGGTTCCTTTACCGTGTGGCCGTACGACCCAATGCTGACTCGTGGTGTGCAGTTCTCTCTGCAGATATGTTCCCGCCGCCAGTTCAGCGCGCCGCCGCAGAAGTCGCCAGCAACGGCGACCACTGGGAAAATGTCCTGAAAGCCATACACTCACAAGACCAAAATATGTGGTAATGCCACTGTACTCAGTCTAGTTCCCATACAGGAGGACTTGTGCTGTATTTATTTTAATATTTACATAAATTTCAATCAAACTTTAAGAATCCATGAAGCAGTGTTAAGATTTTACTATTTTTTTGGGCTATATAGTCGTTGTCAAATTTATTTGTAATTGTAACTATAATTTCAGTGACTACACAATAAACATTGTAATATGGTTTATAAGTCCACAAAATAAATTTAATTCTATGATGTATTACTCCATAACACTGTTTCCACTTATTCTTAGGGTTAAATACCTATTAAAGTCACCCTTTTCTGTTCTTTTCACATTATATTAGACTAATTCTGGTAATATTACAGGTTCCTTCATAATACAAATTCAAATGAATATAAAGCGTTTCGTGAGTTGGTGAAAAAGATGCGAAATGAAGGAGCTGGGGAGAGCAAGCCAGAAGTAAAACCTGAAGACAAATATGAGCCTGAGTTCTGTTTAGATGATGACGATAGCTATGATGGTAGCAGATTTGTTAAGCAGGAAGTTGATGAAGGGTGAGTCAGATTCATACAAAATGTACAACACTTGTTAAGTATTGGAAGAGCTCATTGCCCAACTTGTAATTAAGGTACTTATTTTTTATACTAAATGACGCTCACATTCAGTAGCTACTAGTTTGTTATAAAGCTATTCATGTTTAATGAATTAAAATTAAAAATAATAAAAATTGAAGTTGGTTGACTTTGAAATAATATTATGTTATTGAAACAACTAAGAAAACCCTCATAATAAAACAAATAATTTTAATATACTCGTATGCGCTTGGGAGTCTTTCTGCATATTGCGTATAAAGTACAAGCTAATAGTATTATTATGATACAGGATGCAATACAACAGAGATGTAAAGCATGAAGATGACGATTCGCAAAATTATAAAGATTCCGAATACCGAAGGAGAGAACGGAAAAGGAAATCTAGGTGGGGCGACGATCCTCCCGCAGATGTTAAGCCTCCTGGGTTGGTGGCACCATTACCCCCAACAACTCCAGGTGATGACAAACAGTTTAAATAATATTCGATCGATCTTCAAGCTGTACCTGCTACTTCAAGTCTTAATTAGGATTTGATTTGAAGTGGTCTCCTTTTACACACAAATTAATATTTTAAAGTTTTAGTGCAATATATAGTGGGTTATCAAAATGAAAATGTTTTTTTCTGGCAATATTGTAAAGTTTACCTGTACCATTCTGAAATAGCAAAAAATGGCGTAGTAGTAATTTTTTAGATCCGAGGCATGCGTTGCGGTGTAACCTAGTGGTAGCCGAGCGGCATACGTTGTCTTAGTCGTTCATATATTATGTTCAATTAATTTTCACATCCCTCTTGCACCATTCAGTAGATAGTTGATGCAGTGTTTCATTAATTACTTATTGATTTTGTTTCTTATTTATTTTATTAGTATTCATTATTGTAACTTTTTAGCTATTACGACATCGCTATTGTATGTCTTCTTAATGTTATTATTATTTGATATTCTTATTCACTGGTATTATTATACATTATGCATGTATGTATATTTGTTATGTAAAAAGTAATGTATGTAATTATGTACAATGTTGACTATTATGTGAGTATACCTGCGCGACCGCCTCACCAAAAATGCTTGGTTGCAAAGTTATAAAATAATTTAACTGTACTTTGGTTATTTGCCTTGCCCTGTGGGCGGTGTAAGAAAATCTGCCCCACTCTCGGTGCCCTTAGAGCAAATGGTGGATTAAGAATCTCAAAAAATGACATATTATGCAAATTAATGTACTCTATATGTGCCAGGCCGAAAGTACACAGATGATGACGGGCAGCGGTGTGGCGCCTGGTATTGCGATTGCCAACCCGCCTGCCAAACCTGGCAAATATTGCAAATCCTCCGTTTGGGAATTCTCTATTCTGCAATGAACAATTGACAATCTGATAATGTAAAATAAATAATTAAATTATTTACATTAAAAATAAAGTATTATTAACTATTAAAAATAGTTGTCTAAAATCTTTTCGATAAATCGGAAGCAGAGTCGCGAATTCTTTGAGAACTGATAACGTGTAACACAAATGTTGTCAACATGTGCTCTATCGTATGTAATGTTCATACTTCATTTTATTTGTTTTAAAACTGATTTTCTTTAGGCACAAAATTGTCGAAAATTGCCGAGGATGGCATAAAGTTGACCACAGTCAATCGCAACAATCCAGCTCTGATGCAGTATGCGATGACCAACTACGGCACCACCAATCTGAATGCTGAGGACTGGAAAAAATGCGAGGACAACTTCAAGCTAAACCTGTTGTATCAAGTATGTTATTGTTTTTGTCCTTATATCATTATTCTTTATGTATAATGTAATTTTCAACTAATGGATTAGCCGCAAAAAACAGACAATCGAACGCGTTGTACGTCAAAGGCTATATGTGTTATAGACTGTGTCATGCGATCTAGGGATGAACATGTCAAACACTTTTTTACTATGAAACAGAGGAAATATTAATTAGGACACAAATAATTAGTTTGCCTTCCCATTCCCTTGACTTTCTGTGATATAAAAATAATATGTCATGTGCCAAGAAATTTATATTGGTAGTCACGTCACAAACAGTTAAGACTATCTATAAATATCTGAAGATACACACATTTCTACGGGTACAGCTATGCGCTAGCATGTCATGATACCTCGCCACCCCCAATGCACTTCGTCGCGCGGAACGTTCGCGCACGACATTTCAGACCATAATTAAAAATTATTCGCCAAAATTGTGAAAACAAATCTCACCATAGCCATAGACGGTTCTCGCTCTTAGATGATTTTTAGACGGACATAGTTCAGACGGCATCAGTCGGAGAACATTAAAATCGACTATAAGTTATGTTATAAATAAATAAATGTTATGACGGGCTGCATTTACATTACATCGTGTATGTAATGTAAATGCAGTTACCGCAAATCCACGACTTAGTCGAGCCAACCGAGCTCTTCAAAGAAACTCCTCAGACCCTTGAAGTTACTGGTCACTTTGGGGAGCGACCTCAGCGAATTCAATTCAAAACATATAATACCAATTTAAAGTCATTCAATGTTTAATATAAAGACTTTTCATCTTTAGTAGTAGAATGCTAAAGGTGGATGAAAAATCTTTAATAATAATTTGGAACTAAAATTGTAATTGGTAAATCACGTTGATATATGTATCTCAAAATTGCATAGATTTGTGTACGCCTTGCGTCGACTCAGGCGAACAGTGTATAAGAAACAGCACTAAGCGCATATTATGGTTACGTTTTGCGTGCGCGTTAACTCACTATGTAATAAGCGCATATAATTAAAATTTGTAGTAAACATTTAACGCGAACCCGTCTCACTCTTGGCCGGTTTTTATTATTTACGTTTTACTTTAGAGTTTGCACCATAATCACAGGTAGGTAGTAGGGAAGGCAGAGACATTCTTCTACTTGCTACGCTCCTGACATACGTCTTTCGCTTCTTTCACTTTCATAAATTTTCGCATGCATGCTCGTTGGTTTAGAGTACTCTTGACCTGGCCTTTTTCCAGAACATCTCCGATTTGATCGTAAAATGTTCGCCTAGGTCTTCTTCTCCCGACTCTACCATTTACACTGGCCTCATATATTTGTTTCGTCAACCTACTTTCATTCATCCTCTCCACATGTCCAAACCAGCTCAGCATCCCTTTCTCAATTCGTGTCACTATATCGTCTTTCACGACACAACGCTCTCTGATCACATTATTTAGAACCCTGTCAGTTATTTTCACATCAATCATACATCTTAACGCTCTCATTTCTAGCCTCTTCTGCCCCATACCCAGCTTTCACTTCCATATGTTAGTTTTGGTACCAATACCCCTCTATGCACAGCCAAACTAGCATTGTGAGATATCGTCTGGCTGTTCATAAATGTATGCAATGCCCCATTCACCATATTACCTGCCATCGCTCTCCTTCCAATGTCACATTCGTACCTTCCATCTCTCGTAAACATTATTCCCAAGTAAACAAACTCATTCACTTGCGCTAAACTATCTTCCCTAATCTTGATACATGTTTCTGTCATCCACTCCTCTCTTTCATACACCTTTGTCTTATTAACGTTTACTTTCATTCCCTCTCTTTCCGGTGCCCCATTCATTATTGCCACCATTGCCTGCACTTCCTCAGCCGATGACGCAAGTGAGAGTTGATCGTCGGCGTAGAGCAAACATTTAACAAGCAACTCATTCATTCTTAGTCCACAATAACTTTCCTTCAAATCTGTCAAACAAGTATCCATGAATAAATTGAACAGCCATGGGGATGCTACACAGTCTAACGCCTTTATGGATATTAAACCAGTCAGTGCACGCCCCGTTTATTCTGTTAAAAGCTCTGGAACCCTCATAAGCATTTCAGTGCAAGTATCAGATCACTGCTCACTCCATGCAAAGATAGTGCCGACCACAATTCATCCCTCGCCACTTTGTCATAGGCCTTCTCCAAATGTATGAAAACGCAATAGACTTAGGTTCTTAGCCAAATACTTTTTAACTATGCACGCACCTTAAGGAGTACCTGATCCGTGCTTCCCATCCCCTTTCGAAATCCTACTTGCATATCCCATATATTTTCATTAGTTTCATTCATGACTCTCTCTATCAAAACTTTAGCATACAATTTGCCGACTACACAGAGTAGGCTAATACTTCAGTAATTTTTACAATCTTTGTTGCGACCCTATTCCTTTGTACAGTGGTACAATTACAGCCTTGCACCAGTCTCCCGGTGCTCGGCCCATTGTCCGACAGAAGTTGAAAAGGCGGTACAACTGACTAGCTACCACGCCCTGTCCAGCTCTCAGCATTTCGACCGCCACCTTATCATATCTCGCTGCTTTACCTTCTTTCATAATCTCATCCATACTTGTCTTTGTCTGATTCACTTTTATTCGTTTCTTGAGGAGGCGTTCCTGCATCTGCTGGTGCCTCAACTCTTTCAAATAGACTTTCAAATATTCCTTCCATCTCTTTAGTACACATTCTTCTCCTTTTATAATATATATAAGGATGGATTTCCGTGTGGCTGTCGGAAGTAAAGAATAGCGCCAACCCTGTCTAACCATGGGTGTCGTAAAAGGCGACTAATGGTAAAAATTATATTAGGAGATGGGCAGCAGCATCTTCCTGCACTAGAACAAAAAAAAACTGCGGTTGCCAACCCGCTCGCCAGGCGTGGCAACTCAGGCAAACCCCCCCATGATGAGAGGTAGAAGAAAGCAATGGCCCCCAGTCCCCGGCGGCCTCGCTAGTCCTGGCTATGGTGGCAGCCATGGTAACGGCGAGGCAGGGGGTGCGAAGAATCACCGGCTGATTTCTAGCTGCCAACCCAAACGACTGGACCTGGCAACATATAACGCGCGCATATTGAGGACCGACGAGAAGATACTAGAACTGGAAGAAGAAGTAAGCAAGTTGCACTGGAGTATTATAGGGTTGTCTGAAGTCCGAAGACAGGGAGAGGACTCTATAATCCTAAAATCCGGTAACTTGTTCTACTACCGGCAGGGTGACCATCTGTCCCAAGGAGGTGTCGGGTTTATCGTCCACAGGTCTCTCATCAACAACGTGATCGAGATCGGAAGTGTGTCGAGTAGGTTCGCGTACCTTATACTCAGAATAACCAAAAGGTATTCGCTGAAGGTCATACAGGTATACGCACCAACCTCGACACACCCTGATGATGAAGTGGAGGCAATGTATGAGGATATTTCAAGAGCCATGCATTGCTCTAAGACTCACTACACGGTGTTGATGGGAGACTTTAACGCAAAACTAGGTACGAAAAAAGGCGATGAGCTGATAGTGGGGAACTTTGGAGTAGGGCAACGGAACCCAAGAGGGCAACAGCTGGCTGACTTCATGGCAAAGGAGGGATTCTTTATGATGAACTCCTATTTTCAGAAGCGGCCCCACAGGTGGTGGACATGGATGAGCCCGGACGGTACCACAAAAAATGAGATCGACTTAATCATGACGACCAAGCGTCAGCTGTTCAGTGATGTCTCTGTGATCACTAGGGTAAAAACCGGCAGTGATCACCGAATGGTAAGAGGCCTTAACATTAGGCTCGAGCGGTCTCGTCTGGTGAAGTCTACGCTCCGCCCACCACGTGCCCTTATCTAGAACCCCGAGAGCTTTCAGCTCGAATTGCATAATCGCTTTCAGTGCATAGACGATTGCGTTACAGTGGACGATACGAATAGCAGGCTAGTGGAAACTGTCCATGCGGTAGGAGCTAAGTTTTGCAGGACCCGCCGCACGAACAAGCCCCAAAAGCTCTCCGATCACACTCTTAAACTCATGAAAGCCAGGCGTGAGATAAAGCTGGAGTCTACAACGGATGCGTCAGCGTATCGGCTACTGAATAGACAGATCTCCAAATGTATGAGGTAAGGCAAATTCAATACAGCCTGTATTGAAAAAGCGATAGAGCGGAACAAGGCTCCAAAGTCTTCGCCAGAGATCTGTCTATCGGAAAGAGCCAACTGACCAAGCTGAAGACCGAAAGCGGTGCAGTCATTTCCGCTGGAGCCGAGATTTTGAGTGAGATCGAGAGATTTTACGGACAGCTGTACACAACGTCGTTGAAACCACACACTGATTTGAGTAACGACCCAAGAGCCAAGCTTATCCGCCATTACTCCGATAACATCCCGGACGTCAGTCTGAGCGAGATTAGGATGGCTCTCAAACAGCTTAAAAACGGCAAGGCGCCGGGTGAGGACGGAATTACAGCTGAGCTTCTGAAAGCGGGTGGAAAACCGATACTTGTTGTCCTTCAGAAGCTGTTTAATTCCGTCATTCATGGCGGTGTTACGCCGAAAGCGTGAAGTAGAAGCGTGGTTGTCCTATTCTTCAAGAAAGGGGATAACTGCCTTTTGAAGAATTATAGACCGATATCGCTTCTAAGCCGCGTCTACGTGCTGTTTTCGAGAGTCATCTCAAATCGTCTAGTGAACAGACTTGACGACTTCCAGCCTCCCGAACAAGCCGGATTCCGAAAAGGCTATAGTACCATAGACCACATACATACTCTTCGCCAGATTGTACAAAAATCCGAGGAGTACAATTTGCCATTATGTCTGGCTTATGTGGACTATGAGAAAGCCTTCGATTCAGTCGAAATTTGGGCGGTGCTACAGTCTCTCCAGCGGTGCCAGATAGACTCTCGGTATATCGAAGTGCTGAGGTGTTTGTACAATGAGGCTACGGTGTCTATCCGAGTACAGAATCAGAGTACGAAACCAATCCAACTGCAGAAAGGTAAGGTAAAAGTAAGACAGGGTGATGTCATATCCCCGAAACTCTTCACCGCTGCATTGGAAGATGTTTTCATGCAGCTGAACTGGAAAGGATACGGTATCAACATCAATGGCGAATACATCACTCACCTTCGATTTGCCGACGACATAGTTCTTATGGCAGGATCGCTGGAGGAGCTTAGTTCAATGCTCAATGACCTCAATAACGTCTCCCAACAGGTTGGTCTTAAGATGAACATGGAGAAGACTAAGTTCATGTCAAACGTCCATGTCACACCAATACCGGTTGTTGTTGGGAACAATAGGCTCGAAGTTGTAGACGAGTACGAATACCTGGGACAAATTGTCCGATTAGGTAAGCCCAACTTCGACTCAGAGGTCAATCGACGAATCCAACTCGGCTGGGCTGCGTTCGGGAAACTACGCCATATCTTCTCGTCGAGTATACCGCAAAGCCTCAAGACAAAAGTAAACAACCAGTGCGTGTTGCCAGTGATGACATACGGATCCGAGACTTGGTCCTTCACTGCAGCCCGTATGAGGAAGCTCAAAGTTGCTCAGCGCGCTATAGAAAGGGCTATGCTCGGTGTTTCTCTACGTGATAGAGTCTGCAACGATGATATCCGCAGAAGAACTAAGGTAACCGACATAGCCGTAAAGATCAGCAAGCTGAAGTGGCAATGAGCCGGCCACATAGCTCGCAGAACTGACAACCGCTGGGGAAAAAAGGTTCTCGAGTGGCAGCCACGTACAGGCAAACGCAGTGTAGGACGACCCCCCACAAGATGGAGTGACGACCTGCGCAGTGTTGCGGGAAGTCGATGGATGCAGGTGGCTCAGGACCGAGCTTCGTGGCAATCTTTGGGGGAGGCCTATGTTCAGCAGTGGACTTCTAATAGGCTGAAATGATGAAGGATGGTATCCTTACTTCTAATTTTAGAGAGTTCTGAACAAATTAAATTGTTGAAAAAAGACATTGTATGAGGTTGACTTAAATATAATTTTTACGTACGATATCTGCCATAACTACACATATTCTGCAAAAAATTGATCCGGCTACCTATTACAGTTCAAAAGATACAGCCATTTAAAGGTAAGAAAGGGGGACGGACGGACCAACGGATGTACAGACGGGGTACGCTCACAATTAGTAATAGGGCTCCATACGGAATCCTAAAAAAGCTTTCGGGCTATTTGAGGAATGAAACCTATTGTTAGGTTAGTACGTATATATGTATATACGTTAGCATGCTGAATGTTGTTGTTGATGACGTGCAACTGTTGCTGTCTAGAGGCATTTAGTTTTTTTTATTACTTAGTGATTATATTTTATTCTTACAGGACATGTTGAAGAAAAGACAAGAAGTGGAAAAGTTGGCAGCCGCCGGCAAACATAAATATGAATACGACAGCGATGAAGACACATCTGAAGGCACTTGGGAACACAGGTAGTGTAAATTAAATTCAGAAGTTAGCAATATTTTTCGTAAGAAACAAAACTCTTAAACAAGACTTGACTTGTTTTAAACCACTTTAATTCTGCTGATCTCTGCTCCTGGCTTTGTGGATAAATGACGGTAATTTTACATTATAATAATTAATTTGTGTATTTTATCAGATAAATTATTTAAATTTAATCTAATAAAATTCACAATAAAGCTGGTCACAACTCCCTCAAAAATATTGGGATAGCTATAAGTAGATAGCTTTGACTTATGATTTTTGTAAGATATTGCTTCTTCACAGATTACGTGCCAAAGAAATGAATGCGACAGAGAAATGGGCCGATGAACTCACCAAACAGGCCGCTGGCAAACATCATATTGGAGACTTTTTACCACCAGAAGAACTTAAAAAGTAAGCTATTACAATTTATTTTATATAATAATATAATACATGCAAATTAGAGAATTTAGATTTTTTTTGTTAACTATCGCCAGTAACTCTGTCTTGGCACATGAAATATTTATGTTATTAAATAGAGGCAGTTGTGTTGGTGGAATTTGTCTATGATTATTATTAATGATTGGTAGAAAATACGTAATAATTTAATAGATGGTTTAAATGTTGTTTATAAATTTGGCATGGTATTATCTAGGAACATTTGTTTTATTTGCTAACTATTCACGTTTCACTCTTCATATCAGACTATTTTCATTATGTAACAATTATATAGCGTAACATGATGTATAATTAACAATATGATTGCAGATTCATGGAGAAGTATTCAGCAGTCAAGAGTGGCAAAGAACCCGATTTGAGTGATTATAAAGAGTTCAAATTGAAAGAAGACAATGTTGGTAAGTTGCTGTAATTAAATTTCTACTTTTTGTCATCCTAGGTGTTCTTTTCGACATCTGTTAACTAATAGAAACCGCAAGTAAAAGAACTGTAGTCTATAAAGTAATGAGACAGTATTTAGAAATTTACCATACTCTCCTATCATGGTAGACAACCATGGAATGGCATAAACCTGTTTTTTTCTTGATATTCTGTTAGACACAACAACAAATAAATTATTATGCTAAAATGATTAAATAGTTCTGTATAATTTCACAGTCCTTTTAAACTGCAGTTTAAGACAGATATTGAAAGGATATAAACTCAGGTTTTTTGTGTGGCTTTTACTTTAATTTTCGCACCGCTTACTCGCTAATTGTTCTTATATTACATATATACAGTTCACGACTATGGGGGCTGGATATATTTCACAGTAGTTAAAATGTAGGTTCACTGAAGGCGGTTCTTGTTGTGGTTCAGAAAAAGAATTGGAAATGACTAACTGACCGCTTAGCCACAATTTCATATCTGATTTTAGCATGTGCTATTTTTTTTCACCGATTCCATAGATCGAGGCACTCCTCGGTATACAATATACAAATACTTATTCGGTGGGGAAATCCAACCCTAGATCCGCAGCTAAACGATTAGCCACTATGTCAGCAAACCATTGTTTATGATTTTACTTGTACAATTGTCTTTTTCTTTTTATTTTACCCTTATTTCTTTTCTGGTGTTTCTGAAATTTTTCAGTACTATATTGTGATTGTGTTTCAAGGATTTAAAATGCTGCAGAAACTAGGCTGGAATGAAGGGCAAGGACTCGGAGCTGAAGGATCTGGTATTGTGGAACCAATCAATAAGTAAGCTTTTTGAGTAATTACATTTTTTTTGATAATTCTTTTTATGTATTTATGTCATCAATATACAATAAAGCTCCACCCGGTTTTAGTTGCTGCAAGCCAGAAACAAATATTTATTGTATATTTATATTGATGATATAAATACCCGGTGTCCTTCGTCGCGTATCAGCAGGGTCGCGGGAGCGTGATAAAAATTACAATTTTTTTCTCCATTTTCTTATTGTTGTTAAAATGTTATTACTAAATTATGTCGCTCTTCATAAATTGTAAATAATTTTATTCTGGTATTTATGTTGAACTTGAAATATCACTTTTGTGTGAATATTAGTACTTTAGTCAGATGTTACTTTAGTGCTCACTGGTCATATCCTCTGCAAACCTGGTATCGCTTCTAAGCGGTAAGGCCGCCAATTGTACCTTCGTATATTTTGTTAAAAAACCATTTGACGATTTGGTAACACTGAACAATGCCAACTTGTAATATATTTCGGCGGTGCTAATTTCGACGGTGCTAATTTCGACGATTCGACGTTTCCATACTATCTTATTTACCTGGGCTTTACACATACTTACTATTGTTATTTATGTAAAGAGTACAATTTTATTTATTTACATAGTATTTATATTTATTGACCAAAATTTGGTCCAGTGTCATAAAGAAAGGCTGGAACTGCGAAGTTCCTTTAGAGAAGACGACGACGGGAAGGGCAGAGAGGAAATGCAAATTTTGGAAAACTGAGTAGTACAGCTAAGAAGTTGTTGAAGAAAAAGGTAGAATAAAACCTATACTTTTATCATCAGAGCTCAGCAGCCCGTCGCCAACTTGGGTCTGGGAGCATCGTCATCTGACATGGTATCATCAGAGGACGATGAGTTCGATGCCTACAGGAAACGCATGATGCTCGCCTACCGTTTCAGACCTAATCCGTTGGTAAGTTAGTTAAAATCGATTTCAAACGAAAACAAACAGACAGACAAGAAAGCAAGTTAATGAAATTGTGTTGAAAACTGATGAAACTTTAGAATTTGCAGTTGGCCAGGAATATTGAAATAACATTAATTTCAATAAGGTCTCTTATTTATCCTTGTCATCTATTAATACTAGATTTTTAAACATATATAAATTATAATTCTTTGTGCACTGATAATTTTATGTAAGTAACTCAGGCATTATTCTTCATTTTCCATTTATTAAATTATTTGTTGATACTATACCAATATTCCAAGACGAGGATCAACATTAATTAAAAAAAAACTTCAAATGAACATTAATTATGAATAAGATTTTAAAAATAATATATTTAACATATGTATCTGAATCCAAATCAGGAGACTCCCCTTTATGGAAGGCATGTACCAATGAGTTTTTGTATGATTTGTATTGTTGCATTGTTGATACTAAGACTAAGGTCACTTCCAAACGTGGTAGAGCCAAGCGGCGGCTTTTGCTGCTGCTCGAATGGGCCGACGGTAATCACTTACCATCAGGTGAACCGTTTGCTTGTTTGCCGCCTTTCCCATAAAAAAAAACTACTTATCCCGAATAAGCTCTGGTGAAAATTACTATGGACTAATATGTCTAGTCATCTGAACACCCCAGTATTGGGTATGCGGACGTGTGAGCTTATTTGTTTATTTATATTTAATATATAAACATTGTTGATAAGTATAGAATTATAGTAGTTTTTAAAACAGTATTTATGGATATATATTACGCAATAGGGCATGATTTAGCAATACACTTAACACAGAAGCTTTTTTATGAATAACTAGTGAATCGCTCCGCCATCTCACGGTTAGATCTATTATATATAAATTAAAAGGTCTAAATAATGGTGAAAACCGCATTGTAAACCTATTAATGGTTAGAAGTTATAATATAGATATACGAATGAGCAATGTGACTTTGTTTAATATTGTTGAAAGAATAAAAAAGATTGGTCGGGGCATAAACATAAAGAAAAGTATTATGTTTTTGGCCTTCCTCTGAAGTTGCTTTTATGTCTTAATGCATGAAACCTCCAATATCTAAGTGTTATCTGTCACAGAGTAGGTAGAGTTGCAACTGTTAATGCTTCATTTGTATTAAGAGTTTGTGAGATCAACAAAGTTTATGTATAATAATCGTGTATATAGATATTGTTGATCTGTTGAGTGAGCACTCATTCTCATATTTTTCTCTTTCAGAACAATCCCAGGCGGCCTTACTACTGAACCAAATATATTTTAGTATACTAAAAGGGACTTGAGTACTATTTAAGCGATTGCTTACATTTTAGTCAAAATTTAAATGTCACAATCATTAGGCATAACATGGAAGTGCAAATGTAAAATGATGCCATTTATTAAAGGTATATACAGAGCCAACAACTTTATGTGAAGATATGAAAAATTACTATGAACTATGTACTGTATAGATATGTTAGGCGTATGACACAGTTGTTTGGATGTGGCACCATCACAAGCCCACATATAAGTTGGTAGATCTGTATATATAATACATGACGTCAATTATCATTAACGTCAACCTAAACAACCTTGCAACATTTTATAGTATGTTGAGATTGTTTTATCATTTGAGCAACAATTGTACTGTGTATTGAAGGAAACCTTACTTATTATATGAAAGCCTTTAGTTTTTAAAATTTTGTATTTGGTTGAAAAAAAAAATCTATTTCAAGCTGTATACAATTAGGTATAGTAAATACAAATTACCTATATTATTTTATTCGTAAATATATGAATTGATGTTCAATGGATAGTTAGTTGGTTGATGTGATAGATGAAACCTATTTAAATATGTACAGAATAAGTATATTTCTTCGTAATAATGTAATCGTCATTTCTGTTGAGCGTTTTTGATTCCGCTGAGTGAATTCAATATTTTTATTTAAAAATATATTTAAGATTATGAAAACGAGGCAGATTTTATTTAATATTTGATGATTGAGCACGACAGGAGTCGCATTAACACCCAGATGGATCTCATCATGCAAGTTGATGGTCCGAACCGACGGGAGCTCACGTGGAAAAACCTATAGTTCTATTGTTGCAACACGTCGTGAGTTACATGAGACTCACTAGCCCACATGCTGCGGGTGTTCCAGGCAATGTATGTATAATGTAGAACATAGTCTGCGATAATGTAGTATCTATGGTAGGTCCTTATGCTTTGTACTTCATACCCGCTTAAACCGAAATTTTTGAGCTTTTGTAATTAGTAACCTCGATTTCAATTATTGTTTTCTTTTTGCCAATTTTTTCTTTTATCGGCTTGGAGCCCTATATGGCAACAGTGTTTAACTATTTGCCCTTTTCATGATTTGATTCATGAAATGTTTTAATGAAACAAAATATTATCTCTTCGCTGTATTAATTTTAAACTGGCTGTAAAAAAGTTATGCTTCTTAAAATTTCGTATGTAAAAAGTTATATTAGTAGGTCAAAATATAAGAATTGTAAGATCTTCCTTACAATTAATTTTACTGTTTACAAATTCGTGTAATTACTATAAAGACAAACTACGCATATTACAATATGACAAAAGAAATTACTTTCTCTTAATAAGATATGTTGTTTTCAGTAACTCCATTGTTAAATATACTGCCACTATCTTAAAATTTGAATCTAGTGGTCTGAATGATTATAGGAATATAATTAATTCCGGTGTTAACTTTTTAAATAAAAGAAAAACATGTTATGCCTTTATTTTTATTAAACGGAAGCTGGTCAACGTTGAACTAAACCTTCGCGAAGTAGAAAGGATTGGCCATTCGGCATGTCAATGGCTAGCGGTTTGCTAAACGCAGTACTGGACGCTGCGTTTTGCTAAGATTTGTTCTTGTAATGGTTAATAATATTTTAATCATCTCGACTCAACATAAGCTACAAAACAATTGCTCAACATAAGCCCTACACGATTGTGAGGATGCGCCCGGCCCTGAGACATGTATCCATCAATTTGCCACAAAATTGTATCGTAGGGGCATAGAGGCGTGTGTAAGTCAACGTCCAGCAGTTGGTACGCTTTTACACTCTTAGATGGCTATAAGGCAAAGCCATATATAAATATACATAATTGCTGTTATAGCAGTTTGGCTAAGAAATCAGCAACGATACTTTTTGTTTAAATCGACCCTTTAAGCTGGTGGAGATTCACATCAATAAACAATATATATACACGCCTGTCAAGTACGCAAGATCATCATTTTATGCAACGATGTCTTTGTTTTTCTGAAACATTATCATAGACCCAAAAAGATTGTAAAATCGAACCGGACAAAAGTATCGTTTGATAGCCAGCGCATTTTTGTGTAAAGCAGTAAGCGGTTTTTTTTTTATAGAAGAAGGGCAAACTAGCGTGCGGCTCACCTGATAGTAAGTGATAAAAACTTTCATTAATGGCAAACAATATGTTATATATTGATTCCGATTTTATTTATTGCTCTTTTTTTCTTTTTATTTTACTTCACTACTCTGATTTCTTGCAAACCAAATGATTGCGATGAAGTACTCAATGTACAGCGTGCAAGTCTGGAACTTTGAAGTACGCGATTAAACCTTTCTGACGTTTTATTATGGCCGGGGCGCCTTCCGTAGCAGTAGCAGCAGAATTTCTTCAATGTTTTCAGCCATCTCATCAATTCGTCTCTGCACAGAACTATAGCTCGAAGGAATTTTCGGATAATATCTGCCGCTGCTTAAATTGGATTAAATCTTCCCCAACAGTTAAGCAATTAAGAATGTGATTGATTAACAATTGTACGAAGCGCGAAGTTCGTGATTCTTCGAAGCTGCTGAAACAGATATATAGTACTACATACTTGTTTTCAAGTTTTTGAAAATACTTTTTATTTGAATGTTCTTGTTGACTAGAAGGCTTAATCTCTTCATTTGAAAATGTAGGGGTATTGGAGATGATGGAATATTTAACATATTCCGCACTATGTTCCATGCAGTCTTTTCTTTTTGCATTCGACATCGTTTAGATTTCACAGATACGTGAGTAAAAGATTACCGACATAACGGGACCATTGGGTAGCGTACCCATTCCGCGTGATACGTATGAAAAGTTTTTTTCTTTTACTTTTTTGCTGGGGAAAGGTGCCTACCAGTCATCGAAGGCGGCGAGTGGTTGTGCCGGGATCCACAAATAAGTTGTCGGACCGATTAAAACACTCACGGTAGATACACTGTTGGCCCGGTGGCCTAGACAGCTTCGGCGGAAGACTCCCGAGCACAAGGCCCGAAAGTTAGGTATGAAAATAAAATAAACTGTCATTCGCTTTATACGGCGCGGAAGTGACGTTACGAAATTAAATTAAACCTCATATTTTCTGGGTTATTTTTAAGCCTAACCCTAAATATCAATTATATGAGTACAGTAGTTAAGTCTTAAAGTTTTTTTTGTTTTAGTTATTTTGACTTTTTCTTTTGACCGCTGAGCAAGCGGCTAACCTGATGGTAAGTGATTACCGTCGCCCACGTACATCTAAAGCCAGAGGAGGTGTAGGTGTGTTGCCTTTAAGGATATTTGAGGAATAGGAAGAGTACTGGGCCTCCGGTTACCTCACTCACCAAACGAAATGCGGAAATATAAAATGTCGCTACTTCTCGCCGGTATTCTGTGAGGTCGTGGTATTAACTCTGTCGAGCCAGCCCATACGAGCAGCAGCCAAAGCCGCTTCGCTCTACCACGTTAGAGTGAATCATCCGCGCTCACTGTTCGCGTTTGAAGTCGCCAACGCGCCTTTAAAGAAATCTTATGCAGTAGACGCTTTTCCGAGGTTAATTTTAATCTAAATAATAATAATTTTTCGAGTTGGTTGTCCCGTCATCTTAGTCACCTCTTATGACACCCATGGGAAGAAAGGTGGGTTTAAAAAATTCTTACGCTGAGACCACACTGCTACTTCCCACTTTTTCATAATGTACAGTATCACAGGAAAAAGTCACCGTGGTTGAAGTCAGGTAGACGGACAGCATTAAAGTTATTACTAAGAGTGGAAACTACTAAAACTACAACTTTCATTAATGTAGCTCTTAGAAGCCAAATATTTCAGTCCTCAAAACTATTGAGCATAAAGAGTTTCCTGGGCGACCCGAAAAGTAACTGCCTTCTATAACGATGAATCTACGGATAGTCTCGATCTTTCATGTCGTCTACACCTAGGAAAGTAAGGTGGTATGAATGCTATTTAAAAAAAGACTGTATTTGTTCTTCAAAATTTATATTTCTGGTGGACAATTTACCAATAACTGTACTATGATGCCTACTTGAAATCATGGCGAAAGCAAAAGAACAATTCCTAAAGTGATTTAATTGACGAGTCGAGTAGAAGCTTGGAAACTCCGACGAGCGCAGACTTACTGACCGTCTGCAACAGCATCGTCTATACAGTTTAATTTTAGATATCAGTGACAAAATATTTCTCTCGTATATTAGCAAACATAATTTCGTATTAGAATTAGTTTTACGTGGCACGTGAAAAATTGAGCACTGGTTTTGCTGTTGAAGAATATAAAGTGTTTATGTAACTATGAAGACTAATATTCGAAAAAGCGCTAGTTTCCAATTACACCGCTCCCCCACTTCTAGTTGCAGTGAGGCATCTAATTTGTCTAGTTCTTCTGATAATTCAGACACGCCATTAAAAAGGTACGGAGTTTTAATAGTGCCTATACATAATAGTACATTGCCATAGTTCAATTTGTGAATATTTTAAACAATATATTTACGACATGGTACATACCTATATGTACTTTCTTTTACCGAATTCATTCAGATGGAAGTAGTTTACTATGGTTTTTCTATTTTAAATCTATAAAGTAAATAACGTTGTTTACACAGACTGCGATTACTGCTCACAGATTTGTTATTTTCTCAGTGAAAAGAAAATCTATTTACGTTATTGGACAACCGGATCTGTGTGTTATACAAGTGTCTTTAAAATGCAAAAACAAAATAGGTACATGCTAGTTTCAAGTAATTTAAAGTGTGATAATTTATGTAACTGACATAAATTATCACACTTTAAATTAAATATCAATGTGGTTCACCCATTGAGGAGATAAATACAAAACAGACAAAGCTCAGACTGATAGCGGAATATCCATCCGCTTATACCGAACCCAAATCTCACAGATTAGTGATAAGGAGCAGCATTTCTAGTGCGGGAGTACCGGCACTGCTCTCACCAACCCGCTTGCCCCAATCGGGACCACATTTAGTAACTTTGAGCAAATCTTCTATTTTTTGTTAGCACTTTCATAGAAAAGCTATAAAAATGTTCAGCAGTGGAACAGTAACAACAAGTCAAGCTCATAAGGAATTTAGTTCTAACCTCCTTGACCTCCTATCCCATAATACAAATACAACAAACTCTCTTAAATATGTATAAAATCATGTTTGATACACTGGATAATTCGTGCGTTGATTTATTATCAAAAATTTACTTACGCTCTTGTTTGTCAATTATTTGTATACATGAAAAATAAGAAAGATTTTGGCTAATACAAACACTACGTTGTAGGTCTTGCTTCTTAGAAAGTATTGGCTATGAATGAAGCTTGTTCATTAAAACACGCCTGTCCGCCCATAGACCCCTATGTCTACCCAGACAAATTAAGGATTTCCATTTGGCACGACTCAGCGTAGTAAAATGTACTTTTTGTCTTTTTGGCATGTGGTACGTGGCGGATGACGAGTATCGACGCCGGGTGTTCTCCCCTAGATGGCTGACATTTTCAAGTGGTTTACCTAAGTCACTTCTTACGACAACGAAAATAATATTACTATATAATATTTTGCACGTGTTTCGTCATGAATTTTGACAACATGGTTCACCGATTGCATCTTTACAAGGCGCAAGTTCCACCCTACATGGAATACTGTCGGGGCATTTTAGTGCCAACTCGACGACCAAGTTCTTTGTGATCGCCATGATTCACTGACCTTGCGAAGAAACGTTACATCACTATTGCTTTTTGTTCGAGCCACCATCAGAGTTGTTCGGAATAATTCTAGCCGCTAAGTTCCACCACGTACATCGCGACGGAATACCAAATTACACTCTTACGCAACTGCAACACCTCTGGTGTTGTTGATGTTCATGGGCGTCGGTAATCATAAGTCATGACATGACGATCGTTTGCCCCCTCTTCGTAAAAAAAAATATAACGAAAAATCACATGCCAGGGAATGAATTACAAAAATAATTTTTAGCTAAAACCAAATGTGTTTCATATTGATTTCTTGTATTTACGCGAACACCACACATTAGAAATTAAACTATTGTTTACGTGTTCCCCCCGTGAATACGGCTGCTGTAAAGTACTCGAAATGTCTGAAATATAAAACAAAAATTAAACGGGATAAAATCTGTAAATAATAGTTTCATTTCACACAAATCTTTTTACCAAGTTTTTGATATTTATTAATATTTGGCATCTAGTTTTGAGGTATTTAAATTTTTAACTCTCTAGCTAATCGGGAAGTTTAAAATACAGATAGACAGGCAAGAAAGCAACTTAATGAAAATGTGTTGTGTGTAATGTAATAACAATTAAACTATAGTTCAGCTGTTTATAGTTAAATCCTGAGTATGAGGTAGTCAATAGGTGGTAGTTGTATAATGCTCAATTTTCTGTTAAGTTGTAGAAAAAGTTGTCGGTCCGCTATAATATTTTAAGAAAATCATTAATAGCAACCAAAGAAAGCACACGATTAAATGGGAGATTTCGTTTATTTTATTAATTTTCAGTGATTTGTACACAGGCAAATTTTGCAATCATACTGCAGTCGCTAGGGAATGACCATATATTGCTTAACGTCGTTGCGGTATTTTGCCGCGCATATAAACTACATCCTTTCACAATACTTTCATAAGTAAAAAGAATTTCAGCAACGATCTGCCTTCACATGGATGAACTTTTGTATTGTATTGACATACTAGAGGTAATGTACCTAATAAGCTCACTGGCTGTTGATTCAGCCATTGGTTTATAGCCTACGTTAAACGTATTCCTTGATTTCCATGGCAAAGAAATCTTAATAATCTGCAAGAATGAAGATTGGCTTCATTTAGTCTTCTCCTAGGAAATGCAGCCGTTCAACTGTGCCATTTTATTATTGTGGAAACGACCTTTGAATCGTAACCTTATACTCGTACATAGGTACACAAATACTAGTCGGTTGGTAAGGAGATTACGATTTGTACACATGTACTATAGTACAAATAGCGTTAAATTTGTGTAACATATACGTTTTAAAAACGTTTCACCGTTCTGGTCAACGAATCAGGCGCTGGTGACATACTGATGGCGGTATAGGTCCGTGGCTCGTTCCGAACCCAAATCTCACAGACTAATGATGGGGAGAAGCATCTCTAGTGCGAAGGTAGGTAACCGCCACCTCGAGCCAGCCATCCCCGCAAAGACAGGCCGGCCATATAGGTTCCTCTTGGTTCACGGTGGGAGACCAAGCCCCGGTTACTAAGCTCCCCCGCCACAACAAAGCGGGAACTCATTCGGGGGAAGACCTAAGCGAACATTTCATGATCAAATCGGCGACGTGCTGGAAAAGTACTCTAAACCAACGAGCATGCATGCAAAGACTGATGAAAGTGGAAGAAGCGAAAGACGTATGTCAGGACCATAGCAAGTGGATGAAGATTGTCTCTGCGGGGTAGGTTAGGAACAAGGCGTGAATATAAAATAATAATAATAAAGGAGAAATAAGGCGTTTATATTTAGTAGTAATTCACTGTTTATAAAGCGATCCTTTAAATGAAGAGAAAATAAATTGTTTTGGTATTATCCGTGTGGTGGCGGCGTAGTGATATGTGCCTTCTTACGGCGGATGTCGAAAAAAGCGCTACATTGTGCTGATGAAAAATCACAAAATGTTTAATTACACAACAGATTTACAAGTATTTACCCTGCACGCACTGTTGCCACAAAAAGAAAATTGACAAATCGTTGTTGTGCGAGGAGGAATCTACACTTAAAATAATGATTAGGATTTTAATAAGGCGCCAAATTGGCGCTGGGAATTGTTAAGTAAAATAGGGCGCTAGGTGACCCAATAAAGCGTTAGATCTAGCTCCGAGAGCATTGAGGTGGTCTCGTACTTAAATCTACTCATTACACGTTCGTCGGTTATATCTTAATTTGGATCTTCTTTTGATTATTGCCAATCGGGCCAATCTCAAAAACGCTAGCCCGCCATTACTATTGACCTTAGACTTCAGCAGCATCTAAGGTTCGAAGCATCTGGTAATGCGATTGTTAAAACAAGCGTGGAAAATACTAAGTCTTTCTAACTCGGTAAAATAGTGTGACTGTCTGCTTAGGGACAGATAATACCTACTATTACTAAAGCAGTCTACTTTAAAGTACACCTGAACATAGGCTTCTCCAAGAAAGCGCCAGCAACTGCCGGTACATGTTTTTTTGGATGCTTTACTCCTGGTGAATACCACACTGGACAAGCGGGTTAGTAAGAGCTGTACTCTCCGATACTCTCGCACTAATGGTGCTGCTCCCCATTAGGCTGCAGGGTTTGGGTTCAGAGAATTCGGATACATATTCCATCCATCCTTCGGTTATCCGCCTTATTTGTTGGCTAACACAGTGCACCACGTGCAGATTAGGTTGGAATTTGATGAAAGAGATGGTATTTTACGCTTAAATAAATGTATGTTTATTGTATAGATTCAATCGCATACTCCGCACTTCAGTCGCGCGCCACTGGGCGTTCTTCAGAAAGAATAAATTAAGACTGGGTGTCCGCGGTCGGTCCGTGTCCGACACAGGGCTCTGCTCCATCCTCGAGCTCCAGCATGGTATTTATGTAACTTTTAAGTATGTTGATGTATGTGGCAATCGTAAAAGGGATCCCAAACACTAGCACAATATTCCAATTGTTAACTACAAACTAGGATTTTATGTAATTTAATTTTAGTGATAATTTTAATTTTAATTTTGTTTTATCAACATTAAGAGGCAATTCATTAATTTGCACTAATCACGCAGACGAGATAAGAGTTTTTCTGCATCCGATAGATTGTTGATAACGTTGATTGAAAAAAAAATCATATCATGCGTGGCGGGCCTTTCCCGGCTCCAAAATCCTCTCAGAATTTTAAGAAGGAGATCTTTGCCCAGTTGTGGGCACATACAAGCTGCTACTTTATTTGAAACTATTTTCAAAAATTTCAGATGCAAGTTACTTGGACATCACCAAGGAAGCCCATCGGTCTTTGCTGGTATTAAATGAAGACCGGCACTATACCGTCCCTGCATTGTTCGTGACGTGAGTGATGTTATATTTGTTTTTCGGTATTCGATTGTTTTTAAATAGACCAGCTATTCTATAATTATGTTACAAAATGATTTTGAAGTTAACTCAACCAAAAGTTTCCTACTGGGAAATTCTCTGTTACCAATATGACTTGATTGATTTTGTAATTTTTGCCTAATTTGCTTTATTTCGTCTATACCACTTTACTCACTAATTAACTCCTTAATGCAGCTCCACATAGTTCTCGTTCTGATTGATCTTATTTACAATTAAAATGTCAATAATTAAGAAGTATAAATATCTCACGATAAACACCTCTAACTTACCATTAAAACTATTAAAAAGGCTTTTATCTTGGAAAACGATTTGGGACATGGACTACATGATTTGCAATTTTTTTTTATTTTAGGTATTTGAAAAAGAATCCTTCTTTATCTGAAAATCGAATTCAAGTATTTTATTAAGTTTTAAGTTAATAATGACAGTAAGTAAAATTTTCTCTTAGAAATTTTCATCACCTACATCCATATAGGTTGGTTTTAAAAAAATGCTTATACAGGTATTTTTTGATAAAAAGTATAAAGAAAGAAAGAAACATACATATATATTATGCAATCACACAACAAAAATAATAAAAAGGATCTCGTCTCAGTGATAATCTGTGGGAGCGCTAGCACTGTTTTTCAGTCAGGACCTTCATTGACTTCACGAATAACTCGACAAGCAGCATACTGTACATAGTACAACGATATTATATAAAAACTCTGTATTAAATATAATTATACAAACTATTAAAATTTTGTGAAAAAATAAAACGAGAGGAAAAAGAAAATTAAAAAAAAAACTGAAATTAAAAATAAAACAGCAAAATATTAACCTTGGCATTGTCTAACTTGAAGTTACACAGGAATTTTCATATTGCTTTTCAACCTCCATTTCACTTCTATAGGGATCAAAATAAAAATCATTTCTTAGCCTACCTGTCAAGTTCAAGTTTGTAGGATTTATAGTTCCTGAGATTTCGTGTTTATTAAGTGGTATTTAGGTTTACATAACATAGAATTCGAGGACGAGCGGAACTTGCCCCAGACTTATTACCCTCCAACAATTAGACATGGGCGATGAACACCAAAGAACATGTTTTTATAGACTAACATTGTATTAGTTTTGATATACGAGTTCGTAAGTGCAAATTCTCAGTGTCAGTAATAGGCTGCTGCTCGTCTTCTGCGACTTATTTATTCCCTTTGTCACACAAAAGATTATTTTAATATTGTTTGTCTTGTAAGTATTCATTAATTAGCATAATATAGCTATCCCACTGTAATAATTATTGGAGTAGGGAATAAAATTGAATTGCCGCCACTTTTTCTATCGTACATATGATTCTAATCAATATCGTGCGCAGTGCACCACTACGCATGTTTCTCTTCGTTCAAAGAAGTGCATGCAAATTTAAATTTTAATATCTAAGCAATGAGGAACAAAATATATTTTATGGTGTTCTCGCCCAGATGACAACTCAAAAGTATGTTAGGGATGAAGACAGTGTGGATGTGAATCGTTTAGTGTTTGTGTAATATAAATGCGTTAAGTGTATAGTTAATAAGCAAAAGAAAATTGAATTGAATAACGCTTATTTTTAATGTATAACCAAGTTGTTACATTATAACATAATGACTGGGTTATCAACTTTACTTTTATGATGGAAGATGGAGCACTGTTAAGCCGTGCACGTGTGTAAATGTATTGTTAATTTAGTTATCTTATGTATTGTGATTACGTTTCCATTAGTTAAAGAAGTACGTAATAATGAACAGCTATTTACATTTACAGCTAACTATTCTGCAAATGCGATGCATTTTCGCGAGTCTTCATTGTGTTATGTCCTACAATGTAACTGAATATTATTAAAAATCACTTAACTTCACTTATTACTAGTAATAATTCTTTTGTAATGTTTAGTATAATTGAGTGGTTAAACATACTTCTATATAATATCTTTTATTCGATATTATATTTTTCTTAAGTATTGCAGAACTCGTTCACTTTGTACATGTTATTTTACAATGGATAGTTTAGATAAGACTCTATACTCTTAAAAACGTTCCTGATTGCAATATAAATCTTATGTTGGTAGATTTAATAATCAGACTGATGTAACATGTATTATATGTAAATAAGTAGTATGTATTTACATATAATACATGTTACATAGTGTATGTAGGTATTTAAAATAAATATAAAATTGTAACCGTTATCCAATAATCTAATAAACTTCTAGGTCATCGCAAACCCGTACTTAGCCGACTTCTATCACTTTTTTTCTTAACTGTACAAACGCATTTGAAGTAAGCGTTCGGGCTAACAGTATTATTTATTATTTAATAGATATTGCAAAAACGGAGTTTATTTTGGTAATAAGCTATTCTTCGGTGATCTACTGATATTGTGATTTTAAGATAAACATCGTGGTGTTAAAGTGTACATAAAATATCAAGTCATTAGTCGCTTCAAGAGAATTTTCCGGTAAGTGTTATATATAACATAAATAATATTTAGACCCGCAAACTTATATTGTTACTCTTGAACACTCTAATTTTACTATTACGTATGTCTTAATAGTGTGGTATTTATTTATAATTTTAAATATGTCAATCTGTAGTCTGTAACGAAATGAAATGGGAATAGAGTAATTCTTCTCCATGCCTCAATATAATACGGTGTACTTTGCTTCATCCAATTACCCTGAATTCAAATCCCAGACGCTAGTGACGAAGCAGTATCACTAGTGGGAGGGTACCGGCACTGCGCTCATCAACCCCCTGCATAGCAGTGGGTATGGGCAAATCTTCTATAGAAACCATTCCAGCTCTTGATGATCCTTTTTGGAAAGTTTTGTTTGCAGCAGTACCCACAGATAGCCTAATAAAAAAGTAACACCGAACATTAACTTTATTTCTGATATGCCGGTGAAAGCATACATTGCTAGGAATGTAGTAATTAACAGTTTTATAATAAAAGTAATAAACGAGCCTTGCTTATAGTATTGTAGCATTTCAATATTAAATTGTAGCGACATCTAACATCACAAAACAAAAAGTAACACCTCATAACACTAAAGGTGACCTTGCCTACATTTAAAACCAGCGAAATCTTCTGTCCTGCTGTAATCATTATCAATTCGTGTCCATACTTCGACAAGCTACTTCTACATGCGTCTATCTTAGTACAGAACTGAAAACTGAGAGGAGAGTTCTACAGCAAAAGTTGGCATATATTTTTTGGAAGGTTTGCCCATACTCACCACGCTGGGCAAGCGGGTTGGTGCCGGTACTTTCATTCTAGTAATGCTGCTCCCCATCACTAATATGAGGGATTGGGTGAAGGGAATGGTATGAAATTCGTAAGTATTTCCACCATCGTTCGGTCGCCAGAACCTCGTTTGTTGGCTAGCGAGGTGAATTTGTGTCCTTAATTTTGAGTATCAATATTATATTATATTAATATTATAGCACTAAAAACGATTTAGTATCATCATCATCTCATCATCGACATGATCATTACACCCCATCATGAGTCCACTGTTATATAGGCCTCCCTAAAGAGTACTACAAAGAACGGTATCGAGCCTCCTTCATCCATCAACTTCCCGCAACACTGTGCAGGTCGTAGCTCCATCTATAGAGGATCGTAAACAATGTCCGTCTGTACGAGGCTGACACTTGCGAACCTTTCTGCTCCAAATCAGGTTGCTGATCCTAAAGGTTAAGATAGTTTTACTAAGTATTTTATCTCATAGAGAAACAACGAGGAGCATGTTTTGTAAATAAATATAAATATCTTTATAATAACTTTATATAAAAGACATTCTGCTAGAATTAAAATTATTACGTATGACGGCTTCTGGTGCGTTTAAATAAAGTTGATCACACATAATGTTGAATAGAAGCCTTAAAACTTACTTTCTAGGTGAACGGCATGGCGTGTATCGACTACATTACGATAGATATCCAGAGTTAGTTCCTGCTTGCAGCTTTTTGAGACATTAAAATGCCAAGGTATTCAATTGCACAGCATTAATTTTATATTTGCCTTCATTGTATATTTTTGATGGCTTCTGTTTGTTATTATTGGCACAGTATACAAGCACGATTATATTATATTTTTGCATGCACAGCACTAGAAATAGTCACGTAAGATCTTTCTTTTTTTTGCAAATAACATACTCTATGTTCGTCATACATCTTTTATTGAAATACTTTTTAATAATCGACCAAACTTATAATCATTATTACATAGTCCAGGTTAGCAGTTGAAGGTATTCGAAAAATTTACAATTATCCTGACATCGGGGTTTTTATTATGAATTTTCTGTTTCTTCTCCGACAGAGAAACACCTTTAAGAAACGGTAGTAGATTGTAAAAAAAAATTGTATAATTATTAAAAATTATTAAATTTGACACTTGAGAAACGAAATTATTTATATACGTCAAACAAAAATAATTTTTTCACTAAGCATATTCCTGTAGATATCGTCTGGACTGGACTTCAGACAACCCTTTAATACTCCATTGTCTACCAGCTCCAGGATCTTCTTGTCGTCCCTCAAAGTGCGTGCGTTATATGTTGCTAGGTCCAATCGTTTGAGTTGGCAGTTAGATCCCAGTTGTTTTGTACCTCTCATCATGGAGGGGTTTTGCCATAATTGTCACGGGTGGGCAACCGCATCAAAAAGCCTAACCTCTGTACTTAATACCGTGTGGCTTTTTGTATTATAGTACAGGAGGATGCTAAAAAAATCTGCCATTTCCCCATACTGGCTCTATAAGAAAATCTGCCATTTCGCCTCGTCCCGTGGGTGTCGTAAAAGTCGACAGAAGGAAATATAAATTTTAGGAGATGGGCAGCAGCATCTTCCTGTAGTATACCACAAAATACTACACGGTATGAAGTACAGAGGTTAAACTTTTTGATCAGTTTAATCAGTTAGTCGCCGACACACATGGTCAGATGGGGTGCCCTAATTATTAGGCACCACATTAATAAGTTATTGTTACAAAATAGCTATGTTGTAACAATAACTTATCAATTAAAATAAAACTCAATTTCCTAATTTTAATAACATAGATACGAGTATTAAGTCACTAAATATTAATTATAATGGACAAACTCTTTGTAGTGCCAGTAATATGACATTTCTAGGTATTTAAGCATTGATAGAGAATTAAAATGGAAATGGTATATGACGTCCAGTCTTAAACATTATCATAAATCTACACTAATATTTCGCAATTGCCGATGTGGTTAAGGGTATCTGTTTTCGAATCATGAGAACCGAGTTCGATCCCCTACGTAGAGGTTAGCCCTTTTTCAAAACTTATGTACTATTTATATCCTTGAGCTGAGCACCAAGATGGCACGTTGTTCTATAAATAAGCTCTATTGAAAAGTCGGCTGAAAGGACTAAAAATGTCTAAACCTCGGACCACCCCAGTATTACTGCAGTGGTATGCGGTTTTGAAAGCAATTTTTTTATGTTAGTACTATTTACGTGTATAGAAACATCGGACATTGTACATGTTATGACTAACGTTGATCTATGGCTTCCTGTTAAACATATTTTTTATATCTATTATTTCTACCGTAGTAAAGTAATGTTACATACATTGCATAATCGCGGAAGGTAAGGTTATGGTTATATCCTCGAAATATTTCACTGCTGCGTAAGAAAATTTTCATAAACTACTGGACTTATAAGCATATCACGCTTATAAGTCTAGTAGTTTTCTCTTTAGATGAATAAGATCAAGACTTCACGAACTTCTAATCTTACTTGTACTTCTTATACTTGTACTTGTTGTTTTTGAGAACGTCACTATGCACTGTCAATGAATACGTACTTACCTTAATAGCCTGTTAATAGTCCTCTGCCTTAAGGAGAATTTGCCATAATCGCCACGGTCGCATCGCAGTACCAGACACCTGGCACCTCAGAGGCTGCTGCCCGTCATCGGTCTGCTTAATTTTTGTCTAATATTTTTCAAGGTGGTTATGCTGCCATTTGTCGGTAGCCATTGCGATTTTCAAGGTTTTTACCTTAGTCGCCTCGTACGACAACCACGGGAAGGTAATTCGGGTAATAACTGGCAAATCTTATTAACCTATTCCTACTGGTCGTTGTTGAGAAATATGCTTTGTCGATGAATGCATATACTTACCGATAACATATTAACCGTTAGAAATAAAATGTAGAAGTTGCATCCAGTGAGAGTCAACCTACACTGTGCTTGCTTATTGTCTATACGATTTTAACCTTTATTTCTAAATGGTTATGGATTCTACGAGCTTGGCCGGCAAATTGCCCCTTCAACTTACGTAGTAACTGTATTTGATCAGTGCTTCAGCTTACTAATTCCAAAGGCATTGTTGATTGTCTTAGTTTTACTTCGATAATCCTTGCGGTGAATATAAGAACAGCACTACTCCATAGCTTGTTAAGGGACTTTTTTCATTCGGTGTGCAGGTAAACTGTAAATCATTGATTTTTGAGGTATTTTGCACGAGAAGTTGTGACGTTAACGTAGTTCCCAGAACAGTTTTCTGTTATCGCCTTGGTCGTAATTTACCAATGTTCTTCTTCACCATGAACATTACATTACTTCTAAAAGATTTGGTGGGGGCTAAAAAGGATGATACTTTAGTGTGCTGCGGATAGCGGATACTGTGGGGTTCGCTGTCCACGTGGGACTTAATGCAAAGTAAGAGCCGATACGCGGTGACGGTGGAACACCTTGGGAGTTTAGTCGCTGCAAACCTGGTGTAATCTGTCCTTACCCGTTCTGGGGCGGGTATGGGGGTACTGGGTCAGGTATTTCCTCATAGTATAAAAAAGGTACTATAAATTCCCAATTAAATATGTTGCGCACTATTAGTGCTATGGAGTTAGATTAGATGGGGGAATAATTATCATCAATAATGAGTTATCTGAGGATCGAAAATCTAAAATAAATTGACCCTGGTGGCCAGTAGTAAGCAGGTTTGAAAAATTTGGTATTTGCTATTTTCTTTGGTCTCTATTGCACACTTAAATACATCACATTTTTGATTTATTTTACATGCACGGCTCTGATCTGTTAAAGTTTCATTAAGTGTATAGACAAAATGGACCTAATTTTAGTGTTTAATTTAAGTGTGTTGCTCAATCAAGCTCAATTCTTTACCAAATGGCTGCATTGTAACTTTATTATTCCTAGTCATATATATACATATAAATAAATATCTGTGTGTTGTCAAATCACTGTTTAAGAATAGCGATTCATCCGACATTGAACTTTAAAATTTTATTAAAAATATATGAAAAGACGTAGAAATAACCAAATTTAATAACAGCTCAAGAAAAAGTTTTAAGTCATCATTAAAATAGAATGGTGGTCAAATGGTATTCCTTAGGGAAGCGTACTTGGACCCTTATTTTTTATTCTGGGTGTGGATCATTTATATAAGTGTAAACCATTGATTAAAAAACTAAAAATCTTTTCCACTGACTTATTTATTTATATATATAAATATATATGTAAAAAAAAATTTTCATATTTAAAAAACTTAAACAATACTAGAAAAGTCTATAGCTGAGACTCAAACAATCAGCTTATATAGATTACGTTTTTTCAACAACTATGTCTATTGGATTTCAATTAAAATGTTTAATAAACTACCAGAATTAAAGACAATAACATTTCGCCATAAACTGTTTTAGTGTGGTTGAACAAGTGGTTTAACTCAATAACGGAGTTCTTTGACATATAAGTTGTTGACTAAAATAGTAATATAATAATATAACTTTGTTACATGCGTACAATGTTAAAAGATAATGCGTAGATTAGTTATTATTATATTTGGGTTTTAACATAATAGATTGAAAGAGAAGTTTCTTTATAATAATAATTAGTATTGACATTTTAACAATGAATTATGAGGTTATTTTATTTCCTCCTATCTAGATTCCTCATATCCTATCCTACTGAACACTTGACTTTAATCTTCAGTAACATAGGAACTTAAGGCATTTACGATAAAATTAGGTTTTCACCATAATTTCAGCCTAATTTGAATAGATTTTGATCAAAAAGGGACGAAGTACGGGGTTAATGAAAACGTGCAGGGTGCCAATAGATATAAATAGGAGCTTACTAAAAACGATGTTTTAGAGTTAACGCTTTTATTTTTATAATTTTTTATGGGTCTTACATAAACATGGCACCAAAACGAAAAAGTCATTGATGACAAACTGCGCAGGTCTCAGCTCCCTCCCAGTTTTATTTAGATTCGTACCATATCATACAAATTAGCTACCTATTTAAAAATTAAACATGTTGATAATCTTATTTTGTTCCCTTCATCCCGTACGCCGTATCCATTACCTCCGTTTTCCGGGTAAAAAGAAATCGTGCAGTTTTCATCATAAAAGAAAATAGAAATTTGACATTGTAGCAATTACAAGGTTGTAAGACGAAATAAACATAAGAATTCTATTATAAAAATAGGTTGGAAAGTCGAAATTGTTTCTATTCATACTCGTATTTATTGTATCAGAATTGCCCATGGCGGGGGTGCTACTGCCCGGTCATTTCGCCATTTTTATGTGGCCATAAGAATTTTCAGCCATTTCGCTTAACCCATTACGTGCCATAACTTTGTAACAATTGAAATTCGATTGTTATGAGTCATATTAGGACTGGTGACACGATAATCGACTGTTACGAAACCAGCGGGATAAGATGGGCTGTAAGAATTTATAACGCCGCTGCAATATGACAATTTTCTTTGTTATAAATGATATTATTATTATTGTAATAACCTGTCCAATGTAAATAATGCACTGATAAATATAATGTAAATATTTACAAGTTGTCCTCGAGCGTGAACATTTTGTCGTTCATCATTTAGTTTATCTGAGCATTGCATGAGCGTGCTGCAGATATAATTAGGCTGTGTTTCGGTTGCGGCAGGTCGGCGGGCGGGTCGGCGAGCGCGCTCGGGCTCGAGGAGGCGAGCGACAGCGACGCAGAGCGCCCGCGCAGGCAGCACTTGCGCGTACCCTCGGCTCACTACTTAGGACAGTGAGTGATCTGCATTCTTGCCACGGTTTTACTGTATAGATTTATTTCAGACACCAATAACTCTACACTAGAATGAATAATCTATATTTGTGTAATGCACAAATACCACTCACTTATCACTCTACCTTAAAAACAAAAGGGCTTGAAAAGTTTCCTTGTGACCTAGAAGTGCAATGAGATAGGATCTTTAAAACACAGCTTGACTAACCTTGGCCATAAACAATGTAGAATTCCGCAGCGGAGCACGAGTGCAGTAGGTATGTACATCTGCTAGTAGTAATATAGGTCACAAACATGTAGACAAGGTAGGAGTAATTTCTACATTTTAGTTATTTTTGTAAATAACGAAACACTGTTCTGACGAGAACTTGGCCTATTTTTAACATGTTTTTATTAGTTTAGTCGTGCAGGTATTAGTTTCACGTGTAGTGTGAAGGAATCTTGTAAGTTTTCACCCACTTTTAACTGTCGCAGTCGTATCGATTTAAAACCTTTCAAATGTCAGTGCAGTATTATACAATAATGGTATAGTACCAACGAGTCTTGTGATGGAGCTTGACTTATTTTGATAAGATCTATCCAAAAGCTATTGCGATGATTGCTTTTTTTCAAAAAATAATTGTTGATTGTTTGTGTGTATTTTGGTGATGTTTGATATTTTTTAATAACAACATATACACATAAAATCAAATCATATTTAGCTACAGCATTTCACAAGATTGGCATCTTCCCTATTGGAGACTGTCTACAAAGTGAAACTATCCTCAGTTTTGTGACAGTTATAAATTTCGTATATATAAGTCAACTAAGTTATAAATTTAAATTTATGACATAAAATCCATCAAAATTGGGTAAGTTAATTCCTATAGACTAGTAATGAATATCAACATCACTAGTGTGTAGCTACCGGCACTTATGCTTCATCATAGAAAATCTAAGTTAGGGATACGAAAAAAACAAGCACCGAATTGAGGTACGATTATCATGTAGTTGTGTGCACCAAATAGTCTTAATTTTTCAGTAAAAATTATATTCATATAATCTCTGAAATTAATTAAATTTTCATCGCTATAAACATTGTTTACGCGATGTTTGTTTGTTTGAAAGAAGAAGAAAGAGACACTATTTATTCGATGCTAAAACACAACAAAGATATAACAGATATTATAGCAACGAAAAGGCATTCGATTCAGCATTATGCTGCAGCAGTGTAGCTACATTGCTGATATTCTGCTGCTGCCCTTATTGAATGTTAAATCTCGGGAACAGTTAAACAGACACAAACAGTTAAACAGACCACGTAAAACAAAAAGAAAGAAAATAACAAACATAACTAAAAAAAGATAAATAAAATATTGATGTTAAGGAAGTACAATTTAAAATTAATGACATTACCTAATAATTTTGAAAAACAATTATCTGCTAAATATACACCACAGAATAACACCTTAGAATAACTTATGTAAAAACGAAACTCGAAAGTTAATTTAAATAATTAATAAAATTGGGTTTAAATCTTATCACACAAACACTATTTGTATATTTCCCGTATCTTATACAGTAAATATAAAACTGACTTATGATAAGATTGGTAGGATGTTGTTAGTTTCGCATTCGTATTAATTTTATCGGTTTTATCTTCATTTAAGATGTAGTGTTCAGGTAATTTTCAGTAGACAAAAAGTTTTTTTTTCGTTTATAAATTATAAATGATGTGCAATGGATGGAAAAAACGTTGTGATAGGAAGTGCAAGGGTTCGCTGGTCACTTAGACGTGACAGCCTTCCTGTAACGAGCATCCGACGAGCCTGGCTTAAGGGCAGGCGTAGCATTTCGAATGAGAGATTTCGATGGCGACGCCGGTAAGACTAGTTGTTATAAATAACAGGTTAATAAATTTCGAAAGCGAGAGTTCAACGACAGATTAACCGTGGTTAATATTAAAACAATCGTTTAATGCTTGTTTTTATTATTTCCTATTTAAACGAATGTTTATTAATAATTTAAAAACTTTTTGGTAATAGCTAATATTGCGTTTACGTATCAAATACGTTTTGCGTGCTTTTTCTTCAATAGAAATACTTCTAATTCAAACATGTCTAAGAAAACATTTCTTGTTAGTGATTAACTGGTATCTGGTACTTGGGTAATACCACAGCTTCGCAGAAAACTGGCGTGAAGTAGAGGCATATTGTGCATCTGCGTTTCGTTCGGTAAGTGGGGTAACCGGAGGCCCACTAATGATGTTATGTAATTCGTCGACAGTTTGGACAAAATTTCACTATGTATGTATACAATTATTTCTTGGCCTCTCTGTGATCACTCACGTACTCATAGCCTGGCGTAAGATAAGAAGTGATAGATAAAAAGAAGAATCGAAGAAAATCAGTAATTTTTTGTGACTAGGTTTTTTTGTAGGAGCGCGGAGTTCTGTCTAAAAAAAGTTCTTAATACATAAAGCATAAAGTTACAAGTACTTATAAATAATCTAAGACACCTCTGCTTATATTTACTACTCACCTGTAACAATTATACTTTTTCTTATCTTGTAAGATAATTTAAATTGAAATTATCTACAAGTTTTTTTATATAAATTATTTAATTATTATCTAATTTTTGAAATGAAACTATTATTTACGGATTTTATCGCGTTTAATTTTGTTTTTATATTCCTGACGTTTCGATTGCTTTACAACAGCCGTGGTCACGGGGGGACTGAGGTGTTAGTCGTCCAGATGTCATAGTTAACTCGGACTACCTTCAGCTTTTATTTATTAATTTTTGGTCCGATCTACGCAGAATGTGTTTTCAGAAACAAATTGTTCGCTGCAAATAATTTGGCAACAATAATCCAATATATTTTGGTTAGGCCGTTCCAGAGTACAATCGTTTCTTTTAACTTTAAATAACAATGAGATATCATCGGCAAATAAAACTATCTCTGAATGTTTTTGTACCACATATGGATTCATTTATGTAAACTAAGAGCAAAAACGAAAAGAAGCCCTCGGCAGGGGAGACCAGACGGCCGAGGGTTACGGGGAAAGGGAAAAAAAACGGCGGACGAGGCGAGCGGTATCAAGAAGCACCGCCTACTGCATTTGAGCTCGGAGCGGTCCGAAAAGGAGTCCCAGTCGCCTCAGTTGTTATTATTATTAAAGTGAACAAGCATTTGTTTTAAAATTGTCTTTTAAATATTTTACACGTGGTAGAGCCAAGCGACGGGTTTTGCTGCTGCTCGAATGACCCGGCTCGTCCGGGTTGGTACCACGGTCTCGCAGAATACCGGCGTGAAGTAGAGGCATCTTGTGCTTCTGCGTTTCGTTCGTGTGAGTGAGGTAACCGGAGGTCCATTCCCCTCACTCTTCTCATTCTCCCTCCCATCTCCCAAATACCCTTAAAGGCCGGCAACGCACCTGCAGCACCTCTGGTGTTGCAGATTTACGTGGGCGACGGTAATCACCATCAGGTGAACCGCTTGGCGCCATTCCCATAAAAAAAAACTTAATGTTGGCAACATAGTAATGTAACGGTAATTTGAAGGAATTAAAACGGTTTGTTACTAGAAGTGCAAGCTAGGTTTTGTCTTAGTATAGCCAATGTGAAAGTTTATATGTTTTCCGTCCTATCAAGCTTAAAGTACTGAACGGATAGTAACAAAAGGATGGTAAAGATGTAAATTAAGACAATATTATATGATATTGTTCTTAATAAAGAGTTCTCTTGGGACAAAGCAAATTTATTAGCAGGGCCGTAATTATTAAAAGGCCTATAATGTGAGTTTTGTGCACGGAACACACATATAACAGTTTTTCTTAAATATTGTAACAGTAAATAATTTGAAATACTTCCATGTTTCCGGTAACCGACTTTATGTCATACTTTTATACATTTACATTTTATTTTGATTATTTATGTGTTTGTCCATATACTCGTACTCTTCCGATATAGTCATGGTCACAAAAGTTTTAAACATTGTGAAACCTAATAGGCATAAGACTTTATGCACATATTAAAAAAATACATAAGAATATCAGAACGCGTAGAAGAATATTAGAACTTGGTAGCCCGAGTTTACTATGACAACTGGACGTCTAACACCTCAGTCCCCCCAGTGACCCGTAAATAATAGTTTAATTTCAAATTATATTATCTTCTTCACAGCTGGACATATCCTCCTCCCAATACCGCGGCGTTCGCGGCCTCAGAAGCCTTAATAGCTTAGACACTGCTATTTATCATCGGTCTGTGTTCATACTGGCATGTTTGAGATGGTTCAGTCGGATTTTCAAAAGCGTTCCCTTAATCGAATCCTACAACATCCACGGGATATAAGGGTGGATATTCTTACACTGCACCACATTGCAATTATTATATACGTTAGTAGTACTTCCTTGTTAGCGTGTATATTCCACCGTTAAATATAGACCTCTCCGGAGGATTTGCCATAATCGTCACACGGGGCATGCGGGCGCATCCTAGATGCTGCTGCCCGTCACCGGTCTTGATGATTTAGATCTGGCATATTATTTGAGATAGTTATTCCACCGTTAGATATAATATCAAGCATATTTATTTATCGACCTTAACCATCACCATCGATTACTGAATATTTTCTTGAGTGTACACTGGAAATGTCGTTTAAAAATAGATTTCGCTTTAACAATTCTGACGTAGGTACTTCTTGGAAGGAAATACAGCATAACGTGGATTTGTTTACATTATTGTAATTAGTTGATAAATCATAATATCAGGTCTAAATCTTCTTTAGCATGTTTTATCTGGCTTTTGCTGGTACTTTCTTGGAGAAAGAAGTACACTGCTGTCCATTATTTTTAAATTCGACATATTGTGCGCGTTACCGCTCTTATAGCATTTAAGTGCGCTGTGTAGACTAAGAAATTAAGATCGAAAATTATAATTTTCTTTATCTCCATCATCTTCATTATTAGACTATTAGACATACTATAATGAGAGAAATATCTTAAGAGCATTAAAACATTATTATCAATATATAATTATTTAAATATTTTTATTATTTTCTTAAAAATTTGAAAATGATCAATGACAAATAAAAATATTATTTACACTGGCAACTGAAATTATTATTAATTTTCCATGAGCGTTACATGAACTTTATTACAAATTTAAATATCGTCGATTGATGAACCATTCGCGATTTGATCTAGATATGCTCTAATGATGTCTATGTAATTTCTTTCAACAATTTCATTTTCAATTTCATCGATAATTTCAAGGCTATATCTTAAACTCAATAAATTCACGCAAAATTGCACTACTTATTCCTATCGTTCACTATTATAGATTAGGTAATAGTTACTACGTAATACTACGACTACTACTGTTACAAAGATATCCTGGGCGACCTTCGGCTTTAGCGAGGTCAGAATGGCCATCGATTGTTTAAAAAAAAACAAATCGCTGTTTTTAGACGGTAAATATCGCAAATGGAATTGACTTCGAATGGAAAAGTGAAACGTGTCCTCCAAAAACTGTCACTAATGATAGTGCTCCAAGATGTGTATAAGCGTCCTGAAAATTCATAACGTCCTATTGATAGATAGCCCATATTTTGTACGTGGTAGAGCCAAGCGACGGGTTTTGCTGCTCGAATGAGCCGACTCGAACGGGGTATAACCATAGCTTCGCTGAATATCCACGTAAAGTAGCAACTCTTCACGTCCTTTCTACGTTTCGTTCGGTGAGTGCGGTAACCGGACCCCTCCCCCCACTTCTTTTTCTCTCTCCTCCCTGGAGGACATTAATACCACCACACCAACCAGACCAATTTCTCTTCTTCATTTTCAGCCTCGACCGCTAAAATCAAATTTTCGAAAAATCTTCTACCATCCGATGATAAACAAAAGACCGAAGAAAACATTTGCCGCTATCAATGTCGTATGAAGCTCTAAGTAGCAAAGGTTTTCTTCTCAAATATCTGAGAGGGTTTTGTTGCCGGGAAGGGTCCATCACGCTTCTCCAGTGCGGGTTGGCGGATTTCACATGACTTTCTTCGAAATTATATTTTTTATTCTTTCGTAGACATGCAGGTTTTCCCACGAAGTTTCCTTCACCGCCGCGCACGTGGTAAATTCATCACTTAAAATTCCTATTAACAGTTTTATTGGTTACAGGCACCGGGTAACGAACCCAGATCACTCGCTCTCTATGATACTAAAGGAAGCGCTCTGACCGCCAGCCATACCAGCATACCACGGCTCTTCCAAATATATCTTAACTGTTTTAAAAGGGTAAAAGCCTTTAACGAGTGCGTGATCCTCCTAGTAATGATATGGAACCAAGACGTGATCCTCATTAAAGTCTGATATGGAAACTGAAAGTTTCTCAGCGAGCTAAGGTTAGGTCTTCTGACAGCTGAAGCTGCATTGCACATAATATTCGCTGAAAATCTGGATAACTTGGATAACTTGATGAGAAACCTAAAGTATGTAGTGTATTAGTGGTGTTGGTGAAGTAGGTCAGCCATATTGCTCGTAGAACTGACCACGGTTGGACGGAAAGGTTCTCGAATACTAAGCCATTTCCGGCAATTACAGTGTAAAACAGCCCCTTTAACATAAAGCGACGAGCTGTCCAATTCGATGGTTGCTCATTGCTCATGACAGGACCGTGTTTGTTGGTAAAAGTGTATATATAGGTTCAGTGGTGGGCTACAATGATGATGATAATCTATCTTAACTGTAATAAAACGAAAGACAATAAAATCAATACATTGAATATATTTACTAATTTTACGGATACTAAGATTACTATAGATACTTTTAGACTGCAGGCAGGTAGACTAAACTTTTGAATCCGGGTTAATAACTACTTTCTGCTATTAAATAATTTCTTAGGAAACTGATTCACGCAGATAAAGCCTCGTTGCATATAAATTATCTATGCATCATTGCGTATATCATTATATATGATGATGAAGATATTAGAATAGGATAAATATAAAATACATATTAAACATTATTTTTGTTTTTGTTACCAAACTATATGTATTAATATTGATTATTTTGGTGACTAACGGCAACCTTGTTTGGCTCCTAGTAACCCAGGTGATCCTGCAATTTTCCCTGATTGTATCGATTAACAGGAAACATGGAATAAAACAGTGCATTGAACTTGCTCACCTTGGTACCTATATTTCCAGTTATATACTAATATGTTAAAAATATTACTTGGTACTACATATTGTATTTCATCTGTAAATTTTATATTACGGATTTGTACTAACAATATAGTTGTTGAAATATAAATAAAAGTACTAAAAGATATGAGATTATCATTAATAGTATACAAGAGAAAACATATTCAGTCGCCTATTGCGCGCTTTTCTTTTCACTACATAAATACAGTACACCTAGTATAACAGAGTGGTTATGAACTTACGGTACGAACTTGGAAAAAAGGTGAAGTAAAACCATAGATTGTAAAAACGGACAATCTGAGTCTGTATGACATACCTTACCGCGTAGACCAGCAGACAGACAGAACGCAGATCGCACTCGCTCGTTGCAGTTCTAAAACAGCTGTTGTAAGTTGTAGAAGTGTTTTTGAACGTTATCAGTATTCGTCGGATCTGATTGTCGATTACTAAACGAATATAGAAATGTCACTTTTTGTACACTATGTAAATTTTAAAGTCGCCTCGAATAATGCCTCGAAACGAAACTAAATAAAAGTAAATTATCCAGTTATTTGTTTTGTGTTGAATTAAGTTAGTTATTTTTACCCGTTTAATACAAATAACGTCTTACTGGGTTAAAGTAAAATTATAATTTGTTCTGATAATTGGTGAAACGGAGAAATTTTTTAGAAATGATAAATCACATTTCTATGTTTTCTTTACCTTAAATGATTATGTGAACCTACAAACTAAACAATAGTGAGTGATTCAAGTTTCAACAAGATACGCTGTGGCGCGTGGCTATATCGTATGAGTTGTCGAAAAGCGGGCATGACCTTATAAATGAAGCAGTCATATCCAGAAGACATTATGCTATGTTTCGTAGAAGGTTTTGGTAATAGTGTCGAACGCGGATATAATAAGAGCCGTGAGTTAAGTGAAAGTGATGTATACGAAGCCAATTTAACATTAGGATCTTCAAAGAATTGTAAGCCAGTGTCAATTCATTCAGGAAATAGTGCGGAAAGCCAAAGTGAAGAAATAGAGATAAGGAAAACAGGAGGCAAATCGTTAAGATTGTCATCTCGAGATAAATTAAAAAAAGTGTCAGAATTGAAAAGAAGTTTCAGCGATCGTTTCTCTATATTAAATGACACAGGGAAAAAGAAAGCATCCAAAGGGATCCTGACCATTAAAAAAACTTGGTAATATTATTTTTTTTTATTTTTATTAGGTATAAGTTATTAAGTTAATTATTTTTTGGTAGTTAATAGTATTATTTTATTATTGTTTTGCTTAGATTTGTAGGTTAAGAAACTACCTATAGATAATTTGTAAAATCTTTTCCTTAAACAGATTTGAAAAACTTCATAATTTGAGTTTGATTTAAAGCGTACATCTTGATATGTATTACTAGGAATCAAAGTAGGTTTGCTTTTTGCAAGCAAACCTACTTTGATTCCTGATACAGGTAGTACTTACATGCTTAGTAGTACAGAGGTTATCTGTTATTTCTTGCCATAGAAATTCTGTTGTTATGTGAATGGTTGCAATTCATTGTGCAGAAGTATTATTTACTTAGTAGTAAAAAAAATGTAATAGAGAAAATAAACATTGCCTTTATCCTTGCAAAGATGCGATGAGACATGTTAGAGTGTAAGTGTATTCATTTATTGTTTGTTATATCAAAATTAAATCTGACAGTTATAATCAATGTCTTTTTATAAATATAAGGAAAGAAACAAGCACATAATTCAACTGATGGTATGTGATTGCTTGGGTCTGTAGACACCAACATCTGTTGTTCCTTATCATTCTCCCTCCCATGGCCCTTAAATGCACCTGCAGCTCCTCAGATGTTGCAGATGTTCATGGACGACGGTAATCACTTACCAGCAGGTGAGACTGTGGTTTACCACCTATCCCAAAAAAAAAAAAAACTATGTAACAGGGTCCTTTTCTGCATAGGAGTTGTCTGGGCAGTTACCACCCTCCTATCTATTACTGTTGCTAATCAGCAGTGCCACCACTTTTGGATTGCTGTTTGTAATGTATACTGTGCCAGCCGGTTGCGGTTGAGGCAGTAGAATGGCTACAAAAGTGACAAAATATCTGTAACTTCCTTTGATTGAAGTTGAATGCAGGTGGCCATGAACTTCAGCCTTAGCTTGTTTATCACCCCATTTCAATTAAAAACAATTTACATTGTTCTTGCATTTAGATACATTAGCAATACTTAATTTAGACTGTATAACATTACTAGATAGAAGATAAAAGTTTTAAAAAATCTTAACACATAATATGACATCCGAATAAACTGACTGAAATGTATATTGATAAGATAAAAACTATCTTCAGATTTCAAAAATGTATATTTATGATATTAATTTAAATCTATTTTTATTGCTTTTGATAGATTTAAGGGCAAATGTATGGTACATGCCCTTTCTTCAAATGTCAACTTCACCTGCACTTGATGCACCCTACTAGCCAACAAACAAGGCTTTGGCAACAGAATGATGGTGGATTATCCATTTGAATTTGCCAAACCCTCAGAATAGTGACAGGGAGCAGCATATCTAGTGTAAGCTTATCTGCATTATGTTAATGAACCCATCTGGCGAACATGGTTAGAAGGGAAAAATTTTCCATGCAATCATTTATTGGTACTTTCATGGAAAGGACTAGGACAAGCAGTAGACCTAGTGAACTTTTGAAAGCTGATTGTGAAATGCTTTATTGTTGACTTTATTGTTACAATAGGCGGACTTAATACCAAGTGGCATAAATTAAATTTTTTATTAAATGTTTAATTTATTTTTTAAATATATACAGCATACATATTTTTTATAATACAATTTGAGTTTTATAATATATAATACTTAAATAGGTACACAAATACACAAACAAAAGATTATCTGAATATTGTCAATAATTCTTTAGGCAATATTCACTAACTAATCTTTTTAATGTATTCTGAGCTATTTTGATCTTATCCGCTAGGGATTTCCAGAAGTGCATAGTTTGAACAGTAAACAAAGAGTGATAGTATCCTGTATTATGTTGTGGTAATCTTGAATTCCGTGTGGCTGTCGGAAGTAAAGAATAGCGCCAACCCTGTCTAACCATGGGTGTCGTAAAAGGCGACTAATGGTAAAAATTATATTAGGAGATGGGCAGCAGCATCTTCCTGCACTAGAACAAAAAAAAAACTGCGGTTGCCAACCCGCACGCCAGGCGTGGCAACTCAGGCAAACCCCCCCATGATGAGAGGTAAAAGAAAGCAATGGCCCCCAGTCCCCGGCGGCCTCGCTAGTCCTGGCTATGGTGGCAGCCATGGTAACGGCGAGGCAGGGGGTGCGAAGAATCACCGGCTGATTTCTAGCTGCCAACCCAAACGACTGGACCTGGCAACATATAACGCGCGCACATTGAGGACCGACGAGAAGATACTAGAACTGGAAGAAGAAGTAAGCAAGTTACACTGGAGTATTATAGGGTTGTCTGAAGTCCGAAGACAGGGAGAGGACTCTATAATCCTAAAATCCGGTAACTTGTTCTACTACCGCCACCTCCTTGGGACAGATGGTCGGGTTTATCGTCCACAGGTCTCTCATCAACAACGTGATCGAGATCGGAAGTGTATCGAGTAGGGTCGCGTACCTTATACTCAGAATAACCAAAAGGTATTCGCTGAAGGTCATACAGGTATACGCACCAACCTCGACACACCCTGATGATGAAGTGGAGGCAATGTATGAGGATATTTCAAGAGTCATGCATTGCTCTAAGACTCACTACACGGTGTTGATGGGAGACTTTAACGCAAAACTAGGTACAAAAAAAGGCGATGAGCTGATAGTGGGGAACTTTGGAGTAGGGCAACGGAACCCAAGAGGGCAACAGCTGGCTGACTTCATGGCAAAGGAGGGATTCTTTATGATGAACTCCTATTTCCAGAAGCGGCCCTACAGGAAGTGGACATGGATGAGCCCGGACGGTACCACAAAAATGAGATCGACTTCATCATGACGACCAAGCGTCAGCTGTTCAGTGATGTCTCTGTGATCACTAGGGTAAAACCGGCAGTGATCACCGAATGGTAAGAGGCCTTAACATTAGGCTCGAGCGGTCTCGTCTGGTGAAGTCTACGCTCCGCCCACCACGTGCCCTTATCCAGAACCCCGAGAGCTTTCAGCTCGAATTGCATAATCGCTTTCAGTGCCTAGACGATTGCGTTACAGTGGACGATACGAATAGCAGGCTAGTGGAAACTGTCCATGCGGTAGGAGCTAAGTTTTGCAGGACCCGCCGCACGAACAAGCCCCAAAAGCTCTCCGATCACACTCTTAAACTCATGAAAGCCAGGCGTGAGATAAAGCTGGAGTCTACAACGGATGCGTCAGCGTAACGGCTACTGAATAGACATCTCCAAATGTATGAGGCAAGACTTACGCAAATTCAATACAGCCTGTATTGAAAAAGCGATAGAGCGGAACCAAGGCTCCAAAGTCTTCGCCAGAGATCTGTCTATCGGAAAGAGCCAACTGACCAAGCTGAAGACCGAAAGCGGCGCAGTCATTTCCGCTGGAGCCGAGATTTTGAGTGAGATCGAGAGATTTTACGGACAGTACAGCTGTCAGCGACGTCGTTGAAACCACACACTGATGTAAGTAACGACCCAAGAGCCAAGCTTATCCGCCATTACTCCGATGACATCCCGGACGTCAGTCTGAGCGAGATTAGGATGGCTCTCAAACAGCTTAAAAACGGCAAGGCGCCGGGTGAGGACGGAATTACAGCTGAGCTTCTGAAAGCGGGTGGAAAACCGATACTTGTTGTCCTTCAGAAGCTGTTTAATTCCGTCATTCATGGCGGTGTTACGCCGAAAGCGTGAAGTAGAAGCGTGGTTGTCCTATTCTTCAAGAAAGGGGATAACTGCCTTTTGAAGAATTATAGACCGATATCGCTTCTAAGCCGCGTCTACGTGCTGTTTTCGAGAGTCATCTCAAATCGTCTAGTGAACAGACTTGACGACTTCCAGCCTCCCGAACAAGCCGGATTCCGAAAAGGCTATAGTACCATAGACCACATACATACTCTTCGCCAGATTGTACCAAAGGCCGAGGAGTACAATTTGCCATTATGTCTGGCTTATGTGGACTATGAGAAAGCCTTCGATTCAGTCGAAATTTGGGCGGTGCTACAGTCTCTCCAGCGGTGCCAGATAGACTCTCGGTATATCGAAGTGCTGAGGTGTTTGTACAATGAGCCTACGGTGTCTATCCGAGTACAGAATCAGAGTACGAAACCAATCCAACTGCAGAAAGGTGTAAGACAGGGTGATGTCATATCCCCGAAACTCTTCACCGCTGCATTGGAAGATGTTTTCAAGCAGCTGAACTGGAAAGGATACGGTATCAACATCAATGGCGAATACATCACTCACCTTCGATTTGCCGACGACCTAGTTCTTATGGCAGGATCGCTGGAGGAGCTTAGTTCAATGCTCAATGACCTCAATAACGTCTCCCAACAGGTTGGTCTTAAGATGAACATGGACAAGACGAAGTTCATGTCAAACGTCCATGTCACATCAATACCGGTTGTTGTTGGGAACAATAGGCTCGAAGTTGTAGACGAGTACGTATACCTGGGACAAATTGTCCGATTAGGTAAGTCCAACTTCGACTCAGAGGTCAATCGACGAATCCAACTCGGCTGGGCTGCGTTTAGGAAACTACGTCATATCTTCTCGTCGAGTATACCGCAAAGCCTCAAGACAAAAGTATACAACCAGTGCGTGTTGCCAGTGATGACATACGGATCCGAGACTTGGTCCTTCACTGCAGCCCGTATGAGGAAGCTCAAAGTTGCTCAGCGCGCTATGGAAAGGGCTATGCTCGGTATTTCTCTGCGTGATAGAGTCTGCAACGATGATATCCGCAGCAGAACTAAGGTAACCGACATAGCCGTAAAGATCAGCAAGCTGAAGTGGCAATGGGCCGGCCTCATAGCTCGCAGAACTGACAACCGTTGGGGAAAAAAGGTTCTCGAGTGGCAGCCACGTACAGGCAAACGCAGTGTAGGACGACCCCCCACAAGATGGAGTGACGACCTGCGCAGTGTTGCGGGAAGTCGATGGATGCAGGTGGCTCAGGACCGAGCTTCGTGGCAATCTTTGGGGGAGGCCTATGTTCAGCAGTGGATTCTGAAATGATGATGATGATGATGAATCTTGAGTTGGTTTATTGAAGGAGGTACTCTTTCATGAGTAGAATTAAGATATTGGAAGAATCTATTCTTAAGATATGAAAGAGAATTAGGATCAGTTAAAACAGACTACAATAAAAAATTAATTCTGGAGCTAGCCTTTGATGAATAGAAACCTAGTTAAGCTTGGAATTGTAAAAAGAGACATAACATATTTATGTAACCCGAAAATAAATCTATTGCAGTTGTTAAGAAGGCGCGCTCCAACTTATCGAGACGTGATAGGGGTAGGTCTGGTTAATGCATATCTCCATAGTCCATAGTCAATAATGGGAAAATAAGGCATTGTACAAGCAAAAGCTTAGGGCAGGAAATTTTCAAGACGATAGAGAGAACGTAAGGTTTGTGTGTTCCCTGATGTATTGTGTTAGCTGCGCCCGGCGTAAATATTGAACTGTGGTAAATGAGTCAGAAGCTTGCGAAGAAGATCCATTAAAAGCCAATTCTGTTATTAGCGTTTAAACCAGTGTAAAGATATTTTCATGAATTGGAACAGGTATCTACTAATCGTTCTAACGTCACGCAGTTATTAAAGCAGACTCGAGTTGGGACACAATACGATTCTTTGTGTAGCGGAGTGAGCACGAAATATTATCCGTGACAAATGAATTCTGCTGACCAATTTAGCTTGTTACTTCCAGCATTGTATAAAAATTTTCCTCTCACGATCGTATACCCAATTCTAGTCGGTCTAGACATTTTAGTCCTTTCAACGCACTTTTTACCAGAGTTTATTTGGGACAACGAGAAAGGCGGTGCGCCTATCACCGTCTTGGTATCCACGCCAGTAATGTATGTCGTACCTACCTAAGATTCGAAGAAGTCATTGGTACGAGCCTCCACATAGATGACCAAACTCGAGCTCTCTGATTCGGAGGCAGATCCCTGAAACACTGCGCTATCGTGGCTAATATTTAATTTGTATAACATTATGTGATGTAAATAATAATGTCGTATGATTCTATCTGGGTAAGTTAATCGGGAAACGCTTGATCTATATTACACATAGTACACAACTTAAAAAAAAAACTTATATATTTTCATTTCAATATAATTTAAAACTATCAGTCCACTGATGTGAATTGAAATTGTATACTCTCGTTATTGGCCTATGATGACATCATTTATCATTAGCAGCCTCATAATAATGGCCGGATGCTCCTATTAAGTCGTTGGTGGTCTCTTTTGCCTCGACATTGTTGTTTGAATAACTGCGTATCGATATACAGTTGGTTATCACACAGCGCTCTTGTTTCATCCATACAATATAATTAATATTGATAGTTATAATAAGTAATAGAAATTAGATAGAAATTTAGTCCACAGAAGAACATGTCCCAAAAGGGACGATTTGCGATAATTAACCTCGCTTTTACCAGTATTATTTTTTGCGACTATTCCACTATTTCTAGTCGATTTAATGTCACCCAAAGAATAAGACAAGGTATTAGATTTCCGCCACCACACGCAAGTATGTAATTTTGTTTAAAATAGTAAATACTAAGGTGAAAATATGACTGACTGATCAACCTCAAAGCTGCTATGCCTTACAGGAAAGATTCACTTAAAGCGGGAAGCATTGACACCTCTGCGTTAATTTTGATAACAGGCTTGCGTTTATTGTTTGCTTGACTGTTGTTACTATATACCCTTTTTTTTACAATTCCATATTCAGTTCAGATCTATGTGCAGTGGTTAGGGGATCTGCATCCAAATTAAGTTCGATCTATGTGGGGGGGGGCTCGTATCAATGAGTTTTTCGATACTTTGGTTCGTTGTGTCGTTGGTCTGAACGTCTTACGAAGACGACGACAGGCTCACCATCTGTCACGTTGTTCCAAATAAGCTCTGGTAAAAAGTTGGTTGAAACGACTAAAGCCTAGACCTCTGAATACGATAATGGGTACACGACAGTGAGAGCTTATTTTATTTACTTTTTATCATTCTTTGTTATACTTAAAAATAATGTTAGCTAAAAGTTGTAATAACGTAGCGAACATTGAGGCCGCCGTTATTATGGTGGTTTGATGTTTTTAAATCAAGGATATTTTATATTTCTAGCAAATCTGGTCGCCATTTTCTTTACAAGTTAGAGATATATATGTATATGTATAACGTAACTCATCATTTGCAACGCAAGCGACGCTAGTCCATTGCTCTTCGTTTATCTCAAAAATAATCCTACAAAATTAAACATTCTCGTTAAGTAGTATCGGTTGTTCGAGCTTTGTGTACTTGTAAAAGCGGCGTGTTATTTTCATTTTGCTTTTGCAACACATTTAATACGGGAAGTGTTGAAATTTAACAAGATCGTGTATGGAAGTTGGCTGCAGTCCAAGTTGTCTTATGTTGGCCTGGGTGAGATGCTTAGAGTGTATACGCACTCGAACAAACATGGAGCCCAGGCCCTGTGGACTTATTTCATTCTGTCGCAGTAAGTCATTGTTGAGCAGTTTTATTTTTGCATAGTTTGTTGTTTTTATTAACTTTCGTGAATGGTCTATAACTCTAATATAAACACTGTTTCAGTCTATTTTACATATGTACATATATAGCATCGCGCCTTTTTTCTTCATAGTAGAATATGGATTGTCTTTAATTTTTTCATACATTCTCGCCATTTTACCTATAGTATCTAATATGATGACCAGTAGTAGAACAATTAAATTGAGGACAGAATGTTTGTGGCTTCTTCCAAATCGTTCATCTAGATTTGCCTCGTATACATGCATAGTCAATCTTGTTACAAGGCTTATGAAATAAATAAATAAATTAAAGATGCATATTTTATATATTGTGGTAAATCAAGTCAAGTTTGCAGTGAAGCAAGCAGCTGGAGTTTTATCTCAAGAATTGACTTGATTGAAGATGATCTTTTATAGCACCTTAAGTTGGACACGCCAAAGTAGTTAAGTTAGTAGGAAAACTTTTGTCGCTCTTTGTTCTTTGCGTTATTTTGTTCTCATTCGTACAAAAGTTATGCTCGCACCTTCTCCTTAGAATTCTTGATTACGCTGTCGCAAACTATGTAGAGACTACAAAATATCTTCGGTTCATATTTGCGCAATCCAATTATGAATTTTCTCAATTACTTTCTCGTCACAAGTGGTTACCTAGCTGAAGTCAGATGACTTCGCCAGAACTTGCACATCCATTCGGTTTTGTATTGTGTCTTGTTTAAGGACATTCCAATGTGTAGGACGTACAGGGGAAGTTCTACGTTATTCTTAAAAGTCATTCTTTAACAAATCGTCTAGAGTTCAGAATGTTAAGCTCTGGAATGGTCTGCCGTTGGATATCCGTGAGGCGCGATTCATCTTTAATAAATTAGTTTAAGAGTATTAGTTGTCTCCGTCTCTCTGGCAAATTTGGGACAAATAACTTCTATAATTATGTCTATATTGTATTTACTGTTTTTAAAAGTAGGTTGATTTATATTACTTTTATGTGTAAATTTGTATATATGTTTATATTTATTTATGTACATATTTTTACTTCATTGTATGTATTAGCTTGAGTTGTAAAGTATGTATGGTTAAAAATAAATATAAAAATATGAAAGTGGGTAAAATTAAACAGAAATATGTCGAAACATTTTAAAAAGCATTTTTAGGGTTTTAATTTACTTTCAATCAACTGATTATTTTTAAAAACATATTTTCTTACACTTAAGTAAGTATTATAGCTTTTACCTAGATTTTTTAAAATTTGTGTCAGAAAAATGACATTGGCTATCTAAACAGTTCTGGCTTACAGCCGAACGATAAGGTACTGGGTAATGATCAATGCTATAATTAGTTAATTAAATGCAATCAACTTCAACAATAATTTAGTCTTTTTTATTTTACTTTTAAGATACAATTGCAACAACAATATTAGCTGTGGTAAGCGTTAGTCTAAATCTTAAAAGGGTACGTCGTATAATTTCGCATTGACGTCTCTTTTAAATAGCTTGAGGTTACTACTGTCTACTCTTAAAAAGGTTATCTTTATCATTTCTCCCATGCATAGTCCTGCATATCTATATTGTGCACTTTTCGTCTGGAATTTGACAGGAACATAATGTTTACTGTTAAGTCAACATCTTTTTTCAGAATCTTTCTGATAAATAAGTTATGTCATTAATTTCTCGTAAAGCTGCTGCAGAATTTACTATTTGTTCGGAAACGGTCTCAAAATTATTGGCTAAATCAGAGTAAAAATTCACTTTATTTATTCCAGATCTAGTATACTCCATTTCTGAGGTAGTAACGGTAGTATTTTAAGTTTCATGGGAAACTTTCTCACATTTTATTTACTGGAAAACATCTGGCCCTCTTTGTTTATCGTGGTTTTGTCATTCTCAGAAACAGTCTTCTCAAATTCGGAATTAATAATAAACTAGGTGAGCTTCTCTCTGTTGTGCATAATCCTTAACAAAACCGAGACTGTTAATCAAGTAATGGTCAAACACGAACATATTTTTGCAAAAACGACTGAGAGGTTTGATGTTAAATTTAAATGAATCTCTTTGAGGCGTTTTTCCATCCGCTGACAGCGGAACACTGCCAAAATGTGGCAATGCCAACAATGTAGTAGACTGGGCGACTAACATGTCAGCCGTTCATATGCATGTAGCACCAACACCATCATGCTGCTTTTTCGTCTGCGAATTCACTTTAGATCCACAACAACACTTGTAGTTTAGGAAAGAAAAAAAATACTTTGTTTGCTAACATATATAACGTAAAGCTATTTCAGTAATGAGTGACTGGCCTATCACTCAAAGATTGTAAAATCGTTGATGATTCTAATGATGAAGAAATCCATTTTAAAACAAGCTTAAGATGTGGCTATATTTCAGAAGCATCATGATCTAAAATCGTTGATAAAGTGCTAAAGCCCTGAGACTTTATAGCGACTCAACTGGAAATATCATATTAACAGCGTATGTGATAAATTGCGTGCTCTTCTGGCAAAATACATTCTTATTAAAAATAAAATACATTTTCCGTCCCTACTTACGAGGGGATGTTTATAAGTTCGCGGAATGGGGGACAAGAAGGAAAAATAAACGTTCAAAATTATTTTTCTATTTCTTTATATTCTCCCGGAAGACGAATACATTTTTGAGATCTTTCGATTACTTTATTTATACCCTAATAAAAATATGTTTTCCTTTTCGGAAATACGTGGAAACTGCTTCCTTAACTTCTTCATCGGTGATAAATTTCTTACCACGAAGCTCTTTTTTAATTTTTGTAAATAGGTAATAATCACTCTGAGCCAGGTCTGGACTAAAGAGTGGGTGATATAAAATATCGATGCCCACCTTGTGCAGGGCAGCCAGTGCATTATTTTTTCTTTAATAGCTTTAATCCTTCCAAGATTGTTGCGTAGTATTCTCCGGTTATAGAGACACCTTTATCCTTATAATCAGTCAACAAGATTCCTTCTGAGTCCCAAAAAACCGTCGCCATGAGTTTTCCGCCTGATTGTGACACCTTTAATTTTTGGGAGTCCCTGCACCCTTTTTATGCTACTGCATGGCGTCTTGCTTAGACTTCTTAATGATGAACCCAAATTTCATCTTCAGTAAAAAATCGGTTCATTACATACATTCATGTCTTCACCACAGATGTCCAATTTCCGACCTTTTTCAACCAGTTCCGGAGTGGTCAACCTTAATACACCGTCCTGTTTTCTTTTTTGTCTTTTTTATCTAGAAGTAAAATCTTTAATACTCTTTGGTTTGTCTTCAGCTTTATTAGATTCATAGTATTGTCCACCATGTTGTTTCAAACGTTGATACCTTTCCTTTTCTAAATTTCTTTTCCGTGCCAGTTTCTTCTTGGTCGACCTTTTTGATAGGCACTATTTTCAAAATAATGCGCTATTTTGACGAACCTACAAGATAAAGAACTAATATAGTTTATAATTATTGTTTTTTTTTATCGAATCGCAGTCATATCTGATGATTCAATAACATAAATTTATGTCCATACAATAGTAAGAATAACAAAGTAATTTTCAGTCATTTTGCTTTACTATCATTATTCGGTCGTTGTTAAACCAGCAAATGACGACAGGAAAATGATGATTTCGAATATAACCTTTTCATAGTAAAATAATTTCTTTACATGGTTATATTATCTTACTTACATTTCTTAATACCGACGCCTTCCAAATTTCTGCACATAATTATGTAATTTTACGTTGAAATAAAGCAGGCAAATATGTATGTGAAATAGGTCAACCCCATCGAACTTCCGTCCGTGTCCGCTCGATAGCATTACAAATTCCTTGAAATTTTAATTACGAATTTTAATAATTTTTTAGTATGACAAGCTTAGCTTAATAAAAAGATATTAAATAAGTAATTCCCTTTAAATAAAAAAAAAACAATTATACATGGCTAAAAGTGTAGAAGACTTAATTTTGACGTTTATCTAAGAAACACCCGTATCCTTGTATCTGTAGCTTTGCTTCTTTATGCCTTAGGTTGCCTGGAGGTAATCGAATCGATCGAACCAAATATGCAAAACTCAATTGCACATGTGACCGACAATAAGTTAAATAAAAATATGAAATACTTAAATCGATAATGAAAAAAATGGCTTTTTATTGATTATATTACATTACATGAATTTTGATACTTTCAATAAGGTACATACTATATAAATATTACAGCTAATTCCAAAACAATCAAGTAACTTTTTTTTGAGATATCGCTGCTTCGAATGTTCCTACATAATTAGTACCCAAGCCTATTTAAAAAATATTTTTCTTTAAACACTCACATTAATTAATCGACTTAATTAAATTAACTTTTAATTTAGTCCGTGAATTTTTCTTTAAGGAAATCTCTTTATGTGCAAAAGTTTAAACTTTAATAAAATTATTTTCATCTTATTTATCACACCAGGCTGACGTGTTACCTAAAACACTTGTAGCCGTGAAGATACACAATTTTATTGAACGAAGGCAAACACAATCCCAAATTTAAGAAACTGTGGTTAGATGTGTACAAAAAACAGATGGTAAATTAAAAATTTAACAACTCCGTGAACCCGCAAATCTTTGCTAATAATGTCTGATTATCCAATAAATCTGTTGGACACTAAACAGGTCACAGCTGTTACTCGGTAACGAAAACTATAAAACACGTAATTTCCTTTCTATGTATTACATTTATCAGTAATATTAAAAACAAAAAGCTTCCAATATAATAAACAAAATTTTTTTTTTAATTGAAAGGCGGCAAACGGGAAAGCGGTTCACGTGTTGGTAAGTGATTACCGTCGCCCATGTACTTCCGCAATGCTAGAGGTGCTATATTTATTCGATAGAGTTATTGCTGTTAGCCGTTTTGGCTTTTACAGCTTCATAGGTTTGCGACTAGAGGTGCTGCAGGTGCGTTGGCGGCTTTTAAGGGTTTTTGGGCGGTAGATATAAGGGAGGATGATAAGAGGGAGGGGGAGTGGGCCTCCGGTTACCTTACTCACACGAATGAAACGCAGAAGCACAAGATGCCTCTATTTCACGCCGATATTCTGCGAAACCGTGGTATCAACCCGGTCGAGCCGGCCCATTCGAACACCAGCAAAAGCCGCCGCTTGGCTTTACCACGTGCAAAAATCGGGGGAATACCTAATTTATTATATTAATACCTAAATTATCTAGACTGGTGGTATGATGTTGATGATGAAGAAGATTATTCTTATAAAAAAGTGTTTTTCTAAATTTATCGCTGTGGTCGAAATCTGCCATCAGTAAATAATCAAATACATATCAAATACATAGGGGCAGCGTTATAAAAACTGCCAATTTCTTTCCTCCCGTGGTTATCATAAGATTACATGATGGCATCTCAAAAAAGTCTTAACCGAAAATACAGTAGGGATGTAGGGTGCGAGATGTCTGGTACTGTTAATTTGCATGTCATAATTTGAATACTACCTGAAAGCCTTAACTGCAAATCGGCAGTTGCCATCTAGGCGAGAGATATTGTAGTGCCGTAAGTGTACGCGCTAACGAAGAGATACGTGATCCAATGTAACGCATATGTGATAAGATCGTAGGAAGAGACAGATGCAGTCTCAGAGACACCGTACGAAACACGACCAGTCACCGACAAATAATAATTTGTATTTTTGGAACAATTATTGACATCGACTTGGATTCAAACACAGAACCCATGTCTTAGCGGTAGGTAGGCAGGTACGCTAACCACTAAAGCTACGCGATCGTCATCTATTTCTGTAGTAATGTTCAGTTTTTATTTTATAGGCATAGGAACCTGCCACCATCTTTCTGTCTGTGGATGTCGTAAGAGGCCACTGAGGGAAAAGCCTTAAAAGTCGTATTGGCTACTGACAGATGGCGGGATAACCATCTCGATCAAAATTAAACAGACCGATGACGATATCGGCTATGGTGCGAGGTGTCTAGTACTGCTGTCGCCAATCCGCCTGCTAAACACGGCAACTACGGAAAATCCTTCCCATGGCAGTAGTCTATGTCCATAGGGAATTAACGATAGTTTATTGGGACATATTTTCATTGCTTTTTGGCAATTTTAGTGATCTTTTATTACATTAAAAACTATGTTGCGCTTAATATTATGATGAATTTCAAAAAGGTTTCATAAAGTACCGTAAGACTGATGGGAATATAATTTGCGTTGTATTATATATAAGGTATATATGTGTTTGTATAATACACCTACAGTCTTATTTATCAAAATGTTCACTGCTGTCCAGTTCCCATACTAATGTTCCATTCGTTCGACACAACGTGGATATTTATCCATGAGACCGAACATCTGCTGATGTACGTTATAATCCAATGTTATTAATATTTAGTACGTGGCACTAAGTACGTTTTCTATTATTCGTTTCCCACTGTTCTGTGACAATCGCGTAGGTGCTGCTAGATCATATGGTAAATGTGGGTTGCTAGTGGGATTTAAATTAATAAAATACAGATAAAGACAAAGAATGCGTTACAAAATACTTTACGTCGTATATCTATAAGAAATTAAAACAATTATTTAATGTTGAAGGAAATATGATAATGAAACATTATCAATCTTAGCATTCGATTTACAAAATAATAAGATGCTCATAGACCAAATTAATTCAAATAATTTAAAATTGCCATTGCTTTTGTTTACCAAGACTGGGGTATCGGTGGCACTTCCTTGTAATACCTGTTGAAAGAGAACGCAAAAGTTAATTGCAAAAATTTAAACAGTTTCAATAATTTAAGTTTTACTATGAATACGATGTATACCTATAGTGGAATATGTACTCGTTCTTAAACTGAAGAAACTTTAATCAACTGGAGTATACGTACCATTCTTTGGGGGAGGCCTATGTTCAGCAGTGGACTTCTGATAGGCTGAAATGACGATGATGATACGTACGATACGGGAATATATGCCGGTTAGCAACTTGAAACTATCATCTGCGTGGGATATATGTATTACACAAACACATCACACTATAGCACAGACACTATCTATCTATATTAGAGCGTCGAAAGAATCGACAGTATCTTTGTTCTTTTCCCGTCACCAATCGACAGCTTCTATCTACGATCGGCATACCAAGGAATATTAATAAATTATTGTTAGAGTCGTGGTAACTCAGGGGCGTTGGCTTGTGCGGTGAAAAAAATATTGCGAGGCCGTATGCAGTCCATCAACCCGCACTGGAGGAGCGTGGCGAACGATTCTTGGTTCCAATATCCTCAAAATATATTGAAAGGAGGTCTTTGCCGAAGAGTGTGACATTTACAGGCGGCTACTTTGCTACAGATTCGATTACAGATTTAAGTCCCGTCATGATATCTTACCTTACAAAACCACCCAAAGGAGAAAAGGCTCTGTCGTGAAGCGGCACCAAGACGGTAGACGACCGCTCTCCTTGCGGTATCTTAACGAAATATTTCACACTGCTCGGAATAAGTACGCCTGGATGAAAGAGACGTTATCGTTAGTTAAGCAGCAGTAGGTTCCACCACAGTACTTCAGCCACAAAGAATAAAACATTCACTAACCGTTCGCGTCGTACCTATACTTGCGCAGTAAGGAATGCATATTCGGATTTTGAACGTTGGATAGCACTACAATGGCGCATGGCTGTAAGGTACAAAATGTATAAGTATAAGCAATCATGGCTATCACAAATTGATTACTAAGTACACTAAGTCGAGCTTATAGATATCAGTCTTCGTTCTCAGGGGTGACACCGAAGCTGCATGTTCGTTATTAGTTGAGGACGATGAAGGTCGGGGAAGGAGAGACAAATGCCACCATACCATAGATACAGTAATTTACATAAACTAAAATAGTATATAATCGAAATACCGTTTTAATATTTGTGCCGATTTTCTTCTTTACGTCATATGAATTTTCAGAATCTCTATTTTCAACTGACTTGAAATTGCTTCTGTAGGGTATATCGTAAGTGTTTGCTTCGATCATTGAATCAGGATCGTCCAACGTCGAAACAGTCGCATAGTTAACGGGCACAAGTCTCTGAAACAATGGTTTCGTTTATTATATTAAACATATAATTATAACGATTTAATATATTTATACGAATGCAACACATTGAAATAAAACTACGAATAATATTTATGGATTTCATCGCATACAATTTAAACTTTTTAGTACACGATGTTTCGAGTGGTTTGCAGTACCCATGGTCACGGGGGGATTGAACTGTTCGACGTCTTGATGTCATAGTTAAACCGGGCTACCGTCACCTTCGTCTGTATGTTTTTTTAATGTCAATAGCCTCGTGAATTATCTTCGACAGGAATCGGTATTCTTTTGCGAGGTTATATGGACTATTAATGCCGAGTAATGGATGGGGCGAACATCACAGACCTCTTACGAGTGTCGATGTTTACATCAAATTGTTACATGTGAGAAAATCTGGCAATATTTGTTTCATTTCAACAGACGAGTAATTGTCGAGAATTAAATTGCAATATACACTTACGGATTCAGTACTGAAAACACTTAAAATTATTCCGAGGAAAATAATTGTCCACATCGTGATGACAGACGAGTGCGGTGGTCGGCCACGAGAACTGAAAGTGAAGCGACACGTCGATCAGGTGCTTTTATTATTTTATAAACATTGACTCGCGTTACTTTTAATGTGAGAAATTTGCTTTATTTGGGACTCGTTTTTAAACAACTATGTTTTTCTACGAGAATAGGCGTGTTCTACAACACTGGAGTTGGTAATTTTGTACCGAATTTTGTAATTATTAATTTTTTTTTTAAATATTTCCAAGTTATATCTTATTATCAAGTGGTAAATTAGAATTATAATTAAAATTGAACCCAAACCAACTTAGCACTTGTTAAAAATGCTAAGTATATATACTCACTCGTAATTATCTTTTCGTATCAAATGTAACTTATGCGTCAAGTGCGATGAGGAATGTCGGAGACACAGGTCTTAACTCTGAACCCAATACAACTAGTCCGACGTGCAAGCTTGTGTGTTTTCTGCTTCCCGAAAAGAACCATAGATCACATACATACTCTTAATTTGCTTATTTCAGCGTTATAATAATACTAAGAATGATCGTTATAGTTCTATGAAGTTATCTTAACTTACAATATCTTTTTGTGGTTGAAACAGAAATTATCTTACGTCAATTGGATTTTTTTTATTCTATAAGTAGGTTGCTACCTACTTGCTTGCTGTCTACTATGCTATAAAATAACACATTTACAATAAAGAATAAAGACAGCTATTATGTAAATTGCCAAAAAAATTCAAAGTGACCTGTGCATTACATACATTACGTCAATGCGTGTCGGATGTCTACGTCACATACAGTTGGCCCGTGCTATGCTTCTCGTATGAGAAGGCTCACACGGTTAGTATAAAAAATATTGTAAAGTCGGAGTCCCCGGAGTCTTAAAAAAATACCGTAATGATGGTTATATTATGGTCATATGGATAAGTATGGTATACTTCTAAATGTTATAAGTATGGCGTATTCAGTAAAAGAGGCATTTCTTGTATCCAATGGAGCCACTTGGAGGTGCGATAGGAATTACTTTTATAATCAGCGTTATTTATATACCTACGAGAGAAGGAATATTTTTGGTCGACCCGACGCGAAAGAATTTAAAAAATACGCGAGTGGATTAATAAGTAACCGTGTTTGATGACAGGTGACGATCCGTAATTACCTTTTTGTTTTTGGACGTAAAAGGATAGAAGAAGACATAAAAGGTGTTAGTTAGAGGCAGTACATGTCTCTCCCCTAGACTCTTCTATAATTTTGATGGGGTTCTATGTCAACCGTGAGATATTGGTTTAATGAATTGCAACGTAACTGTTTTTAACGAGAAGGCCGTAAGCGAACGGATAATTAACATTTCTCATAATATGTTAGGAATGAGAAAGCTATCTGCGCGTTGGGTGCTGTGAGCAATGCTCACGGTGGACTACAAGCCGTTACGGCTGTCAAGTTCCAAGCAGTGATTGTATTTGTTTAAGCGATATCCTCAGGAGTTTTTACGACAAATCGCCACCGCTGATGAAACCTGTCTCCATTACTATACGCCTGTGACCAATTGTCATTCAAAACACTTTATTTGTCCAGGCGAATCTGTTTCGAACAAGGCAAAGACAGTCGCATCGACCGAAAAGTAAAGGTTACAATATGTTAGGATTTTAAGGGAATAAGTCGAAGCGAGACAAAGCCTATTTTAAAGAGGCAAATCGTACTTTTAGAGAGTTTAAAAAAAATACAGAGACGTTGGGAAAAATGTATCTCCCTGAAGGGAGATTATATTGAAAAATTTACTATATTTTTAGGAAACTGGTACTTATTGATCCGCTCTAGTATATATATACGAGAGTTATATAGTAAATAAATGAGCTCAGCTACCCATTCCCTATACATAGGGATCACGACTTAATTGGCTGGTACATAGCCTGAAGTGTTGTTAATCGTTAAATTAATTGCATGCGTTACTATGGTTACGTAGTGATGTCCTCTTGACTGAATTCGACCATGGTGACAATTTACAAACGCTATCAGATCTCTCTCACAGTACACCTCATTCTTATTCAAAGTATAAAGAAACGACACAGTGGAACGACTCTACCAAATACTGGATATTGCTTATAACTTCTTAACGGAATAAGACTTCAAAATGCTTATAGCTTAAACTGTCTAAGTTGTCGCAGAATGCTTCAAATAATTTACAAAATAGTAATCAATATTTAAAAAATTATAGACTATTTCTCGGAATCGCTATTGATTCCATAGTCGAGTGTGGAGCACATATTAGACTAGTTACGGAATAAGAAGCACTTTTCGCAGTTGATTTTGACTGATGGAACAACTGCAAAATTAGTCTGCTTACATCCACCGTATAATGTTCTATTGTTTATTACTGTGTGGATCTGTCGCTGAATTGGAAACTATATATTCATTGCGCAAAAGCAAATGATACGGGTAATCTACAACTCGGGGACTCGCGAGTTACGTAGTTACGTGACCTTTTCAAGGAGACTAATATTTGAACACTTCCGTCGTTGTTTATTTTCGAAATCTTTATACGTAAGTACAGAAAAATTACTAAAGCTAGAGGTTACTAAATTGGATTACTAATTACAATTCACAACACAACACAACCATACTCTCCAAAAGGATCCAGCCTGATAAAAAGCCAGTTTACTTCAGCTCTTTCAGTTCACCACATCAAGTTAAAAGGTTACACATTTTAACGTTTGGAATGGGAATGGTCTTACCGCCAGACGAAGAAATAAAAACCTATAATTTAAACAGAGGGCAGGTAGATTGAAGAAAACATTTTATCTTATATCAGCTATGCATTTCTTGAAAAGATTGCCCATACCCTGTCATGATAGCTGTGTAGCTAAAACGGGTAAGGGCCTCCGGGCAGTAAATATATTGGGTCTCCAAACATATATTACCTATATCAAAATTTTGAATGTAAACGTAGCTTTGTTTTGGCAAAGGTCACTCACAAGTATTATAAATAAAAATAATTACAAATAATAAATAAATGCAAATCTATTTCGAAAAAGTAAAACATGTTCAGAATTTGTTTGCATTTTTGTCACTTGATGAAACCATATCATCATGAAATTATTATATAACTCTTGTGCTAATTCCTCGTCACATTTATTTAATTCATTTTAAGTGTAATGTATCGTGTATTGTACGTTTTCATAGCAATATTTGTTTATTGCGTAAATAAGCAGTGAATCTACTAATTAACATGTCACTTCGTAGATGCGAAATGCTGCCGTAAAGTAACAGAGCTCAAATAATAAACAAGGGCGCTTCGTTAACTGCCTAATTATTATACTTCAGCTATATAAATTCAGTAATATTTCTCTTATTAATTACGTCTTTAATTACATGTATAATATGTTCCGTGATTAGCATTTGTTGTAGTTTCTGTTTTGTATAGGATAACATCATTATAGTCAAATGACTCGCAGAATTATATATTAACTACCGAATGGCTCTGATTTCGTAGGTGTAGAAATATAATCTTTGGAAGCATTTTTTTAAAACAAAATTCCTGTTACCCCATCATGAGGATGGTAGTTGAAGAATTTTTGAAATCGTTTGTGGTTTCTACAATTGCCTTCTACAATTATACAAAAATATCCCTTTTATAATATATAGATATATAGGTATATAGTTTTCATTGAGTAGGCATCGAACATGTTTACAGTAAATGGTTATGAATATTGCGGGGCGAACTAACGCGACTACTTCTTATAATAATGTCGCTATTTCTCACAATTTTCTTTCTTGTCATGTTTAGTAATGAGCTACATTACTCAGTCATCAAACAGTAGAAGTTTTTTTTAATCGTCTATTAATTCCAGATTCCTGTTGCAATGCACTATGTATGTATGTGTCTATACCACGATAAAAACCACGCAGGGATACGTGGTATTTATCGTGGTTAGTTAAAAATTTAAGATATAAAATTTTTTTTTTTTCATTTTTATTTCTTACAATAATAGAGGTTTTTGAACATTAAAGTCGTGTCATAGATAATCGACGATATTATCTGGTGTCGTTAAAGAAATCATTAAGCACAGAGGGGTGGGTGATATTATTATTAAATCGTGTTTTTTTGTACCTACGGTGCATTGTTCGGTTAGTTTTCCCGTTCCGCGCGGGTCAGTCTTCTCGTTTACGGATCGGTACTGTAAATTAGAATCAACAATTGGTTTAAATGAAGTTTAATTTATCACCGCGTCGGGACCTTCCCATCACACGTGGCAGTTCGTACGTGACGCGACCGATTCCTATTGCGTGGGTGCCCCCTTGCTGTCGCTCAGTATACGACTCTTATTGTATAATTATTATTATAAATAGAGCGGATCAAAGACAACCATCACCTTTCTAACGAGAAATGTATGGTATCAGTTTCACAGATCCTTACCTGTGTACTTCCAGAACAGAATGCACATGATTTAGAGCATGGTTATACTCGGGTCGCTATCAGGCAACTGTAATATATACGAGTATATGGCCATATATTTCTCGTCTCGCTACTATAGGTACTCACTCGTCGAAACCTTCATATACCCGAATGAACATTTATGGGATAAGAATCAAGAAGGAATCACACGCGACTTTACCAAAGGTGCACAAATATTGACATTTAACCTTTGACTGTAGTGACCAACGCTCTGACAATAATGCAATGCGGTCATAAAATCTATATTTATGTGTTAAATCAGCATGGCAGACCATTCTCGGACTTACAAACCTCTCCCTGAGGAGGCCCAGCAGCGGGACATTTAATAGCTGCCACTTTTTTATATGCTATGCTTTATGTATTAATATCAAATTCCAATCACTTACAGATCATTGTATTTCTCGAATAATAGGGTATAGAAAGTTTAAATCCTATACATTACTTCGGAGCAAGGAAGATGGATATTTAAAAAATCAGTTTTGAACTAAAACAATTCTGATAGCTTAAAATAAATACAAATAAAGTTTATTAAAAAAAATTAGCATGTAAATAACTCACGACCACATAGGGGTGTCCAGAGTTCTAGACAGTTTTTGGTACGAGCCCTCTCTTCACATAGGAGATCGAACTCAAGGCTACTTATTCGTATAACATTTACTATTCCTATAACAGTTACACTGCTGGGCAAAGGTCTTCTAAACAGTTTTTTAGATAGTTTTGGAGCCAACAAGGACTTCATGTTATGTTCCCTAAATATGGTTTTTATTATTTCTCAGTCATTAAGGTTTCCTCACTCTTACCGTCGTGCTCTGAATAAATTCAACACTTAACCTGCAATTGACAATATTAGTGGTGACGGAAGGAGAGTCGAACCCAGGTCGATGCTAGCCTTAGCTGTAGAATTCCGTAGCTAAGCACAGGTACTGCTGGTGATGATTATTTCAAAAAGCGTTGTTAGATTTATCGCGAATTACTATTGGCAGAGACCGGTTGTCACCAGATCACTTCATGGGGTTGAAATAATTTTGGAGACAGGGAATGCCAAATTTGGTACCTCTTACCTACCTACTTATCATCTAATTTTCAATTATGTACATCTAACACGACAAATTTATCCATTTGCGTTTATTAACCTACGCACACGGACGAATCGATTCGCTGTGGTGGCGGTTAAAGGCGATTAAAAGAAATGCTCCAACGCCTCCGGCACGTGACGAAACAATTCTGACAATATGGCAGACTGTAATATACAAAAGGTGACGGGGCAGTAGCGACTGAGTGGTAAGGTTCCGCGAAACGGATCGTCCGTTTGTCGAAAATAAAATCCAATACATGTGCCTATTCTTTTGGTGTTGTGCTATGTGTTTATTATTTTTGTTTTAGGTATCCATACAGAAAAGCTTAGAAACGACTGCTTTCACTGATTATATTACCTATGTTTTTTTTATATTCGAGGTAGTCAACACTGCAAATAAAAAATCCCACGTGACGTGTGTTAAATAAATAAATTATTAATAGTAAAAGGTTCAATGTCAGGAAGCCAGGCGGTTCAAGTCTAGAATTCTGTGTGTTGTGATTTTTTTATTTTCTTTATGAGTACATAGAGCTGCAAGATATCTTATTTTGAACTTATAGTCGCAATATAGTATTCAGTCGCAAACATGAATGAAATATTGGGATTTTTTTTGTGACTATAAATTTTATTCAATCAACTTGGCGACAAATTATGACCGACTGGTCCGACCAGTACGTCAGTATTACTTGCCTTAGAGGATAATATTCCATATAGAATGCCTGTACAATTTATGTTGTATATACATTAATAAAATATACATTAACAAAAGCGTAATAGGTACGAACGTGCGATGCGCGTTACTTTTGTTTAGCAATCTAAATCTTTCGTTTATTTAGAGTATAGACAATGATGGATCTATAAGTTATGCCAAAGGGAAAATAAGCGGCTGGGAAACTGTATGTTGGGTTGCGTGCTATACCGACTAATGAATGGTAACTGTATTCTTTGCCTGATTTGAGATAGGCAGTATACTTTCCGCTGTGTCGCTGGATTCAAATCCCAGCCAGTGTCAGTATTTGTGTAACTCAGCAATTTCAATATTATATATTTCTGGTTATATTGTGACGCGTCCCATGCCTAATATGGCATCAGCGTTAATTTAGATACGGACGAGAGAGTACCTCAATCTTTGCGAGTGAATTTGAGGCTTTATAATTCAGGTGGTGAGCTTGTCACTCATTGGCACGAGCCATCTATATAGTGGGATCGAACTCGAGTCTCCTGTTTCGGAGACCCTGACTGCTCGGCTCCAAATGCCAACCACACCTGCACCTAGTGCACACTACTAGGCTAACAAGCTAGCAAGGGCCAGGCTACAGAATAATGGTGGAAATTTTGATTTTGTCGTACACAAACGCGCTCCCCAACCCGCTGGCCCAACGTGGACAGAATGGGCAAACCTTTCAAGAAATGTATACTGGTGCTTTCTTAGAGAGGCTTCTTCTGAGCCGTGGACTTCGCTGATGATAAAGAAGAAGATTTGGAAGTTGTTCGGAATGAGAATTTCTAGGCGACAGAAGGATGCATTAAAATAAGCTCTGTGTGTTTGTTGCAGGTCGACCGGCAACTTCGCGGCGGGCGCGGCGGGTGGCGGGTGCGGGGCGCCGCGCTCCGCGCCCGCCACCCCGCTGCAGCTCGAGCCACACCCGCGCACCACCAAGCACGACAAGTAAGGCCAACCGATGCATCTGCTGACCTATTTTTACCCCTTAATGACCTATCTGTGCAACGAATGCTGACTGCGAATTGATATTCGGTGTATAATTTCATAGACTGAATTCGGACAGTGTGTTGATTGAATACAGAAGTCGTGTTTTCTTTTTTTTTTTATTAAAATGACGGTTTACCACCTGATGGTAAATGGATATTGCAGCCCATGGACACGTGCAAACAACTTCAATTGATAGAGGTTACGGATGAGTTATCACCCCTGTGGACTCTGATGGAATGTCTCGCAGCCTGTGATTATACGGTTATACCTCTCAAATAGGAACACAAGGAGCGTACCACCTACACCGTAACCTAACCAAAAAATCTGCCATCTGCTTCCCGTGGGTGTCGTAAGAGTCGACCAAGGAAACGTGCCTGGACGCCATCTTAAAACATAGACAAATTCTTCAAATGTAAACCTCACCTTCACGTGGTGCACTCGTCTAGCCAACAAACGAGGCTCTGTCTGCTTTGAGGCTGAATGATGGCGGAATATTCATCCGGATATACCGAACCCTAATCCCACAGAGCGGGGCAGCTAGTGATGGGGAGCAGCATCACTAGTGCGAAGGTACGGGCAGCCGGCATTGCAGCCAGCGTGATGAGTATAGGCAAACCTTCCAAGAAACGTTGGCCGGCTCCGGCTGGCGCTTTCTGGAGAGGGCTTTCTTCAGACGGGGACTAATATAAGTAGAACAAAAAGAGTAACTCAGGGCCTGATCGTTAGTTTTAAATTTCATAGAAACTGTGTTCGATTCCTAGTGCTGGCTGTAATACCATCTATTATATATATATTCTAGGTTCCACTGCAATTGTTATCAGTAGTGCGTAAATATCATACCCTAACGTTGTGGGCTAGGTCTAAAGTTGTCTATAGTAAACTAAACAACAGGCTATGAAAAAATACGCTGATCCTAAATAAAGCTGAAGTTTACTGCTAGGATCACGTCGATTCTTCTAGGTAATATAAAATAATCCTTTCTTTAAATTTTACAGACGGGGAATTATAAACGCTTCATGGTTAGCTAGTCTCATTGAGCTCTGCTCCATCCTATGTTAAGGAGTTAGAAACAAGACTTGAAATAAATCGTATCTTTTAAACACTTTGGATTAATTCGGTCAATAAAAGCTTACGCCTGCATTCAATTTTCAATTTGGATACGTACTAGTAAGTATTAAAGTCTGCTTGTCAATATGACAGATGGTATCATTTCGCCGTTCCGTTGTATATTATTATATACCCTATATATAATATATACTCTATTCTTAACATATTTTAGTACGACTTACACATTTCAGAAAGAAGAACTAGTAGATTAAGTATTAAAGTTTAAATGCAGTAGCAACATATTATTACTTTCCAGATTTAAAGAATGTAGTATGCATGCTCTATTTTGTCCCATCAACACAAAGCATGAAATACTTTAAATTTGTCCGCATACGTACAGAATGAATCAATATTCTTAGTAAAAATGTAAATACCTAGTGCATTTGAAGTCACAAACACGAAGACACAGTACAATTATCTGTAGGTCATACAAATATTTGTTCCGTGCAGGAATCGAACCTCTTCTGCGCCAACCGAACCGACGATTGTGTTAAATTATAGTCATTAGATAGATTCTATTCTCAAAACACTTACAATCATACTTACGTGACAAAGGGTTCAATTTCTTTTTTTTTTTCGGAATAAATGTAGCTTAGTTCTTATACGAGCTCCTGCATGATATGCTTAATATTAGGTGATCACCATATCATAAATAGTTAAAACTAAACCTGAACAGAGTTTTGTGAATAATACTATTAAATCAATGTTAAACTTAACGTGCCGACTTAACGTCGTATATACCTATCTCCTCAATTATCGTTAATTTTTTAAGTTACTTGAATTATCTTTGCGTCTTTTTGGTTGCTAATGAAAACTATGTTTCTTGTATATTTGGATATAATTTCTAATTTTTGTGGAAAGGTTTCCTCAGTTTGGGTGAGGGAGCAGAGATAGGGGCAAGAGGGTGCTATCTGTCCAGACGTCTCCTAGTAACGGCTACCTAGCAGATAACGTTGATAAATTTCAAACGTATGAAAGAAAGCGTACGCAAGTTTTTCACCTCTGTCACTTGTTTATTATTTGACGTATTTTAACTGTGGCTAAGGATATCCGAACCGCCGACTAAACGTAGCCTATGGGAGAGGCCTTTGTCCAGCAATACTAACACTAGTTGCACTGCTTATGGACCGCAAAAGGATAAATAAAAATATTGTTTAAAACCTAATATACACGCTTTTCATCCTCATCATCAGATGAAATTAGCTGGTTAATATAAATATACTGAACCCAATTACCGATCATTACCCATCCTCCAGCTCTGTCATCAGAATAACGCAGATCATATTCTTTTATTGTCATCGGTCCTGAATACGTTCGCAAAATTCCAAATTATTCGGAAACCTGCAAGTGGGCGATAATTTAAATGAAAGATTCCATTACATTCGTACATATTACATACATGCAGGTCAAGCCAATAAAAGCGTGTTAAAAAAAGATTCTCTTACAACGCCAGCTCGCGTAATCATCACAAACTTTTAGTTATTAGTGACCGTTGCGAATGGCACACAGTAAAATGAACGCTAACAAAGTACCCGAATTAGTCAAATATAATAAACGTTTACGTTTTGCGTTTAATTTTTAGTTGCTATAGTATGCCATGTTAATTAATTTGAATGTTTGAACCGTATATGCCCGGATATGGCTCAGCGTAATCCAAGGCTTTAAGTAATTCGTTACACCTTGTGTAATCTCATTCTTTTGTTTATACAATCTAATTATCTTTAATATTATGATTATGTGACTGCAACGTAATTAAAAAAAAATTATAAAACAATTTTGTATTCTATTATAACTACAGATACCATCGTCAAGCCCGAATTCGTTTTTGGACTTGCGAGTGTCTGCTTCCTTGATAGTTCTGGCTTGTTTTTTTTAATGCATGGGGGAAAGGTGCACGTTTGGTGTATCCTAAATCCTGTTCGCTCCGTTAATGGGTTGATTGCCCTGTATTTTTTCCCAATGGTCCAAACTCACAAAGGACGAGAGGAACAAAAAACAACATGGTAATAAACACGTTATATTTAAAAAAGTATGTTAATGTTTTTTAATTCCACTGGTTACACGCTCAAATTATAAGGCTACAATCTACTTGATTACATAGAGGTTAGATAAGTATCTACACTAATATATATATATTTTTTTATTTAAGTAAATATATTTTTGCACAATTAATGCGGACTAAAATCATTTAGCAACCGTATAGTCTGACTCCAAATTTAAAAATCAGTGAATACGGGGAATGGTCATGTAAGTTCAAACAATTTTCTACGGGGTATTGGACTGCTTCATCTGTTTGAATAACGGAATCAAAGATTTGCCTACCGAATATTGCAAATTTGTTTATCGAAGGTGTTGCACAGTTATTTATTAATTGCAGCTGATTTTGTGTTAATGTGCACGCCCACTGGGCTTCTTGTGGGTGGGTGGTCTTGATGTTACTTATACTCTTATCAGGATATATTCTAGTTGTTAGATCAGGTAAAAAGGTAACTACTATACCTAAGTTTGAATGAATGGTGACCTAATATACCAGCGATGGCTAATTTCCATCACTTATTTTAAATAACATCTCAGCGAAAATCTCAACGGATTCCTCGCCTGCTAAGTAAAGCTTATTAATTGTATGGAGAGAAAGTTTCTAGATGTATGACCACAGATGTGACGCCTTTAAACAAAATTTTACCTCATCTGACCATGTTTGCCAAAAATATCCATTCAAAAATAATATGTAAAAAAAAATTAGCTACCCTCTTCAAAAACGCCGAAAAACATTATTCCTAATATTTTCATCCAACTTTTAACTAAAAGTTAATGAGTTTCCGTACAAACATTCATTTCCTATTTTACTCACTAATGAAATTTTAAAAATTAATTACCAACTGTTTAATATTTAACCAGTTTAAATATTAAAATAAATATTGGTTAAAAAAATGTTAGAAACCGGGGTTAATAAATCGAGGCATTATACGAATATTGACAGCAAAATAGACTGGAATAGCCATAGGCACATAGACCACAAGATCTACTAGGCAAGTATCACCTTTTACAACCAGGTCTTGTCACACAAGATCAATGATCTCATACAACACCTGAGTGTGGTGGACAAAATCCTACTCACCACAGCTTAAATAAGTCTATAGTGTGTTTTGTATGGCCTTCAAAAGCTACGCAAGGACTTTTTCTACAGCAGCCTTGGAAGTTATGCTGGTTTAACCACCGCTGCATCTTTTTATAAAACAAGAAGCGAAGATGACTGCCATTCTAAGGACTCTGAATATCCTATATAATTCCGCATACGATCATACTAGAACTGAACACGTCTTTTTCTGAAACATGGCCGTGTGTAAGTAATATGCTGATGATATGCCAATAGCCAAACGAACAAAGATACTTTACAGAGAGCCTTTGTTGATAACGGTTTCATGGACATTTTAATTAAAGTATCAAGAAAGCTCCCTGCGTAATAGATATGTGATGAGCTACGGCCATCATGACCTCTTTATCTTTAATTAATTATTGTTTCTTTATTAACGACAAACAAAATAAACAATCTTAAAAATACTATACAACTCATTAATCAAAAACCGCTCTTTGTTATTCTTCTTTGACAACCTGAAGTCTACTGCTGGGAATAGGCCTCTCCCATAGGATCATATCAATCAGCGTATCATCGGTCTAGAGATTTTGTGATCGATTTTGGCATCGGTTAAAAACCTCGAGATATTGCTGGCAATCATCAACAAAAATCAACTCTTTCGACACCCTCGGAATGGCATGGCAAGTCGCCATCACCACACGGCGCACGTTCACTGTAAGTACCTTATTCCTAAATTAAACAAAATAAAGGATCCTCTAGTTTCGAATGAAGTATTTCCATTATTGTTTATGTTATCTGTGTATATGAAATAGTGTTCTTTTCAATTACATTACACAAAAGCCTTTCCATGCTCGAATCAATAACTTTCGATAAAAACAACTTTCAACAAGTACAATATAATAACAGTATTTTGTAATCTAGTAATAACATATTTATTCTTTATTGAAAACTCAAATTAAAAAGGATTAATCTGTATACTTGATGGCATTTCTTGTTAGTCAACGCTGGTTGATAGTGAAAATCTATGGATGATGCTTGTTAATTATTAAACAAATGTTTACATGAAGAGCGAAATGAAGGGGTGTAAGGGGAAATATAGTGCCTTTTTTCCCCAGTTGCCAACCATACCTGAATCTGATGCACCCTGCTAGTCCACAAACAAGACCGAATAATGGCGGAATATCCCTCAGAATTTAGCGAACACAAATCCCACGGATAAATGGTTGTTGTGGGATTTGGAGTTGGTCACCAGCAACACTAGTGCGTGGGTACCGGCTCTGCGCTCGCCAACCTGTTTGGAGAAAACTTCCAAGAAATATCTGCTGGCTTTGCTGGTGCTTTCTTGGGACAGGCTTATGTTCAGTAGAGGACTAAAATAGACTGATGAAGTAGAAGTAGTAGTATGAATGAAGTAAATATCACAAAATATGCTAAGCTAACTTACTTTACCTTGACAACCTGTAAATAGTCCACTGCAAGACATAGATCTCGCTTTTAAGGAGGATTTGCCATAATCGCCACGATCAGTAAGCGGATTCCCGATCGCAATACCAGACACCCGCCCGTCATCGGTCTGCTCAATTTAGACTCTGGTTTTTCGAGACGATTATCCCATCATCTGTCGGTAAACTAACTAATTTAAAACTTTGTCAGATTTTATTAAAATTATTTTTTATTCTCAGACGTGGTAATTTGTAATCTCTGTTTACCCCTATGAGGGGCAGGCGTGAGTGCTTATACATATTAAAATGTCCCCAAATCCCACAGACTAATGATGGGGAGCGGCATCACTAGTGCGTGGGTGTCGGCTCTGCGCTCACCAACCCCACTACCCAGCGTGGTGAGTATGGGCAAATCTTCCTTATCTAAGGCGTGCCAGCTTTTGTTGGTACCTTCTGGAAAGGGCTATGTATTACGGAGTACATGTATAGTTATATACGTGTATACTTATAATTTACTGTTATCCACGTCTTCGTCGGTTTGGAATTTAAAAAGAGATAATTTTAGCGCAGGTAACTTAGGTAGGTAACCGACAAACAGGCAAACAAGATCTTCAAAAACCAGTTTTTCAGTTTCATGTCGGTTATTTGGTGTATAGATTTGACGTTTACAATAATTTTGATTAAGATGTGTTTTATAATTTATGTTCACCATAATGATTATTAGCTTTTAGTGCAGATTGTTCTAACAAAGGAACTATCCTTAATCGAAATGGGATGTTGCAAGGGAGATTAAGTTCAGAACTAGATTACGTACAGACTCACAGACAGTTAAGTAGTTGTACTTTGGTACGAATGCATTTCAAAGGCTTATTTTGCGCTATTTAATTTTCTAAAATGTTTACCTTTGTTGTACGATATGCCGTAAACCTGTTACCAATTATGCTCCTTCTCATTAGCACTAGTTTGGGGGATAAATAAATGCCGCTGGATTTTCCGCCACCATTTGGCAGCCAGATCCGCTTTGGCATTTCAACTAGCGGAGTGCGCCGCGTGCCTCACTTGCACTTCCACTTGTTGGTATTTGGGTACGACGGTGGCATATTACACTTTATATTTAGACGGTACTATATTTTTGTATTACTATACGCTCGCTGTTCAGTAATATCAGTTGCAATTAAATATTATTATAATCTACGATTATCTGATTGGTCACCCGGCGTTTAAGTCTAATCAGTTGCTATTATATCGCGATCTAGACGAAACGTGTTTGGGGCGATGTTCCGTTGTTTTCTATTGTTTTTTTATATTTAACATTGTGGTTATATTTTAGTTATGTGAAACAGGAATGTGCACAATGGCTCTCTCATACCACGAGGAAGATGAACAAAACCCCTGGACCGTGTTGGGAGTTATAAATTACATGTATGGTGGATTAAGGTAATCGATAATTCATAACCCTAAAAGGCTAAAAAAACTATGGTGGTGCGGGTCGCTAAAGATTCTGTGTCGTTATAGGAGTGGATATTCGGGCTTGTGATTGATCGCAAAAATGTCATGACGATCGAGTGGTATAGCGGTTAACGTACCGGATTGTTGAGCCCTGGATTCGTATCACAGTCGGAGCCTATGTTTGTGCAATGTTTAAATTACTGTTTTCAGATAAATGTCTCGGGTCTCCGAGACTGCATCTACATAATAACTATTCCTCCGACGTTAACGCATAGGCGAGGACGTCATATCATAACGTTTAATCTCATTTTGTATAAATCGTGTTAGTTACGTAAAGTCTAATTACCATATAAAATAATATGCTAAAGTTTTGTTTACCTAATAATAACAAGGTAGGTATCAACTTGTTATCTGACCCGTGTATTGACGTCGCTTTATAAAATGTTGTGGGTTATCCACATGTATAAAAATATCGAAACTTTATAACCGCCCCCACTTCGCTTGTTACACTACCTTGTCTAATCTACTCTCATACATAAAATTCTCTGTATGTATATGTATGTCTGAAAATATTTAATTTAAAAGCTGTTTTATGGATTTTGGGGGAACTTTTTATTAAATTCCAGAAGTGATTTAAGAAGTTTTATCCTACTTAATATTAAAAAAGTATCAAGTAAAGTAAAGTAGCAACCTTTAAGTGCCCACTGATGGGCAAAGGTCTCCTTCTCAAATATCTAAAAGGGTTTTGGAGCCGGGAGGGGCCCGACACGCTGCTCCATTGGGGTTTGGTGGACTTCACATGTCGTTCAAATAATATTTTTTATTATTTCTTAGACATGCGGGTTTCCTCACGATGTTTTCCTTCACCGCAAGCTCGTGGTAAATACAGCCGGCACCGGAGATCCAGAACCCAGGGCACTCGCGCTCTGGAAAATTTAAACGAGCACCCTGACGACTGAACTTGCCCTGACTAAATGAAATAGGGCAGAGATGTATGCCATTGAATAAGATATAGGATACTCTTTACCTCTATGAGATGTCTCTCGGAATAGAATTTGATTCCATGAAGACGGAGCCGCGGTCAGCAGCTGTTCAATGATTTGTGGTGGCGGCGTAAAGAATCTGCCACACCATTTGCATCCCGTGGGCTTCGTAAAAGTTGTCTAAAGGATATGCCAGTAAAATGTCGTGATATGTCTCAAGTCCTCCATTTCGTTCGCGTTGTCATCAATTTAATGCGACAATATACACAATAAACGTTTAAACAACTCGCGCGCCACCTGTTGTACGTTGATGGTTCTATGTCAGGAACTTTAACGCAAGTCCCAATAACAACGGTATAAAGTTTAAACTATATCGGATGAACGATGCGCGGACGCATAGAAGATGAACACAAACATGAATTGATTGATATATATATGTAGTATCTATTTTTTATGTATTATTTCTATTTAGTTTGGCGCAAGTCACCAAATTAATTCTTCATAAAATACCGGGAGATGTATTGGTGGCAATACTGCCGATTTAGTGAAATGGATATTATGTTGGAGCGTTTACATCTCACCTTACAGTCGATGTGTGGTCATATTAAATAATAAGCTTTGCTTTCTAGCTCATGTATCTAACATTGCATAGACTATTTAAATAGTTTTCATTATTTAATTCCATTTAAGGTTGAAACTCATCCTATCTGCTTTTGGATTAAACCCACAAATTTCACCCTAATTTTTTTTAAACATTTTTGTGGCATAGCGTCTAAGATCCCTGCAGACTTAGTGATCCTTGTGTATCAATGACCACGTTATCGTTATTATAGTGACCCCACGAATCATCTGCCTCTTGGCATTCAATAATGGTTACCGGTTTTCACCCGGTTATCCCACGGACGTCATTGAACAGTTGCCGCTTGGTCGTCCTACAATTCATTCAGTGAGATGGAAATGCGCGTCACGAACGTAAACGAAGCAAGTTGTGCCCATTTGTCCAATCAACATAGATAATGTTGACGATCCCGGCTCGCCCTCGATTCATGCAGATCGCGTATGTAAGGATAGCAAATTACAATGTATTAATAAACTGAAAAGTGTTTTGAAGTGTTTAGAATGTTTACAGTATTAAAACTATGAAAAATTGTTACGATTCTTACAACTTTTCCAGATTCTATGTTAACAGAAAAGTTAAAAAATCGAAGAACAAACCTCTTTTGTTATTCACCTATACCTATTTCACTTGAACACTTGCCTCATTTGATCATCCGTAATTCTTCCGGATAACGATCAGACGTCATTTGCGCATGAAATATTAGTGCGTGGAGAGTTAGGGGAAACTGTCCTGCACAGGGTTCCCACTCGAGAATCTTTCTTCCCAAATGGTTGTCAGTTCTGCGGACTATGTGGCCGGCCCATTGCCACTTCCAATTAGCCTTGGTGGTTCTTAAGGCTATGTGAGTTATCGTATTTCTGCTGGGGATATCTTCGTTGTAGATTCTATCACACAGAGAAACTCCGAGCATAGGCCTGCCCATAGACTGCAGAGCAACTTTGAGGCCTGCAGTGAAAGACTACACCTCGGTTACGTCTAGGTCTACATGAGAACAACTTGTATGGACGTCTGATTTGACGTACGCTCGAACGGTCAGACGAGTCCGTTGGAGATTAATATTACGGTTCAGTGTGCCTCTTACCATTCGGTGATCACTGCCAGCAGGGTTTGGTATATATCAGGTTCGATAACAAATCGCACTGATTAATGTGGAACAGAACTATTGCGAAGACTGATGCATTGCAAATTTATTCGCTTGCGTTCTGTGGTAATGAGTATAGGAAAACTTTTCAACTTAGTTTAACTTTAGTTAAAGCTGTCGCGGACATGACCTCACTTATCCATATTCGATGTAACGTTTATATATATAGTATATATAAGCAGTCGCGATCCGCCATCCATACGGGTTGCAAGGGATTGCAGATTTACACTTGGCACAACTTAGCTCAAGCGGACTTCCGCAACCAACTTCCCCTTACCACATGGCTAAGCCAATGGTATGTGATAAGATAGTCATGATATGTTCTAAGTATGGCAATGGTATAACCTTCGGTTGGATTAGATGTTTGACGGTATTTTATTAAATTAAAAAACCGCTGATAAATAAAAACAATCTTGTCTCGTAATTAATAAAATAGAAATATGTAACAAAAATAGGGTAAATATGTTTAAACGCATTAGTTTAAAACAGTATGTTGTTGACGAGTATTTATGTTTCTCGGCTGTTCATGTTAAGAAACCTATAATTTATCGCAATAAATTCGCTAAAAATATTGAACACGTGGTTAGTATCTGCTTTATTTTAACTTTAAAGTGCGTAAATTCTGTTGCGATTAATAACTACAGTGCTTTTTCTTTGAGTAAGCAATCTAAAGATATTCTTTAAGAATATTCTGTAACTATCATAATGGTGGCTTGAAGACACGGTTGGCGTATTTAGCGATATAGACCGTTAAAGAGTATTCCGTTGCATTCACAAATTATAATCATCATCATAATTACAGCCAGTCACAAGTCCACCACTGAACTTAAACGTCTCCAAGAAAACGCCATTAAAACGCAAAACATTTTTTAGATGATTTAATAATTTCAAAATGATTTGGCATTTCGGCGTATATAAATTAATATCAAATTAGGAATAAAAAATTTCTTAAAAAAGTTAAATTGTCATTTAATTAAAATCAATAATTAAACGCTATAAAATCCGTAAATAATAGTTTAATTTCAAATGTGAAGTATTCGCGTTAATCCTTTAACTGTCCTTGGTATTTTTTTTATTAATTTATTTATAGGTTTATCACCAGTTTGAGTATTTTTGTGGTATAGGTTTTAAGTTTTAATATTCGTTAATGAAATAATAATTGGCTTTCATAATTTTTTTCTAGTTACCGATTGTTTTGTCTGACCATACGGAGTGTTGATAAACGATCGCTCTTTACTTCGCCACGAGTATTCCAGTTGCATCGGCTGCAGGTTTGTCAGTGTTCTTGCGCCTAGCAATGGCGCGGTACTGTTACACCGCATCGCGAATTGTGAATGGAGAGCGGAGACTGATGATTTGCGTCTGCGACAGCACCAGTGCGCTGTCGCCACTTTCTAACACTAGCGATAGCAGCGAACCGATCCGCGGATATTTTTAACGGTCTTACAGCTCTCAGAGTAAAGTGGTACAAGGTCGTTGTACTCTTCTTTGGTACCGCCTCCGTCCTTGCGGCATTTGAATCACGTCAGTCTTGTAATGAATCACTCACGTGGACATGCTTAGAAAAATATCCAAAGCGTGTAATCGGTCCCGCTCGGCTAACAGTGCCCTATCTTATCGTGGTAGCGATAAATTAATCCGTATTCGATGTACAATCAATAGGTACATATACGTTACGATTCTATCAACAGTTATGCTCTCGGTCGCGACTCGAGCGCTTCCACCGCGTCTGTTGCCAGTGTTTTTCCTAAATTAATATTTCTAAGACAGGTTTCAGATACGCGTGTGTTTAAGTGTAAAATGTGCGAAGGTCATAGTTGTTTGGATTCAAAAATTCACGTGTTTAAACACAATTTTTCCTTATGGCTCTAAAAGTATATGAAGTGGCAAACCATGTAAATTGTTTGGTTGTTTGTACCAATATTGCAATAATTCCGCATATTACCGTATTATGCTAATTTACCTACATTTGTCTTTAAAAGCTTTCTCCTGTTTTTGGCATAAGAATATCATTTATTTTACTGTTGATACTCACAGTAAGAATTTACTTAATATCCGGGTACGATTTTAACATATACTTTTCAATTATATGTTAAATGTTTCATAGCGGTTTATCTTATCGCAGTCATGGGTCACTTAGTAACGTTCGAACTCTAACTTTGAAACCCCATTAATTTTGAAACTTGCACAATTTGTATATTCAGCTAAGGCAGCAAAAATTCTGACGTTCGACATAATATGTATTTGGTGCCAGCTGTACACACTAGCATCTTAACAACTGTTTCGATGTTTGTTATGATACACTCGTACCTCGTAATACAGTGCATTAAGTGCATAGAGTTGGGAATACAAAAATCATGGTGGATAACGCCTCGTTCGAGTACTCCGACGAATCAAGCACGGAGGGGTCTCACAAGTTTCTCGAGGATCTGCTTAACGATGGGTAAGGTTTCCGTCACTGTTGTCACTGCCGAAGACAAGGACTTATTTGAAAAAATTCATTAAAATCATCAAATCAATCAATCAAAAACAAAATTTTTATTCTTCTACATAGGAACAAGTGAAATCACTTGTCAAATGTAATATTTTTTTAAATCTTCGTTTTGTAATGAGGTTCTTTTGACGGAGAAGAAACAAACAAGGGGTTTTGTTGTAAAATTATATAGATTGCCAACTTTTCTCTGTTTCTTGTATTTACATCATTATTCATATTAAGTGTTTTTATATTTAAAATTGATATTATTGATTGGTTAAAATATTTATTTCTTTAAATTTATCTTTTTCAAGACGAACATAGTTTATATTTCAGACACATGTCTTTACAGCCAAATACCACATCACATTGTGCTATGGGAATAACTAAAATAAACCATTCTGGCTGTTTCGATAATCGACAGACTTCTTATTTTCTACAGCATATGCTGTAGAGCTAAGTCCGCTAGCAAATTTGAATATACTGCTATATATGGGGTCCCCATTGAAGCTTTGCATCAAGAGCTATTAGAAGAAAAACAGTGATATCCACAAAGCCTAACTTCCGTGTTTATAAGTACAATGGTACCTAAATGCTTAACTTTGGATAAAGATAATTTTATACGTTTAGTCTAATTTCCATTTAAACGTAAATTATTAGTGTAAAATCTTTTATTTTAAATTGCAATATTGTCATGTGTAACAAGTTGTCGCTTGATTTTAAAAATTAATGAAGTATTAGTTTTTAATGTAAGTGAGAAAAAGAAATGGGCCGAGAATCGAGCCCAGGGGATACCGTCGACCCGGAAGAACTCTCACTTTTTGAATTCGATTACTTAAGTATGAGATTATAAGTTGAAGCGCTGTACTTCTTATACCATAATGTTCTAGTTTCCTAAAAAGTGATTCATGATGAACACAATCGAAGGCACGAAGGCATGAAGATCACAAAAACACCCAAGGCATCCTGAGAATTCTCCCAGGTCGCAAACATATGCTTAAACAGCTCTACACCAGCATCGGTTATAATCATACTTTGTATAAACCATATTGATTATGGTGTAGCAGTTTATTTAAATTAAAATGTCTTTATAATTAATTCAAGATAATTTATGGAAAATTTGACGAAGTGTTGGTAGTACAGAAATAAGTCTAAAGTTAGTGGGGTTCAAAGTACTAACTGACTTAAATAAACTTTACTATGCTTTATAAAGTCTGGAATTGTGAATGAATGAATGAATTGACCAGAATCTACGCTACTGTTGAATTTTTTTTAAAATAGTTGCAACTAAATCTTTTATTCAGGCAAGTTACTTCAACGGATATCCTCTATAGATCCGCAGTTTTCTTACCTTAAATAGTGTTAAACATTTTTACAATATCTTTTGAGTCAATTGTCTGAAATTTAAAATTCTTGATACAATCACTTATATTTTTCATTAATAATGTCTCGGCCACAGACGGAGAAGAACTCAGTGACATTGTAGTCAAAATTGTAATCTCAGCTTTATTTGAATTGTATTGTAACTTGTCACTCATCGCTGGTATTTTTGTGGTTGTCGGCGGTTGTGCCAGCCTTTATGTGCTACAACCAAATATGTCAAATTATTATTAAATTCTATTAAACTATTATTCTGTTAAATTATTGCTTTACCATTTACAATTTATGTAAGTAAAAAAACTATGTGACCGATTATAAACTCCTCCTCTAAATTTTTAATAGGAGAATTTAAACTGCAAAGAATCAGCCATGCTGTTTGAGTGCGTGTTTGCGGCCTTGATATTTTACATGTTGCGCTTTTTTTTAATAAAACTTCACAGACATGTATGTATTTTTCTATACCCAAGCACTTGTCAATCATCATTTTAAATTAAATTTAGTATTGCCAGCACCGGGAATATAACAAGAAAGGGGGTGGTAGATGGATTACAATTTATATAATCTATTATATTATTATTTGTTTCTTGATTTAATGTACCAATAATATTTTTAAATCTTTTCTTTTAATATGTATGTAATTTTTTGTGTACAAATAAATATATAAATGGCCGATGAAGCTGAAACTTTACATTTCTGGATACTGTAGATGTGCAACGAGAGAGGATTTTTAAAAACGGAGCTTTTGTGTGGTCTTCATCTGGCCTTAGCCAGCCGGCCTATACCGTATACTATATGTAATTCTGTAGCAAAGCACGGGTACGGTATATCAACTACATTAATATCTACCTGCTTATATATATTTACTCGTAGGTTACCGTGGTAACCCTCCGTGTGGATTAAATGTCTCAGAGTACATAAGCGCTAAGTCGTGGCCCGACTCGTAACAAAGTGTGTAGTGACTTTTCGATTTTTGTAGTTACTGTGTACCTACTGCATGACTATTAATATATCATTTGTTTATTAAAACTTTTAGAAAATTAACGCACAGAAATCAAATACGCACAAAATTCACAAAAAACACAAAAATCAAATACGGATTTGACACATTAAGAAACTAAAGCACAACTCAAAACTCAAAGTGAATGCGATGCAAACACGTTTTCTGTTAAATTATAACTTATGATAGTTGTGCGATAAAATGGTGTCACAAATCCTTTAAAGAGTCTGTCAAGCTCGTGTAGGAACTTCGGGGGTTCCGTATGAAAATATCATAAATACTTCCCAAATTAACGTTTCTTATAGGGGACACTAACATTATATAGCTAAGCCAAAATATATGCGAGCGAAGCCGCAGGGAAAAGCTAGTTATTAATAAAGTGATAAAATCGTTGACCCTCTCCTTAAACTTTAAGTTTATACCAATGTATCAAAAGTATGTTTCGACTAGATCGCGGCCTCGTCCGCATGGCCACAACGTTGTCCCTAAGGAATCTCTCTTAATTGAGATTTGTATGCTTGTCGTTCAATTAAGTAGGATAAAACATAACGTACAGGATTTCTGGAATCATAGGGAACATTTAAAAAAACTCAATTAAATCCATGGAATTACTTCCAAGTTACTATTACCCGTACGAATGAAGAATTTATATTAGTATAGATTTGCTGAAGACATTTACCAAATAAATACTCGATTTACATTTTGTGTAATTGCGGCCCTCGGTATTTGTTAATATTATGAAAAAGAATTACAGCTCCCACAACCATATACCCAATAATCTGGTGTCAGAGGTCAAATGATAAAGGCCGACCTAGACCTTCAATTATTTCGTTTCAACCCACTTTTCACCAGAGCTTATTTGGAACAAAGTGACAGGCGGAACAAAGCTTGTTCTTATAACTTGCGATACAAATCGTACATCAGTTTCGAAACATTTATTGGTACAAGCCCTCCACACAGGGAAGCGAACTCTGGTCACGTGCCTGGAAAGATGGAACTGGAAGCAGATCCCTAACGATTCGGTTATATATGGTGGCCTAGAAGTTCATTGCTCATTATTTAATTATCTATAGAAACGGATCTAAGTTTGTCCATGTGCAATTTATGTATGTAAACTGCCTCCACGACACAAGAGAAACTCTTACAAAACCGTTTTTTTTTAACTTAAAAAAAATATTTTTAGCGAACGGGTACATTCCGTACTGTCTCTTTCTCCAAATGCCAACCTCTGCACTCGGTGCATCCAGCTAGCCAACAAAAGAGGCTCTGGTGACCGATTGATGGTGGAATATCCATCCGAATTTGTCGAACCCAAATCCCACAGATTGGTGATGGGCTGCAGCGTCACTAATGCGAAGGTACCGGCCCTGCGCTCACCAATCCGCTTGCCCTGAGTGGTGAGTATGGGAAAACCTTCCAAGAAGCGTATACCGGCGTTTGCGGGAAATTTTTTTTTTGAGTGACCAGCTATGGAGTAAAATAGGCTTATGTAGTCTCACAACACAATCGCAACCCCACCAGCACTGGCGGCCCTCGGCGGCCTCTTCTCGGGATAGAACATGTCTTCTCCCACTCCGTTCTGGCTAGCCGCGCCTACCTACAAGGGCAACGTACCCTCCGCGGGGTGGGGGACCCCAGTCCGCCAAGCCGATCACGCAAAGACGGGCTGACGACGTAGGTTCCTCCGTGGGAGACCAAGCCACGGTTACTAAGCCCCCTTGTCACGTCAAGGCGAGGACCCAGGCGGAAGTCCGTTTTGCTGAGTCGCGGAAAGGGGAAATACGTTAATCCCTGCCTACCCTGCGCTTGTGACATGCATGTGTGCTTATAATTAAAATTATTATTTACAGAGTGCGATCCCCAGGTCGAGTTGCTACGTTCCAGTAACAAAATGACGGAATTATTTATAGATGTCTTCGATATTTAACCTTAAGTTTAAATACAGCATCTCAAGTAAACACAGTTATTCCTGACCATGCCTCATTAATATTCGATTACTTACGTAGATGCTCACGTCTCACAATGTTTAATGTATTTAGTCCGGGCGTCGATGACTTCGATGTATCCCTTGGGCATTAAGATATGGTTTTGACTGAATATCCCCGATATCCGAGACGGGACATTATTCAATGCGGATGCATATAACTAGAGAACACCTCAGTTTCCGATCAGTTGCTGTTTTTAATGTTATGAAGTCTAGAGCGGACGTGCATTTTTGTGAAGAAATGGTTATAACTTATTTAAAAAAGTACGTATAATTTTTTTTGTAATATATTAAAATCCTGATTTATGATTGCATTTCCTTAATGCTTAGGATATTATATTCCAAAATTACACTTATACATAAAAATATTTTGTTCTAACTTGAAACCTGTAACTATTTCCTCCAATATAACACTCGTAATTGATACATTATCAATCAATCCATGTAAAATTAATGCATCTTTAAAGAAGTTTGTACAGGTTATGGCTAACTCATCGTGGAATCAGAACATATTGTTCTTAAATTTAAACTATTGTAATCTAATGATTTCTTGTTTGGCGCGAACATTGAAATGAAACTATTATTTCCGGATTTTATCGCGCTTAATATAACTTTTTTATACTTAACTTTTTTATATATATATATATATCGGACGTGGTCTATTATAATTTGTATAAAAATATCTATTATATCAAAAATTAGGTTTTATGACGCATATTCTCTTTAGCGCTTCCATGGAAAACAATTTCATATACCTAGTCTAAATTTTTATTAAAAATTATAGTAGTAGTACTTAAAGGGTTAAGTAATGAAAAAAAATAACAATTCATCAATTCGCACACTATTATAAATAAGAAACATGTTTTCCGTTAAAATGTATCGTGCATAATGATCACTCTTTTATATCTCGTGTACTTAGGAAAATACACGTCGAGGTATGAGGTAAACTCTCAGCTTTCCTCCCATCGATCTTTACTTCATTACCAGGTAAACAATGCAGTGTGACGCGACGCTCGTTAGCGAGTGACAGCGTACTCTTACAAAGTCATGTTTACCGATCTGTTGTGCGCGTGCGCTGTGAATAAAACTAAATGTATAAATTTACTACACCTAATGTTAAACATTTAGATACCAAAGTACGTATAAATGGGGAAGAGTTGGGTTTTCTGGATAACACTGTAATAACTCCTGATGCAAAGCCTCATAAATCCAAACATGCCAGCAGAGTTAGCTCTGCAGGATATGCTGTAAGAAAAATACAGCATATGCTGTATTAATATCTAACTAATATTGAAACAGCTAGGATACTTTATTTTAGTTATTTCCACAGCATAATGTGTTATGGTAGTTTGTTGTGGAGACATGCGATTGGTATAGAAACAATATTCATTATACAAAAGAGGGCCATAAGTGCTATCCATAATCATCATTCTAGAAAAAATATAGTTTAAAGAAATAAATATTCTAACCTCGGCTTCTCAATACATATATGAAAATGTAATGTATGTACATAAAAACATAAATAAATTTAATAAGAATGGTGATATTCATAATGTAAATACATACAAGGAACTGACACAAGCTTGTGATACCAGTAACTAGACTCCATAGAATCAGTAACTCATTCACGGGGCAATGTGTACTTACACAAAGTTTTCCTACCAATAGGTTAATTAAAAAATGTGTTAATCAAACATTTTATAATATTTCGATGAATAATCTATAGGACATGACATTCATATGTGGGCACATATGAAATTAGCGTATTATATGGAAAAAGTATAAATCAATTGAATTTTTTCTCTGCAAGATGTTGCCCAAATTTCGAAAAAAGTGGTAATCTGTAGGAGCAAGGTCCGGAGAGTGTGGTGATAAATATTCCAATCGCAGCTCCTCTAATTTAGCGCCTGTCTGTCGTGAAGTATAGGGACTAGCCTTGTCATGAAACAGCACTGGGCTAGAGCAAATGACCAGTATCGATTGTGTAACGGCTAGCTTTTCCATCATGGTTTGCTATTGTTGACAATACGGATCTGCCGTTATCGTCTGGCCAGTTCTTAGGGAGCTGTAGTGTATGACACAAAAACTGGTCCTCCAAACACTCAACAGTATCTTTTTCTGAGTCACTTTCCGCTTGGGACAGGATTTAGCCGGCTCTCCTGGGATCAACCAGTATCGTAAATCGTACAGTATCCATTTTTCATCACAAGTAAACTACACGATTCAAAATTCTCTCGTTATTGTGACGGTTGAGTAATGTAACGTAGCACTCAATGCGTGCCTGTTGGTGTGCTTCGCTCAATTCATGCGGTACCCATTTCTCGAGCTTTTTCGCTTTTCCAATTTGTTTCAAGTGAATTAAAATGGTTTTGTTACTCACACCGCCTCAAGCCTGCCGCTAACTCTGACGTGGTTTGCAATGGATCCGCTTCCACGATCACTTTTAATACTTCATTGTCAACTTGGGCCTCCGGACTCCCGCGAACGTCGCGGTTTGTTTTGGAGGTCAAAATCTCCAGAACGAAAACGTTGGGACCAAAAAAGTACCGTGCTTTCTTTTACAGTAGCTTCCCCATACACATAATTAATCCTTCGGGCTGTTTCTGCAGCGCTGGTGCCACTAATAACGCGATATTTCAAGTTTTCCACTTTGTTAACAGATGAATTCGGTAAATCGCGTGACCTTGAAAGGTCAATAGCAACTATTAAAATTCTTCAATCGCTTTCGCGTTATGAGGCGTGTGTAATGTAGGATCCTGTTAATAAGGTCAGCATACTCTTATTATTGTGGCTTTTAGAACCGCGATGAGGCCGCCACGATGAGTGGCGGGTTTATCTCCTTATAAATGTTACATGTTTCCTCACGATGTTTTCCTTCGCCTTTGTGCACGTGGTAAGTACGCACTTGAAGTTACTGGTATGAGTCTTGACGGTGCCTGAACCGGACATCGGGCACATTGACTCACTCGCATACTATGATTTCTCGATGAGATAAGAATACACTTTAGGAGACCTACGCACATGCACATCTGCGCAACGTAACAGACTGGAATGGTTGTTGCAGGCATGTGGTGAAGCCCCTCTCGGGATCAGCGCCGTCGGTGCGCGTGACGGCGCTCGCCGCGGCGGAGGAGGAGGCCGCGGACGGGAAGCAGCCGAGCAAGTCGCGCCAGAAGAAGTTCCAGCGCCACTTCCCGCAGGTCGGGCCCGATGAGCGCGTGCTGAACTGTAAGTGCACTTACAGGCTTATTATAACTTTAGTATGGTCATACTTTCTTCTTCCACTACTGCCCATTGCTGCTGTTAGAAGATCTCTCTTAATCGCAATGCTTGATAGGCAGATAGGCGGAAACATTACTAGGTGGTTTTTTATTTTATGGTATAGAGGCCAAATGAGTAAGCGGCTCACCTGATATGTAGTACCGCCGATGATAAGACGGTAAGTGATTACCGTCGCCCACGTACATCTGCAACACCAGAACACCTGCAGGTGCGTTGCCTCACTCACCAAACGATACGTTAAAGCACAAGATGCTTCTACTTCACGCCGGTATCCTGCGAGATCGTGGTACTTCCCATTCGAGCAGCAGCAACAGCCGCCTCTTGGCTCTACTCGGCTCTTGGCCCTACCTACAAAAGGTGGTAGGACTACATTTATGCCGAGCAGACGTCTTGGAAGGTAAAACCCTCATAACTTATTCTGCCGCTAATCAGCAGTGTCTTCCAGGTTGAAGGTTCGGCTTCTCAAGGCTGACAAAGCATGGAAACTTCTTCGATTGAAGTTGTTTGCTGTATGGGCCCCCAGTGACCACTTATTATGAGCTCTGCTGAACTGTTAGCTCATTAGTCACCCCAGTGTTAAAAAAAGGCACCTTGGCACACTAGAGGCTCTGGTACGCACGGTCTGGATAGCTCAGGTTGGTCGTTTAACGTTCCAGTTTCGCATCCAGGATTTTTACCTAAGTCGAATTTTACAACACCTACTCAACCAACACCACTACGCGTTGCTTATATGCATCAGTTGTCACTGTCGCACTAACATATCGCTCAAGGATTTCATAGGAGCTCACTTCTAGCGGTTTGAGCCCGGGGGTTGCTTTACTTACTATGAGAGCTTACTATGCGAGCACTTGTCCCTTGATCTGTCCAGGTTGTCATTGTTCAGAATATTAAGAATTTCTTTCTAATCTTGTGTTTAGACTGAAAACACATTTGCGGTTGCATTTTGTAATTTATTAGTATATTTATAGAAAGCTCTTAAGGTGCATTAATATTTTCAGATTATTCGTGCGCTCTAGTCGGCGACCTCCTCCTCCAAGGTCACCTATATATCACGAAAAACTACTTCGCGTTCTACTCCAACGTGTTCGGATACGTGACCAAGGTGAGCCACGTCGTTATGCGAGTGCAGAGCGAATGTGTGCGAATGTCGAATTATAAATATTAATTTATTTATCATTATGTCTCCTTCACCGCTGAGCATATAGTAAATTACTATCAACAACCTGTGGTGCCGGCAACGGGGATCGTATCCAGGTACCAAACTCAATATTATTTCGAGAACGTGTGTGAAGTCCGCCAATCCGCATTGGAGACAGCGTAGTGGACCCTTACCAGCTCCAAAATCTCTCAGAAAACTATTTGATGAGATAAGGACTGTACTCAGCAATAGGCATTTACAGGCTGGTACTTTTTTTTAATATAGTCTATATTTTTCGTCCGTCCCGTGCTGCTTCGTACCTTATTCGGTCAGTTTTAGCCCAAAGACAAAGCTGCTGCATATTGCGTTATTCTGGTGGTAATCGTTGTCGCGATCGGTTTCAATTTGAAGTTACGACGGATTCGACATTTAACAGATTACGTCATAGAGAATTGTTCAATTTAAATGAATACTATTTCCGAGTAAACTAGACCACCAGTCTCTACCACGTGATCTGTCAAACTGTCTCCGAGTCTGGCATAATTTCAAATCGAAACTGATTGCTATTATGATTATCACCAACATTGTGTTGCAGGCAGGTGTTTATCCTTGCGCTCGTGTAAGTCTACGGGTAATTTTGTAATATTTCATTGCATCTTCATCATGTTCTTTCATCTTTAAGACCCTATAAATACTAGAGCATATAGTCTACTGCAAGAAATAGGTAATTTGGCAGTCACGGATAACTCTCACCTTAGAGGATAATTATGCTATATTTATAGCATAATAATAGAAAATATGTATGACAATATATATTATACTAAAAATAATTATAATATACATTTGACACGTGGATATCATAAGTTGTCATAGAAACATTTTGTTGTAGTTTTCGATACTTAATAAAACCTACCTAAGATAGAAAGAAGAATATCTTATACTTATTTACTACTTTATTACTGTTTATATTACTTAATTTTTTATGCTTGTATGTGGTGGTGGCGGCTTAATCTGCTTCCCCCTTTCCTCCCGTGAACGTGGTGACTCTTGTCAGCTTAAGAAAATGCTAGACAAATCTAGCGGCTTCCGACCCCGCAGTCCGTGACAGTGCGAGGTGTCTGCTGCTGCGATAGCCAACACACCTGTCAAGCGTGGGGATTACGGCAATTCTTCCACTGGGAGAGTGGTGAGACTTTTAAGAGCATGATGAAGAAGAAGACGATATGTGTAGTCACTTCTACTTTTATTACGTCTAATTTTGTTCCTTCATATTATTTTTAGCATTTAAAAAAAAAAGTGTTTTTAGTTAGTGTTTTTTACGTCATCAAGTTCTAGAAATTATTAAGTTTAGTTTCATAAATAAAACCTGTGTATTTAAACCGCTCTGTAAAAACTTCAGCTGCTGATACCGACGACGTCAGTGCTGCGAATCACCAAGGAGAAGGTGGCGCGTATCATCCCGAACGCGGTGGGCGTGTGCACGCGCGACGAGCGGCACGTGTTCGGCTCGCTGCTGTCGCGCGACGCCACCTACAAGCTCATGACGCACGTGTGGAAAGCCGCGCGCGCGCCCGAGCTCGCCGTGCCCGCGCCGCAGGTGAGTTGCCCCCGCCTAACCCCTCGAATTCAAATTAGAATTTTAAGAGCCTAAAAAATTTGTAGAATACGTTTTACTGCGCCCTAAAAAAGCTACGACCATTTTAGCTGAGGCTTTAGAATCAGGGAACCCGAGTTCAATCCTCTATCTAGGAGGAGGTTGTTGTCTGAACATTAAGACAGCGACAAACTCTCCACCTGTGTCCTCTGACCACCCTATTAATGCGTGTGCGGTCACGAGCAGCGGCGCGTATATTAGTTATATTCATGCAACTAAAAACTACAACAAGAAGAATACAAAATGGTTTAACGCAAGGGCGATCGTATCGTTAGAAGCGATCTCTTCCAGACGTTTGGATAGACAGGACTGTGAAAGTACCAAATCGAATGGTGATTAGTAACGCATTAAATCCATCGATATAAAGAACCATACTTCCACAAGCTTAAAGTAGCAGTAACTAGAGATCTTATTGACTCTTATCTCAAAGAGGCATGCCATCATCTTCCTCAATTATCTTAGTGCTAACGTTGCATCATCTATGGGATTACCTTAAGATGATTTGAGTGCAGCCTTTTTATTAATCTATCCTGCTTGACATAACTTTCCTCCAATGGTAGGATTACAATAGCCACCGCAATCCGCTGTCTGTCAATCGCTATGTGATTTTCTTTATTACATTGTGGTGACAAACGATGATCGATCTGATGGTAAAGTGCCTACTGCAGCCAATGTACATCTGCAAACTCTTTCAATCAAGGGATTTTATAGATGTATTGTCATCCATGAGGATTAGGATGGAAAGCCGCGCCGCCTTGAATTATACTGGCTCAGTGTGCATTTCAAACCGTAACACAAGCAGCGGTTGCTCTGCTGCTTGGCGGCAACAAATAGGTAACAGAGTGGTACCCATCTAGGCGGCTCCTAGCCAGAAACTACCACTACCTACCACTTAGTAAAATTTGATCTTTTTGTCGTAGTCATCGTTTACACTGAAATAAAAGATAAATATCAATGATCACATTAATAGTTGATATTTGTTGAAACGTTAATTCACTAGAGCAAGTAAGACATTGGCAGACGTATATATTGCAGGAGTTGCGAAATTCAGAAGTAGAACTGGAAGCTTCGGAGTACTCGCCGGAGGACGACAGTAGTTCCGAGCATGCCGAGATTGACGCGCCGCGCCGAAGGGACCCCGCCGACGCGCTAGCGGTTGCCGGTGCGTGATTATTCATTCACCATTTATTTATCAGTTTATTAAAGGTCACTGCTGGACCTGCTCCCCATGAAAATACCACCAAAAACTAGTATGCATCGAATATTTGCCCATACACGCCGCGCTGCACTGGCGGGTTACTCGCATTAGACATGCTGCTCCCAATCACTAGTCTGGGGGATTTTGGTTCGCCGTAGTCAGATGGATTTTCCGCCATCAGTCGGTCGCCAGAGCCTCGTTCGTTAGTAAGCTGGGTGCATCGCGTGCAGGTGAAGTTGGCTTTTGGAGAAACAACCATTTTGAACCCATTTTATCGACGTTTTTGAGTCTAGATTTAATTTGTAATGTATTTCTGGCGAAAAATTTACTCCACTGAGACGTAACAAGTACTTTGTGCGGCAGCGGGCGTGGTGGGAGCGGTGGGTGGTGTGGCGGGCGCGGCGGTGATCCAGCCGGCGCTGCTGACGCGCGGCGTGAGTGTGCGCCGCTCGCCGCGCTACTGGCGCGCCGCGCTCGTGTTTGCCGTGCTGCTGCTCGCGCTCTCCGCCGCGCTGCTCGGCTACCGCCTGCTGCGTCTCACTCGCGCGCAGGTAAACATAACGCACGCACGTGCTTCGTCTCACTCGCACGCACTCGAACGCCATGCGTGCAAACATGCCGTTTCTCACTTACTCATTGTAAAATACCCTACACGCAAAAGTAAAGCATCTCACTCGCACGCAGTTGAACACCACGCACACAGACATGCTATTTCTTACTGACGCCTAAATACCTTGCGCATAAACGTGCTTAGTAGCTTTCGCAGACATTTGAACTCACCCTACTAACGTGCAGTTTCTCAAGTACAAGTAGATAAATACCCTACGCACAAACGTGCAGCACTCGGACAGTCGTACGTCGTGCACACCAATGTGACGTTTTGCATAGACACAAAAACTACCTACACACAAAGGTGCTGTCACCCGCAGCAGCACCGCCCGCACACAAGATTGGTGTAGTCACATGTATTAAAGCCATGATGTATTGCAATTAGTCGCCGTTATTTTGCTAATAGTAATAATATAATCAATTAATTTTACTTAGGAGATTATGCCCTTTATTTTTTGACATTGTATTATTGTTAACTTTAGCAATTACATGTTGACAAAAAAAATACTTCAAGTGTTCCGGCGTCATGTCTTTTATTTATTGCCGGGAGCATATTGTGATTTGATTTGTTTCCAACAATTCTTTTATGATTCTTACGCCGCTACCACGTGGCATTTTAAAAATATATTTATATAAATTTGTGTTTCTTGTGCAAAACTAAAGACAGACGCAAACAACATGTCCGGGGAGCAGCTGTACGCGGAGCTGGTTCAGTGGCGTTCGCGGCTGCACGGCCGCGCGGCCGACGAGCTGCACGCCTTCCTCACCACCAACTTGCTTCTGCTCACCAAGGTACGTCCGCTGCTTCGTCTTCACCAATCTGCTACTGCTCACCAAGGTACGTCCGCTGCTTCGTCTTCACCAATCTGCTGCTGCTCACCAAGGTACGTCCGCTGCTTCGTCTTCACCAATCTGCTACTGCTCACCAAGGTACGTCCGCTGCTTCGTCTTCACCAATCTGCTACTGCTCACCAAGGAATGTCCGCAGTATAATTACGTCAATTATTATTGTCTTGTGTAAAAACAAACTTTCAAGCAACTAAAGTTTTTCTTTACCTGCAACTTTCCAATTTGAAAGACTTCCAAAAGACTTGCATGTCCAGAAAAAATTAATAAAAAACAATAAATAAAGATTTTGATGTCCGCCAACCCACCCTGGAGCGGCGTCGTGAATTCCTTCCGATCACAAATCATGTCAACAATGTCAAGCAAAATAAATTTTACCCAATACATAAATATTTATGGGCTGCTATGGGTACGTATAAACCACGAAGATTTACTAAACCCACCTATTTGTATACAACGCCAGTTATCAGCATGAGAGGGTAGAGATGATGGATCTGCATTTGGCATGACTTACCGTAGCGAAACGAACTACGCCGTGTCAATTTTCGCATCTCCGGGAGATAGAACGTGATAGGTAGTGAGTTTCGTCCCAAAAGTTGCCATGATATTTTTATGGCTTTTCCGTTAGTCCCGTCTAACGACTTCCATGCAAAGGAAGAGGGAGGCAGATCTTTCATCAACTGGCGGCAAACTCCTTCCGGCGGAGCAGTCGTCTGGGTAGGAACCCCACCTTGTTTGCAGGTGACCATGGCCAAGTTTTTCACCCTCATCCTAATAGAAAAAGATGCGCAAGAACAACGACATTTATTTGGATTTTAGTGTTTTGCTATTTTACTTAAAATTTACTATAAAAGTTTTAATATTTTCAACGACCAATAATAATTATTATAAAGAAAATCTGCTTTTAGGTTCGACAATCTCTTGAAGCTCTGTCGGGGGTGATCCTGACCGACATGGGCCACGGAGCGGCGAACGTCGACGTGCCAAACGAAACAGTCTTCAGTTAGCGCCAGTGACGTCAGTGACGCGCCTCCTCACACCGTCGGCTACCTTCTCGATTCATTAGGTGTTCGTCCCTCCAGCTGCGCGCACGCTGCGCCTCGGGCTTGGTGAATATCTTTGTTTGCCACGTACTTCACATTGATATCGTTCACTGAATCGTACATTTTAGATATATAAATGTAACGCGGGTGTGAACCTAAATAAGGTTTCGACCGCGTTAAGGTTATATGAAATACCGTATTTATTATTTATTGACATAGCCTCGCTGTTATTTGTTAGGATTGTTCTGTGAAATCGTCTATCCATGATACAGTTTGTAAAAACAATAGGATCATGTAATTTGTAGCTCTAGCAAAATGGGGATAATTTTATTTGCTTTGGTTGGAATATGCTTTATTGGGATTTTCATGGTTTAGAACAATATCCTTAATAATTCTGTTTATTTGTACCAAGTAGTACAAATAAACATAATTATTACAGTACACAAGTACCAGTGTTATTATGTACCAAAAGATGTTATCGGTACATGTAGACAGGTGATAAATGTGATTGTTTTGTATATAGTAGCGAACGCTTCAGCAGAAGCTTATGAATGTCTTTGAGGCATCTTAGTAATTGTGTTAAACACAAAATAGGGAAAATTATACGGAGATTGACCATTTCGAAAGAATGTATTTCCAGATATCTTAGTGACGTTGTGAGTCGAGTAAGTCATTCCATCCTCAATTGTTTCTTTCAGTCGAAACATACAAATCCGAAATATTAACTAACATCAAATACTTTAGTTTTGTATTATGAACTTTGTTTCAGTGACAATATAGCTTAGAGTTCAATGGGAGAAAACAGCGAATTTTTTTTAACCAAATTATTTTTGTTTTTTTTTTACTTTATTTTCTTTAATTTATGGAAATATGTCAGTTATGAGTTGACAACGTTAGGCTTGGCTGACCAATTAGCGATAGTATTGTAACCAATTGAAATAACACCGAACATTTGTAGAATTCCACAAAATTTTGTCGACTTTTAGCCAAACCTTTGTGACGTAATGAACGAAAAGATTCCTAGATTTCATTACGAAATTTAAAATAAATATGAGATCTGTAACTCACCGATACTGATTAAAAAAAAATATTTGGTTATTATGGTATCAAATTATGGTGCTAATAAATAGTAAGAGATAATTAAATCGACATTCCTTGATATTGATTCCTGGTGATATGCGCCCTTTGAAAGTGCTGAGAATGACAACATTTAAAAAGATCTACTTATTATTATAATATTACCTTTCTTGCCATTGAATAAATCATTTCGTAATGTAAGCTTATTACATTTTAAATAATTGAACGTTACATCATTAGGAAGTTATTTAGGACTCCTTAGCCTGCCTGTTATGCAGTGTTAACCGTATAGTACATTGTATGAAATAGAGTATTTAACTAACGGAAAATTATCGCTATTTTATAATAATAAAAATTCTAAAGGTGGACGCTGGTACCTTGTTCCCTATCACAATCATCAAAGTTTATTACAAATCAAACGTTGTCTCTTTCTTTTTAACTCTCTGTCATGTGTTTTGATATTGTATAAGTATTTGCCTTTGAAACTTGTGTCATCAAGTGCATATTAATGCAATCGATGACAATTTTTTGAATACCCTATTGTACTGTATCGTTCTAGTCTTTAGTAACGCTCAAGTATCTATCGTTGTCATGTCAGTCATGTATTTAAAATAAATAATGACAAGTAACTTGTCATTATTACTTGATATGTTTTTAAGAGTGACATAAATAGGCTTTATTCTAGAAGTTGGACTGCTGTATCCATGCTGCGACATGGTTATACGGAGTTATTAAAAAAAAATTATACAACATTCTTTACTTATCTTTAAAAATAAAATTTTAAATGCACTTCTTTTTTCTTAACTTAAAATTTAAAAAGGGTTTGTTAAAAAAAATTCATTACTCTTCTAGATACTCTTCAGTCTCTTTAATACTCTTCATAGACTTAGAGAAAAGTAGTATTATTTTTGTATGAAAGAAAAAGTCTATTTTTAAATATTTCTCGAACACATTTTGTTAATTTTTATTTAACTTGAAATAAAGACGGTGTCGGTTTTTTGTTAAATAAATGTACTATGTAAATAGTAAAGTAGGTATAATGCTGCTGAGTTTTATCGGAGTAACCGGAGCAGGTAACTAAAGATGCAAACCCTCATAGGCCTCAGTAGTTGCAATGCACGAAGTTCGAAGAAATTCAATGTGTAATTAAATTTCTTCGAACTCTGAGTATAGTGCACCTGGTGGTGATTGGTCTCTGTAACTCGATCGGCCACATAGCACCAGATGTACTGTACAATCGTTTGTCACTCTTACTGACATACAAAATTTATAATTATGAGCTGTGAATCAATTAGTCTGTAGATAAACAAATTAAAAATTATGTTGTTTCGTCTATGTAAAAAATATTTTGGCTGTTTGAGAATTCTCGTCTATGTAATACATAATGTTTAGACAGTTATTTAATATAAATATTCATCAGCGGATAATACATTAACGTTGTTCAATAAACCGCAGTGTAACAACAACCAAATTGTGAAAGAAAATATCTAGTAAAAGTTCATATTTACATTTCTTTACGATATTACTTAGTGCAATATGTTATGTGATTATGTTGGAGCTTTGTAAATTTATTAATTACAATTTTGTTTGTGTTCTATTTTGATTATGCTTACTTTTGTTCCTGTCTCCTTCAAAATTTGGAAGTAACGCCTTTGTATACACCATTGTTCATTATATATGTGAGGCTGAGGCATGCGTTAAGTTGAAATGGAAAATTCGTAAATCATTTATATTGCCAAAGACAAAACCTTAGATTAACTTGGAATATTTTAATAGATAGTTATAGTGAGATTTGTACAATGTTTAATCTGTAGATATAATAATATTGTGTACATTTTATTTTTCAATGGTATGATACTTTTCATCATTATAGATAAATTGGTTATTCTATTTATTTACATTTTGGAGGTAATTATTTCGATTGAAAACGATAGAAAAGCTGCCTATATTCGATTCTTATAATGTATTCTCTAAAATATGAATTTATTACTAACACGACGTCAGTTGGTCGTCCTTATCAAAATGTGCAACACACAAAGTGCTAGTTTTCGGGTCTAGATACAATGTGTTGGTCTTATGTCTGGCTGTCTGACTGAGATATGATTGTCATTAATCCGTTCTATTCATTTGTTCAGTCAAATGTCACTGAGTACACTGACAAAACGAACGTACATGCACTCACTATGCTTAGCTCACATAAAACAACGTAATATGATAAAAGTGGGATACGACATCGTGAACAGCGAGATCTGCCAATGGTCGATTCGTATTTAGTACATTCAAGCGTCATAGTTATGATCTCAAATGTCACGCTCTAAGTCATCGGGATTCAAACATCGATATTATTGAGAAGGTAAAGTGATTATGTTATTTATTTTTCTGCTGATTTATAATGGTTTATTGTTCTGCTTACGAATTGTTACATTTGATTTGTTGTAGAAGGAATATTTGTACAGTAATTAGGTTGTTTGTTATTTAATGTAAATATTACATAATGATATATTGAATGGTTGTTTTATTTAATTAACTCTTAATTGTCGTAAATTATACTTGCAATTTAGTGTAATTAAAATAGGTTGTCACGGAATATATAATTTTTGTCGCCTAAAGTCGACCTCACCGACCGACTGATAGCGGAAAATAAAACCAAAAGACGTCAAACCTAACTCGCACAGATTTGTGTGGGAAAGCAGCCACTAGTGCGAGAGGGCCCTGCCAGCGTGGCATGGGCGAATCTCCCATGCTTGGCAAGCCGGATTTTTTAGCGCCTGCATGACAAGGCATGTCTAGCAGAAGACTTATCAATATCATCATCTTTGCAGCCACAAGCCACTGCTGGAACTGACCTCCCCAAAGATTACCACAAAACATGGTCCCGAGCCACTTGCATCCATCGAATTCTGCAACTGCAACTGCAACACTGCAGGCCGTCACTCCGTCTTGTGGTGGTCGTCCCATATTGCGTTTGCCTGTACGACGATGTCACTCGAGAACCTTTATGCCCCGACGGTTGTGAGTTGTGCGAGCTATGTGGCTGGCCCATTGCAATATCCGCTTGCTGATCTTTAAGGCTATTTCGGTTACCCTTGTTCTGTTATGTGGATAGCATCGTTGTAGATTCTATCACAAAGAGAAGGGCCGGTGCTTTGTGGTATTTTTTGGGGTAGCCTTTTTTCAAGAGTGAACTTGTAATTATTGGAGTAGTCACCCAATTAAAAATGTATTAAGTTAATTATAAAAGATATGGAAGGCTGACCCTACCGCCATTTAGGACACTTAGCCAGGAAGAACGAGGGAGTATTGGTTGCGGTGGATATAAAATAATACAAAACTGTTTTTAATGAACAGATATATTATACGAAATCAATCTCATAAGCAAAAAACATCAACAACGAATAAGTACATAGACTTCTATTTAAATCTGTGAAAGGATTAAAGTTTTGCATAATATTAATTAAAAAAAATCATAGGAATACATAAAAATAGGTAGAGAATAAAAAAACTTTTACCCTTTTTAGAAAATTAATTATCTACGGTAAGTGGATACATGTGTAGAAAAGTAATTAAAACAAAAATGTTCTTTTATTAAATATCAGGTAGTTAACATTGTAAAAATACCCAACATACATAATTTCATTTCATTTCATAAATTAGGTCCAGCCCACAATGATTAAATAATAATAAGCTCTCACGACCATATACCCAATACTAGGGTGGACAGGGGTCTAGAAACTTTAGTCCCTTCAACCCACTTTTCGCCAGAGCTTATTTGTGACAACGCGACGGGCAGTAAGTCTGTCGCCGCCTCAGTGTGCACCGTGCCGTCCTTACAAATCGTACGTAAGTTTCGGAACACTCATTTGTACGAGCCTTTACATATTTGATCAAACTCTGAGGCAGATCCCCCTAACAGCTCTGATATCGTGGCTAAATTGATATACTAGCATTATTATAAGAAAAAAAACTCTGATTACGAAAAACTTGAAAATAATCATTACTAATGTAAACAAGTCAAATATACAACAATTTTAATTTAAAATTTATTTCCTTGAACATCTAAAATACGATTCAGTAAAAAACTAACGGACGGGCGGATTGGACGATATTACAAAAGTCCTTGTCATAGGGTAACCCTAAAATGTTCAAAAAGCTAGTAATGGAACATAAGATTCAATAACTGGACTAGTATATAAATAACAGTCAAGGGTACCTACAATCATTTAAAAGCGACCAACAAATCTACTTGTTCTTGGACAGAGTTCGTTGTTTTTCTGCATGTTGGACCAGCTGCTTGTCGGTGGCGAGGCCTTTCCTGGCTCTCACCGAGTCCATGTAGACCTTAGCCCTGTTCACACCGTCCCACTTCTCGCCCCAGTGCAGATACTCTTCCTCGGTACGCGGTTGCCAGAATGGATCGATGTCAATCACCTGATGAAAGTATTCAACATAATTATAATGTGTGGTTAATATTTGTCTGCTTTGGACGCTGCGGCTGACGGCCGAGGCTTACTGGTTAGCTTACCTGATTGCTGAGCCATGAGTTCTAAGTTAGAATCTAAACCGGAGTCCATATTTGTGGGACACACAAATCATTGGTTTTCGGGTCTGGTTGTGTTGCGTTTCGTCCCGTGTCTCTGACAATGTCTCTGGACCCCTTCTTGTATTTTAACGCAGATAGGATACGGAAAGGTGAAGATGAGTGAGTGTCCCTCTGTTAACGCGTACACTTGTAGCACTATAAGTTGTAGCACCGGAAGTTGTTACAGTGGCCGAAATCCGCCAGGAGGACAACATTTCAACCTGCTTTTGTAATAACTATAATTTAAGTAGAGTAACGACAGGCGTTCGCCGATGGTTATATTAAGATCCCTTGCCTAGGATCCGTCACCGATAAGAATATTTCCAATTCAGGCTTGTGTATTTAGTGAATCACTTGTTTTTTCTTTGACATCCTTCTGTTAACAAAATGTAAAACTTGAAATATCGCGTTATTTACGAATGAGTTCCACGGTGGCACCCTTGCTGCAGATACTGCTCGAAGGATTAATGATGTGTATAGGGAAGCTGCTGTAAAAGAAAGCATGGTACGTTTTTGATTCAAACGATTTTAACCTCAAAAAGTGGTTAAAGGTGATCGTGGAAGCGGATTCATCGCAAACCACGTCAGAGTTAGCGGCAGGCTTGAAACGGTGTGATGGACAAAATAATTTTAATTTACTTGAAAAAAATTAGAAAAGTAAAAAAGCTCGAGAATTTGGTACAGCATGCATTGAGTCAAGCACACGCATTGAGTGCTGCGTTACATTACTCAACCGTCACAATAACGACGGGATTTGAATCGTATCGTTACTTGTGATGAAACATTGATACTGTACGACAGCCGGAAACGCTCATCACAGTGGTTGAACCCAGGAGAACCGGCCAAATCCTGTCCCAAGCGGAAGTTGACTCAGAAAAAGGTACTGGTGAGTGTTTGGTGGACCAGTGCTGGAGTCATACGTTAAAGCTTCCTAAGATCTGGCTAGAGGAATACGGCAGATCTGTACTGTCAACAATTGCAAACCATGATGGAAAAGCTAGCCGTTAAACAACCGAGACTGGTCAATTGCTCTAGCCCACTGTTGCTTCATGACAATGCTAGACCCCGTATTTCACGACAGAGGGTTGTTAAATTAGAGGAGTTGCGATTGGAATGTCTCCGACACCCACCGTACGCCCCGGAACTTGCTCCAACAGATTATCACTTTTTTCGGAATTTAGACAATTTCTTGCAAAAAAAAAAATTCAATTAAAATGTTTTTCAGCAATGGAATCAATGGACTACCTATAATATTGCAAAAGTGCATAGATAATAATGATGTACTTATTTATATACTTTATAAACTTCGATTGATAAAATAAATAATTTCATACAAATATTATCGTTTTCTTTTTTCATATAATACGCTAATTTCATATGTAAGGACCTAATATATATATATAGTGATGTTCATTACGTAATGCAAACAAGAAAAGGTGTGGGCAAGTCCTAACAGACCAGCGACCGCTTACTTCGGCTTGTATGTACTGTGCTTGTATGTATTTCCCGCTCACCTCCCAATGGCTGAATATGAGCTGCGGCGCGGCGAGGCCCGAGGTGTGCGTGCGCAGTTCCAGCGCAAATCTGAAGCTCTCGGCGACCGGCAGCAGCGCGTGCACGCGGAACCACGACGAGCCGCTCTGCAAGTCGCTGCCGATAACGCGGCCGCCGCGCCGGCCCAGAGCCGCGTACAACTTGCCTGAAAAAAACAAAACATTTGATCCATAAAATTGCGTAATTTGTATACGTTTAAGTTTTACTGCAGTCGTTATTTAAACAAGCGAAAAGCTCGTTTGTAACTTTTTTACTTTCGTTACGTATTTAATTACAAAGACGTTTATTAAGAAGTAAGAGAAAGAAGTGGCCAAAATCGTCCCAGAGGAAATCATCGATACGTTATGAACAACAGCCGGTGTCGTCGACTCGCGGCCGCGGATGTGAAAAAACTGGACAGCCTAAAAAGTTCGCCCCACGCCATCGCTTGACAAAATATTTGGTGACCAATCACGTGGAAAAATTCCTGCTCTGTTAAAAGATTCGCTGTGGCCATTTTAAGATCAAAGGAGAGCTTCCGGTCACGGCCCTGTGCATCCGGTTTAATCGGTTGCGGAGCACGAGATACCCACTAAGCTCGAACGTGTTTTTTAAATCCCATGAAAATAGCTGACAAGTTTTTTTTATAAACAGAGAAGCATCCCGTTGTAACTAACAAGTTAATTGTCTTTAAAGATAATGAAGGGACGATTTGTCATCTCCTCAGAATATCTATGCTATAGAATAATTTCATAGAATATAGGTTTATTTACACACACAAAAACATTAACATAAAATAATGTAACAAAGCACACGCCGTAAAAAAATTAAGTAAAGTAAAATTATAGTAAAAATAAACATAACGGAATGTTGTTCCGTCACTAATAAATGATAAATTTCAGAAATAGTGTTGTAGTATTCGGTATTGCAGTACGCCATTCTCCCCACGACTGCTCTCCGTGCGACTCCGGGAGGGAAATAGCGCTCATATGGCAATCACATAGATCCTCGAATCCTTCTGAATGTATCGAAATAGCCGTCCTCTTATCCCAATTAATACTCTTTTCAATTTCATTTTCAACTTCTTCGCATCTAAATCTATACTACCTATAAACCTTATATCTTAAAAGCAATTAAAATTAATAAAACACTTTGTTTATTGTAATATTATAAATCTTTTCCCAGTGTCTTGGCTTGCGTTGAATTCATCTTGGAAATATAATTTTTTCAATACCTATACATAATAGAAATAAAATAGTCGAGTGTTCTGCATTTGTTGATGAAACATAAGTTGGTACCAGAATGATTATCATTAGTTGTGTAAATTCAATTCAAGCTTAGTAGTTCCAGACTTAAATCGATTCGTACAGACATACAGGCAAGAAAAGTACTTCTTTATTATATATACATACCTCTTTGAATAATCGTAAGAGGTTCATCATCTCCAGCCGGCATGCAAGAGTAATAGGCCCGCTTGTCGCCACAATGTTAAAACTCGTCGCACCTGCCTTAGATAATTTAAGACTGCTAGCCAGGCACGAGGCTTTTGTTCGAGATGGACTTAAATAAAATGTGGAGTGTGGTAGAGTAGTGTGCGTGGTTAAATGTTATTGAAAATTGTTGTAAGAAAAAAAGTTCCTTAATACAAATCCGCATGAAAAAAATAAAAAAGTGTATATTATCTATTTGAATGAAAAGAAGAGCACTCTCGCACTCTTGTTGCGACAAATTATGTTACATCTGCCGAGCCATGGTTTTTTCACAGAGTCAAATCGCTTGATAATAATAACTTTTTTCTAACATCTTTTAAATAATGGATTTTCATACCGCGTACCTGTCCAGTGAAATCACTCGTACCAACACAAGTAACACAAGGCTCACCATTTGGTGTAAGAGTCGCAAAAGAAACCGCGATTATTCAACATAAGCCGGCCTGCCACGGCTTAAATTGATGTTTGCCTATCGAGAGGTCTATAAAAAGTGTTTTATAGACTGTAAAAGAAAAAGAAGACCATAGCGAGGAAGTGCATGGAAGAAATCTTCCCACCTCGCAGCTCGCAATCGGTTCTGCTCTGAGAGCAATTGCCCGCAGTCAGCTCGCCGGGCAGGCGAGAGCAGTGCCGGGGACCTCGCACTGGTGATGCTGATCTCCATCTAGCTAGGCTTTTGTATTTGGGTTTGCTATATTCGGATGGTTATTATATAATATTTGCTATAGTAGGATAAAAAGATGCGTGTATTCCACCTTACACTCCTGTGGACATTAACAGACAGGTAGGAATCATCATATCTGGCAACATATATGAGAGCTTATCTACCTTGATGACTTTGTGATGGCTGAATATCGATCCGACAGTATCGAACACAGATCACCACTACTCCTCGGAGAACTCCCACTAGTAGAAGTGCGACAGAAAATACATTACCTGTGAAGTGTTACTTATGATAAGATAATATATAAATCATACAATCTGTACTGAACGGAGCGAGTAACGTATCTCTCAAAGACGCAGGGCGAGGCGTTGCGGTTAAGTGTGATCATTAGTTACAGAACGAAACCACAGGAAGTAGGCCTCCTACCTCTTCTCCCCCGGTTCGAATACACGCACACGCAGTCTTTACACGCATTGGTGTTGCCATCCCGCGAAACTTTTTAACACCACAATTGTCAACATTTATTCAGCATAGGTTAAATAACTTTAAAAAGACGTCATTAATTTAGTTATTAAGTAATCTAAGTCAATAAAACAAACGCGAAAAAATAATTCTGCTATCGAGATAGTTCCTTTGGAGAAATGTGTCTTTTATTCTAATAGTCAAAGCATTATATTCTCATAGAACCAATAGTCTAATGGGTAATGGTATGGACTGCGAAACGTGACGTCGCTGGTTCGCGCCCATCATTCGACTATTATCGTGATACAAGCTTTTTAACTTAGTTGGTGTGTTAATATATTAACCACACCAACAAAGTCTCTGACATAATCTACCTCTCGATTCTAGATCAACCAAAAAGTTAATTAATGTAGGGTAAATTCTGACATTATTCATAAATATAGTATCGTTCTGAAAGTTATATATCGTTGAGGAACGGTAACATGTCGGACTAATCGTGACGAGAATAAAAAAATCTGTAAACAAAGTAGTTGCCGGGATGCGAGCGGGATGCGCATAGGGTGCTGAACGTGATTTACAACGTTCCCACGTTCCTCTTAAGCGCTCCGTACGCGGTTCGTGTCACAAAACGCCGTGCCAATGACCACAGTTCCGCTTTTCGCGACCACTGTGTGAACTATGTGCTTAATAAAACTTTGCATATTTTAGACACCTACGTATATGTAGGTATTGATCGATATTAATATTGTTCCAACTAGTTTATTGTGTACTATAGTGCTGGAAATGAACATCGTGTGTATCAGTGTTCAGCGTATATAACTTCCGATTCGAAGGTTCTTTCATTTTTAATTAAATTTTTAATTCTAACGGAGCCTAATATTCCAAGAAATGCAAAATCTATTGGATTCCGGGTCTGAAATTAGTAAATGTATTATGATTGATTTTTGTCTGTCATATACGACATGAAAATTTAATACCTCTCTCAATTCCTGGTTAGAAAGAAATTCAGTTATGGTAAGAAGCTGTATGAATTATGTTTTAATAACATTCTGGCGCCGAATGCGCAATGAGGAGCTTGTGTTTTTAATTGAATTTTGTTTTAGTTTTTTTTTATTCCCATAGAAAGGGGCAAACGAGCAAGCGGCAGGTGGAGAGTGATTACCATGCATCTGCAATAACAGAGAAGTTACAGGTCCGTTGAAGCCTTTGAGAATATTTAAGGAGGGGAACAGGGCTGCATGCACCTAACGCAAAAGCAACACCAGGACGAGCCGACCCATTCGAACAGCAGCACAAGCCGCCACTTTTCTCTACCATGTATAATTCGTTACGTTTGATGTTTATTATATTATTGATTTAATACAAATTGAACATGGATTATAAAACAACATGATCTTTAATTATTGATAGTTAACACTATCCGATGTTCGGTTGTACCAAACCGAAAATTCAGTAACTCATCATCAAAATTCATTAATAAAGTATCCGTTATTGTTCTATTGGCCAACGAACCTTCAAATGGTACGATGTTAACGACGAAATTATAGCAAGTCTCCCAGCAATTGGGACTGAGTTGGCCAAGCCCGCGAAAGAAAAGGAAGAATATATAATTTTCTTTCAATATCAAGAATCAACATTCTTTCTTCTTTATCGCCTTGCAGAGTTGATTGTAGGAGATAGGCGTTTCCATGAAGGCGCGGATAAATGCTGGCAAGTTATGTGTGAAAGATTTGCCCATAACCACCACGCCGGGCAGGGGGGTTGGTGAGCGCAGTGCCTGTACTTCCGAACTGGCGGTGAGATGTGCAACTCCCCACTATTCGGATGTATAATCTTAAAATAATCCGTAGGTTACGTCACAGTAATGATTTTTAAAATTTGTGCCTCAGTATTCAATTTTATGAGAGGGTTTTGGTACTTTACATACATCTAAACTTTACATATAGATAGGGGGGTGATATTGGGTTCGAAGTCTGATGCATGAACCTTCAAAATCGGACCTGTCACGTGATCGGCGGTTAAGTAAAATTACGTCAGAGAACTGGCATGTCTGAGAAATAAAAAAAAAACCTAGGTAATTTGTGACAAGAGGCTTGCATTGGCCTCTACTTAAAAGGCTTCATATAAAAATATAAACAGTTATCTTCCAGTAAAAGGGCAGATGATTGCGGCAATAATCGTCGGTCCATTTCCCGCATCCGTGTGATAACAGCTCCGCGCCGCATCCGTCCGCTAGCATAGAAAAACGAAATGGTAACCGCAAGACGCAAGACGTGACGGAGCAATGCGTTTAATAACGGGAACTCAACTGAGGAAGCTCACTAAAGCTAAAAAATTTTAGACTTTTAAGTAATTATATCTAAATAAATATCAGTGTCAATGTCAATCATATTGAAGAATGTGAACAATTTTGAGTGAAAGTAATAGTTATTTTGATTGTGTAACAATAAATATAAATTAGTTACAGTTACGTCAAACTGTCACTTGTTTATAATACCTTCCTAACATGTGACGCAACGTGAAATTACTGTACATTATCTTAAATAATGGTAAAATATTTAACCATGCTTCGCGTTATTTGGATAAAGTTTGCTTTGTACAGGCTACTGTGAAGTTATTCATTAATTGTAGTAACTAAGTCACACACACAAGCCACGACACTGTCGCGTTTACTAAACCAAGTTGACATTATTCAAACACTTATAAAGAATACACAAGGAAGACAGCCTTATCATAACAGTTGTAACAACACGCGACGTGTAAAAAGTATTACGATTTTCGATTGCATCACAATATACTTGACAAGGTGAACCGGCATCCACGGCAGCTTACACCGCGCTTTGTGTCGCCACAGTATGCTGTGCATCGACCAAGGTTTGTGTTATTTTGTAAACTCAAACTCAATGGTGATATCATGTTCAATGTTTTGTATTTATTAAAGCATAAGTCACAGGTAAAGGGCAAGTGACCGACTGCGGCCAAGGCGAAAACTTCCGAATGCTATTGGCTGTTGTAAACTGCGCAGTATGTATAGTGCAGCGACTGTACGTACAAAGACAGAGGCGCCCCCTCATCTCTGGCTCTTCATATCCGATGTAACACTTATATGATAAGATTGAAGGAGGTGCCGGATTGAGCTTTGTAAAAATATTGTCTTCGGCTCGGTTTCGAACCCAAGAGCCATGACTCCAGTCAGGTACGCTGCCCACTAAACCGAGCGATAGTCAAAAAGGCCCCGTAGGGCTTGAGGCAAACAAGCCGAGAGGAGTGAAAATTTTTATAATTCTGTTTTTAAAATTATCAACTTGTGTTATGACACAAATGGACACGTGCCATTCGTTCATGGAACAGGTACACAAACATTGTAAGAGATAAAATTAGTAAAATGAAAGGTTTTTTTGCCTTGAAAGATATCTTTAGGCTGATAGTAAATTGAACTGGTTCTATGTTCAGATGGTAAAAGTGCCTTATTAACGAATGTAGTGTACATGATTAAGCGCGTTAGCGTTCGGACGTGGTAGAGTCAAGCGGCGGCTTTGGTGCTACTCGAATGGGCCGGCTCGACCAAATTGGTATCACGGCCTCGCAGAATACCGGCGTGAAGAATTAAGCGAGGCATCATGTGCCTCTGCGTTTCGTTTGGTGAGTGAGGTAACCGGAGGCCCACACCCCCTTCCCATCCCATCTTTCAAATAGCCTTAAAGGCCGGAAACGCACCTGCAGCACCTCTGGTGTTGGAGATGTACGTGGGCGACGGTAATCAGTCACCATCCGGTGAATCGCTAGCTCGTTTGCCGACTTTCCCATAAAAAAAAATTTAAACACCTTCGCCCGTCTCCATCCATCTTGCTCGTCACTGTTACCAACTATTACTTTGACTTTGAACAGCAGTTTATATTTTTTTTCAAAATTGATGGGCCTAAGGAAGATTAATAAAAAAAAGTTAATACTTAAATCTCCATCTAAAACGCCAGGAGGTTATGGACCCTGTTGGAAGTCATCATTAGTAGAGTAGTTAATGAAATCTTTGCATTAATGTGAAGCTTGTAAATATCCCACGACTGGATAAAACTGCAATTCACTTGCGTAATATGAAATTGCAGCGAGCACAATGACCTAGGCTACAATGGTAAATGATGATGATGTCCTCCTGGCCGATTTTGATCATAGCGACTACTTCCGAACACTATCAGCAGTTGTCAACTGTGCAGGAGATATTATAGTGCCGTAAATGAACTCGCAAACACAGAGGCGCTCACTCGTTTTCACATTCCCATATCCGATGTAACATTTACGCGAGAAGATCGGAATAGTACCACAGCCTGGCAGAATACCGCGTGAAGTAGAGGCATCTTGAGCTTCTGCGTTTCCAAATCCCCCCTCCAAAATCAGTCCCCTAATCATTCGCCATAATCATTGCCTTATTCCAAGGCATGGCCAAGCAAAGTGAATAGAACATTAAATTGTTTATTCATGGAATATCAAAGCTTTAAAATAGAGTCAAATTGCAACTGGATCATTTCCTTTGTCGTCTGTAGTCAGAACTAACTTTGTCTACTCCTACGTAATGAAGCCGTGCATATTGTTCTATGAAATCACCCTTCTCTACGTTTCAAAGGAATGACGTCAACTTGTTTACAATATTTTGTACAATATTAATAGTGACTTGGTTATGTAGCGAAAAAAAACTTTTTTTCTTGTAACTTATGATTTTTTACTTCGCACTCACACTAACAGGGGGTTAAAGTACTGGTGTTGTGTTTTAAATATTGAAGTAGTGTGTTCACCAATACTTTGATATTTAAAATAGTACTGTTACAGTTAGCAGTTTAGTGGAATGGTTTAGCAAGCAAAGACAGCTGATACCATGGACTTGAACTTCAACTGGGCGTGCAATGTTGGTGCTACCCTGTCTAGTTTCAGCATATTCTGATTTATTTTCCGCCATCAGTCGATCCCCAGAGCCTGCAGCAAGGTGCGTGCAGGTGAGGTTGATTTTTGAAGAAAAAGGTAAGTTTTCTCTTACACATATCAGAAAATTAGAAAGCGTTTTCTGAAAAATATGAAACTTTCATAAATATTTTTCTTAAGCGAGAAATTGTATCCGCGATTTCTTTAAAGTGTCGGTGTTACAGCAGTAATACATTAAGTTATCGAAAGCATCGTTGGTTAATCGTCTGCCATTAAGTTAGGCGCAATGAAATCTTACGTAACTTGAAAGCGACCTATCTCTTAAAACATGTAACGTAACATAGCCAGTGCAGTGATGGGTTTGTAACTTATGTATTCAATATAGTTTTTTTATTATTATGGTTTGCAAACTATTTGCCTGCTGCCTACTGATGTTCGAATCTCAGATGAAGTCTATATGACTTATTTTCACAAATGATTGGTTTTTCGGGTTTTGTTTTGTTGTGGTGCGTCCCGTATCTCTGACACTTCATCCAATCCCTCATCCGACATCCAATTCCTCTTACAGCTTGAGCGATAGATCGAATATGGGAAGATTAAGAAGATTGAGTGCCTCTGATTGGGAGTACATGTGCGGCACTGTAACATACTTCACGCAGTTGACAATTAATTGCTTGTCAATGGATAGTATTTGGCAGAATTTTTGAAGAGCCGTGGTAGCCTCGTGGTCAGGGCGCATACTTTAATTTAACAGAGCGCGAGTGACTAGGGTTTGGTCCTCGGTGGCGGCACCACTAAAATTGTTAATTGCAATTTCAAGTGCTGTATTTATCACGTGATCGGCGGTGAAGGAAAATATTGAGAGGAAACCTGCATGTCTGAAAAATAATAAAAAAAAATATTATTTAGAGGACATGTGAAGCCCTGCACTGGAGCAGCGTGGCTGGCTCTTTCCGGTTTCAAAACCATCTCAGATATTTGAGAAGGAGGCCTTTGCTTAGCACTGCATGGCTAGACTGGAGGCTACATCAGGAAGCATGGATCCGGAAGACGACGTTGCACTTATACACACGCAATACCAAGACCAGGTCGTCTCCTGGAACCGCTGGGATACTCGTTTCACCCGGAAACGGCTTATCTTGAGTTGTCGAGCAATATCAACTTGGCGTAGTCCTGATTGCAGTAGTGCTACCACTTGAGCTGCTTCTTCTGCCGTGGTATCCATTTTCAGGGTTTTTTTCTTACTGGGGCTGTTCAGGTGTGACTTCTGTGATGTCTGGATAGCTAATGACCCATAATTAATTTTTACCCCCCCTTTTATTCGTGTCCAAGGTGGCACAAATAGTGAGTCCTCTAATGAGCTTTTCAGCACTTTTTTTTTAAAGACCCTAACGTTGCGTGATTATTGTTTTTACAGAAAAGAACGATACGCGTTTTTAAAGTGTATTAATTGTGCTTTCAAATGATATTAATTTTGGTAGGGTACAATAAATAAGTTAGGAGTATTATTAGCTTGAAGTCAAAATTTCAAAAGGTGTGATTTTTTTGACGCAGAGTTTATATTTACAAGATATTGGTCTCTCTTTCAAAATCTTTATTGAATTTTAGAAGTACTTGTGATTTTTCATAGCGAGGCATAACCATGTGCTGGGGCTTGTTGATGGGCGAAAAAAAGGGAAGGAGTCTGTCATTCCGAAAACTTGTGAAACATTCGGTAGCTGAACGTTCTAGATACTATGCTGGTAAGTAAATGACGGCTTGGATACAAACTCATTCACTAGCAGCGGTGTGCTCCGTGGATCATACAGAAACGCATCGATGATAACGTCTCACGGGCAAGTTTCTCGATGACCCAGTTTTGGAAACCCTCCAACCGCAACTCGGTTAGCCAAACGAACACTTATACTGTGTCCACAAGATCCTTGTAGGAGCACAGATACGATGGATTGACTTTTGTAAATGTATTAGAAATGTAAATGTCAAAATTCCTATACGAAACTTTTGCTGCTGCTCGATTGAGTTGGTTCGACCGGGATAGTACCACGACATCGCAGAATACGAGCGTGAAGTAGAAGCATCTTGTGTTTCTGTGTTTCGTTAGGTAACCCGAGGCACACTCCCCTTCACCATCCCCCAAATATCCTTAAAGACCGACAACGCATCAGCAGCTCGTCTAGTGTTGCAGATGTACGTGGGCGACAATAATCACTTACCATCAGGTGAGCCACTTGCTCATTTGCCTCCTTTCGCATAAACATATTTATAATTACTTAGCATGGTACATACTATATTTATAGTACATACAAGGACCAATTTAATAATAAAACAAAAACAAAAACCGGACAGTCCTAAATGTTTCATTGCTCCTCGTTTTTGAATCTCTGACGCCATATGTACGTATTATACCCCACTTCCACACAAATTACGCATGAAGACAAATCTAACGAAACCTCAAATGTTGAAATCCATGAAGTTGTTTAGGATACAGAGCCTGCCAAAACATAGACATACACTTGTAAAACATTAACGTCCTTCTGGGGCAGTCGGGTAAAAATAGCCGCCATTGAACATAACTCAAAATAACTATTGCTGAATAAGGGCGTGGGCATAAATTGAGAAGGCTGCACGTGTAAGGATTACTACCTTAACTTGCGACTTCACCAATTTAGTCAAAAATTATATTAATTATATTATTAAGGAAAATTAAAAGCAGATTTTTTTTAATAACATTTAAATGTATATATATATAAAAATGTTAATTAAATTTATTTCAAGGATATAAGGCAATCCCTTTCTTCCTGTGGGTAGTAATACACGACTAAGCAAAATCTCATGGCAATCTCTGAGAGCCAATCCGATAATGGGTCTCGCCATCACTTACTATCTCTCGGAGAGTGGAAAAGTCGGTTGAGAAAGCCCGTTTCGCTACGAGGAGTCGTACCATGATAGTTGCAGTTAACGGAGCCTCAGGTCTTTAAATTGTAAGACCATGCGTGGGGCTGCTCTCCCTGGTCACCCGGAGAGATGACTATGCCCCGTAAATTTTAGTGCTCTTCGAACGTATTTTTGTTAAATAAATATGCTTTCAGTTTGCGTAAAGGCATTAGACATGAAGTAATTATATGCACGTACGAGTATATGTAATTAAAAGTACTATTGTATTTTCTCCGTAATAGCCTATTTAATTAAAAAAAAATCCTAAAAAAAACTTTTTATTCTTTTTTTACTTTATCAAAAAAATATACCTAATTCAAATCGTGAAATAATAAATATGGACTCCACAAAAGTTTATACATCATGTTTGTAAGTTTGTAGCAAATGTTTTGAATACGTCCATAATAAATAAAAATAAATTTAAATAATGTAAAAGGTTGTGTAGCGACGCGTCTACGTTAATGAACGACATTTTTCCGTCATACCTACCTCATTTGTTCAATTGAATACGACAAAATTCGCCTCAACTGGAGTATTCTTACACGTGGATACAATTTTGACGAGCTTTTAAGATGGTATAACGAGGTTAGACGTTTCACTTCTGTACTTGTGTGTTTATCAAATAAAAATAAAATGTACGTAAGTCTGACAAGACGGTATCTTATAAGGTATAATATTTAAAAACGCAAGTTACCTTTTAGTTGTAATCATGATCATTTTATATAAAAGTATTTTGCTCAGGGATTCCTTTCCTATGCCAGTACACGATATCCAAATGGGAAAGAGACTTCACACGTGTGCTTCTGAACCTTTGCATGTTTTTAAAATTTTCAAAATAAATAGAGGCCGTGTGGTATCGCCGTAAGAATCTGCCACCGCTTTTCTTCCCGTCTGTCATAAGAGGCGACTAAGGGCTTTAAAATCACAATTGTTACAATTCGTTATTATAAGTTTATTTTCTGAATTAATAATTTAAACGATAATTCACATTTTCTGAAGCTATGAAAGAACTAATTGGGTAGAAAGGAGGTATAACATAGGAATATTTTGTTTAGGATACTATTACAAATAAACACTAAAGGCGTAATGATCAAATCTCCCTTATCTTAAACACATTAATTGTTTACGAGTGCCCATTGAAAAACGAAATTCTTAACAGGATATCTCACTTCCACGTAAAGAACAAAGTCTTGCTGGGAAATCAATATAGTAGAGAAACAAAAGAGCTCGAGTGCGCGTGCCCATCTTTTTGTCCCTTCTCTACAAAGGAAGCAGAAAAAATGCTGACCACTTGAGTTTTAAGTACTCCGTAACTTTGCATTGTTTGAGACACAATAAAGATAACATGTCTAAGGGGGATGATACTTTCTTGAAGCTCTTATATCTTTCGTTTTTTCCAGAATTAATGTTAAAAGGAGATTCAAAGTTACTTTTAATGAATTGTTTTGCTGAATAAAGAAGTGCGCACTTCGTCATCTCGTTCTTTTTTATAAAATTTAGCAACATTAAGACAACAAATATCTGTGGTAAACATTTTAACTAAACAAGATGACTGATCCATTCAATCAATTTATAAAACTAAATTCATGTGATTATTCATAATGTGAGTGTGAAAAATTTCATCTTAAAAACTATAGACGTTATGATTTTTCATTGAGTCTGTACTATACTATATTTGCTGCAATTTTTTTTCCAACGCATAGTCTAAATTCGAGTGACCTTGTCGTAAGCGAGATGTTGTTTAAGAAATCTTTAACTTTTGTTAGGAATTTTTTATAACAGTGACAATGCGTTTAGTGATCACCGATTCAACGAACATAAAACGTTTAGGACGTACGATTACGGGTCGTACTAAGTTAAATGCATAAGTTGGTACAGAGGTAGGCATAGCTATGTATATTTCCCGATAAACATAACTTGATACGAAACAACACATTGACATGTACAGCCACGATTCAAAGGTATGTACCTATAGTAAGATAGCGACTGTCCATTCATTCATAAGAAGCGGTTCATTCATGCGGGCGCGAGGACGGTGAATGGGAGCGAAAGAGACGGAGAATATGTAAGGTCGCGTTACAATGGGAACTCTTTGAATTCCCATGAATGGAGTATGAAATCCTATTCTACGAAATGTTGAACGGCATTGTTTTGTTTTTAAAACAATTGACTACAAGGAGTTGCGGGTATATTGATAAATGAAGTAGGCTACTTGTTGGTGTATTACTGTATTTCACATAAAAAGGTATTTATATATTTTGAATTTGATTAATACAAATGTTCTTGAGCACTTAATGGAATATACTCGTAATTATAATAGAAATTATTACATATTAGAAAAGGAAACAAAGTTAATGTAATTTAAACTTATTGAGTATTCATCACAAACGACAACTATATTCTAAAAGCTTAAGTAAAGTGAATATTTTTATTTAGCATAGTTGACGAGTAGCAAAAATAGCTTGAAAACTCTGAGCTTAACCAGAATTATACTTCTACAAAAGTGAATATCACTTGTGCATGCAGCTTTACACCGGAGCAATAAGATTGTGTAAAAAAACACCATCGGTAGGAAGTCAACCCGGGAGGAACTGAATGATCTTGATCTTCGATACATAATTTTAAATTTTTGATAAATCATATTCATAGAGCACAGAATATGTCTGTAGACGATTTCATTTCATTAGTTATTGAATACTTTCATCTTCTTTATTTATGACCTCTCTTGAACAATTCTGCCAATAGAGTGACAAGTTTGAACACTTCTTTTTGCATTCAATTTACATAAAATAAAACTTATTCAAGTATAGTGTTACGTACTAAAATATTGTAATAAGATACTTTAGACGTTATTCTTTTATAGAAATTGCTGTAAGTAATTAATAATTTAATGATATTAATATAAAAATAGCCACAATAACGGAGCGGTTACGAGATCTACGGGATCTTTAAATCAGAAGAATTCATTTCGATCCGATCGATTTTTGTGGAGAGCGTGTACCAATGAGTTTTTTGAAACTTACTTAATATTTTTATCGTTGGCTTGAACACTAAGACGGCGACAGGCTCACCACCTGTCACGTTTTCCCAAATAAGCTCTGGTGAAAAGGACTAAAATGTTTAGAAGGTCGTGAGATCTCATATATTTTTTTTAATAAAAATAATGAGTGCATACTCATGTGTGTGTTATCAAAATAAATTTAAGTACAGCCTTCGCAGTATCAAGATGTTTGGGTCGCTGTCAGAGGTGGTTATACCAAGCGCGTAGGCTAAGTTGTACCTGCCTCGGCGCGCCCGTTGCCAGTCCGAGCTTGCCCGAACCGACGACACGTCTCCTCGCACGAGACACTCACACGAGCGACATTCCGATTACCGAACACGAGCGAATTTTGGAACATCACAAGTGTGTGTAGAGTAAAGGGCAGTGCAAAGAAAAAGTGACGTTAGAGACATGCAAGTGTTAGCTACCTTATTATTGGCATCGTTTCTTGGTGGTGTTCGAGGAGTGATTCGGACACCATTGGAAGCATTCAGGCCTTCGGGTGAAATACATTTAAGGAGGCCGGACAAATTGCCTCTTTTGCCACACAGAAGAACTGCGGTACAAGCGAAAAGTGGACTGAAGATACTGTATCAGATCGGAGTAAGTTGAACCTTAAGCGATTCTGTGATTAACGTCCCGTTTGTTATTTAAGTGATTTCAAAAAAAATTATCGCTTACTTGATTTTTTCCACATTTATAAAACATAAGTGAATGAATAAATTTAGATTCATTGGGACCTAAATCTTTTGATTGCACTTCTTGGTTTTAACTTGCGTTTTAACCACGTAAGTAACAGTACTTTAAAATGTACGTGTAAAGGTAAAGGAATAGTTAGCGTAGATCTAAATTAACGTCTACGTTTTTTTGTGTTTTTGTGCATTGTGCAAATTTTTATTTAGGTGTTGGTGCCAAAATATTATTTGTATTAAATATTGGTATCTCTGGAATCTTCCAGTTTTATCTAAAACGTTCGCAAGTTTTATAGATTAGTTATATGTTGATAATGCGACCGTAATTGTAATCAAGGCGGTTTCAAAAGAGGAGTGAGGTTAGGAATTTTGTATAGATTTCTGCTTAATCGAATTGCAATTGAATTTAATTTGCACCGAACCTTCTCTCACGTTGTGAGCTGTATGTTGTTAATCGATTTAGACTTTCTTTGTAATTAAAATGGATTTACAACTTGATACACACCTACATATCTGTGTCAGATATTTTGTAGAAATTTATTGTTGAAAGGATTATAAGATGATGATAAGTGTTGATTTCAACGATTAAAAACCATATTAAACCGATAATAATACCATTTGTATAATAAACGAATAGATCATGAATTTTATTTTAATAAAGCTTAGGTATATTTTAGTCTACTGCTAAACGTGTGGTATATGCTGCAAATACGAAACTATTGAAATACATAAAAATTCTTACTTTTTCTTCTTCTTCAGCCTATTCAAGTCCTCACTGCTGAACATAGGTCTCTCTAAGATAATGCCGACGACATGCATCTTTGGAAGATTTACCCATATTCACCACGCTGAGTGCAAATCACTAGTGATGTTGCTCCTCACCTTTACTCTGAGGGATTGTCGCTCGACAGATTTGAATGGATATTCCGCTATCATTCGGTCGCCACAGCGCCGTTTGTCGGCTAGCAGGATGCAGCACATGCGAGAGAGTTTGGCATGTACGTGCAGTTGTGTACACAGTGCGAGAATATTCTTCATACTACGTCTACTTCTAGATGTCACTCACGAAGCTTAAATGCTGCTGTCCGTCACCGATCTGTGCATTTTTTTAAATCTGCCAAACCCACAATTGGTAGCCGATTTGAGGACAATACTTTGCTTAGCACTTAATACGCCAATTCACCGATCCTGATGTATGATTTCCGGTTGTTTGGTTTGGTTACTCTGTGAGAGACTCTGTCGGTGGCTTTGGGAATTTTCTAGAATTTACCTTATGTCATGACGTGTCGCAATAATGTAAATTCCTTGTGATAAGACGCTAAGTTAATTTTATAACACTATCTTAACGCTAACGATTGTAGATTACTATTACTTTATTTTTAGGTTTAAGTTTTTAACGTAAAAGCTTGAAAAACGCCTCATTAATTGAAAAAGAAATATACGTTGAGTTATAAAAATCTTTACTATCTTTAAGTAACGTTGTTGCTTGTTTCCGTGTCGATATTATTAGGTTATCAATAAGCTTTCGCTAGCAAAGTTATGATATAGCGCCGTACGTATTAAGTAAGATAGACATTTACACATTTTCATATACGATGTCTAGCTTATGCGAAGAGACAATAAATAATATAAACTTCTGGGATTCGATCTCAGAACCCCTGCACTGCACCCACTGGAAATTATATGGATATAGCATAATAACAATTTGTATGAAATCTGTTTAGCCGTAGATAATTTAAGCCTGTGAATGTAATGTTTTTGTCATAGTTTTAAAACAACATTAAGCATATTATTATGCCTAATTTTTTAGTCGATCCCCGAAGATAATCGCTCTGACATAGGTCCGTAATTACGTTCACACAAAAATAGTTTTATTAATGTTTCCCTGAGTATTGTAAAACAGACTTTGTAGCGTAACAGCAGAAGCGAAATTCGTGATGCGTAGTGGAAATGGTTAAAAACGGTATTACAAAATCGGAACGGTGAGCGATTGCGTAGGCGCATGCGTAACACCGGTAGCGGCAGGTGTTCATTCACTGATTCTTATCTTGACAGCTTCGATGACTTACGGCTGGCACTCGGACCCGGCCCGTGTGTGCTATTTGGTTTAAAAAAAAAGCTTTTTAAGTCATTCTTTTTAAGCCCATTAGTAACGGTATTCGTTCTTCGGTCGTACGTCTTTTTAAGGAATGTAATTTTATAAGTTGTCTCTTCGTCGTTTTTCTTCAGATTTCTTTCAAGAGCAGGTTTAAATCTTGACAGATACGCGTGTCGTTAACGCTAATTTGTAGTCTGTTGTGTTTTTAAGTCGCTCGAACGCACTTAAAATATAAGTGTTCTGTAAAGATTTGTGTTTTGAAAGTAAAGAAAAATATAAACAAAACAACTGTTCGATGTCTATGTAAGATATGTAATATTTAATATTAGAAACGTTTTTGTATTTATAGCAGGCTATTTACTAGTTAGTCTAGAATTGAAAAAAAAATTTATATTACTATATTGATTTTTAAAATAGTCTTCATATTTCATGTCAAAAACCATGCGAACTAGTAAGGCTATCAATAAATTCCATATGTATAATGTTGTATGTCCTCAACATACAGTAGTAGAACTAATAAACAAAATAATTATACTTCTAATACGTGTGTGAAGGTCAGGCACTCAAGGTTCCTCCCGATATCATAACGCGTGAAGTTAAGATAACCGATAGTGAATGATCTTAACCGCAGAGTGTACTCCGGATATTGGAAGGTAAAGACGTGAATCTCTATTTGTACCTATATCTTCTAATCGCTATAACATCTTCCGCGTACTGAACCACTTGTGGTTGGTAATCTGAAGATGTTGGTGCGCTGGGAAGTTAAGCCGTTGGAAAATATTGTAGAGATATTTTAATTACATATTTTAACTTTTTTGTGATCGCTTTCGGACTGCCAGCCAACCGGTGGTGTGGAGTGATATTGTAATGTGATGCATTAAAATATATTCGTTAATATTAAAATAAGATAATTCGATAAAGACACATTTATAAAATATTTTCGTGCATGACATAAACAAATAGATTACCATGTAACTTACTGTTACCTACCAATATTTCTTTCATTTATTTTTCATGGAGGAATGGAGAAAGAAAACTAATTTGGTAAAATTATAGTATAAAATAAAATAAGACCGCTGTCCACTATCCCGCAACAGCGCGGGTCATCTACACCAAATATTCAAACCTTCCAATATAACACGTCCAATGGAAAGTAATTTTTTGTTAATCAAACTCTAACTACTAACTAAAACTCCTAACTACTGTTACTCTACCAGATAGTAGTGTTTAAAATTTAAAATTATTCATGTTATGCTTCTGTCATCTATTAGCCGGATTGGACGGACTAAATTAATTTAAACTGTTTTATAAACAAAAACCCCAAAAGGATTATATTTGCGAGGTTTAATCAAATTCTATTACATTTTACTCTAGAATATTATGAACATAAGTCCCGTAGGTCCGTAGCAACAGCGCGCATTAAACAATAAAAAATAACACGAATGTCACTACTGACAGGGACGAATCTCAGGGCGCTCAATGGAGTAATGGAGCTGCAATTTGGCAACACTTTAACGTGTTAAGAGAACCTAACGTTATTTTTAGCGTTTCGTACTAGAATATTAAACCATTGTTAGATTACTTTGCCTGCCCGAAAATAGCTACCCTTATTTACTGGTTCACATCGACACTTACTAGGTAGTTCTTCTAGTTTATTATGTATCAACCTATTAATTGTCTGCTGGACATAGGCCTCTATCTAGCAATGGGAGGTTTTGCTATAATTGGCGCGCACTTATTACTGACACATTTTTACCTAGTTCAGAATTCACCGTAATTTTTAGTGTTCTGTCATGTTCAAAAATCCTACGTAAAGTAGGCTTTGTAAAATAATATCCATATTGTGTGTCCTGAATAAGATTTAGTTGATGGCGTAATATACCAATGATGATGTCTTCTTAAATAGTTTAACATTTCCGTAAGTCTAGTGAGTTAGCGGCTTAAGATAATGTTCCAAGTTCGAACCCATCTCATTCCATAGGTGTCGTATTGGTAAAGGAAATGCCAGTCAAATCTTTAGACGGCGGAATAACCACCTTAAATATGCTAGATCACAATATTCTGGCCGCTAACGAATCGAAGCATCTAAGATTCTGGTGATGATGTCCAAGAAGACATCAACAACAATCGGTTAGGAGACTGATTTTGAATACGGAGCTAAATTCAAATACTATCGCCATTTTTAACTGCGCAGTTTTTCTCACTTAGCTTCGATCTTATCGCTATCCTTTGTAGCGATACCATCGAAGAGAGGATCAGAGAAGTGTCAGTGTAATGCAAAAAATTGAGTGATACTGGAGAAAGTAAGTGACGATGAACACAACTTTAGGACGTTAATTTATAAATGTTCATTAACGACATTTATTACTAAGAAAACATGACCAACATGAGATTACCGGCGAAAGTAAATTGTTACTTGGTTTAATGTAGTGCAAATATCCGATAGGAAGGTAGGAACGGATACCTACGTCCGCGGCGGACGTAACGGGAGTCGAATGTATTCAACGCTGACCGGTTAATGCGAATCAAGAGTAAACACGACCAATAAAATAACTTATAGGCTATAGACCATGTAGCTGACATTATTTTATTGTTCACTAGAGCTACAAGAACTCAAAGGTAATGGAAGAAACAACAAATATAAAACAGATAAATTATCAAAAGTATTATGTTAAATCAAAACTTGAGAGGACGCAAATGCTCTTCAAGTTTAAATTCCTTAACAGAATTTAAGAAAACTTAAGAAGTTAACTAATAAGTAATCTACATTGGTAGCATTGATGGAGGTGAACGTATTAAAGGACATGAAGTTTACTATAATAAATACATCGGTGCCTAGTAGCAAAATACTTAGATACCACACTCATAATACAATCAAATATATATGTATATATACAAGAATTCACGCCAGTCATCCACCGGGTTAGGCTGAGATTACGGATTGCCATTTGTCATGGCTTAGCGTAGCTAATCGAGGTTCTGCAACTTACTTTTAGCCTCTTCAGGAGATAGATATGAGTGGCGTTGCCTTGTGTTCTCTCGAAGGTTTTAAAGGCTTTTCCTTTGTGCCTTTTACGATACCTACGGGAACAAAGAGGGTAACACATTCTTACGCCAGTACCACACGAGAAAATATTCACCTATACTTTTTTATATCATATTATTGTGTGCCAGTGATAGACTTAGAATAATAATTGTAAGAAAAATGTACCTTATGTATTTATAGGAATAAATTAAAACTAACTCTAACAGAATATTCATCAATCATATTACAATCTTTTGTCGGCGGATAAAGTGACCGGCGCTACAAATTTATGTAAATTTATTATGATAACGTATTAAATAATGTTAACATTTATATTATTACATTAACGTATTTTTACAAAGCGCATACTAATGAATGTTAATCATGTTTAAAAGTTCCCATTATTTATTTAAATTGGATCTTAAATGTCGAGTTGCGTTCGTAGTTTATTCCGCCGATCTGCTTTTCTCTAATCAGAAAACATGTTAATGCATGTAACAAAAATATAACAGAAAATTAACTTAAGAAGAAGATGTTGAGGACGTTGACGATTACATTAAAGATAAATAAGCAACGCGTGAAGACAATCTTCACGCGAATATATTTAAATACCAAATAATCTCACGTCTCAATAATACTTTCTTAAGACTGAACTGAACTGAAGAAAAAGAGAAAAGAAATAATGATTACCATATGCAAGGAAGTATTACATAGCCTAAAAATCTTTCAACGCCGTTACTCGATGACAATTCACAGATAACTACAATTACAGTAACACAGAGGATTTTCAACTAATTGTAACGTGTAATAAAATTTAAATAAAGTTACAAACTTTATAACAATTATTATGTAATTTTTATAAAGCGCCGTATTCGGCAAAATAAATAAACTAAACTAAAAGCAGCGTCTCATCATCTCATCTGTCAAATACTCTAACACTGAATAGATAGCGACCCATCGCACTGTATAGAAGGGTTGAGATGCTTGAACTTTGAATTGTCGTGGGCAATGGAATTGGGGACTGGCATCCGTCTCAAATGGAGGGCCACGTGCGTCTTGAATGGAGTGCTCCGGATGCCCCGAGTTACAATAGAGACCAGTAAGCGAGCGACCTCGCTGTCTTAACGCACAATAATCATTTGCATTGCCTTTTAATTATAATCAGACTCAATTCTTTACGTTTACAATTGATGTTCTATAAACCTATAGCACAAAAAAAAATTAACACTGATTATAAACATAAAGCGATGCGCTCACACTCAAAACCCGACTGCCACCTGCAACGGCGTGGTGATAAAAGCTTTGGCGTTTTCGTGAAAGACTTATGTCCAATCGTGGACTAGCACAGTCTAAAATTAATAATTATTAAGGCTAATATTAAATAATTAGCTCTTATGTCCTTATACCCAATATTGGAGTGGTCAGAGGTCTAGATCTACATTTTACCAGAGCATGTTTGGGATAACGTGGTAAGTTATGAGCCTTTCTCCGTTTTAGTGTTCAAGTAAATGATATAAATCGTATGTAAGTTTTTAAAACTTCACATAAGGGATTTAACTCGAGTCACCTGATCCGGAGGCCCTAACCACTCGGCAGCCGTGGCTGATAGCCATGAATGAGAAAGACCAAGAAGAACAATATAATGCTTATGGTGGTAACTCTTTATGGTTCTGAACCTACAATTTCAAATTAACTTTTATGGTGCGACTTGACTTGACTAGACACCAATGTCTGTGTTATTTGCCGCGTTTTTATTATTGTCGCAAGAATTTCAAAAATATTTTTGTTAAAGTTAAATAAGGAGTAAATCGACATTATATCGACTCGATTTTTTTTATGTACTGGTACCATTTGCACGGCGTTGCTTAAGAAGCAATTTTTTAATTTTAATATCTGTTTTGGACATGCGTCCCGGCTTGCGAAAATGTATGCAATCTATAATAATCGTTACTTATAGCAGGTCTGACACTTAAAAAAAATTAAGTAGCAGCCTGTAAATGTCCCACAGCTGGTTAAAGGCCTTTTCTCAATATCTCAATATCGGGTTTTAAAGCGAGATCTTCCTGTTGGATATGTGAATATCACACACTCGATATTTTATTTTACCACTTACTTTATTTTTCCAGAATTAGAACACAGAATACTCCCATAATAGGAAATTTGATCCCTAAATTACCAGGGCTCTATTATTACTAGAAAAATAGAACAAAGTTGTAGATATAATTGTAATATTGAACCCTCGGGCATACCTGTCTCGCATTTGCCCGGTTTGTTTAATTTTATCACTGATTTAAAAAACTGCCTCTGGCTAGTTTAAATTTAATTTACAAATCATTGACAAGTCTACAATAGTAAAAGTTATAGATGGCACGGTGACCTAGTTTTGCGGAAATAGATGCAAGAGGCTTCTTGCCTTAACAGTTTGTAAATAGACCATAGCGGGCCACAAGCCTCTCTCATATATAAATATATATTGTGATTTGCAAGGATTAGTCACCGCTTACGACACCCATGAGAAGAAGGGCTTCTTAGAACCATGCTTTGTAGCAGTCTATGATGTTCAGCAGTGGACTTCTTATGTGCTGGAACGATGATGATAATCACGATCTATGTAGAGCTATCTTTTGCCGTATAAAGTATACATTAAATATATTTTTTTAGATAATAACTTGAAAAATATTAAATAAAATCCGTAATTAGGCTAATAAATAAAAAAATCAACTGCTGGAATAAACTACGTCACACTAAAAACTTTCGGGTTACAAATCGTCCGTTAAAAATCAGTTAATTTCTGTTGCAAAAACTTAAAAACGCTATACGAGTTTATGATTTAGTACCCGCATTGTAATATCATTTTACAGGTCTACAGTACTAAGCTGAATGCTTTACATGTAATAATGGCTTAGTAACATCTGCAGAGTGCTTAGCAAAAGCAGATAGCGTATGTAGATAAAAAAGGAATAAAAGATGATACATGAGAAAAAATTCTAAAGTAATTTTGCTGATCTGTCCCTGACGACAGAGACTACATCTCTTAATTCTCTTACTAATATAAAAAATATAAAACTTTGTATATTTGCCGTTCAATGACACTTAAATTACTGAAAGGATTTTAATGATAAAAGACCCGGAAAAGGTAGATTATGTCATGGAATAGGACAAAGGTTTAATACATCAAGAGCGAAGGTCGCAATATCTACGATTCTATTGCAGCCGAACGTGTCACACTAAAATATTTCTTATTTAAATGATAATGATTTAGATTTTAAAAAATCGATACTTGCAGTTACGTTACGATACGTCAACACACGCCAAACTTATTTCTTTAATTAATAAAAAGGAATGTAGTTTTCGAGTGTAAGGGGGAATATACCATCTTTTTTCCAAATACCAATCTCTCACCTGCACGTGGTGCACCCCGCTAGCTAACAAACGAGGCTTTGGCGACCGAATAATGGCATTAAACCTATCCGAATTTGCCAAAGATACAAATTGCCCTAAATCTCACAGCACGACTAGCTCGAGCAGCATCACCTACTGCGTAGATACCGGCACCGCGTTTAACAAAACCGCTAGTCCTGCGTGCTGAGTATGGGCAAAATATTTCGAGAAATGCATGCTGGCTTATGCTGACACTTTTTTGGAGAGGCCTGTGTTCAATACTGGACTTAAACATACGAAAGTATTCAAATATTTGAATGAAAAACTAAATGACGTAATTTGGACAGTGCGATAGCTTAGTTGCCTCTACCAACTACCTCTACTAGTCTACATTCAAATCTGCGTGTTGCGGGTACAAATCACACTTACCGCACCAAATATTTGTATGATGAACTTATATTAGAGACATAAATGTTTATTTAACATGTATTCCTTGATATGTATTTATCATATTCATCTTTACAGGGAATCCTATATCCACGATTAAGGAAAACCTAGTTTGGAGCTGGATTACGTGTGATTGTCCGATCTTACATTATATGTTTTTTTTAAAAAAAAACATTACTTCTATAGGTATAGGAATTCTTCTCGAATGATATAGGATATAGGACAGGATACTGGTTTCGCATTGTAATCGAACTCGAAACTCATTGAGCCAACTGAGCCGCAAAACTATTATTGTAGATAGCCGAATGGAAAGTGGATCTGCTGCTGGTCCGGAGACTCGAGTTCCATCCCCTGTGTGGAAGGAAGGCTCGTACCAATGAGTTTTTTGAAACTTATGTACGATTTCTATCGTTGGATTGGGTACCAAGACGGCGACATGCTTCACGTCAAATTCTCCCAAATAAGCTCTGGTGGGCGAGGATTTAAACAAAATGTCTAGACTTCTGACCACTTCATTTTATTATTAAGTTTTTTTTTTAATCACGAAAAATATATTGACAATGTTTGTCGATAAAGAGCGCTATAAATGTGGGTAACTGGTCTGTACGGAGTTATTTTATCATTACTAAGCGTTGAAATCTTTTATATGGTGTTCTCGTAAGCACTTCATCCACGCCCGTTAGATGTATGTACATAGCGACAGACTTTGGTTGCAGTCTCAAAGACACATATTTAGACACATATACAGACATATACATTCCAACACGAAATGCGATAGTAACAACTTCCGAATACTATGGGCAGTTGTCAACTGCGTAGAATAGGTTATAGTGTAGCAATGTACGCGTAAACATCGATAACTTCGGAGGAAGGGTCAGATGGTAGAATTTGAGTGTTGCAAAATCGTAGGCTCCATCTGGGGTTTGAGTCATAGGAGTTGCCATGTCTAAATAGTCAGTCAGGTACACGTACCACTAAGCCACGCGGACGCCAAAAGTCGCATGATTACAGTACTATACCCAAAGATCTATTTGTAGATTATTTCTAAAATTAGCTATTAATTTAAAGTTCAATGATTTGTAGCCTTTGTAACCTTTTCCGATGATATAAAAACACCAAAAAATATTATTAAAAATTATGAACTACAAATCTTTGTTTCGGAGGCAACTTATAATTACGGTCATAATAAACAACCTCCGGCTATATGAAATTACGAAGATTTGTAATTTGTTCTCGGCTACCTGTGTTCCTTAGAATGAAAGGCCAGTCCGCAGCATCCGGTCGAGGTCCGTGCCCGGGGGCGCACTCAGCTCGGATTTCGGTTAGTAATTACTTAGAGCAATTATATCCGTAAACCTCTAGTTTTCCTAACACCTAAATATTGCGCTTGAATACGGTATAAAGTTGACGTACACGAACGAAATATGGAGCCAAAATTTTCCAATTTATTGTTTTGTGCCTGGATTTATAGTGATTATTATAGCGAGTCTCTGGAAATGCGTCTGATTCTTCCTTCGATGTTATGATAACAGAAGTATGTCAGAAATATATCTGTGTGTTTGAGCTTATACTTACAGAAAAATACGTGTGTAAATAATAACGTGGCTACGGGAAAATGTCATAAAATGTTACTTTTTAATAATTAAACTACAACACCGTTAACCACCAATGTAGGTAACATGGATAAACGAATTTCTAAGAACTGAACTCTACGATTTTATTTTTCCTACATATTCATTTCAAAGAACTATTTTCGATTAGCTTATCTTTTTTTACGTATTCGAGAATTTTTTTGCAATAAATGATTTTTTCCTTTTAAAACGCCTTATCAATTTTATTTATGCTTCAATGGCAATAAATAAATTCGATTGGTTTCACGTGCAGTTGACAGGAAAACAATATGAATTGGATATGACAGCGGATACTCAGATAGATATAACTTCCTTACGCAGCGTTAAACCGCCTTAGCCCACGAAGACATAATACTTCAAATAGGCGATAATGGTAACTGTACTGTTTATTCATAATTACATTCACACGCTACACATATAATGTTATGTTAAATGTCTATTGTTATTATGTGTCATGTAATTAACTTTCACATTTGATACAATGACACTTAACATTAAACCAGTTGAGAAAAACTAACAAAAATACTGATAATTTTAGGAGACCATAGAAGATATTAATCAAAATAATATATTTGCCAGGCTGACGTAAAAATACTGCTTAAATTACAACATTTGTTACATTGCTACCAATGTTGAAATAATATTTTTTATGTTGTCGAAGCGTTGCGAGTATTTTTTCTTTTAGTAACTTATCATTGACCTAAGGTTCGCGTGGGATATGAATAGACCGCTTTGAGAAGGTTGTGTAAGGTCACCCAGGCACGAATAACAAATTATTTCATTAGTGGGCGCGGCGAGGAGCGCGCGCCGCCACCTGTCCGCTGCACCGGATGCCGTTGCCGCGCCCGATCTCGCTCTCCCCTCTAACCAACACCCATATACCCCCATCTCCCTTGCACTATGCTGAAATACCGCTTTAAATGTACCTCGTCCTTTTCCATTTCAGAAAAAGGACGAATATGAAGTCTTTTAAAAATATAGCCGTTGGCACTAATCGCGATCTTGGACTTTCCAAAAATCACATCCTGTGGGTCCGGTCCGCAGGCGGCTGATAAATATTTAATGGCTAAAAATTCGGCTAGCGCTGTTGCAAAGGGATATTTAAAGAGTACAATAGACTAAACAAGACTCTTTTTGAGTTGTTAATCTTTAAATGCCACTCTAAAGATAATATAGTCCGTAGTACATAGGCATTAATCGATGTAAAACATTATCCCTCAAAGATAGTGTCGTCTGTTGTTAAAAAAACTGCCCTTTTATAATCTTTGACTTTCCGTCTGTCCGGGCTAATCTTGGAAGAGACTGCAGAGAGCAGATTTTGACAGGACTTTTAAGTAATGGTAGATGACTCTGTAGGGAGTAATTAAAGCTACCCGGGAAAATATACAAGTTTTTTGAAAAATTAGAGACCTTTTTAATTATTTTTATTATTTATGTAAATTCTACGCGAAGTACTGTGTCAAAGGTACAGCAGCTACAGATAGTTTTTTAATAATATAAGTCTCATAATTCTATGTCGTTATAATCAAAGTTGTTTTGACGAAATTACAATGATACAAGTTTTATATGTTACCTTACCGACACGAATTCCGAGTAAGTCTAAGTAAGGTTTTTTTAACAATAGCATTAGCATTCAAAACTACACAGCACTCCGTTAAACAAAGTTGAACGCTGGACAAAGTAAGTCAACAACCCTACTTTAAAATGACATTTCCTAGGTCGGACTATTTGTTTGCTTCACAAAAGGGCTATATCCGTCCGTTGGTAGATCCGCTTGAGACAGTTTCCGCGAAATCTATCGCAATACACAACATACGTGGAGTGTATCTGGACAAAGATGATATTTGTATTTTGCACGACTTTATCAAAGAAGCTATCTTAGCAATTTCACTCTATCAAAAAAAAAATTGTTATTCTGGAATATTACTGATTTATTTAGGTAGATCGTTTTAGTCTTAATCCATATTAGATAATGATCGGTAAGAGGCTCTACTACTTCTACCACCGTCTTACTCATTTCTGCCGTCAAACAGTAGTGTGAAGTGTAAACTTCAACCGAAGAAAGTTTCAGATGCGCTATCAACCCTAAGGACTATAAATGTCTGTAAAAGTCTTACTACTGAGAAAATCGCTTCCTTATTTTGGAGTATAAATGCAAAATATAATTGATTTGCATGAAAAACATTAAACATTACTTTTGGATTGTTTAATTTATCTAAATCACAATAATACTATAATCACAATCCAGTTTAAACATAGTATTTCTTCACATCAATACAATAACAAAACATCTGGTGTGAGTAACCTTAAGAAAAGAATGATGAAGAAAAAATATTCTCACAGCTAGCAGGTTGCCAAATGGCATGTCTTCCGGTCGGAAGTACAACCGATGGTCGGTTGTTTACTGAAAAAAAAAACTGAATGGATTCCGAATGCACATGTTCTTATATTATACTACGCGCGTTTGAACCATTATGATTAACGTCCTTCGGAAGTCGCTCGTTGTAATGATTTCTTGTATGAAGGCGGGTGCAGTTAACGGAAGAAAGTATTTTTTATTTCCCACGAATAATTGTGATTTAACTTTGTTTCTTGTGCCTGTACGAATATCTTCCATATAAATTTGAGTGCCAAAGCCAATTGCAAATTTTATTGTAATATTAACTCATGCGATTACAAGTGAATCAAATCAGTTTTGAATGTTACTCCAATATTGCATTACGTATATAATTGATTTGATATGAACATTGAAGTTTCGCTTATAATCATTCTAAACATCGTATACAATTTAAGAAACAGCCTTATTTTTAAATTAATCAACAAAACATTTTCTGTAGTTTCAGCACGTCAAGAAATAAAAAAAAATGTTTTAGTTAATGATTGCGTACAAGATAGGGGTAGGCAGGTGATGCGTTGCGAAACTGGCTTCTGCGACCTTCTGTTAGTTATTCGGGAAATAGAACGTGACAGGAGATTAACAAGACTTTTCTCTTGTGTATTTCCCTAGATTATTACGCCCTTACGACACACACAGCTATTGTTAAAGATTAATGTATTTATTTATTAATTACAGGTGTCAGAGGAAGACTTGCCGGACTGCAGGGCGAGGCAGGTTTGCAGCAAGGTAGATCTTTACGATGCAGCTCAACCATGGCTAGAGAGGAAGTGTCGTTGCTTGGGGCACAAACCGTGTTCTAGGTGAGAATTAACCCTTCACGTCTCACATACAATAGAATTTAATTTTTTTCAACACAGCACAATTAATTTATAACCATAGACAGGAAACTCGTTAAAGTTTTAAATAGTAATTAATTAGTAAAAAACGTATTCTGACATTGAACAGTACTATTATTACACAGTACTATAGACGCCAATAGCTATGATGACCAGCCTTGCTTAGCGTGGTGAGTATGGAAAAATAAATCGTGCATGTCATTTAAGCTTGTTTTGGCGCTGCAATGGAAAGGCCATGTCCAGCAGTGGACTAACGCAAGCTGACAGAGTAAGCCACCAATGATGTGTAGCTCCGCATCAGCAGACCCGGATTTGATCCCCTATGTAGAGGGCTCATACCAACGAGTTTTGTGAAAAAGCTACGATTGCGACTGGCACACAATACTTAAATTTAAGAATAGGCTAAAAGTGGGTTAAAACGACAAAAAATGTCTGTGACCACCTCTGGGCAATCAGTCTGTGGAGCTCATTTATGTACTTTGGACGTGCAATAAAAACGTTCATTTTAAAATTTTGTATTAAAATTGTTTTATTTATAATTTCAGTGACCTCTCTTCGGACGACAACCATACCTTGGCTGATAAAACAACGCTGTATAAGACGTGCGAGCCTATAAAGCGATTGCCGAAATGTCGATACTTCAAGGATGCTGCCTGGACGATATACTCTTTCCCCGATACCAACGCAACGCAACAGATTGTCAACTGTCACTGCCCAAAAGCCTCCATGACGTACTTGCTCAAAAAGCTTTCGTACACGACACCTAGCGGGGAGCTGGGCAACCAATATCAGTTTGCCTGCTCACCGCAAAGCGTAAGCATCATTTCTGTTTATTAGTTCCGAATTAAGTCGTAAGGTGGCGTTGTAACTAGTAATAGTTTATATCTAAAGTAAAATTTAAAAATATTTTTTTACTGGTAAAAGAAATAATTAAGTAAGCTTATAAATGTTCGTTGATTTTTTTAAGAAATCATTCGTGTATTAACGGTAAATTTTAAATTGATATACGTTATGAAATTCTAGATAATTTCTAATGAAATTCTAAATAAATGAATAAACATTTCTAGCTGTAGTTATCATCATCATCGGTGTAACAATTATGTTTTAATTGAGCATTTTCTCTGTTTCATTACAGAGATTAAGATGTTCACGGAAGGAGCCCTGCAAACTGTTCAGCGTGAGACGACGACACGAGCAGATTGACGAAGTAAACGCCAGCTCCATTTGCCAGTGCCCTAGAGACCACACGTGTCCAAGACATCATACGGAACCGGGAGTATTACCAGGGGTCACGTACGCCACCGAAGATATACGCACGTATCACGGGTACTGCATGCCCGAGCCCGCCCTCGACACCTACAGGTTTGTAGGTGATAAAGACTGAGTGAGCGACAACGGCGATTTGTTAAACCACAAAGAATACCAGTACAGTGTGATCAAATAACGATGTACTTAAATCGTACATTGTCTGCTTTGTGTTGACAAACTGCTAGCGTCAATGTACCTAGTCCGAGTTTACCATTAAATTAACAGATTGTTAATATATAACCAGCCTTTTTACAATGTGTTAATTGGCTTCTTTTACATTAAATGTCTGTTAATTTATCGGTGAATTCGGGTTTGATGTTACATTGATTGCAAATTGTATATTGCTCATTACCTGTTTAGTACAAACGTAATTATAACATGTTTGAAAGACAATGTAAAGATGATTTTATGTATAATATCCACGAATTTACATTCGGCACGACTCAGCGAAGCCAATCGGGCATCGACAACCAATTTTCGCCTCTCTGGGAGACAGAACGTGAAGATGGAGTACCTCGTCGCTAGGTTAGCTGCCGGTGACCTTACCATAGTTGCCTCTTACAACACTCCTTACACAAAATGGGGGTGGCAAATTCCGCTACCATGGCTATTAATATCTTTGTCTGTCTGACTGTCTTTATCAATATTTAATAACAATAAATTCTAAAACAAAGCAGATGCTTAGAGGGTGTTATGTAAAATGATTAGATTTAATAAACTTTTATAATTGAAAACAAGCGCGAGGAACATAGTAACGTTGACCAAATTTTGTGCAGGGCATTTTTATTGTTACAAATTAAGGAATTATTATTCGTAAACGACTTAAATTTTTTCGTATGTACAATCATATTAAGGATAAGCTTATTAAGTATGTACTCGTATGTATCGGACAAGTATGTTTCTATAAATATTTTTAATTTTTTTTATAAATAACAGACTAGTATATTGTTTTTGAACGATGTTCATATGACGCGAATGCTGATCGTTAATGCAAATATTGTAAATAGTATATACATTGGTGTATAACTTGGTACATGTATCGTACTGTTTCTGTTATAACGTGTAAATATTAATTGTAAAGAAATCATTCCAAACGTTTAGTTTATATATTTTAATTATTTACTTGCCATACTTCCTTAGTTTGTTGCATTTGTTTAGTCTTCCATTCTAGTGCGGAGACCGAGTCATGGTTATATTTATGTTTTGTTTGACGAGTGTAAAATAAAGATGGTATGTTATACGCAGAGTTTTAAAGCCATATTTAATGATATTGTTAAGAAAACAAATACTTCAAAAGTAAGAGAATTTCCTTAGAAATGGTGAAGAAACATTGGTGAAGTTATTTATCAATTTATCAAAATGTGGCTGACAGACTTCTATTAAGAGTAGAAAGTTTAATCGTACGAGATACTTGGAAAAACAGGTATGTCATGTAATGTATGTAAATATGATTTATGTTGATGTTTGTTAGCGGTACGTCTTCCTTGTTTTATACATAAGTTAAATTATTGAGAGAAATAAATAATCCTTTCAAAACGAAGCCTTCAATTATTTAAAACTATGAATAATTTTTATTATGGGAAAGGCGGCAAACGAGCAAGCGATTCGCCTGAAGGTAAGTGATTACCGACGCCCACGTACATATACAACACCAGAGGTGCAGCAGGTGCGTTACCGGCCTTTAAGGGTATTTGGGAGAGGGATAGAGGATAAGGAGGGGGATGAGGACGGGGAGCGGGTTTCCGGTTACCTCATTCACTGAACGAAACGCAGAAGCACAAGATGCCTCTACTTCACACCGGTATTCTGCGAGGCCGTGGTAACAATCCGGTCGAGCCGGCCTATTCGAGCACCAGCAAAAGTCGCCGCTTGGCTCCACCACTTATAAAAAGTGAGTAACAGTAGACATCTTATATTTGTAGAAGTATCAGAAAATTATTTACCCACATTTGCATGCTATAATCTCCGGAACCAGTGAACCGATTTTAAGAATTCTTTCACTGTTTGAAAGCTACATTACTCCAGATGGTAGGCTATGTTTAATTTACCGAAAAAAGGTATCTCCTACTAGTTACTGGAATTTATTAAAAATAAATTTGTACCATGCAATTATTTAACAGATCTGTCTGTCCAAAGCCGGCGCAGTTCGCTAATCTAATGTAGTGTCATACTATAATTTCAATTTTACCATTACAAATTACTGCGAAAAGTATTATAGCAATTTTTTTAAAGCCCATAGTCAAAAGAGTTAAAATTAGCCGACAGCTTTAAAAGTATTTTAAAATAGAGGATCACGCTGAGAATATTATTTACGGAGAAAATAAAGTACCATACACCTCGACAATACTGCGGGCGCTCTCCGAGGAAGATCATAAACAGAATTCGCAATAAATCCATAACCCCAGAGCAATAGAATGTCAACATATTTACAGCCCTTTGCAGGCTATAATTTCGGGGAGCAAGGGAGATAATTTTTTTCTTTTGCTCCAACATAAAGTTTATTTTGCAGATGAAATACAACTGTAAAAAATTCTTACAGTACAAGGTAACGTTCTTAAATAATAAAAAAAAACTATAAAAATATTCTTACGTGTTAGTCTACTGGTTGACATAGACCTTTCCATAAAAGCGCAAACAAAAGCTGGCATACCGTGCATGGAAGATTTCCTTATAGTCACCACGCTGAGCCTGCGGGTAGGTGAGCGCAGTGCCGGTACCCTAGCACTAGAGACTAGAGAGAATCCTAGTATATACTAGGATTTGAAAGAATTTAGTATAGTACAATACTATTTACTACTGTGTACTATAAATCTGTATTGTATACTGTCTTTACTAAATAAGGGATGTATTTCGTTGTGCATGTTTCTTATTATGTTGCGAAAGACAGTCTCAACTTGTTTTATTGTCTTATACTTTTTTATTTTAACCGAGGCTACGCCGGGTTACAACGACCGGCTCACCACTTGTCACTTAGGCATAAATAAACTTTGGTGAAAAGTGGACTGAAAGGACTAAGACCTCAGTGTACCGCAGTATTGGACATACGGACGTGAGACCTAATTTTATTCTTGTTATAAAAACCTCCTATCCATTATAAAAAGTGAGAAATAAATAAAAAAAGCTATATATAAAAGGCTCATTAAAATTACATATAACAGACGGTAGCCAATCAAGTTCCGCAACGTAAGTACCAGCCCTCAGATACATGTGTGCGAATATCTACAGTGTGGCCAATCATTGATTACAATGTAATAACTTAAGTAAGAAATGATTCCAGAAGAACTTCCACGAGTTCCGTTAATTTGTGATGGGGGTAAAGTGCTTTGTAATTGGTGTGAAGAGGCGAATTGAAAACCTTTGCGTTACCGAGGTTAATATAGACTTAAACGACAGTACCATAGAGGCTGGATTCGAAAATCGTCCACAGACTTTCTTCCCGTGGGCATCTTAAGAGTAAACTACTAACTACAAAATTTCATGGAATCCAACAGACGGCGAATTTACTATCTCAATAAAATACACAGACCGATAACGGGTTGCAGCGTTTAATACGCGAGGTATCATCTGCTACAGCAACCACCAAGTGTGGCGGCTATGACTAAATCTCCTATTGGGAGAGGCCTTTACTCAGCAACGGACTATTAATAAGATGATCAAAAAAAGATATATGCCTATAAATGTAATATTAATCTCCAAATATTTGAAAAAATTTGGAGATTGCTAATTGAAAATATTTCACATGTCCTATGCCAAGATTTCTGTTTTGTGATAATTGCCAAGTGATGCATATGAACCACGAAAATACAATATTTACTAGTATCTATCCCGGCTGTTTTTGTTTATTAGATTAGTGTATACATGTTAGTATTTTCTGTTACATATTCTTTCACTTACTTGTCATACGTGCAGTTATCTACACAGCATCAATATTTATGTTAGCTTTGTGGCTTTTACATATAACCCGGAAAGTTAGGCAAACTGACAAACAAAGTACATACAAACTCTATAACACAAACAGTGCTGATCCTTAGCGGTCGTGTTGTCTTTACTAAATTATTGGCATCAGTGTTCTATTGTGTTTGTTGAAGGAAGCGTGCTGTCTAGGTCGTCGAGAACGTTATGCGGACGGTGTTATTTAATCAAAAGATATTTAACAAAAATATTTTTTTTGTAATGTGACTATTATTTATGGTTTTTATCGCGTTTAATTAGAGTTGATTATGACATCTAGACCTCTAACACCTCAGTCCCCCCGTGTGACCACAGCCGCTGTGAAGCACCCGAAACGACGGGAATATAAAAATTAAAATTAAACGCGATAAAATCTTTAAGTTATAGTTTCATTTCAAATGTGCGGTGCTCGTGTAAATACAAGAAATCATTGACATAAGCTTTTAATCAACACAATTTTTACAAACGCTTTTCCAGTTTTTCTCACTTAGTGAAGAAGCGCTCTAAATTTGATTGTAATTTCTGATTTGACATAAATTGAAATGATTTCAGACAATCGAAAAGCTTAAAGTCACCGTGAGAGATCAATATTACTTCAATTCTTTATTTTAAAACATTTAATTTCAAGGAATAGAATCAAGGTCATCAAAATCTTAAATGCTATGTTACAAATCGGTAACAGATCAAAAAAACATTTTTAAAATATTGTTAAAAATAAAGGTAAACCAACGTAGCACAAGCACGTTGACAACAGAAAGAGGCCTGTTCAGACCTCAGCACCAAATGTTTCTCGCATGGCCAGGTGTACGCGTTCCCATCACGAAACATTTAGGGACATCTATTTGATGTACTGTTGAATGTGGTGTATAAGGATTTCCTTAACGTGGGGTAAATATGTTTCTTTATTTTTATTTATCTATTCTTTATTGTTGTTAAGCTAAGCGTTTATATTGAGTTTGATGCCTTTTGGTATTCTTTGTAAAATATATTCGACTATACATTAGTATATAACTAATACGTCATCTATATGTGTAAAAAATATTTTTTAAATAATATTAGAAAATATCCGTCACGGTTTTTTCCACCACCCTTATCTCGATCGTTAAAAGAGATGTAGACTTGAAAGAAGTAATAAAAATATAACTATAGAGTAGAAAAAAAACCTAGAATTCATCAGCTTAATTCTTCTCGTAGTTGTTTGAATAGTATAATTAAGGAGCGTCGTTCATCAGATGCCAGTTCAAATTCTAATGGGTCAGACCTAAAAAAAAGCCAGTGTCAAAAATCAATTTCATAGTAAGGCCACAAGTCATGTAAATCAAACACCGTATTGCCAAATACTATTGACCGAAGGGCTATGGCGTCCTGGCTACTGACCAAATGTGTCTCTGTTTATAGCACGCCAGACGTTAAAATTACCGAAAAGTAAAATTTTTTTTTATAATAAAGACGACTTTTCATTTTCCCCCCTTATTTGTATAATATTATAGCCAACTTCTAGTTCATGTTTTTAATTACAAATATATGGAAAGCTAGCGCCTTTTTAATGAAATAAATTTTGGGTATTTAATCTACTGCTTACCCACTGAAAATGAAAGTTTTCCGATAACTATTGCAGTTGAAAGTATAGGTCTTAGGATTATTATATGAAATTGTCTACATTTTTTTTGTAAAAGAAATCGCGGAGATGGCATGTGAAATGTAGGATGTTGAAGGCAGTTTGTATACTTAAATTATAACGCGTCAAGAAAAATTGAGATGAGTAAATAAACATGAAGTTTTTACTAGAAAAAAATAATGAATGGACTCATTAACTTCAACACGTTACACGTTATTTATTTAAGAATTGACAATTAATACTGTATATATTAAGAAGACGCAAAGTTATTGACTCCAGTTTACCTTATCAAATATTGTGAGTATAAGTCTGATTTTGTAAATTTGTTGACACGTACCCTTTTTCCTTAACACCACAAATTTAAAAGCCATGGAAATACTTGTTCAGTGCAGGAATCGAACCCGCGACCCGCAACGTCGCAGTCAAACACTGTGCCAGCGAATCGCCGAAATTGTTTTTGGATGATGCTCGAAGAAATTATATATAACATTCAGGACAGATTTAATAAATAATTACTATTTTACACATTACTCAATTAAAACATTAAAATTATGTACAAAGGCGGATCTGTAAGTGTTATTATAATTACGAAGAAAGAAGGACACTGGTGGTCAGTGGCACTTTGCTAAAAATAATATCTCTAAATTCTTATCAATAATTATTGAGTTAACTGTAAAGCCGGAAACGTTACAACTGATTTAGTAATTTTGTTAACAAATTTACTTAAGTAGTAAGAAGAGTCTTTAACTCTCTGAAATTATCTCACATGCCACTTTTTACAATATCGCTAGTTTAACCTGGAGCTAATCTTTTTTTAAATTGTCATTATGTCCGATAGTTTTGCACGCCAACCCATCAAACTTGTGACAGGGAGAAGTATCACTTGTGCGAGGGCAACGGTACTGCGATCACTAAGTCAGCGAGTGGTGAGCAAGGCAAACCCTCCAAGAAATGCGTGCCGGCTCGTTGATGTTTTTTTTGGAGAGGCCCATGTTCAGCAGTGGACTTAAACAGGCTGAAATTTTAATAAAAAGTACTGTACTTTTAAATTTAAAAATAAAAAATCGATTCGTGACCAATCTCGGGAACAGTTTACTTAATATTGTTTTAAGTGATTCAATATCTAGGGCTCCATCGATGACCAGATCGAGCGGTACAGTTAGAGCACGACGGCTTTACAGAATTAAACTGTAAACGTTTTCGGGGAAATTCGAAAATTCGTGATTTTGATATACAACTAAATTGCAATAATGAATGTTATCGTTGCTAAAACATTAAAGTACTAAGCCGTGAACGTCCCACTTCCGGACTAAGACCTCCTCTTACTTTTGACAGGGTTTTAAAGCTGCAGTGTGGATTAACGGACTTAACATATCGACAAAATATTTTTTACTATTTCTCTAACATACTTTACTTACAAGGTTTTCCTTCGCCGCCCAGCACGAGGTGAATAAGCATGAAAATTTGCTAGTTATAATTTCAGTGGTCGGCACCTCTAATCGAACTCAGGTTACTCGAGCGCTGAAAATAGCCACTGTAAGTGCCCACAGCAGGGCAAAGGCCTCCTTCTCAAATATCTGAGAGGTTTTAAAGCGGGGAGGGTCCTGCCACGCTGCTCCAGTGTGGTTTGGCAGGCTTCATATAACATTTTATATTATTTTCCAGACATGATGGTTCCCTCACGATGTTTTCCTTTACCGCTGAGGACGTGGTAAATACAGCACTTAAAAATGTCTATATCTATATAATGTCTCATAAATACATAAATTAATATCATAAACACATCCCATATGCGAAAGTTATTAACTGTCTGTTATGTTTTCACGGCTTAACTGCTGAACTGATTTTGATGAAATTTGATATGAACATTACACGGACCAAATTTAATAATTAAAAGCTTTGACTACATCTGGAAATCTAACACCTGAATCCCCCAGTGACCACAGCTGCTGTAATGACTCGAAACGACGGGAATATAAAAACAAAAATTAAACGCTATAAAATCCGTAAATAATTGTTTCATTTCAAATAATTCGTGTTTAAATGCAAACGTAATGATGCTGATATCACGAACAATTTCGACCATTGACTTCTTGTAAATGACCAGACCCTCAGAGCAGAATATACTAAAGTGCTGTAAGTATTACTGTAAACACTAATAATGGTCAGTTTCTACATTATCCTCTCTATTACGTTTCATTCACTAAAGATAGATATTTGATAAAGGCTCCCTACAATTTCTGGCAAATATCTATGTTTAGTAAGCATAACCGGCCGGAGATAGGGTATAGAAACAGGCTATTAGGCACACGTATTTCCCTCCCCCAATAGACATAATATCTCCTTTTGCAATTTATTATAGGATATCATTAAGAACCAACGAGGGCGAATAAAGTTTTATCATTCTTACATTATATATATACAACTCTTAATGAATTATCTCGGTTACTACTGAATCATTTACTCGAGTACGTCTTGTTGGAGAGGCTTATGTTCCACAGTTGACTTATAAATGCTGATGATGATGATGAAATTGATTATGTAATGAAGCCAGAAATAATATCTACTACTTAAGTTTGTGGGAACAAAATAAGTTTATGATGTCTTCATGCCCGATTGACACTCTCTCGTCTTTTAGCTTCTCATACCCAATGTAAGCCTTATGTGATAAGAAGCCGAAGGATGGGACAGATGCAGAATTCAGAACGTAACACAAATAACCAGACCCGGAAACCAATAACTGTGTAAGTTACGCAAATTATGTCTCATGCTGGGATTCGATGGAGTAGTCTCTCCTGCGAGTAATATGTCGCAGGATCCGTGACACAATAGTTAAGTAAGCCACGCGGTATATTCTTGGTAAAATGTATAAAGGTTTATATAATAATGTAGAATTATTGCATATCTATGCTGACAAAAAAATAACAACTGACAAACGAAATTTAAGTTTCTTACGTAAAATAAAGTGTTTTCATTCATTCCAGGATACACGCTAATACCAGTTTGTGAAAGATGAAAGGTCGTTATCATATTACGAGTGAAAGCAGTATAAGTTTTACGACAGTCGACTCTTTCGCCTCCACGAATATTCCGCGTAGCACGCTTGTCCTAGACGGGTGAGAATTTACCCGCGTTTGTCATTTGTAGTTTCCAACGACCAACCGAAGAAAGCATACCAAAATAATATTTCTATGAAGCCGCTGCTAGAGCAGGTAATGTTATTTTAATAATCGTAAATGCGTCATTATGCATAAGGAAAAGGAATAAAGTGCATTTTCCTAATGAACATTAAACGACGTAATAATTTTACGTAACGTTATAGAAATGTTTAATGTTTTGTCAGTCATAAACATAACACGTATAATTAGATACGAGAATTTTACTTCTCATGCTTATTAAAAACATATGAAGCTATAATTGCTTTTTAAGCGCAAATGCAAGTTTAGTTTGTTCTTATTTTATATTTGTAGGGAAAATATTTCTACTGGATGGCGGAATATCCATCCGAATTTGCGGAATCCAAATCCAAGATTAGTGATGGGGAGCAGCATCAGTAGTGCGACGGTACCTGCATTGCGCTAACCAACACGCTTACCTGGCGTGGTGAGTATAGGCAAAGCTTCAAAGAAATTAATGTCGGTTTTTCAAAGTGTTCGGCAGAAACAGAACTGAGAAAGGTTGATGTAGTAGTAGTGAAATATTCAATGCGTTGGAGACTATGAAAGGCTTTTCAAAATTTATGTACGACTTTCATATAACATAAGTTTCGGCCTAAACACTAAGACGGTGACAGGCTCACCAGTTGTCACGTTGTTCCACATGCGCTTCGATTTAAAGTACTTAAATAAATGCCGAGACCTCTGACCACCAAAATATTGGTCCCACTAGAGTAAGTGAGTGGTACTGTCTGATTAAAACAAATATGGCAAAATTAGGTCAACTTTGGTGTTAAAGTTAAAAATAATTAAAAATCAAGAAAGAGAGAATCCTTCTCATCAAACAAACACTGTTGCATATGTTAAAATTATTACGACTTTGACATCCGCGATCTAGAAACTGAGTTTTTCGCCTTATGTAAATCAATCTCATTTTAATGCTGAACACATGCCGTATGGATGAATGTCTTTAATTGATATACCAAACAAATGATGGTATTGTATATCACGAAAGTTAATGTAGTTTCCAGCGGTGATAATGCAGGCTGATAAAGCTTAACAAAACATAGTCTGAAACTATTACAAAAAGTAGCCCAAAGTGTAATTGGGCAGTGATTATTGGATCCGAAAGTAATCTTTACTTTAATGGTTTCAAGTATGGACCTAGATTTATTTCGTCTGTCATTAAAGCTATTACCTCATTTGCTACTTTGTACAATATCGTTAGAAATTTCAACTGGAGCCAATCTTCTTTTAAATTGTCATTGTGTTCCTTAGTTTTGCACGCCTCATAACGCAAAAGCGATTTACCTAACTTAAATCACTTCAAAGAATTTTATATCGCATTTATTTATGACAAAATACATACATTTATAAAGAAAACGCTATAATTGACATCAAAACCTTTAATTAAAATATGTAAAAAAGATTTGGGTGTCGAATAGAGAAAATACAAGAGAGCTACGTATTTTAAGAGAATATTTTGCTGCTGTTAATTGCGCGGCTAACATTATTTTTGATGGATGAAATTATCAGTGGAATTCTATAATACGATGTTCATAGTACGAACTACGACTATAATGATTCTTTAATGACGCTAGAAAGAAAGAATACTAATTTTGTATCTTTTTTTAATTAATGAAATACCTCTAATATCAATAATTCACCAGCATATCAAAAGCCAGAATACAAATAGCACTAGGGATGTAATGTACAGCAACTGCAGAATACCGGAGTGAAGTAGAGGTATCTTGTGCTTCTGCGTTTCGTTCGGTAAGTGAGGTAACCGGAGGCTCACTCCTAAATACGCATCTGCAGGCTCTTCCCATCAGTTGAGCCGCTTGCTCCATTTTCCGTAATAAAAAAGGAACAAATTGGTAGACGGTTGATTTATTTATTTTATTACTGTCAATATTTATACTCGTATTGTAACTTTAACTCTATTGTCAATGCATATAAAAAACCGCAATTAATCATAAGAAAACATTATACCAATAAAAATTAATTCGTACATAATTCAGTACAGAAGAAGAATAAACTTAAATTATTATTACTAACCCGTACATTTTGTCAATAGTACGTTGCATCGGGGTTATTTATTATGTTTAGTAAATATTTTCAATTATTGTCACTTGACACATTTGCTTAAATTCGGTTATTCAATCTACGTTGCACTAGAAATTTTATTTCACAAGGACAAAATGAAATATAATGTTGTTTATTCGTTATCATTAAGAAGTTGATAAGGTAACCATAAGGTAAGCGATCATCATGAGAGAGATATTAAAAGACCAACTATATTACGTTTCTCTTCCTATATGCACACTAGCTTGTGCAGTTGTCTGCGTCGGCGAACGCAACTCAAATGAGCGTTCCTTGCTTTTATTGCTTTAATTCCAATCTGTATTTTAGTAGAACATCTTTGATTTATTTATTATATTTGATTGTTTCTTATTTATAATTTCTGGTGATCTATAATACAGGCCTATCACAGACACCAGCTCCTCACATATTTTTCTTTTTCACATATTTGGACTTTTTGAAATTATTGAAACATTGGAACTTTGAAATTATGTATTATTGTACTGTACTACTTTATAATGTTATAATGCAGTTAGTCGTTGCCATGGGAGCGAAAAATATTTAAATGGAGTCGTCAATGGACCAGTCCATATACAAGATGGCAGTAGATAGAATTATTCTTGTCTATTGATTAATTAATAAGAATTTTTATTTACTTTTAACAAATTTGTGTTTTTTTTACTTCACTTTTTTTAGTTATTTTTTAAATGATTAATAAAAAAAATTAAACAAATAATTAACATGATCGTTTGAGGGGTGCGCTTTTGGATTTTTCAAACTATTTTGTTTTACAGTTAGTATCTTCGGGAGCTTCCAGCTGGCGAACGATACTCCATACCCATTATGTTCTATCACCTGTAGAAGGCGAAAAGTAGGTTGCGGAAGCCCGTAGGGCTACAGCGAGTCTTGCCAAATGGAACTCTGTAAACTCTGCCTTCTCCTATGGTGACAGGTGTTTTTTTTTTATTTTATAAAAAAATAGGCTTACGTTTGACCTCAATCTTGCTTGGAAGGCGAAGATGAGGCCTAGGATGCGTTTGCCTAGAAGGTGTCTGTTCACTTTGGCCTTAAAGATGTCCAGATAATAGTGTTCCGAAAAAACTGACCACGGCAGAGAGTTGCACTCCTTAGCCGCCCGCATAATGAAAGAAGAGGCAAACCGCTTCGTGCGTAATGGAGGAATGTCTACAACGTAAGGGTGAAACTGCTCGCCGCGCCTAGTCGTTCGGTGATGGAAAGGGGAAGGGGGTATCAGGTTAAGCAAAACCTCCGCACACTCTCCGAAGTGTATCCGATAAAAAACATTTGTACGTGGTTTTGTGAAGACAAAATTCTACAATAAAAGAATTTTATTATTGTAAAGAAATGTTTAAGTATACGGTCCGATAAAGTAAAAATATCTTGCGGAGGTAGGAATCTCAAAGGAATTAAGGAGCATCAAGTAAAGAAAACTTTAATTGCTAGCATAAGAAAAGCGTCTGTGCAAAGTTTCAGTAAAACGATTTCGCTGTTTTCAAAGAGACTGATATTCAAAACATTAAATAATCGTTATTGCTTTTAGTTCAATAAATACAATTTTAGAGATGTGAAATAAATACTAAAATGTATAATAAAATACCCTGAAGAATGAAAGTTCCGGAATAGTCCTTGATTTTCAAAGACTTTAAATGTTGATACATTAGTACATACAAACATCTACATCAAGATGATTGATTAAAAACCAAAACTTATCTTTTACTTCTTTAGGAGCGTCTAATTAGTCCACTGCTGGACCTATAACCACCAGTGGACTATTTAAAGGTTGCTAAAATATCATTCTTTCCTCCTATTATATGCTAAAATATCCCATTCATGCCTATGCAGTAGCCGCCAGCCTTTACAGGTGTGTTGGAGATCGCTTCACCAAACGCCTCGTACCATAGACGCTGCTGCTAGTCACCGTTCTGGATAATTTACGACTGGATCTTCCCTTGAGTGTTGAGAGTATCCCATCTTTTTCTCCAAATGTCAACCTCACCTACACGTGGTGCACTCTGGTATCTGACAAACGCGGCGGGGGCGACCATATGATGGCAAATTTGGCGGACCCAAATCTCGGTAACTACTGATGGAGAGCAGCATCACTATTGCGAGGCGCTTGACCAGTGTGGTGAGTATACATTTGAAGAAATACATGACGGCTTAATTTGACTCTATCTTGGAGAGACCTACGTTCAGCAGAGGTATAGGCTGGAGTTCTGTGTTGCGAGTTGTCGTTGGGTATGGAACCCTTTTCAACCGAAGAGAGCGTTTTAGTGCGTCTTGGCAGGAATGAGAGGCAGAGAAGAAGTCCCAGCGCTGCTTTGGAGGCGGCGCAAGACCAACATAATACAAGCCGCTGGTAGACAAAGATGGACCGGTGGCGAACCTCGCCGCCCAGTAAAACGTTTTTCTAGGAAATAAATGATTAAAATCGAAACATATTTTAAACAAAAATTGTCTGGTAAATCGACACAACTTTGAAATAAAAGCTTTTCGAAATGTATGTTAGCGAAATAAAAATATATTATACGAATATTTGAATAAATGAATAATTTGTGGAACGGATTGACGATAAAAGTTGATTTGGCATTTGGTTTACATAACGATGTTCGTAAAAATGTTTCATCTGTTTGTTGTACGAACGGCATACTCCCACGTTTTTTCATTAAAAATGTTTTTGACGTTCTTTGTTTTCCTTTTATTGTATGTACATTATTTGAACAGGGAATTATTTTAAAAGAAGAAAGAAAGAAGAATGGTTTATTAATTGCCAGAACTTGTACTAATATACCAATACTAAAATTCACAATTGTGATGAAATGAATTGCAGCAACTAATCAGCATCGGATTCAGCTAAGCGTTGCCGCAACTATAGCGTTGTTATTCTGCCGGTGCCACTGGCATTCACGAGCAGAGCAGTCACCGGACTGAGTTACCTTTTACTCAAATGTTTCGTGACAAAGTATGATAAATAAATATATAAAATAATTAAAAGTGCTTAGTGCCTCCTTCATAGTCATGGAATGGTCATGTACTGATAATCGTAGAACTATTCCGCGTATATACTACGAACGTTTACTACTTCGATCATGCATGCATAACGTAAACCACTTAAGGGTGGATTTAGGACAACATATTGTGTGGCATATTAATCTGTAATCGTTAGTCTTTATTATTCTTAATTAGTGTGCGCACTTCATAGGGTAACCACGCCATCACCACGTCTTCTGTACCAAATTTTAAAATCTTTTATTGTTTTTCATCCACAAAATTCCTAGCTATTGTAGACAATATTTTTTTTTTCTAAAAACTCTTTTTAGCTATAAAATCTTCACTCATTACTGTAAGCTGGAGAGACAATATTTTGTCTCAGCCTTCTATAAGTTGGGGATTTTTAAAATTTATAATGACAATAAAAATTCTGTCGATGATTTTAATATAATCTAAAATAGCAGAACACTATCTGTAAATGTAAGCAATAACTATATCAACTTAGGGACTAAACTTGATCCAGAAAATTAGAGATGTAAAGTAGTATATAGACGAAAGTTTAGGAGGGTTTTAAATAGCCCCGAGAAAAGGTACGGTAGCGTCTTTCGAGTTCAGTTTGGCGAACGTTGCCCCCGGAGTTGATAACGCATCGTCTGGGCTCTGACCTTAAGAGATCTCTTACCTTAAATACCTTATAAGTGTCACGTATAATTACTATACATATTTAGTGTTTAACTTTAGTGTTGACTTCAGTTATTTCTAAAAAAATAAGGAACTAGATCTTAGACAAAATGGACACTGTCTTCAATGCTGATGATAATGTGAAAAACGAGCTTACACCCACTCCACGATGGGAAGTGGCTGCTGCAGCTCATTTACAACTGCTAACAACTTCAATACAAGAAGGTTACGGATGCGTTGTGGCCCTTGAGGACTAAGATGGAATGCCTCACAGCCTGTAATATGTCGATACTGACTATCTATACCGTTTAAACAGCAGCAGCAGCGGAACACAACAGTTTGCACCACTCTTTGGCGGCAGTAATGGATAAGTGTGGTACCAGCTCAGACGGTTCCTAGGCAGATAAGGAATCTAACACCTGTTAAAGAACACAGATTTAAGAGCTTTACGCTACATTAATCCATTCGATCAAATATGAAGTAATAATAATTACTACTTTTATGTAGGTAATGTCTTTATATTTTTCTTACGAAGCAACGTATACAAATAAAAAGTACATCAAGAAAAAAATAACTTTAAAAAAACACTTGTAACTGCAAGTTATTATTGTTTTAATTTATATCAGCTGTGTCATGATGAAACATTGACGTACCACCTGCTATATAAATAGACGGGACGAATTTCAACTTCACACATAGACTATTGATTTTAGGATTTAGATGTATTTGTGACTATTTCCTTGCCGTGCTACAATATCCGACCCCGTCTTCGGCCTTACGTTCGGTCCTACATACATTCATGCATAGGCCGTTAGTAAATAAATGGAAGTTATCTATCCGTAAGTGTTAGAATGATAACGAAGTTGAAACCGTGTGAATTAGTGAATGGCGTACCTGACTGTTGAGACGTAAGGGTTAGATAGATGTTTGTCGGAATCAATATTTATGCAACTTATTAATTATAAATTTATAGGTCTAGGTGTACCGTCTCGTGTCTCTGTCACTGCACCTGTCCTTTTTCAGTCTTACACTTACGAGAGCGTTACATCGGGACGGTAAGGTACAGACGAGTGCGTGTGGCTCTCCGCTTGCGCGTACACTTGCGATACTATAAGATATCCTGCGCAGTTGATAACTAACGATTATAAGGCGATGTTCTCAACGTGGTCGAAATTAGCCTAGAGGATCCCCTATAGAGCATCATTATCATGATACCGCAGTTTATATAATGTTGTTGATGGATCCATGAAAAGTGGATACTTACTTTCATTAAATGAGTGGTCGCGGCGGTATCGTCAAAGGTGTGTCAAATTTAAACCAAGCACAGCGTGCGCCGTTCAAGAATCAATAATAACTTCATTTCTTATGCAGGTTTAGTGAATATTATAAAGATGGTTGTAAATAGAGCGTGTAGAAGTAATCTGCCTACGAATATTACACGGTTTGCGGTGGATCATAGCGTTATTTTTATAAAATGTCTAGTGACAAACTTACATCCAACTCGGCGCTCAACGAATTTTAACGCCTGTGATTGAATAGCGGTAAAGTGTACAACCGCGAGAGAAATATGGAGCGGATGAATAGATTTGAATTAAATTATAACTAAGCGGTTGCAATCGACGCTGCTTGTGAACTCAATTTTCAAAAATGTTTAATTTACTTAATACTCGCGAAAAGCAAATTGTTACATAGTAATAAGATTTAACGTCGCATGCAAGAATGCTTTTGCCAATGCCGCTTCTGTTGAGCCGATGAAAGTAGTCTGTGGTATAGTTTAGTCTTTCAATAAATTAGTAACTTTCCTTTCCAACGCAATCCCTGCACATCGCGGCTCGTAGGGCGGAATGGTGTAGACGAGCGGTGGTAGGTTGGTGCAGTCGCATTGCGCTCGAGTAGTCCCGCTCCAAGCATCGCCGCGGCCGCACGCGCACGCCGCGCCATGACACGACTATTGTTGCCCGCACTTGCGTTCGCCGCCGCGTTCACTGTAGCCGCCGCCGAACAATCGCGCCCACGTATTCTAGATTTTAATCCATGGTCATGGCTTCCCAGCAACAGCAACCGATCCCCATCCGTCATGGACTATTTCTTCCCACCATCCAGAACGCCGAAAAATTCTAACCTAGATCCTCCAGCCGATCGTGCGCCCCCTAAAACCGCTCCAACAACAGGCGAAACATTCACAACGGCCACGTTTCTAAATCGTCCCTCAACACTAGCGAGAAAATCGAGTAACAAATCGAAAACAACCGCATTGCCTGCACTCGCAACTGCGTCCTCGAAGACGAAAAAAAATATCTACAAAACCGCTGATACGGACACGACAGTGGAATCTACAGCAACGCAGACAAACGCAGCGATATCGACTTCGACTGTTCGACCTACGAAGCATTATACGATACGGCCAATTATCCACGCTACATCAACTCCAAGTGTGCAAGGAACCGAATCTACTTTGAATACGAACAGCGACAGCACTGAAACGGTTGCAATCGTCGATACAGCAGACACAACTGCTGCAAATGCTAAAGGGACGGTAACACCGTTCATTATGACTGAAACGCGATCTACTGACGCCGGAACAGCCAGCACTGCGACAGAGTCCACTACGTTGACGGAGAGCACGGCAGCGGAGGAACCCGACAGCCGAGAGGGTTACTTACCTTTGCGCGACAAACCACAGCAGACTCACGTCAAGATCAACGAACAGACTAAGAAAGAGGTCAGTAACATTTATTACTTGTTAATAAATCCAAAATATCCTATAATTAATCTTACGTAATTGTTTCGATCGATTGATATTTCACCAAAAACATCACGAGGTTTCTACGATGACCTATAATTCACAGTAGAACAGATACACATAAAAGAATAAAACATCTACCAATGTCGATCAGAATTAGACAATAGATAATAATTAATTATGTGAAATGTTGAGGTTTTATTTCAATACAGGGAGCTCATGATTGCTCTTACTGTTAAAACTTAATGAATCTTTCTTGATGATTTATTTTTTGTATTTTTGTAGTAACTAGAAGGACGTCGATATTAGGAAAATATTATTTAAACTTTTACGCAATACCTTTTAAATATTCATTAATAAAACTGGAAAAGCCTTTATTTTATGCTTAATACAATCCGACAAGTTTACTGCAACGAAATATAGAAAAGTAAGAACAATTTACTAAAATGTAACTATACAATTACAAATATGAATTATACACGACCTAAGCGCAATTACCCTTGATAGTACTGCCACAATACTCCTAACCACTACTTAAAGCATTCGAACAACAAGTAAAACCTTTTTGTTAAAACAGGATTCGTTATTATTACACCGTAGGCATAATGCATGCTTTAGAAAAGAAATCGAAAATTCCAAACATCTTCAACTACAATGCCTTACAAATTTGGTATTCAGCATTGAAAGCATTTCCCTCAAACACCATTATTTACTATATGATACAAAAACGCTAGCAACAATGAACTCCATTATGCTAAAGTCAAACAAAAACTAAGCAATTATTGAGTAAAATTACCGACAGCCGTTAAACTCATTTGCAAGTTCCAGACAGTAAAGAAAAACTACGACGTTGCAAAAGAAATATTAATTTTCAACATTAAGGGCTGGAATGATAGATTACGAAAGCAGGTTTATATCCACTCGACAACTCGTTTAAATATTTAAATATATATAGATACTAACCGAACTGCTATAAAATATTAGTGTTATGGGTATATTATTTAGTGTGTGATATGAAAAAGCTAGCTAAATATCTATATTTAGTCAACAAGGAACAGTAGAAACAGTACTTCAACCGGTAATCACATAAACTAGCATGCATTTCATAGGAGATTTGACCATAATAAGTAAACTGGGACAAGTAAGTTCATGAACGCAGTGTCGGCGCCCTTGAAGAAGCGACGCCGCTCAACATCACTAGTCTATCGGATTTACATCCGTCATTTTCGGATGGGTTTTCTACTATCAGTAGTCGTTATTTGCATCGCATGTGGGTGAAGAAAAGCTGAAACATATGACCAGCAGAGGGATGTTTTTAGACTAGACTTGGCTTTCAGAATAACGGCTCGGTGGCTCAGTAGCTAAGCGTTTTGTATGCGGCGTTGTGGTTCACGGGTTTGCTCACACAGGACAAGTATTTGTATGAACTACAAATGATGGATCCGACTCCGTATTTATCCATATATTATATATATCAGTAAATGTCCTCTAAAACTCAGGAGAAAACTCTATAAGGAGATAACGAAAAAGTTAAAAAACAGTAAAGCAAAAATACAATACAACAGCGCAACGCAAGCACCCAGACTAGATTAATCTGTAATCCACACAAATACAACCTCTGGGAATTGAACCCACAACGTAAGGTTTTAGCCAATCGTACAGTCATTGAGCTAATCCAGCTGCGTGCTATTTTTGGTTACTTAATATTTTTATCACTTAATATGCTTATCTGGCCAAAAATATCGTGTTCCTGAAATAACGAGATTTTCCTGGCATTTACCGTAATCGACATTTGCGTCATCTACGTGGCATAAAAGGAAATGAATATATTACGTGGCAACCACACGGCTGTTCCACACAAACGTATCAGGTATTAAAATTTCAAGAAGAGGTTTTATATAATACCGGGTTTATAACACACTACGAGTTTCCGCCTGCCCGCTTTGCCCGTGAGGTTGCTGCTTTAGCACAGGACGGTGATATGTACATCAAATTTTAACCTAGCCATACGTAATCGTATACTATAGTATGTAAGACATCGGTTATGTAGTTTACGCGTGGTGCACGCACGAACGGACAAAACTTACTAAAGTTGGTTTGGATTCGGAGACATCCCCTAAATCCTTCACGAGTATATTTTCATAGTAAGTATTTTCACCAATATATAGTGTATATGGTACAGAACGTACGATTTCTCGAGTCGAATGATCTACAAAACGCTGATACGTTTTCAAAATTTAGTCATACCCGTCAAGTTAACGAGCAATAATCTCTCTAATGCTTTGTGGCAGTTGAGTTTCACAAAATGAGTTCTTGATATTCCTTACACAATTTTAATGCTATTAAATCGATTATACTTTAGCAGAGATAAAAATATTCCTTACCACAAACTTTACTGCATTAAAAAAAACCGCAGACGGTTTCTAGTAAGCCATTCTCACCACTCATCACACGTGTCGAAAGAATATTGAACAAGAAAATGAGTTATTTCATTTGTCTTTGACAAAATGATCCGAAAGCATAGTTTTTATTGTCCATGTTTAAAAAAAAATAGTATTTAATTGTAATCATAGTTTTTAATTGTTGTTAATTAGTTTAATATTTTACTTATTTGATTGATTTTTTTTAAATTTGACTGCAATGTTACTTATGTCATTTTTATCTCGATGATGCCATGATCGATTGAAGGTGTTTTAAATTCCCTGGGGACAAAGTTAACAATCAGTCAGACGGTGAGGAGTGGTGTTGTTGCGATAAGTTAAGAAATGTTTGTAATAAGTTCCAAATCTAAAAATCATTAGTTTATCGAATCGACTAGATTAATTTATTTGATAACAATTGGAGGTCCGAAAAATATTAGTGCAATAAGAATATTTATGTTTGAGGGGAATTCAAATAGCTTACAATATCTATAAAACTAATACGAGTATTACAGTACTCGTGGATCTTAATCTATAACTGTGATTCATTAACCATTATGATATAGACCCGCTGCTGATCAGAATATTTTTTGCTTCCGCGTGGTTTTCTAAACAGTAGTTTTAACTACTATACTAACGATTTGTTTGAAAATAAAATAGTTGCGCAAACCATCCGTGCGCTTTCGTACAAATTGTGACAAAACACAAAGTCTGTAGTGATAGTTCAAGACTCACAATCAAGGCACAGATCGACAAATTATCCAAATGATAATAATAATCGTGGCTAATTAATCAGTACGCATTATTGCTAGAAAGTCGATAGTGATATCAGTCTTGCGGATTCGAAGAGAAAGGGGATAGTACCTTAGGTAGGTAACCAAAGATCTAGGTTACAACAGCCGCAAACTGAAATAGTAGTTGGATTGAAAGTATTTTATGACGCTAAAGCATTCTAAGGGTCTAAAGCATAATTTTAATAGCGTCATGGAATTCAGCGAGGAGTGTAAAAATAATGTAAAGTAAAAAAGTAAAGGAATGTAATTTTTTTAAAGGAACATACTATTAAATATGCAAGTATAGAGTGCCAATTGTGTTTTTCTTTGTTTTCGAAAACAAACTAAGATGATGGTGTCTGGTCCGGTGTAATGCGATTGCCAAACCTCTTGCCGAACGTGACAATTATAGCAAATCCTCCTTATATATAGGCCTATGTCTTGCAGTGGACTATTTAATGGCTTTATATGGTGATTTCATACACACATCATATCCATCAATGGTAATTTTGATGGTACGTATGTTTTGGTGAAACAAGAAATGCATTTGATGTGAAATCACCATAGTAGTTTTTTACATTTAGCGAAAGTCACTTTCATTTAGGCCTTTTTGTGCACACGTTTAATTACATATTGCATAACATTAAACATCTACCAATTCGATTGTTCAACGTTTGAATCTAATTGCTTTGTCTAATACGTTTCTCGTTTTTGAAGATGTGCATTAAATTTAATTGAGAATCAGACTATTGTCTTGCTTTACTTAATATTATAATTTTTTACTATTACGTGGATGGTGTAGTGTGGACTTGACTTGTGTATCTGACTTTAGTACCAAATTATTGTTTTTCTGGTTTGGTTGTGTTATATTCCTTGTCTCTGCCACTGCATCCAACCCTTCGTCCGATGTTGTCGTATAAGAACTACATCCGAAAAAGGATGATGTGTCTGTTTGTGCGTATACTTGCGGCACTATATCATACGCAGTTGACTAATGTCAATAGTATTCGCAAGTTGCTGCTGTGGTCAAAATCGGCCAGTACGCGGACGTCATTATTTCTACATGGGTGTTCAACGGTCGGTGCAGTGGCTAAGCGATTGGCTGCAATGCTACGGGTCGCCGGTTTTTTCCCTGCACGGAACAAATATGTGTATGGCCTACAAATGATTGTTCTGTGTCTTGGTGTTCGTGTATATTTATGTAAGAAATCCTACAGTAGAGAAACGTCATTAAATATATCTCACAAATCAGACGCTTAACGGCATATTTCAATCTGGTGTTATTTATTGCGCGCATACACTAATCTTGTATGTGCGTGTGAAAATTACAGCTCAAGCGGTCTGATACGTGACCGATAGTGGAACGCGACATGTATGTCTATAGATCAGGACAAGGCTGTAAATTTATGTAGGTTGTTACATATGTCAGTTAAAAAGTAAATTAATTGTACTCTAACCTGGTGAATAATGGAGATAAGGAGTAAGATATAATACCCAATACCTGGGAAGTAAGAGGTGACAATGTCGCCGTCTTAGTGTTCAAGCCAACCGAACCGTACAAAGGTTCGAAAAACCCTCTACATAGATGATCGATACGTAGGTAAACCCCCTCCCCCTCCCTCTAAGCACTCGGCTATTGCAGCCTTCTTTTATTTTAATACTGATGTAAATAATGTAACCAATAAAGTGTAACGAGTAATAAACATCACCGTCTAAAATTTAAACTTTTCCTGAATACAAAACTTTCCTTTTGAATTTTCTCGTCGCAGTTTACCCGCTCGATCAACCACGGTCCGTTTCTCTCACAATTTTATGCGCATAGTACGTAAATCAGCATTTAATTGCTTATACTTTTGTCATAAACTTGGATTAAACATTTTATTTTTCAATTCATTGAACAAATGAGCACTACAATATTTGCTTTTGCCTTAGCCTTTTACTAACGGGAAGAACCGGGGCGGCCGTAATTATTAATTTAAATGATCTTGAAAAATCAATACAAATATTACCGAGTAATAAATCACTGTCAGCGCAATTAACGGCGTTGCTGTACACAGCTATAAATATATCTCTTTCAAGTTTAAAGCATTTAAGATATTAATCGCAATTAGTTTTTTTATTGGATTGGGGTGATACACAAGCTAACACCCCAACTGGTAATAAGTGGTTATTGCAGCCTGTGGACAACTGCAAACAACTTCAATCGAAGAAGGATAAAGATGCGTTGTCACTACTGAGGACCAAGACAGAATGCCTCACAGCCCATAATTACACCGGCACCTATACATTTCAAATAAGAAAAAAAAGTGGTTGCACTGTTGTTTGGCGACAGAAGTGAGTAAGAGTGTGGTATGAACCCAAATGAAACCTAGGCAGAGAAGGACACGAAAATTACGTGTCATAGTGATTGTGAGATGTAACGCAACGATTTTGAGATGATTATTAGATATAAGATTATATGTTTTGGCATATCTCTCGGTCCATATTTGTAACTTAGAGAATTAGATGGATATTCTTGCAGAGCCAACACGACACATCAAGGAATCTAGTTTGGTCCCCGAATTAAATTAATTTCACACCTTCACGTGACAGTCTCTATTGTTGTGACACATCGAGTTATCTGATTAACGTGTAACGACGTGTAATTTAGATCCAGAACCAGAATTATAGAAGATTTCATATTTACAATTCTTTCCTATTCCTTAATCTTTTTTTGATTTCGTATAGCACGTCAACATCAGTTTTAGAGTTTAACGTCACGGTCAGTATTTAATGGAATTGACAGTCCGATAGCCCAAATGCTACTAAGCCAGTCCTCAAAGCGAAGGAATGCGAGTTCGGATAGCACTGGAAAATTAATGTATATGTGCATATAAATCATGTATATTTATTTCAGTGACCTATGTCTAATTATGTATGAATATATTAATACATATATAAGTATTTGCTTTATAACCATTTATTGACCCAGATGGGAACAAATTTCGTACAATATGAAGTATGTGTTTCCGATTTTCTCTTATCTATAATGTAGTTATTGTCATTATTAAACGGAGGCAAGAAAACCATTAATTTGTGAGAGCTCCGAAATATGCCGCTGGAATTAGAACTCGCCGCAAGTGTTTCACTACACAGATAAGTGATGATAAAAGAAAATAATAACACAGTGACTCCATTGTTCCAATTATAGCGAACTAACAGAAAAAGTAATATGGAGTAGAAAAAGTTTAGGGAGTTGTAGACGGGTCTCCGTGCCGCGTTGTAATTTGTGTTCGTACGCTGCGTGAGACAGGCCCCGACATTGAATCGCCGAGTGTTCGTTCAAGGCCTTATGTTACTGCACTTATTACATAACGAGTATCATGCAACCACTTTACTGTACATCGGTCTTTCCATTGCATACGAGTAAATGGACCACGTATAGATTATCTCTGAACTGCATAAACATTTTAGTTCTAACGCCCGTCACCCTGTAGGCAGAGATTACGGCATTCCATTTGGCAAGACTCAGAGTAGTCAAATGGACTTCCGCCAGTCGCTTTTCTCCTCTCCGGGCGATTTAAATGTAACTCAGATAACCTACAATGGTCTTGCGATAGACCAAATGAGAATCTTCCCGTGGGTGTCGCAAGAGGCGACTAAGGAAAAAGCCTTGAAAATAGTTATGGCTACAGATAGATGGCGGGATAACCGGAAAAATATCGGACTAAAATGAAGCAAACCAATGACGGGTAGCTGCGTCTAAGGTGCGAGGCATCAGGGACTGCGATCACCAATTCACTTACCGAGCGTGGAGATTATGGCAAATCCTCCTTATGGGACAGATTTTAGGCTGGTATATCTTACTTATAGGTTTATACAATACAAGGATAAGGTTATAGCAATTTTAAGTGCAGTATTTACCACGTGCTCAGCGGTGAAGGAAAACATCGTGAGGTAACCTGCATGTCTGAGCAATAATAAAAAAAAATATTTCGAGGATGTGTGGATCCCGCCGTGGCGTGCCCTTCCTGGCTCCTAAACCCTCTCTGATACTCGTATTTGAGAAGGAGACCTTTGCCTAGCAGGGAGCATTTATAGGCTGCTAATTTACTTAAGATAAGGTAATAAACTAGAATGTTATAACGACTTATAATCATAGGATTGATAACAGTTAACACAGATAATCATTGCTTACTTTTATATTTTAACAAGGTCTAAATTGTCATAACCAGCAATTAAGCCGTTGTTAAAAGGCATTAAAAGGAATTTTACTACTAATTTAATCTGCAGTTTGTTGATTGGATTGAGGCCGTGGGAGTTGTAAAATGCGAAATAGGGTAATGCTAATAACATCCCATGGCCTTCGAAAGAGCGGATCTGATCAAGACAATAAAGGTGTTATTTTATAAAAATATGTTGTCCTAGACGACTAGTCTGAGAACCATGTTTATTAAATAATAATAAAGTATTAGCCTCTAAACATTAATCATTTTATGAAAAAACCTCACCTTCACTGTAGGAAGGAGTGTGTCAAGGAAATATTTTAAAGACGTAAATTGCACATGGATAAGACCCAGACCCGGAACAAATGCTGGTCATACAAATACTGTTCCGTGCGGGATTCGAATCCGCTTAACCACTGCGCCACCGAACCGACTAAATGTCTCGCTGCAAGGTCCAAAAGTCTTGTCAGTCCTATTATTTAAACGTTTTGAACCCGAGAAGGGTCAGATACGCTGCTCAACTGCTTGTTAGTGGACTTTACATGACCACAATAAAAAAAAAATATTATGTTATGCAAGTTTCTGCCCTAAGTTTTCTTTTAGTGTCGAGCACGTGTAAATTCAATACATCCAATTTATTTTAACAAATTTGATTTTATTGAAACAATTTCGGACTCAGATCACTCGCGAACTATGAAATAAAAACGAGTAGAGTAGAGTCTCCCTGAGCTACTATGTATCTTCAACACACAATCGTTCATACGGTTACTTCGTTAATCGATTCATAGGTCAACTGCTACCGGGAGACGAGCAACGCCGTCAATATCTTCATCCGTAATACACATCGCGTCGTTGCCACACGCGTATAAAACTGTGATGAGTTAGCATTTTTATTTGAATTGACGAAAATCGAAGATGCCTCGATCCACAGTTACTTTCCAAATCGTGTAACGCTCGTCCGCTGTATTAACTGTAGCATCCTGTTTCAGTTAATTGCAATTTATATAAAACCGTAAAACATCGATAGGCGTTACCTGCTGCAGAACTTATAAACATTTCGAACTGGGTTTATGTTTTGATCCAATATAAAACAAATGTTATGTTCGTATAACGATACCATAGCCAATAAATTCAACACAAAACCCTCATATAAAACGTATTTCTTTAGCTGTAAATGAGAAATATTTGGGACTAGTATCTATTAAGGTGTCGGAATGAATATGATCATTATTATTCTTTCTTTTTTCGTTACATTGATTTCGTTGTAATGATATTATATTTAAGTATTGAAATGAAAAAAATTGGGGAATTCCCAATTTTTTTATCACGTTTTACATCGTCAGATTAAAACGCGTACATGGCGAATATCAATAGAACTACATTAAACAATAAATTAGTAATCGAAATCGTCCACGAAGTGATCAAACATGAACTAATGACGCTCAGTACGAAAGCGAAGCAAATAAGTTGATTTATTATAGAAAGTGTATAAAATCAATCTGCCTTTGTTGGCATGTGTCGATTAAACACAATTTTTGGCGGCACTAAGGAAGCCGCTAGTCGAAAATATTCAAATTTTAGACAGAACGAGCTATGCTATGATACAGCTGTGTCTGTTTGCGTGAAGTTTACGTGTTAATATGAAAACAATGAAATAAACATTGCAGTAAAACAAAGTTCAACATAACAATCCCAGGAACATCATCTGTAATCTGTGGAAGTTTTATGTCCAAACCATTTATTATATCACGTCCAAACAGTCCTGAACTGGGTTTATCTTGTATACTGGATGGTGATATGAATAATATATTAATAAATAATTAAAGAATATTTCTCCATCAGCCTGTTAATAGCCCACAGCTGGACATTTGCTTCTCCGAATAAAAGAAGTTGTCAACCGCAAGCGGTTTAATAATCACAGTACCAGACGCCTCCCACCTTTGACTATGCCCAGCCTTGCTTGATATTCCGATTTTAGCGGTACGTTCCGAGAAACTAAAACACTCCGAGAATTTTTTTCGTGAAATATTCCTGCCGAGACAGAAATGTGACCCGTTTTGATAATTTTCGGTTTAATCAAATTTAAATGACATATTTACGTTTTTATCATACTTTTTAAGAATGTAACGTAATTATTGCAGGTTTAAATTACCCGCGCATAAAGGGAAAAAATCATAAAAAATAAAAAAAATGTATATCTTTAATTTTCTTATCTTTTTAATGTTGTTCCGCATAGAAATACTTTGTCCAGATTTTTTATTCAATTTAAGGACATATATCTAGTTTCTCAAAAAAATAATGTCTGCCGTCGGTCTATGCATTACGATCTGGTATTTTTTGAGATACTTAATTCGTCATCTGTCGTGCAATGACACTTTCAAGGTATTCGACTTAGTGGCTTAAGTAAGGGGGTGGCTTTACCCTCTTCATATACTACGCGGCAAAAAACATACACATTACGTTAAATAAACATCCACGACTCAGATATAAACATTCAATTCAGATTCATACATATCGCTATCGAGACTACTAAGTATATTTTGATGGGTGACCGTTTCAGAGATCTATTCTATCAAATCGTCCCTATTTTGTTAAATACGTGCATAAAAAAGAAAAAAATCTACAGCTTAATCAGTTTCAGTCTACTAAATGATAGATAAGATCATAGAACGTCGTACATAATTCCAACGCTTCCATGGAAACTAGATATACTCGTATGTATATTCGTAGTAAATTATTCCCATCAAAAAACTAAAATGAAAGCAGTGATAGTCGAATCAATTTTTGTATGGTGTGATTCTATTGTTAAGAAACATTGGAAATTTAGGTTGAAACGTAATGAAGACGGTCATGAGTTGCTAAAAACCAATTGTGGATGAGAAGCTTCAACGCTTCGACACGACGATTATCCTCCATTAGCAATGAAATCCGTACCGTGAAAGACGTGGACTATTGTAAAAATGTCGTTTCACGAAAGCATGGCCTTTGCAATGTAAATAAGTTATGGCGTAATGAGTTACAAATAAGTTGCGTGCCATAATACTTCGGAATATTGGTAATCGCCACGGGCGAAAGTTTTCTGCTCATCTGACCTCTCTATTGAGTAAAAGATAAAACGAAAGCGAAATTAATTCATCGTCGAGATTACTTTGACAGCAACAAAATTAACATGTGATTTGTTAAAAGAATTTACGTGGATTACTCAACGAACGGAACGGAACGAGTTGGAAATTACAATTTCCATTTGGTAACAAGCAGATTTTCGATATCGTCAAAGATCTCGAATTTTATTTATCAAGTGTAGCAATTTCTCTGTAAATTTTATTATTGCGAATAAATTTTATCTAATGAGAACATTATTATAACTTAGAGAACTGTGAAAGAAATGTTTTTACACATAACATTGCAAGAATAGATAAAAGGTTCGAATAATAAATAATTATAGCGAATAGTTATTTATTTTTGAAACAGTCCACTGAAGCCGGGATAGAGCGGTTAGGCGATCAGCCTCGGAATCAGGAGATTCCAGTTCGATCCCTTATGAGGAGGGCTCCTATCGATGAGTGTTCCCAAAAACTTCCGTACGACGGCGACAGAGTATAGTATATTATCTGGGTTGAAAGGACTAAAAATTACTAGACTGGTATTACCTTAAAGGCAAATAAAATAAAATATCAGGCATAAAAATCACACAATACACTAAAGAAACAAAACTAAGGACACCGGAAAGAAACATGCGTGTAATATTATCAATACACAAACGAAAACTATACTCAGTATTGTTTACCAGTAAAACGATTTACATAGTTTGGTTAAATAAAACTGATGCGCTCTTTTCACACCGATAACGATATTTATCGGTCTCTATAATGCAAAAATTGCAAATACTTTAAGTAATAGGAAATAATCTTTTTATATTTAGTGTCGACCTGATCAACTGCTGCGCTATCTTTGTTGGGTCTATCTTAAAATTTGATGGAGCAAACTTTAAAATAGATACAAGCCATAATAGTTACTTTAAAAACACAAATGCAGCACATAGATACAACTCTTTATGTGCTGAGCAACGTTCGTCGTACCCAGATTAGTATCGGTCACGATTATAGTTTAGATACAAAAAGTTGAAACATATTATGTGTGCAGATGTGGGTTTGATTAAGTAGAAACCCGGAAACATTTCGATCTCGATCTCGAAGCAACGTGCGATTTCACACAGTGCAAGAATTTGCACGTGCAAGAATTTTTACGTACGCTAAAAGAAGAGCAGCCAGTAAAAGTTTCCGTTATCGCTAAAAAGTGCGACCCATATAATACGAATGTTGTACCTCCTTATAAATGTCTCCATTATAACGTAAATTAAGCAAGTTGAGTGAAGTCGACGAAAAGTGTTCGTTTTATTATTTCCACGTAAAGTAGTAACAGGCACGTAATAAAAAATAGGGCACAAGGAAACGGTTAGTTTATCAGTAAAAAGAACAGTTCATTGAGAGTTTGAACGCAGTGACAGTATGTACTAAGGCTGTTTAGAGTAAAACGTACTTGTAATGTTGCCTTATAAGACTATAAACAACTCTCTTTATGTCATCTACCGTAATGTGCTGGCTTGTGGATTTCTTGTGGAACGTATCATTAGTCAATGACATACAACTATTTATTAATCAAAATTGTTGCGGAATACATAGGAACGCATTTAGTTATGCATAACACATCAATATGAAAGATAAATAATAGATCAATAATGTTTAATTTTGTTCCTGCGTTACATTTTCTCTTGAGAGAGGCAGGGGTGTCTCAAAGTAACGTTAGGTTTCATAATTTAAAAAATTCTACATCTCATTAAATAGACACCGTTAAGACCGCTTTAGTTGCATAAAGTGTGCAACAGGCCAAAATGAACAGACACCTTCTAGGGAAACGTGTACTATCCTAGGCCTCATCTTCGCCTTCCATCAAGCAAGATTGAGGTCAAACGTAAGCCTATTTTCTTAATAAAAAAATATATATTATATACAATATTTTACTTTATTTTAAACAATACTCTTTGTTTATTGACGGCGTAATTAATACTAAAAACTATGGAGACAACAACAATAAATTCGAAATCTGTGCAATGTTAAGACATTATTGAAAACAAAAGGTTAGAGCAGCCGCGGCAGTCAGAAATTATGTAAATTTAATTGGATAGACATGGCCAATGAGCCACCGACACAGCGTCGGTTTTTATCGTTATAACTGTGGAGATTTGAGGCTTGAAGATCGATCGCGCTCTGGTCGTATTAAGACATATACAAAGGGAGCAGTTGAAATACAACCAGTCGATTATCGATCCCGCTTAGACTTTCAAAAGACATTTCATACGTGGTCACTCAAAATCATTAGGTTAGACCTATAAAAGCTGTCGGATAGACGGACGATAGCTGATATCCAAGTGTATACAATTAGTCGAGAATCAGATGAAACGTCGTTTAGAAGTTAGTAAACAACCCCTTGCCCTGCCAAAAGGAGATAGTTTTATCAAACGAACTGTTATTTACTTATTATATCTTAACAACTCAGACGTGGTAAATCAGTGGTTATAAAATACTCAATAATATTGTTATGTGTCCGGTGGTTTAGTGGATTATGAGATAATTTCAGATGTTCGAATCACTACGGAGATACTTGTAGATTCTGGGCAGCACGAGATAAGGTCGAAGAACACCTATCACATCCAGTTTTTAGGCTGGACCTTGCGCCGTCTGATTACTATTTATTCAGAATAAGCGAAATTCTTGCGTGGAAAAACATTAAGTCCAGTACAAACGACGGTAAATGCAGTACAGGAAATCCTTTGCATCTAAAGAATGGTTTTACCTAGAGCTGGCAGGACGTTGGGTTAGGACTATAGATATTGAAAACCGACATTATTTCAAAGACGGTCTTAATATAATTGATTTATAAAGCACGCCGCTTAGAAGTGACGTAAGAATCTGCTTCTCTGTTTCTTCCCGTGTGTCTTGGCTCTCATCGCATTCTATCTCCTAGAGAGATGAAAACTGGGTTGCTAATCTTTGCCTACCTCTGTGGGTGACGGCGGTAAGTGCAAGTAAAAATTAAATATTCATCAATACACGCGTTATTATTTTATTTTTAAAAGCCTGTTTGATTTCTGTATATGGAACATATTTAAAACTACGGTCTATGTTTATTAGACAAGATGTTTCTGTCAATCGTTATGCGTCAGTCAACAAACTTGTGCTTAATAATACAGCACTGTGTCAGATAGCGGTATGTACTTTTTCCTTACTCAATTCCACAGTTCGACGTCAAATAAGTATTTAGTACGTTTTACTTGTAATAAAATAAAATAGATCTCATTACAATAGGACGAATGTGATTAAGAGCAATTGCGTTCTCGTGCACTCTCGTTAAACGATAAATACATTTTTCGATTTAAGATAATCCGTTTAATTTAAGTGTATTATCCAAATAGTTAATTGCAAATTGATTTGAAAGTAAGAGTTCTAAAGAAGGATTACGTTCCAAGTGAAAAATCGAGATCACTTTTCGTTTCGAAGCTGTAATGATAGCATCTGTGATAAATAGTGTACTCTCTATAAAAAGTAGCCAGTGAGTATGTACTTAGATGGACAGATCGCCTCTCACTACTAACTGTAGATGGCCGGTAACGTCTTCTGTTGGAACTGTTCTGGCGTTTTATGCCTCTGTATTTATTTTTAAAAACAACACAAATCGTCTCCGATTAATCAGGTTAAGTCGGAAATAATCTTTTATTACTAGAGGTAACGGAAAACAGTATTGACTATGTACATTTTACGTTTAAGTAATGTTGTTGTATGATAAAAAATTATCCATTATTAAAACCAGGCGAGTGAGTGGGAGGAATCAGGACACACGAGTTCAATCCTATGCGTCGAGGACATGTACCAATGAGTTTTTTGAAACTTGAGATTTTTATCGTCGACCTGACCACTAAGACAGCGACAGATTCATCACTAGTCACGGTGTTTCAATTAAACTCTAGCGAAAAGTGGGTAGACACGATTAAAATAGTAGCCGGTGGCGAAACCTTATTTATTTTAGTCAAACTCAAACGGCTTCCTCATTACTTACTTCACCCTTATTACATTGGTTTCTTTTACCCGCAAATTAACGTTATTACATACCGCGGTATTATGATACGATCTCTACAAAGTTTCTGGTCACAATCTCGGAAACGTGACCGCTGTTCTTTGCTTTGCGGTTGAAATGGCTATAAGCGGACGAAAGTTTCAACCTACATCGGGAGTCGAGCACGTATGTATTACTTGAATGACAATTTCCCTGGTTTGACGGAGGTCGAACTTCATTTGCGGCGCCGGCGTCCGGAATGAATGCAAAGCTTGCCCGAGAATAGTCCACCTATGAATGCGTATCACGCATTAAGCGAAATTCGCATGACACTGACGCGTGCCGCAAACTACTGGAGACTAATAATGCTTTAGCGATTTACATACGGTTAAAATGATGATAAGTTCCGGTTAAATACCAGAAGTGGTATTCTGCTCAGGATGTTTATAGTGACGTTAGGGTTAGTAGAACGCAAAAACTGGTATTTTCTAGTCTCTGCATCCGATGTTGTTTGCAAGAAAAATGATAATGCAATGTCAAGTACAAATGGACTTATTTCAAATACGAAAATAAATAATGCGGTAATCCACTGTCTTTTCCTAGCACGCTCTTCGGCAATGCGCATCCGCTGCAAGCGGCCTTGCGTAGATCGTCGCTTTTTCCACCCTTGCGGCAATCTCCTCTACGTTGCTAAATAAACGCGGTCTTTAGTCTAGGACTTAGCTTCTTCAAAGGCTATAATTTCTGCGGTAACCCTTGCAGTAGTTGAATATGAGTGCTGCAAATGTATTGGTGTCTACTAAATAATAAGACTTTGATTCAGTAAATGAATTTAATGATAAATGATGAAAATGATGATTATTTGTTAATTAAAGTCAATAAATAAATTATTTTAAAGCCACCATAATATAGCAAAAGTAGTTTAAATAGTGTATCAAATAAAACCACGGGCGCAACCTGGTACGATTTAAAATCGATTATTGTAATGGAATTATGGTTACATAAGCTCGTTATTATTTCACGATGACCTGCATATATATTAAAGGCGAAGTAATAGGTGAAAGCTACAGAATTGAATCCGAAGGCCTCATCATTCGGTCTGATAAACTTAGATGCTATTGTAAGCGACACAACACTAACTGAGCGACAATAGAGAATAGAGTCGGTTGCGTTGAAACAGCCTTTTCATTTTCCTAAATGAGTTGTCAGAGGAATTCTCTTGCACTTGGGTTATTAGGCGTTGTGAGTAGAATTGAATAAGTCATCAATGTTGCCAGTTACAAAGCTTTCTCGCGGACTTTACCTTTGAGCCGTCAATAAAACGTATTTATTGAAAGTAATGACGAGACATACTGTGATATTAATTGTCACTTATTTCCCGATTAGAAACGAATGTTCAACTTTGACCTGATAGGATAAAAAAGAGAAATTATATAAGAGCACAATGAATAATAATTTCCTAAATATTTTCTAAAATTAATAGCGAGATCTACGTCATATGAAATAGGTTAACTTTGGTTCAGAGTGCGAGATGCGAAGTCACGTTCGTATTATTTATGGTACTCGGCCTACACACCCTTCACCTTTGACACACAACACTACTGTATGGGCAAAACAAGATATTACTAACTCCTGCGCAAATAATAATATCTCTTGTGAGAGAGAAAACTTTTTATCTTATATGAGATATATAAATGCAGAGAATAGCCGTATGGTAGCGGAGTACGATTCTGCCACCCTCTTCCTTTTCGTTGGTGTCGGAAGAGACGAACCGCCTTGAAAGTAGTCGGTAACTAAAGCTTTGTGAGTTTATTCATATTCAGTTCTGGAGTCTTGTCCGAATGTAATTGCAAAATACAAGGAAGATATATTGACGAGATTTTAACTATTGGTATACTAGTTTCAGCTAACAGCAAAAGTAACAATTTGTTATAATGAAATTAAGTATGGGATTCGGAAAAATACATCTAAAATTAAAATATCCATATGAATTACTAAAGTAAAGTAATAGAAGCATAAACACAGATAAGGCACTAAACATGCAAACACAACAACATTAAAAATGGGAAATAACGAGAAGAAGCTAAAATCCAAGATAATTATACATAAACACGTACCGTGAAACTCAGACATGTACGAGTAACATGAAATGGTGCACGAGTATTTAAGTAAAAAGTATTTTAATAACTTGTATCTTATGGCGACAAGACGGGAAACTGCGTCTTACTGGTATACATGAATACGAATAATATTATAAAAAGAGAGGGCATGTTGACTCCAAAACTCTCCAAAACAATTGATAGTAAAAAATCTTATTCATAGACTATGTTTAATTAAAAAAAAAGTATAACAAAAGAGTTCGATCGAAGCTAGGGCCGAAGTCTAGTTTGTGATATAGTGGAGAGGAAGGCATTTACCGTTAGTTTGGAAATTCCTCAGCTATACAATAGAAGCGTTAAACGATATCGTCGATGGTCAATTTGGAGTTATATTGAATTTAGAGCAAAGGGCCTAGAGAATATAAAAAGATTCAACATCAGAAACCATTGGACCGGAACCACGTCATCTTATTAATTGAATACGAAAAAAAATGTTAAAACAGATATAATACTACGTGTCCGTTCAACGCAGTAAAGCAACAGTGACTTTAAATAAAAAGATATAGCCGCGAATAGCAATCGGCAGCCGAATAAAAATGCACCAGAAAACGTTTAATCAGATTTTTTTTTTTAATTCGCAATCTCCAAGTACGCACGTGTTGGAATGAAACTGTTTATAGCTCTTGCGGGCTGTAGTAACTACATGTAGATTATTTGCTGTCAACCTTTTGCGGCGATACGATTTTTCATTGTGCTCTATATGCTGCTTCACCACAAACTCATTGAAACCTTAATGGATTGAAGTGCATGGGTTTCGGGACAGACGCGGTTAAAATATTTTATCATTTAGTCAGGCTTTACTTTGCGGACACCAAAAATATCAAAAGAGGGAAAAAAGCTACTGTTGACATAACAAAATAAAACGGTCTCATAAGTGTGTGCACCACTTCTTCTCTTCACTTATTAATCGTCAATTAAATGCAGACGGCTCAAAGGTATGGTACGTGATCTTGGAATAATCATAAAAACGACAGGACTATAAATTATAATAATTCGCAAAAAAGAAAAAAAATTTTTCGTAAATTTTGACATTGAGCCTGGCACGATACCTGTATTTGTAGGGGGTTTTTATTTAATTACAATACAAATTTCAATTTATATTATAAAAAATGCTATTTTTAGTGTTTGGTTTGTTGGTTTAAGTTGGTAGTTTAAGTTGCTATATTCTTTTGTAAAGTTTTATCAGAAAAGAACATGTTATGATTGTTTATAAGCGTTATAATAGTTAATAAAAGAAAGAGAATGGTAGTTTAATGTAGTTAGGTAAAATGAATCAAAATTGTTGGAAAAAAATTGGAGAACTAATGCGACGACTCGACCGGGGATGACCACACTCTCACAGAAGACCAGAGTTAATAAGAACCGTAGACCTAATTTTGGGTAATGAGACATTCCGTCTGAGTCTTTAGGGGTGACATCACGCCTGAATTTTGATTCTGCATCAGGTGAACTGTGTGCTAATTCTACATTCCAACTTTTTCAAAAATATTATGTGAATTACTAAGTGGACTCTTTTCTGCCAAGGAATCGTCTGGGAATGTACTACTCTCTTAACTATTTCTGTCGCCAATCAGGAGAGCAACCGCTATTGTATTCTGATTTGAAGAGTCTAGAGTATAATTACAGGCTGTAATTATTTTAGTCCTCAGGCACAACGCATTTACAGGTGTTCATTGGCTGCAGTAGCCAGTTGCCATCATGGACTATTCGTTTGTAGTATTGTATCACTCCAACTTTATAAAAAAAAGGTTACAATTCAAACACACAAACTCACACGCAACAACTCCGCGTTCGAGTTTTCTTGTACATTAGGCAATAATTATCTGTATCAAAACGTCAAAGTCATTATCTGTTCGGATAGATAAATTGTTTATACCGGTTGAATGGAATAAAATAATTTTTCAGATTTTTAGATGTAGATTGCCGTGTGATGGTGGCGTAAAAAAAGCATTCCCCTCCATCACATCCGTTTCCCGTTAATCTTCAACGAAGATATCCGCAGCAGAACAAATAATGAGCTAATTAACATTGAGCAAGCTGTTGTGGCAATGGACCGACCACATAGTTCGCAGAACTGACAAAAGATGACCAGCATAGGACGTAGAACGACCCGTCCACAAAATGGAGCGACGACCGGCATAGTGTTGCAGAAAGTCGATGGATGCAGGTAGCTCGGGACTGCGTTCTGTGACTATCTTTAGGGATAGTCCAGCAATGGAGTAATGGTGGACGGTAATGATGATATAATTAATAAGAACTTTAAGAAATCTGAGTTATTTATGGCGAAATGCCTTTTAAATGTGAGCGAGTATTCGGTCCGACTAGGAACACTTTTACAGAACTTTAGCTAAAAATAGCAGAAAAAAATACCAAGTGTATGCGTGTTATAAAACAAATTTCCTTTCCAATAACATGCTATGTCAAACTACAATAAAAGTATAACAAAATACTTAACTATAACAAAGTTATGTGTATTTGCATTATTACAATACAAAGTCCATGTGAAGTGAGAAAGCGCATACTCAAATATATTACAGTATCACGAGATCAAAGGTCGGAGCGTGGCACCTTAGGGCACTTCAGCTACGGCTAGAATCAATTTAGCGTAGAATCCAAAGTAACTATGTCAGGAGGTTACAGTAATCCAAGAGAGACGTCGTCGGGTCCGTTATCCGCGGTTCACGCGGCACCGTGAGATCATAGAAACCAATCACCGAGACTTGTGACTTTATATGGGCGTAAATACGGGGGAAATAGACGTTCATTGTAAAGAAACTATGGTGTTAATGTTGCAGTGGATTTGCAGCGATGACACCTGCATTAAACAATTACTAGGCTCTAATGATGATGACATTGACCACGGTGATTGTGAACTAAAGTCACTTTTGCCTTGAACAGTCCTATGTTCAATTGATTAAGGAAGTTCGATGGATATTGTTTCACTATCTTGTTGTGCATACCTAAAAATAAGAATTAAAACGTTTTGTACGGGTTCTGGGCACGTCGACAGTGCAATGGTGAAATCCACCCGTGAATGTAATTCTTGAACACGCTCCCCGTAATTATAGTGGAACAAATATTACATACAGCAACATGATTAGGAGTACACACTCCTAATCATGTTGCTGTATGTACAGCTATGCTACAGAGAAGCTGGATATTCATAATACATCTAAACTCGTAACCCAGATATTTGTACTAACATGAGCTTCAGGCACGGCGGTAAGAAAAAGTAACTGGGCCTAAGTGGTGGAGAGAAACTCCTGCCTTCATGAAGTGCCGTTAAAGGTGTATTTTGATATACTATAGATTACTAGGTATAGCCGTAGTAGTTTACGCGAATTACCTGCGTCAATTTCCAGTGTGGTTGTCGCTGATGATGGAAAACATGGAAACCGACATTTCTGAAAAGTAACAAAAATATGTTGCGAGGACATGTGAAGTCCGCTAACCCGCAATGGAGCAGCGTGGGGGACACTTCTCGCCTTCAAAACACTCTCCAAAAATAAGAGGACACATTTTTCCACCACAGTGACATTAACAGACTGCTACTTTAAAGTTTTCGGACAAGTTTTATTGAAAATCGCTTTTTTCTATTTTAATATGCTTTTTAAAATATTTACACAAGTAAGATGTTAAGTAATGAAGCGATGGATAAAAAGAGGGGGCCTTAAATTGTTGGGCTGATAACAATTACAGAGGCAGTAAATTTTCAAAGTGTCCAATATCTTTGCATATAAATTTTCTTGTCTATTACATAATGTTAATGGCGATCGCAGCGCGCGCCGACATTTGCGTAGGATTGTTGCATGGGAACAACACTTTAAGCTCAAGTTGAATAAGAAAATATTCAATAAAATACAAATTAGTTAAGTTAAAGTATTTTTCAGGTAGTGTTAGACGTGTTACGTCACCATAAAACGCAACCCTGTCAAAGAATTTCAAATTTTGAAAACGTATGTTAACGCTTGTGTATATTTATTTATTTATTTATTAATATGTATGAAATAATATTACTTATTCAAATTTCATAGGTAAAGTGAGTGAAGAGGTCACGTATGTTTATTGTTATGTATAACTGTTGCGTATATCTGACGATCAACTGACTGCGGAAAATCCATCCGACCATAACGAACCCGAATCCTACATACGGTTACTAGTGATAGAAAGAATGAAAGGTTATTACCCAAAAGAAAGCGATGACACCTATATAAAAAGTTACACATTTTAGTTAATGCCTCCAAAATTTATTAACAAAACAAAGAAATATAAAAATAAACCCAAATACCTACTACACGCATCAATTATCGAGATTATAGTTATGTTCGTATGTGTAAAATGAGCGTTGTACGATAGTTCATAACGCTAAACTTATTTAAAGATTAAAAATCTATACAAATCGCAAAAAAGGTAATGAAATTTAATTAAACAATTAAGAAAAACGCCGAGAAACAATTTTAAAACTATTGAGTGAACAAAAGTTCAACAATTAACCGAATGTAATTATGCATAAAAGTAGGAAAATTAAAGATTTTTAACAAAACTGTTTAAAAATATAACAAAATAAGATATGAGAGACAGAGCAGTCTCATTAATATAGCCTATAAACAAGTCCATTGTAGTACACTTACAAATATCACAAGTATCTATTTATTACTCTGTTCATGTTATTTGGTTTTACTGCCAGTTATGATAAAATTACGCCAGACGAATTAGCAGCCGTCTGTGTCGGCTTTTAGAATTATCGGAAACGATAGTCATTAACACAAGATTGTTTTATAGACAGCATTGTGGCTTTCAGATTCATGACTTTAATATCTTGCAACGGGCTCATTTCCACTTTATACTTACACCCAACCGCAACCGCCTTAAACTTAAGCAGTCTACGTATTGTTCCATTAATAAGTATCATCATCATAATCATCGTCATAAGCTCGTTAACTTCTATTCAACCCCACTTGGGGTTGAATAGTTGCATAGTACTGCAAGACTCTCGAGTGGAAGCCACGGTACAGGCATATCCAATGTGGAACGATCAGACGGAGTGACGACCTGCACAGTGTTGCGGGAAGTCGATGGATGCAGGTGGCTCAAGACCGAGCTTTGTGGCAATCTTTGGCGGAGGCCTATGTTCAGCAGTGGACTTGTGATAGACTGAAATAATAATTCGACTGAGACTGAGGCAGTCTCTTCGGCCCCTTTATCACAATATAGAAAATTTGCTTTATTGTAGTGAAATTTCTTTGGGCGCGATGAGAGTCTAAAATTAGTGCAATGTTCGCCTGTTAAATAAGTATTTAAACTACCAATTACTAAATTTATGCCAGCACCAGAATCCGAACCCTGTTCCCCAGGTTTTGCGGTTTTTTATATTATGAAATCTAAATGTAACGCTTGGAGCTCTATCGTCTTCAACAGTTTATTGATATTAACAGTTCAGCGAGACGCGTGACAATAAGTTAAGAAATACAATAAAGTTGTGGTTTCTGACCTAATATTCCAACTTAATACTTGGACGAGTTCGTGTCCAGCGAATCCTAGTTTCGGGAAATAATTGTATTACATCGCCGTCGACGGTACCGTTTTAGATACCGTTTACAGTAATTGTTAAGAAAATTGTTAAGGGTCAAAAGGTCATATCAATATCGATCAAGATACTTTTTCTATACGGATGGTTAATAGTTGTTTCTCATCATGAAATGTGAATGAAAATAATTACCATCATTCTTCATATCCATAAATGAACAAAAAACATATATGTGAAATATAAGTAAAATTGTAATAATATATCGACACGTCATCCAGTCTTAAACTAGGATTCCCGTTGTCTTGGCAACTGGGTGGTGATGATATGTATATATATGTATGTGTGTGCGTGTGTGTGTATATATCCACAAAGATAAATAATCATATGACTATGACTCAGGTACAGACATTTATATTCATAATGCAAATGTTCGAACCCGCAACCCACCACAGCTTTGATGGCTGGGTCACCACTACCAATTACGCTATCGAGCCGTAAAGTAAGAGTAAGTGATGTAAATAATGTGCCCTTACACTAACTTCATCTTTTTGCGAGGGTGCTGGTATTGCGCTCACCAACCCGCCCGTCCAGCGTGGTGAGTATGGTCAAATCTTCCATAAGAGGCTTTGGTACCAGTTCACGAGAGGACTAAGGTGAGGGATGAAGACGAAATTAAATGAAATAATTTATTATTCGCCATAAAGAATACAAATACGAACAGACGAATAGAAATAAGAATACGAAGGACGAGTGTATGTTTGTGCGTACACCAGCAGCACTATATACTCCTACCCAGTTGACAGCAGCTGATATCATCATTAGTAAGTTAATAATTTATAACGTCTTTTTATTATAAACTTTTGAAACCTATTGGTAGGAAGATTCGACATGCTGAAAAAAATCGAGTAATGACTTAATGGGAGTCTAGTAACTGGCTAAGTAAAAGTTTGTGTCAGTTCTGATGTGATTTTTTTTGGTTAGTAAAAATGATTATTTAATTACAGAAAGGATTGCATATTGCCTAAACACATTATCTTCATTATGTAATAATGATCAAAGATAAAAGAAATTCTGTTTCCACCATAATAGAGAAGTGTTATGCGTGCGATTTGAATAATCACTGATTGTAAAGCTATGTATAAAATTATCATAATACACTAGTTGAATATTCAAGATCACGTGGGAAAACAATTACAAAATAACAGGATAAATATTCGATTCTGCGTGAAAGACAATGATGTCAGACGAGAAAATATAATTATTTCCTGTTTAGTAGCATAACATTAATGCCTTTCACACAAGTAAGAAACAGTTATTACGATTAATTTTATAACCAACAGTGCTCCATAGATCAATCTTTTTAGATGTTATTCCTAAGTGTTTTTTTTCTATTAGCCTATATCTGCACTTTCGAAAAGTACAACTCAATCAAAAACCAACGTCAAACGTTCATGTATCTACATTTTAATGTTTTTGATTCGGGTTACATCCTTATGCCACTACAACTTACGTCCTTCGATTTTTGCTAAAGCGACTATGATGTCAACAATGGTACATCAATCTTCTTCTACATTATCTCCATCCTTTCATCCCCATCACTACTATGACATTAGATTATGAAAATTGTTTTGAAATGTCTCCCAAAAACTCATAGCATAGTGAGACTTGAACGTGAACTCGAAAAGTGATGGTTGTGTTTTTATTCAATTTTGTTATTTCTATTTACTTCGATTTTGGTGTAATATTGATAGCGTATTATGTCGCAAGTGATTGTGAATGTCAACCGCGATTGGAAAATTCAATTCAAGTCCGATGGCGGCCAATTTTCGTTTTGGTTCCGTCAGTCTAACAAATCTGCAGTGAAAAAATACTGTTTTAGCACGATTTCAATCTTTTATAATGACAATTACGTCATAAATATAGAAATTGTACAAATTTTAGTTTCCTTTTAGGCTGAAGGCCTTGGAGCCAAAATCACAATAAATATTTAACAAAAATCACGATAGTGTACCAGAAAATTGAAAAGCGCTACCTTGTTATCAGTTTTTCTAACACAATTTTGATATTAAAGAAGGAAGTTCTTGCAGTAGCAGTCTAGCAATTTACTTGTATATCCAATTGAAGAAGTACAGCGCTATTTATAATGCAGGGACTAGACTAGACTAGACTAGCGCTCGCGTGCCTTTGTGCTATACTATGCTAAAGCAACATGTGCGCGAGCTCATTCATGTTATACTCGGTGTGTAGATTTAATTGCTCCGGTTAAACATTAAATTTATCACGTCAGACGTGTACATTAAATTCAATTTTAGAACCCGTAGGATAGGATTCGTAAATCGGTGGGAAGTTTTCATTCAATAATCGTTGAAACCGTGAAACTTATTTCAACACATACTAAAATGAAAATAAGGCATCTTGCCGAACAAATTATGATATCGATAATATATGCCACAGTTTTAACATAAGAAAATAAGTTAAACTAACTAGTTTTGACATTAAATTAATTATTAAACCTAAATTTATTTAATATAGCCTACATTAAATAATATCTTTTAGGACAATTAGCCCATAAGGCTTGTTGCTAAAAATAATAGAAAACGGTTTCGGTATTTTTAACCCAAGAGCTATTATTTGTAATTTGTTACATCACACTAATAGTTACTTGCTGTCAATAACAAACTATGATTTCTGATAAAAAATAAATCTAAATAATTAAATAATGTAACATATCAGTGACTAAAGATATATTTTGCCTGAGAGAAGAAGGAAACTCAGAAGTGGAACCCGAGGGTTAACCGACAGATATTCCGGCGCATTTAGACCGTATTGGAAAGAGCAGCCGACAAAACGGTGCGTCACGCCCAACTAAACCACGCAAGATAAAAATAAAAGAAAACTATAATATAGAATTGCTGTCATTTCGAGTTATTGCTACACGCTATAATATTCTACTCGCAAAAATAAAACACAGTAAAGTAAAAAGTAAAAGAAAAGTAGACAAATATAGTAAACCGACATAATTTATGGATGTAACGTAACATACGTATAAATGTTATAATCAACTCAGAAAATTAATTGGATAATGATGGTAACCACAATATGTGGTCGTAAAAAAGAAAAAAAAATATATAGATAGGTAAAGTTGAAAGCTAAATTCACTAATCCGCCAGTGAACCATACTGATGTAACGTAGAAGTCAAAACCAACAAACAGTGTATAGTGTACTACCCCCGGGATAGATAAACGACTATTGGCCGCAACTGGATGCGTGAAGCCAAAGATTTGCTCGGTTGATGATTATGAGTTAAGTCATTTTAGCTGAACCTCGAGTGTCTAAATATAATGTTCACGACACCATAGAATGGTAACTAAAAAATAAATAGTATTTATTGTACTTTTCGTAATCATGAATTCTGTTTATAAGATATAATTACAGACAGAGCATTAAATATTTTTTTGAGCTCGATAAAACGAAAAGGTAACTGCGTTGTCCCTCATTTGATCGACAAACAGATTCAAACAAATTAGGGACAAAACAATGCTTACAGATCTTTATCAGGCGTGCGCAAACGAGCTAAATTGCATTTACAAACGTACAGCACATCAAAGAGAAGATGTATTTACGAAGGCTAACGGTTAAGTAAACATTTGATGTACTATTTGATTTGATATAACCATTATTTTATGAGAAATGCAGTATGGGAGAGAATAGGCAATAAAATGGCCTCCGACCGCAAGTGCTTTGTAAACAAACCGTATGAGAAACAAAATGTTTTACAAGTATTTAGTATTTAAATAACTATGTACTAATATAATGAATCAAATAATAAAAATAGTTCTCATATGATTTATAACAATAGTAATAATAGAAAAAAAAGGATAGAAGGCAACACAATGACGTGCATAATGGAATTGGCCTAATGAAAAAAAAACACTTATCGCAGATAACTTTCTCGATTTATGCAGAATTTCCACCTCGACATTAAAGAGTTACAAAAGGTACAGAATTAGTTTCTATTAATACTGAAACTGCATCACTACGACTTAGAAATAAACTGTCATATTACCTTTTTACGAGTTTATTAACAAGTGATCGTCTACCTTGTCGTTTCAATACTTTAATGTTAAAAAAATATTTTAATTCGCCTACAAAACCATTTTGTAGCGTAGAGTATCTGATTCTGAGAATCGCAAGAGGAAATGGGGTGATATATTTATTCATTAAAGCCGTCACATGATGAGCATGGTGCACGTTGTATACATAATATTAAATTAAAATTAAGGGCCAATAGCCTAATAGGTAAGGGTGCGGACTGCTAGACTTGACGTTGCAGGTTCGAGTCCGTCATTCGGCTATAATCGTGAACCACTCAGGATACAAGCTGTAATGCTTAGTTGGAGGGTTAACAGGAATATTAATAATGTTACTTAAATAGTATTGCTAGTATTATTTCAAGAAAAAAAAATATCTATTTAAAAGTGTATTTTCATTAATTATAAGATTTTTACACACAACAACACAACAAAAACACACGCCTGTAATCCTTGGAGGAGTACGCAGACTAGACTGTTAACGAACAGTTATTATTCCGAAATTACGCTGTGTAGTAGCGGTGTAAGAGTTTGCTAATCCCTTTCTTTCTGTTAGTGTCATAAAAAGGGACTCAGGTAAGTCTTGAAAGTTTCATGGCAATCTCCGGGAGCAAACCCAGGGCGGATAAGGCTCGCTTCTTGCAACATACTATCTCCCGGAGAGGTTAAAAGTGGATTGCCTGAGCGTCTAGCTACGTAAATAGAAATCCGCAAACTCTACCTATCGCAACTTCACGACAGGCGCAGGATATTTTAAATTGCTATAGTTACATAAGATTTGTAATAGTTTGTATGTGTAACTCCTCGTGTATCGATCGAATTCTATATTTTTAATAGGGTACGCAGAGTAAAAAGTAAAGTAGCAGCATGTCGAGAGACATTGATGAGGGTAAAGTAACCTAACCTTCTCAAATATTAAAAGGGGAGGCCTCTCGAGTCCGCCAAGCTGCTCCAGTGCGAGCTGGCGGACTTAACAAGTTCCCTACATAATATTATTTTATTATTTAAGTAAACAGATTTTTCGATCGTATTTCGCCATTGATGAGGGTAAATCACTTAACTATTATCGATTTTCGCACAGAAATAAAATCGTTAAGTGTACAAAGTAGAAATGCGATTCACCTAATGCCTGCATATACTCGTACGAGTAGACAGTGTAACATAACAGACAACAGTAGTAAAGTCGCACACTTGCGCAGACATGTTCTATAAACCCACAATAAGATGCGATGCAAAAGATATATCTAAGATGCAACAGTTTAATCCGCAACAGCAGCACGTGATTTTTACTAGATAGTTTACAGACAGACGCGTTTATATAATTTTAGGACTATAATATCTCTAGACCCTATTTCGTAAATTAATTATATTTATTAAACCGCCCATAGCTTTATATTAATACATATTTTACACTTATTTGTATCTTTATGTATTTTTCATGATGTGCCTGGGATTTTTTTCTTATACGATCACCTCGATGTATTTAATTTTTCGTCTGTGAAGTCGACACTTGGAAAATCAGAGCACTTTAAAACAGCATCAATGTGCGGAAATAGGGACCTGATTTGACTTCAGCAGAATATTTTTCTCTGTAATTTCCTGTTTTTCAATTTCCACTTTTAGTGATGACAAATAGTTTTTCCCTCTATTTACATAATTCCTCAATAAAGAGTAAGGGTGTAGATACAATAGTTGCTCGTGAAAAGCCACTTCTGGTTAGAACGGGGCTTATATAAAACGTGTTTCCAATATAACTCATTTAAAGATTATATCAGAATGTTGAATGGTATGTTGTTATTTATCATGCTAACAATTACGGGTTAATAATAATTATACGAAACAAGTCTTCGCGTCAAGTTTCTTTATTTTTATAATTCCGGCTTGATAATAATAAAGATTGTCAATGAAATATCAATTGATTAGCGTTGCGATGTCTTTGTAACTATTTTCGGCTATTACGATTTTTAGTTACACATGCTTGTACTATACGAAGTTACCTAGTAGTTTCTATAACGCATATAACGCAACTTGTATGTATAAGCACACACTCCACTAGTTTCCAAAATCAAACGGAATGCTTAGGCGATACGTTAGGTTTGGATACAATGCTAGTTCTATTCCCAACTAATGTGATATCCAATCAAGTTGTATATGTATGTTGTTGTGTATATAATTCCGGATATGTTAATTGCACCACTTAGAATTATCGAATTATTTTTTTGGAACACCAAATTAAAATACAAAACTTACCTAAATAAATTATGTAAATTAAGCTTTAGCTAAAGAATGCAGTAGCAAATAAAGAATAATTTATAAATTTCCCGCGAACACGAACTTTAAAGTAATCAATAGAACAAAAGTGACAGAAACAGGACGAATTGATTTCGACTCAACGAACGGTAACTGAATGATTTTGTCGTTAGGCAGCTAACCGAGCCTAATATGCCAGTGAATCGGTAAGAGTGTTGAATTTTGTATGCGCCATTTCTTACTACACACATAACAAAAGTTTAAAAAGGAAAACAGTATAAAATCTATATTTACTCCTAGAACTCGGAAAAACATTCGAGAAAATTACACAAACTGTGAAATTGAGTCGTGGAAGTGATTAACAGATGCAAATTGTACACGGACGAACATCCCGACTCGGAACAATTATTTATAGACAATACAGAGAGACGTCCGTGTGGTATTGTTGTTAGAATCTGCAACCCTTTCCTCACCTAGGTGTTGTAAGAGGCGACTAAGGGAAAAGCCTTTGAAATCGCAACAGTAGTTGTCAATATTGTCTTAGGGGCGCGGTGTCTGGTACGGGGATCGCCAATCAGCTTACCGAGCGTGACAAATATAGCAAATCGGAGGATTCTCCCATAAGGCGTTATGGGATAAACATATAGACATAAGGAGTTATATTTCTTATATAAAATTACTCTACTAACTCCCTATAGGAGAAACCTATATCCTACCACTGCACAGCCAACCTGTCAGTAGTTTTATAAAAAAAAATATTTAAAGTAACTAAATTGTTTTCATTTTAATTTTAGTGTTTTATATTAAACCTTAAACTGTAACCATTCCCGTGTAATAACAATAGAATTTGGAATATGGAAGTGTTCCAGCTTTTGTTGGAGATTTCATGGAAAGGCCCGAGTCTAGCAATGGTCTTACACAGGCGGATAATAAATATGTATGTATTGAAATAAAGTTTACTAACGTTGTCATTTTGTTACGATTGTCGAGTTTCATAAAGGGATTTTAGTCGCAATTCATTCTCGAGGACGATGTTCTAGTTACGAAGCACAATAGCGCTTCGTTAAGTGACGTTAAGCCGTCGGTCCGGATCATCGGAATTGAACCTAAAAGGGCTGGTTTTCCTGTACACGTTGCGAAATTTTATTGCAATTAGGCTAGTTGAAAGCGCATTACGTATGTTATGAATCCAATCTAAATCACTAGAAAGGAGAATGATTTTAAATTAAAATACAATTAATAGTTACTCCATTAAAATAATTACAATTAAAATTTGACTGTGTATCAATTTTATAGTAATAATCAGATAAAAAGCGGTCGTACTGGAGTCGAATGGAGAAAAAAAGCGTGTTAGGGTTCAGTGCTCTTGGTCCAGTATATGAAATATGTTCTCACAGGCTCCCTTCGTAGTAATCAAACTACTCACAACGTGTAATGGACTTTTTTAGTTGTCTTAATAACATTCGCACACTGCAGTTTATTGATATTAGTTGTAGAGTGAAAGTATTCGCTTCACTTACATGGAGAATCCATGCTTACATGAATCCTATCAGTGCATATGTAATATTATAAACGTGAAAGAGTATGTTTGTCAACCAATCTCGTCTAAAATAATGAATGGATTATGGCATAGAATAAGGCAAAATAATTTTATGTCGATCACGGGAACCCGTGATTACTAAGACTGGGGACAAAATTTATGGTCACGCGGTTAATTACAAATGCTTATATTTCATAATAAATTAGTAATCTCTGCTTATTACTATATGTATATATGACGAGCGTGAGTGCCAGTGCTATGTGGAATTGATATTGCCACAGTAGCTGAGTGCTTAGGGAATCTGCCTTCAAATCACAAGACCCGAGTACGATCGACTATTTCGAGGACGAGTTCTATGATATTACGTACGAGTTTTATCATTGGCCTGAATACTTAAATGCTTTTGAGAAAAGTGGATTGAAACGAATAGAAATCAACATATACAAAAAAAGTCTTTTAGGTTTGTTTATAATTTTTTGTAACAATTTCTTGGGCTAAGTTATTTTTTAATTTAGTTATATAAATACTTTGTGTTGCAAATCTATAATAATAAAGTTATTTTAGGATAATCCTTTTGATACTATATGCGATGAAACTCCCAATAGAAGTTAAGTAACGCCCTTTTGTAGTAATAGTGTCAAATGAATATAAACGTATTTTATTCTAATTGTTTAGCCTGGATCGCAGAGCCTTGTAGGATTTGTTTTAAGAAAACGTGCAGGCAATAAAACTGGTTTATGTATTTGCTTCGTGGGAATCCTTTCGATTCGGTACTGTCACGACGAGGGTGAACAATTCATTATTATTTCAAAGTAAAATTGAAGAAACAATCTATCGAATGTTCAACCGACTGTTAATTAAGGAACGATCTGTGAAATTGGCGAAGTCAGAGCACTTTGTTTTGCTCATAGTTTAAATATTTTTATTCGTAAGTGAAGCAAATTTGGCTACAGTTAATTAAGAGAAATGAATGCCGTCAGTCTTTGAAATTTCACATCCGCCTATTTCCACCAGTTGATTTTGGTGTCACATCTTGTTGCTTCCATCTACCTGTCATATATAATATACATTTAGGTTTGGCATAATCAAATGGATTTTCCAGTCGCTGCCTCGTCGGTCAGTCAGTAGCACCAGATGACTGACCGACACCGTAAGTAGTTTTTCGTTTATTGGATCGGAATGACAAATGAGCCAATAGTCACCCGATGGTAAGTGGCTACTGCTGCCACTTACCATCGGGTACACGGACAGCTGCAAACAACTTCAATCGAAGAATGTCACAGAAGCGTTGACATCCCTTTGATTGGCGGCAGAAATTAAAAAGATGTTTAAGCCTAACCTTTGTGTGACATACAAAATTATGATCTTCTATTATTCGAGAGAAATCCGTCTTTTTCATATTCAGTGGTCCTAAAGTCATGGTTAAACTCTGCGAGGAAGGCGTTTCCTTACTATGTCTTAAAAGTCAAGGAGGTCACCAGATGTCGGGATGCCCGGTGATTTGAATAGAATGCAGTGAGTCGCCTATGTCAGCAATTATTATCAAATGAATTAAAGGGGTAATTACCCTTTGTCACTTGACTAGTTGGGTGGGCTTCATCGTAGCCTTTAGAAATGTCTAGAAATGTTCCGATTCACAAGTGGAGCTAAAAGACCGCAAGAAATAACTAGATGATTTGCAGATATGATTATTTCATGAACCAATCACGTAGAGTAGAACTTGTGTCTGTGTGACAGTATACTAGAAAAGTAGATCATGTTAGGCAGGCAGCCTGAAAAAATTGGCGCTCCATGTCGGACCGTTTGAATGTGCGTAGTAAAGGTGATTAGACGATTAACTATTAAAATAACCGCGCTCCATTTTCGAGTAGGTTGAAAGTTTCTAGTGCGATATTCTTGTTTATAAGAACTATTCGACCCATCAAGAAATAAGAAACGCCGCTTCTTTCAGACTTAGCCACATTTCTCAATTATCTGGAAGAAGTCGGCTATGTTTTCCACTCTAGCGCAAGAGCCACATGATCTTTTGTTATCAATGGAAATAGAAGAGGGTAGGCTATGGAATAGATATTGCTCTGAGAGGGAAGTAAGAGGAAATCGTGTGCTGTATACGATGATGTTTTATCAAGTTAACACATATATTTTACACGAACACGTAACTGAGTAAAACAGCATCAGTATGGGGGTGATATAAAAAATACATCCAGTGATACCTGACCCTGCCCTAATCTTTTGATTTAAGAACTGAACCAAAATTTAAAAAAAAAAAATAATCGCTTATAAAATAATTTTACAATAAATAAAACGAGACTAGACGAAAAATCCTATCCTTGTAATAAAATATTTTCAATAAGGGCTAGGCTAATCGGTATTAAAATGTAGTAATACTACTTCAATAATAGAAGTTTTGTTGGAAATAAATGGAACTATGATGAATAATTCCGTTTTCCAATTTCTATGAATGACGGATTATTTTTCGAATCTTGAGAGTATAAACTTATATATTTCAAAAACAAGTTTCTTCAACAATTGGATTCGCTAGACCGATACAGAATTATTATACCCTCAATTGATAGATGACGGGACCCCCACGGAACAGTCCGGTACGTACCACTACAGTACTGTAAGTGCCAAGCCATACACAAGCTGGATTTATGTTTGAAAATTACTGAAACTAGTGAATTTACTAAGTACATATATGTGATAATGTCCTCTCTCAATAACTTCTCAATACTGTTGGCGGTTGTCAACTCCAATTCGGGTAGGAAGAGTTCACATGCTCTAGAAATATATTTTTATTTTTTTTCCCAATGTTTTTCCGAGAACGTGGTAAAGTTTAGCAAGATAAATTAACATGGTTGGTACAAGATTGAAACCCAGGTGCGTAGTAAGAAATTAAAGCCGGCTACTTCCTTTCAAATAATTACTCTAATTCAAAGCATTTAATTATTTTTTTTATATTACATTTAATTATTAGTGAACAAAACACATACTTATTTTTGCAAATGAAACAGATTGAAATCGAAAGTGGACGCTACCCGCACGTACATGTCCGTTTTGCACGCTATGCTTTATGTAAGGTAATGGTGAGAGGAACATGTCGTTCACCTTGTACCGACAGGCCTGCCCATAAAAGATGTAGTGACGCCCTGAATTTTTAAATCCTAAAGTCCCGTTTCGCGATGCGCTGCGCCAGCATCTTGAGACATAAGTAAATTTGTATCATATACGTTGTAGTTGTTTCACGTGGTTTAGTAGTGAATATACCTGACTGATGAGCCATGGGTCCTGGGTTTGTATCCCAGGCTAAGTCGATATTTGTGAAACGCAGATAAATATTGGTCTCCAGGATTCGTTGTTTGTGACTTGGGTCTCTGACAATGACTCTATTATTTCATCCGATCTTATAAGCTACTTAATTTTTTTAATGGACTCCTAAACATGAAAATAACTTTAATAATTTGCCACATATTCATATATTAAACTTAAGTTTTTCCCAAAGACGAGAAGAAGATAAAATGATTACATTATTATTATAACGACAATGAAATATATAAGTTAAAGTTTTCATAACATTTTGCGTTAAAATCACGCAAAATTAATGCTGAACTTCAATGTTACATTAGTAGTATTATTTTAAAACTAGTATACTACACAATTTTTAATTACTAAAAAGGATTATTTTAAATTTTATCAATTTTTTATTTTTTTTATCAGCTTTTGTAAGTTAAATGAGAGTCTTTTCATGATAGCGGCAAACTTTAGTCTTCGTTAACGTGACTTACGGTCGAGCGAACGGTGACTCAAAACAAAGATAAGATTTTTTTTATTTTTGGACATTACTGTCAAAAATAACACTGACGAATCATCAAAATTAGTAAAAATTCCAACGCGTCACAGCATCACGACACGACACGGTAAGATGTCCAAGCGAAGTCACTGTTATTAGTAAAGATAAAACGTTGTGGCCCTCCGACCACGTCTAGTGTACGTGCTGTGAAATTGTTTGCCGGTAAAAGCAAAACATGTACTTTGTTTTGAAATAAAACAAGCGGGTCTGTGAGGTCTACTTGTTCCTTTTATTTCTCGTTAAATTCCAAAATTCCAATGTGATTTGACACGATGATCCGGAAAATAAATTTACAATAATGAAAAATCTTACATTAATTTAATAGACCTCCTTCTTAGGCACTGTTGTCGTTTCGCAAAGAAATTGTCGCACGTAATATTATATCCTACATATTAATTTCGTTAATGTTATTGAAGAAAATGATTGTACAAATAACAAAACTGAAAAATGTCAATAAAACAGAGACTTTAAAATTGTAAGTAAGAGCAGCTTGAACGTTGAAAATTGTGTTGTTTGTATTTTATTTTGTTCCATTAATTGGTTAGACTTTTTTGAAAGAAATTTAGCTACAATATAGACAAGAAATCACACATTTAAGCATAAAAATGCCACAGGCAGATTTGATCATCACGAATGCGTTCAATTTAAAGTTATTGCTCAGTTTAAAGTATACTATTTTATTGGATCCGGATGAGTCTATAAGGCAGAATTAAGTTAACTATAAAAACATTTAGTATATGAAAAAGTTGGTATAGATTTTTAAATAGTATAACTAATAAATTATGCTTGTAGTTTAGTTATTGCTGTTTAATTATTTACCTATCCAAAGTGATAATAAGAAAAAACTAGGGAATGACATTAAAACAAAAATGTGTGCATGAAATGAGGACCCCGTTTCAGCACTACTCGTACACTACAATACTAAAGTGCTGTAACGCTGATTTCAAAATATATGCATAAAACTTAAACAACGAATGCAAAATACGCGGATATTGGAAATAGGGTAACGAACGAATACTTTTCGATAAACATGGAAATTCCAATGGTAGCGTAGATCCAAGAACCCAAAAGCAATAAATTCGCATAGTATAGTTGGAGTGAAATTCTAAATTCATTCAACAAACGATCAGAACACAGATCTATCTATTTTACCAAATATACGATAAGTCGATTTTACGATCAGAGGTGCACTAAGAATATATTTTTAAAATTTAACCTTTATGGTATAGTCCAATACTAACCTTAACCGTAAACAATGTATAACGTAAACATAGACGCTCGGTTGCATCAGCTAGCCATTTATAAATGGACGTAACTGATATAACACAACGCGAATTTGCACCGAATATCTAGTAAGCCGTAACAAATGTACTTCTTTATTGCGTCTACGGTTTTAGTACAGGCAATGCTTCGGTGCAATCGTGATCCAGGAAAGGTCTTATAAGACTCATGTACACTTTCTCTTGAGAAAGTTAGTGTATTTCATATATAAATTCAAACTGCTTACTGAGTGTTAACCCCGTACCTTTTACATAGCCTAAATAACTTACTCTGATTGTATCGCTTTATTTTGCATTTCTAGGACCATAATATTTTCTACTGCTGACAAGCTTTAGTGGTTATCAGAAGGTAAAATCGTAGTACTCAAGTCGCTAGGTATGATGACAACGCTTTCTTTCGATAAGATGTGTTATTGAAAATAATTTCTACGTTGCATAATATGACCAGCATTTTTTTTTCTACATTTTCTTCTTTTTGACGCTGAGTGTTGATTGAGTGATGCGATCATAACTTCTACCAAGCTAAATATATTTACGTACATCCTAATTATTAGCGCAAGTACATTGCTTATCCAAAGATTTAGAACCAACAAGCAAGACACTAGGCCGTAGTGCAGGCCGTAGAGCCCGGGCGTTCGCCTAAAATTTGGTAATATGAACTGTATTAAGGAAATTCCAGTGCTGGTAAATCAGTTTTATACAGTCATGGTAGTTTAGTGTTCGTTCGCTTTATTATCATAGTACACGAGTGACCTAGGTCGGATGATAGATGCCGGCACCACTAAATTTGTTAATAGTAATTTTAAGTGCTGAATTTACCTCGTGCTCGGCGGTAAAGGAAAACATCGTGAGGAAACCTGCATGTCTAAGAAACAACAAAAAATATTATTTAGATGACGTGTGAAATCCGCCAAACCGCACTGGAGCAGCGAGGTAGACGCTTCCCGCGTACAATCTCTCGCGTTTGCCCAGCAGTGGGAATTTACAGCAAAAATATCGAAGTAACGAAATCGAAATATGGAATTTATCAAAGTATCGTAAGGAAATGTAAGAAATAGAGATAAATACTGTGCTCGGTGCTCGTGACTTACAGCTCAAGAACACCGAACCACGCTGTTCAACTGCAGAACTATAATAATATGGTGGAGGGCTCCATATAAAAGAGTATGGCCCAGATGTCTGATGTTACTTTGAAACGAAGGCTGTGAAATAGTATGTGATTGGATTTATAGGGATATAACTGCAATACCAGTGCCTTTAATGTGACTTCAAGTGCCTGCTGGTGTGATTTACGGTAAGAAGAAACGCTAGGATTCCGATCCGCACGATTGCTTATTACTCATGCTTCGGAACCAGTTTCGCATCTACAGGATCGTGTTGCTTTAGCGGAAGAGTCAGTTAATGACTGTCCGTTGTACCCGACAGAGAGTGCTTTTTGCATTAGAAATATTACTTTAAAAAATATATTTTCTAGCAGGGCTTAAGAGAAAAAAGTTTAAATTATGATGTCTTTGTTTCACTTTTTATTTATCGTGATAAGTAAAAAGTTTAATGAAAGTAGACTGGTCTAACATTAGGGAAATATAATGTATGTATGTATATATTCGCGCCTTGTTCCCAACGGGGTAGGTAGAGATAAGCTTCTTCTACTTGCTACTGTCCTGACATACGTCTTTCGCTTCTTCCACTTTCATCAATCTCCGCATGCATGCATGCTCGTTGGTTTAGAATACTCTTGACCTGGCCTTTTTTCAGAACATCTCCGATTTGATCATGAAATGTTCGCCTAGGTCTTCCTCTCCCGACTCTGCCATTTATACTCGCCTCATATATTTGTCTTGTCAACCTACTTTCATTCATCCTCTCCACATGTCCACACCAGCTCTGCATCCCGTTCTCAATTCGTGTCACTACATCGTCTTTCACGCCACGACAATATAACCTAGTCAAAAAAAGGAAAGCCTATAATTAAAAAAAAAAAAGAATAACTCGATTCTAATAATATCATCGTTCATTCATGTTGAATAGAAAGGATATTTCAGAAAAATTAAATTTAATTATGTATCAGACGAATCTTTGAATATTGGAATGAGTGTAAAACTTTTAAAAGGTTTCAGCTGAATACTTTTAATATTGTATAGTATTTAATTTGGAAATATTAATATTTTTATTTAATTTATATATAAGTTCAAATACGTAGTAATAAATCTATAAATATGAATAAGCTCGCACGACCGTATACTCAATACTGGCGTAGTCAGAGGCATTTCATCCTTTAATCCCACTTTTCACCAGAGTTTATTTGGGGCAATGTGACAGGTGGTGAGCCTGTCACCGCTTTAGTGTACAAGCCATCGATACAAACCGTACATAAGTTTCGAAAAAGTCATAGGTACGAGCCCTTTCACATACGGGACCGAACTCGAGTCTCCTGATTCGGAGGCAGATCTCCTGACCACTCCGACTATCGTGGCAAAAAAGTAGAAGTAACGTAGAAATAAGTTAAATTTTTTTTTCAAATGAGGCAAACACTAATTGGTTTCAAATAAGAATACTAAACAGAAAGAACGGTTAGGATTTGAGGCCGATAAAACAAAAGTACTTTAACAGGTCGTGGCTGTTGCATGAGAAAATTACGGGAGCATGAAACACGTCGAACGGAAAAATAAAAAGTACTGGCAACTTGCTAATTCGTAACTTCTAGCTTCGTAACAATTGTTTTGTAGCATTATTAAAAAAGTTATTACAGTTCTCGGGGATAATAATGATCATAGCCCATATTTTATAACAGAACTATGCAATTAGGGATCTTAATTTAATCATTACTTCCATTGATGACTTTTAAGAAAGCAATCGACAAAGGGGAATATAAAGAAACGACCAATAAAGATTAGTTTTCAAATGATCTTGTTTTGGCATTGTAATTGAATTGAATATCGAAAGTACGGGTGAGCTAGTACTTACGACTGTGGTGCTTCTTGTTAAAACTTCTATATACATACATATAAACACAATTAGTATAAGTAGTAGAACAGACGTTAAACATTATTTATACGGAAGATAGAGTAAGATTGAAGAAAAAAAAATCTTTTGATCCCGGAAATAATCGAGAAATCTATTTTTATATTTTTCATTCTAATTGATAGACTAAATAGCTACAAAAAGTACAGTAGAAGCTAATTTTTAGCATTCGTCTGCGCAAGCGCTAGCTAGCTTAGAATTTATCGGAACAGAAGTGTAATCGCTTGGTCTCGTCTCCCAAGCCAATTATGCGTTCCTAGTATTCATTACACAGAAAACGTCGAATAAAACGAAAATATGTGGATAGCCACATACTTTCGTTTTACTTTTAAAAAGGACGATTCGCACTTTATCGGCGTATCGTTTTTTCGTACAAGGCACGTACTACAGCTAACTAACGATATACGCTATATCTTACACAGGATCTCGCTGTAGTGTCAAGACTGTGTTGCTTAAACTATGTAATATCTTCATACATATAATTGAGATTTTTTAAGCAGCCGGGTTTCTTTGTTTGCTATTGTTTTGACATGTAATTCGAATAAAATTGCGAGGCAACTTTCTATGGTCGTCTCAAAACCGACTTTTCACCTGAGTCATATACTAATAATGTAAAGATTTTTGCGACTCATTTTTAAAGACATGTATTACGGTCATGAATAGTTCAGTCTTTTGAAAGTTTAGCGACTTGTTTATTAATGGTGCTGAATTGTTGCAGAATGTGTAACGTATAAAAATAAAATAATAAAATGACGGTTCTAAGGCATTATCATATTATTTTAAAATCGTTAATCATTTTTTTGTTTTATAGATCTACCACTGACCCACATAACTACTATAAGTGTAAACTAGTCCAGCTAGTAGATAGATATTATCGACGATTTGACAGACATTTACACGAATACGCAATAGTAATTCATGGTCAAAAAAGGACTAGGCATCGTGTCGACCACAAAACATGGTAGACTTTATATGCAGCAATAAATTCTATTAAGGGGATAGCTATCGCTGAGTGCGAAGCGGTTAACTGTCGTGGCCTGCGTAGGTTGGAACCAATCTTATCGCTTTGGTTAAATCTGCTAGCCAGACTTACGTATAGATTCCTCTTCCTATCGCTCTTCCTACGCGACGATTTATGAAATATAAATCGTACTAGGTATAGTAAGAAAGCTAAAATAAATTCTTTACACTCGAATTCTTTTTATTCAAAGTATGTATAAAAATTTTAGAGTAAATCATAAGAGAATTTGTTATTCATAATGACACCGGCCATTCCCATTTCCCAATTTTGAGAAGCTTATAAAGCCGGGAAGAGTTCACCGCGGGGATTTTAATTCAGACATGCAGATTGTCTCACACTCTTTGCCTTCACATTGGAGCAAATTAATAGCACTGTATTATTAAGTACTTCAATTAACAATCTTAGTAGTGTAATTGTAGTAATTGGTTTTAGGGTCTGGTTGTCTTGTGTTACGTTTTGTTGCTGTTTATGATCCTTCATCGGTTGTGCTGTCTATGACACAGCATCCGACTCTTCCTATAATCTTATCTCATAAGCGTTACATCAAATACGGAAAGGTAGAAAAAAGGTACCACCAATAAAGTAATTGCGCCAAGAGCACATCGTCAGCTCTTACAAATTGGCTTACTGTCCTAAAATTGAGTTCCATCGCTTGCACAAGTCCAACGTAACTTACTCCTTATTTTTAAATTGTATCTAGCTTCCGAGATAGCCGAAGTTTAAATCCGCAGACAAAGCATGCATGGTATTCTGCAAAGCGATTCGCAATAAGTTGGCGCTACGTCTCGATAGGCGGACAAACCATGTATCTCGTGAATGCCTTAAACGATGCAACAAAGGAACGCGGCACGAATATTCAAATATTTTGCAACGTTTGCATTTATATGGGATCGGTCAGTTGCTTTAGTACCGCCTTCGTCAGGTGTGGACGGTCTTTGAACAGCGTACAGAAATGTTTCGAGGCAAAGTCCTTTTTTTAAATTCACTTCACGCTTGAACGTTAATTGCAAATTTACAATCTCAAAAACTATGGGGATATTGGTTGTATGATTAGCTTCGCTGTGGATTAGCTGATAAAAAATATAAAAGAATATATTTTTTTTTAATTTAGGTTCGTCGGGAGCATATAATTTGGTTTTCCAACTTAACGAAGTAAATAGAGTAGTTACACGTGAAAACTAAAATGCTACCACGATTACATAACATAATCGTTAACGCAACTTGTGTAGTCACCGTCCCTGTCTGCTGAGTTGTGAGTTCAAATCCCTGTACAGGCCAATGTGTAAATTAATCTTTCACAAATCAATTAAATGTGTACCGTAGTTTATAGACGATGGCGCTCGATTTGATTTCATAGTACACGAGTGGGTTCTGTCGCGGAAAAATATATCAAAGAGATGTGAAGTCCGCCAACCCGCACTGAAGCAGTGTGGCAGACCCTTCCCGGCTTCAAATCCGTATTATATCTCTCGTATTGAAAATAACAAAATAAATGTCGTAATATATCACAGGTATTGAGAAGAGACCTGAGCCCATACGTGGAGTGGAATATACCCTTATAAACATATTAAATTCAGTTTTGTTTTTTTTCCTAATGTTATTTTATATACCGAGTAGTATCGGATATAAAATGAGATAACGGACATCGGCTTTATGAAATACTCGTTCTGTATCAACGATCCGAGTTGAAATGTTAGTTGTTAAAAACTGCCCGAGGTCAGGAATCGTTGTTAGCAAAGTTTAGGACAGAGGAGGACGTTGTATTTGCTTACTTTTATATATTTCCAAGACGCAGCATTAAACTCGCCTTACTTTGTTATATTTGTAATTTATAAATAAATGATCGCTAACGGTAATCTATTTTTGAATTTTGACAATATTTAGGATGAGTTTGTTACCTATGTATTTACATATAAGGCCTCCAGGAGATGAATCAGCAAATACAGAATAAAAGATTGCATAAAAGCCTGCAGTCCTAATTTGTTATGTTTATTCATTTAGACGACTCTTACCATATGAGTAGAAAATACCGAGACGATGATATATTCTCTTGTATAGCTATATCGTCATTTCTCATTGGTAATATTGAAAGCAAACAATTTTATAAAGATAAGTAAAGCCTGTTGTAAAGTAAATTTTTCATTATTTCCAAACTTCCACAATTGAATTACTGTAAATTATCGGGCTTTTTTTAATAGTGCTGGTATAGTAAAGAAAGCTGATAAATTTGTTGCTCATGTTGACTCTCCGCTAAATAGCTTGAAACGGCCCGGAACGAGAAGCAGAAGTATTAAATTACTGAACCGCTATGTTGTTGAGAACCTGTCCTGTGGGATGGTTGCTGTTCTAACTGTTACCCTTGATAAGGAAATAAGTAAGAGGCGATTGGCAGTAACCTGAACATCCCGTCATCTATGCGTCGGGCTATAATTGGAACTGACTGATCGGTGATCGCAATTGATGCATTTATAGCGTTTATCGAGTTAGGTTTCTTATCGGTAATGTTATTTTTAGTATCTATACCCAAATTATATTCAAAATTAAGATTTTTAGAACCGTATATAGAACTTGCGGCGTAATTTTTCTGCTAACTTCAAGGAGGTATTATTTTCAATTTAGATTTTTAGTTTTAGTTTCACAAATAAAGTGAGGGGGCAAATGTCCGTTTTTCACATTTATCCGAACTATATATCGATACACCAAATATCTCTTAACAAAAATATTTAAATAATCTATTGAATATATTAAAATATAATTGAGTAAGTGTAATCCAGAATGATCATAAAATTAAAAACGATTTTCTAATTTACAACCATTAACTAGAAAAAAACATTCATGTATTCTTGAAAAATCACGTTTTTCTTTTAGAGGTCTGGAACCAAATAAATATAGATCTATGTCTATATGATTGTTATAAGCTAATTAAGCTATTATGAAAATGTTACAACAGACAAGTGTTCATTGTAAAATGGTTTAAATGTTTATTAGATAATCATTAAGTAATATTTTAAGCATCGAAATGGATAAGCTTATCTTTAACATTCAATGCATACCGTTATGAATTAATAGAAGACGGAAGTAATTACACAATATGTAGCAGGCAACCCTGAATCTAAGTTGAGGTGGGTCGGGTTCGCGGCTAACGAACTCCGTACAACTTAGTTGCGTGTACGAAGTTCTCTGCTCGTACTGAGTCAAGTCGCGTGAATAAATTCATCACATTGAATCGATAAGTATCCAGAGATTTAGATTATAATATTATAATTATAACTGCTGCTACTTACCATGGGGCTTAAATATAATTTGATATAATTCAAAATGACAGTACTTATTTCATTCTGCCTAAAATCTTACGTAAGAAAATATTTACAACGAATAATGCGACACCAGATTAAAAACTCATTATTTTATCGAATTGCTAATACCTTATATCGAATTTCCATTACTCTGTTATCGAATTTCAATTTTCGCATCGCAGAACAGATAACTTGCATAGAGCACTTGTGATAGGCACTTCAACTTTACGACACCGACGTCAAGACATTATTGTAAAAATTTGTGTAATGGAACGCACTACACCGTTAATTACGGTAATTGGAATTATGAAATAAATTCACATTACTGAAATAAATTTTAAATTTAAAGAGCGCAAATAGGTTAGAAGTAAGATAAAATAACTACGCTAACCTAGTACGAAATTAAAAGCTTTTGGTTTTGCAACAAGTAATAAACAAAATATTTTGGTTAGTCTTCACGAACGTACATTAATTCAAAGCCTTTATATATTACAAAAAATTCAGAGATTACGAATTTTCATTACGCTCGACTGACTGTCGCACTAAACGCACTTAATGCAAATGAGATCGTGCCGGCACGTCTCGTCACCGGTTTTGTTAAGGGGATTGCCATGAGCTTGTACGTGGTAGAGGCAAGTAGTGACTTTTGCTGCTTCTCGAATGGGCCGGCTCGACCGGGGTAGAGAATACTGGCTACTACGACCTCGCAGAATACCGGCGTGAAGTAGAGGCATCTTGTGCTTCTGCGTTTCGTTGGGTGAAGTAACCGGAGGCCTACTCCCCTTCCCACCCCCACCCTCATCGGTTGTTATTGTAAGTGATTACACAGGAGATCATACTTCGATGAAAATAGTAATCGTTATCTAAATAAAATATTAGCAGTTTTTAAAACACAGGCAGCGAAGTAATAAACAAAAATCCGCGATAAAACGTGTGTTGCACAAATATAGATATCGGTTGGATAAACAAAGCTACCGTAAGGTACATACTCATTCGGCGGATTATACAGAAGACCGTATAATAGATAGCATAGCAAATCTGCAATATATAAACTAAATGTTAACTTATTTTGATATAAACTTTCATCATGTAATGTCAAAAGGGTGGTGAAAACTGAAATCGACTCAGACAAAAATGTGCATGACAAAACGTTTAGAGTGGAAAATATACGGTTTTAACCTCAGTGGTGTATACATTACTAACCTTATTTTTTTAGTTGCGATAGTCATTATTGAAGGCAAGGGAAGGAGAACCTTACCACTATATTTTAATACTTTGTCTCCTCAAGATCTTAAGAGGCAACCTAAATTTTATGCTGATTTCATTATATTCAGACGTGGACATGGGTAGACTAAAATCCACTACTACTGTATTTGGAAAACAAACAACTTCCATATACATATATATATATATACATAAAAGTAAAAGAATAATAATGTAATAAATTAATGCTGATTATATGTTTATAATAACTAGTCATTTAATACACCTCAAAAGCATCAAATCACTCAAAGCGAATCGTAGTAAAAACATTCGTAGTTTAATGATTTTTTGCGATTTGCTTGTCTGAACTAAGAATGAGTGTCTTGTGAGTCGAACAATTGTTTTGCCAGAATATTTTAACAGTACTTGTTTTAATGTTGAAAAGATTAATGTCATATCGGACAGCGAGTTTGTTAAATTATACCGTTTGATATTGAGGACTGAATAGTGTTGGAGGTTGAAGAGTACATGCACCTATGACAAATTGTAGTATGTAAGTAAGACTCCTACCAAGAGGTCAAACGTATCCATGTAGGCAACTTTCGCGAAACGTCTTCTCGTAGAATATACCTCAAGAAAATCTGAATCGAGACGTATTTCCCTGCTATTCGTAACAAGCTTATATAAAAGCTTATATTTATATAGCTTCAAGTCGCACATCGAGTGAAGGAGAAGGATATAGTGGGTCATTTTTTGCATGATAATGATAATCCGATGATATCCACGATAGAATATACATAACTCTAAGAAAAGCTTTTGTTCAGCGGTGGACATGCGATATTCTGTAATAATGACCATGATTGCATATCGATGATAACGGCGACAAGTTTCGCCGTTTTTCTATCACCCGCTTTCTACCGGAGAGGTGAAAAATGGGTTATTGACGGAGAGATTACTTATTTTTTTACATTTATTATTAATATTATGTTATTACTTTGTAAACGTATATAATGTTTTAAACATTTATTGCGACAGTGTAGTGATGAACAGTAGTATTTGTGAATAATTTAAGTAATTTCCAAAATGCGTGTAAAGTAATGTTATATGCACATTTCAACAAACTTTTAATTAAGCCCCATTGCAGGCAAATGAAAATGCAAAGCCCCGTGATGGCACTTTATTTGCAGTGTAACAAGCCTGTAGTACAAAAGAGCAATTTTCACAGTAATTATTAATTGTAAATACCAAATTATATTTTAATTTGTTTCCATCAAAATTTAATCAAAAGTTTTACTAAATCGGCTTTGATGTGTAAGAGATAAGGCTAAGTGAAATTTTTAGTGGGATGCAAAAAAAAAATGTCACTTTCAAATGACTGTCTGAAAATATTTAAAGTTAAAACCGCAAAACGAAATCGTACTCTCACTGCGCTAAATATTTACTCATATTAAAAATAAATATTACGAAAATAATGGTTATGCTAAAGCTGAATGCTTGAAAAAATAGACTTTCACACTCGGTTACCGGTCGTATAGTTGTGACTTTGGAGAATCTGCCACCCCATCTTACCTCGTGGATGTCGTAAATCAAAGGGAAATGCTACAGGAACCTCACGGCTTCCGGCATACCGATGGCTAGTGACACGGTATCTGACGTCCGAAGTGTGTAAATATATACCGAAATCCCGCCCACTGAACACGACGATGCGACAAATTCACCTGAATGAGGACAGGCTTACCTTCCCTCCTGCAGCGGACAGTTGGCTGATATAGCTGATACGTCCACGGACCAGATAATCAGCAGATATACAAGTATAAAAAAGGCAATTTCAACATGTTCTTCGGCGTATTACACAAACTTATTAAGTCTAAATATTGCAAATATCAGATTCTCGATGTCAAATCATTGATCTGATCGCTGTAAAAAAAATGTACAAGACTTTGTAAGTAACGGCACGTCGCGGCGCTCGTGCTAATATTCTTTCGTAATCTTGTTATTACTAAGCAGTTAAATAACTGTACCTGCTGCGAAAATCGTGTGACTTTTAAGTCTGCTAACAATCGATACAAGTAAGTTTTATTATCCTAATCTAGGCGCACAGAGCGCGACAGGCCACGTTTACTTTAAATAATGGAGCAATATAGATACATTCGAAGTTGTTTAGGATCGGAACAATTAGCGTAGTTTATCTAATTGATTTTAAGTTTCTAAATTAAATGCCTACTTTTATGTGATTCGTTAATTTACGTATAAGTACACAAGCACTCTCGCCTTACCCATAGGCGTGGGCAGTGATTACGAATTACCAATTGACATGACTCGGAGCCCGATCTGCTAAATGTATTGACGTAATTATATTGAGAAGGAAAAAGTTATTTTATTTAACTTACAATCCTTCCATTCCGCGTACTTTCGGACGTCCTGTCGTACTTATCATTTCTGGAAGCATAAGCATCATTTAAAAAAAGATTCAAAGTTTTTAAAACGTTTGTAACAAAGAATGTTTTATATTAATATAGAACACAGCAATATTACTTAAAGTTTAATCCGTCCATGCTCATTTACAGCATGTACATGAGTACAGAGCTTTTCACTGTTAACGTTAAATGGGTCGACGGCACTTAATTAGTCTAACTTATTGCGTATTTTCAGTTAAATATTTTGTGTAATGCTTTAACTTTTTTTTTAATTCGAAATTATTACAGTCTGTTCGCGAATAACGGTATAACATTGCTTTGATGCGGTATTTACGAATGATTTGAGTACCTATGCATAGTTGAGTAGGCCAAATTAGGGGGTACAATACAAAAAAGGTAGTATTATATTCATTCATGATCAGAGAACCCAGCGTTAGATAAATAAAATTTAATTATGAGTTCACAATTTCTAAAATATGATATACCCGTGGCGCGATCCTTATATACAGAATACCAGTTTGACATCCAAGACCATCCACCATTTTAGGTAAAAGACGGCACAGAAAGTGATATGCTTACGGATCAGTTTAACGCTAAAAGCGTAAGCTTTCACCAATAAAAAATTTGAGCGAGCTCAGCATTGTTTGTCGTCGATGACCATATAAACAAGTGAAGCACCACTGAGTACGTGCACTTCACGGAACGTTATTTCAACTTTCTGTCATGGGAATAAATAAGAAGCTCGTGATTTGCTTTGATCTATACTGAAAGTCAATGGGCCTTAAATATATTTACGTCATTAATATCATCTGTATTTTAGTCCAAAATGAAAAATATTCTCTCTCTCTCTCTCGTACATTTCAGGTGAGGTTATCACAGTTACAAAACTTACCGGGTAATTTGGGAAAGGCAGGTAAAAGTTTGGAGATCCAAACTTCTTACTACGGTAAATAATCTTATTTGATAATGTCGCAAACAGGGGTTCTGTTCTCATTTCTGTTTCTATTTTTTATTATACCGTCACTAAATGAACTAACCGTATAAAATTTCATGAAAGCTTCATAAAACTTCTTTTATTTTATTTTGTACAGAGTAGTATTTTATTGAAATAAACTAAAAACAATTTAAGAACAATAATAACAAAATCTGAAATACATACTATTATAAAACTAATTGTAATACATGTCAACGATCGTTTGCTATCGTAACCTTAGAATACAACCTGCGCGAAAGTTCAGTTCATGTCAAGATCGCAATCCTTAGATAACCTAATAAGGTAAACATATCGTGAGATCATGCCTATCTCAACGTTGACCCTGTACCTGTTTAATTTTGATCGATCGATTTCTAGAATGTTACAAAGGATTATTCTACGTCAATTCAATTTAATAAAAGAAAATTTCGAAATGTTCAAATATCCTTTAAAAAATTCTTTATGAATGTAGTACTTTCTGTAGGAATTTCTATTTGTGGTTCATACAAATACTTGTCCGTGCAGGAATCGAACCCGTGAACCGCTGCCAAATTTCGCTGACATTTCGATGACAGATTTTCTTACCCCGCCTACATAGAGAACGCGTTTATGGAAAGTTCGATACATTAAGTTCATATTACACATAAACGCTTATTGAAAAGAAGGCTCGTCGAAAATTATTTGGCGTTTAATTTTAGTAATTAGTATAAGAAGTTTCCGTAAATAATAGTCTCATTTTAAATGAGTACTGTTCGCGTAAATACAAGGAATCATAATGTTTACTGAGATAAAAATATTTATTGAAAAAGACAATTCGTCAAAATGCTCTAAATCGATCGCTGACCGCTACGGATCGTTCACCCTGGACGTGACGTCCGTTTCATTTTACTTAAATAGGAAATGTAAACCAGAGGACTGGAGATTTATCAGCTTCGTTGCCTTCTCATGACTCATCTCACTGCATGTTATCGAAAGCGGAATCGAAACGGTACTGGAAAGAGTGAGAGCAAGAATTTTAGCAACAAACAAGTTTTGTTTCAGTAATCAAGAAAGTATTTTATTATATAAAGCAATTAACTTTCATAAAATGCTCCCTTTAATTAATTATGCATAAAAAATTTATAACTACAATTCGTTAAGCAACCGTAGATTAGATATTGATGATTTGATTATAAAAATTAACACGTGTCGCAGATGCCGACGTGTTATACAACTAAGAACATGAAATTAAAACAAAATTTCGAAAAGAGTAGTGCCCTATCCAGCATAATCTGGAAGAATTCTTTGAGAGCACTTTCATCTGAATAATTCATTGTTTGCGAAGTCGCTAAATAAACCGATAATTTGTTTAACCGGCTCTCTTGTTTGTATTTATAAGTAATATGATTGATTAGAAACTGAAACAAATATATTTTTGTTTATCAATAGAAAGATAAAAACTTTTAAAATAATTAAATAAACTGAATAGAAATTTACTCCTGCTGGGTACATGCATCCTAACATTTAAGAAAGCGTGCGATTTAATAAGCATGGAAGACATGCCCGAAAATTAATTATTTTATAATTAATATATTATATCTTTACCGATTACCGATGTCCTTTCCGCCGCTTCATCACAACACACACAAATTCCTTGTGATATATTCACTTTTTTTTTTATAGCACAATTTATTTGTTTTTAATTTCCTGTTTTCATTTTCTCTTTCATATTCATAGTTTGTTTTATTTATTTTTTCTTGATTTGTTATTTTATAATTGTTATGTATCGCCATATCATGTGCTGTGTTTAGATGTAAGTGAAGGAATAAATGTCTTTATGTCTTTATGTAATGCTTATAGGATACGGTCGGAGGGAGGGTCCTGCAGTGACAGAGATACGAGATAGACATATAGATTTAGGCTTACCATGATGTCACACGGTTGTCGAGATATAATAGTAAAAATCTAGTTATTTCAATCATTCGATAACTCATATTTGTGCCTGTAATCTATAGATCCGTTCAATATTATAACTTCTTTAAAAATCGAATTTTTAACAGCATTAACTGGTAGATGAATGCAGCGAAGGCAAAAAAACGGTTGGTAACGAATAGCGGCTCAGCAAGTATAAAAAGGTCTTTGTTGTGAGTTTACATCTGATGTAAATAAACGGGTCACTAGAGCAGATTGCGCAGAGATGAACGAGGATCGATTTTTATCAAAATTAAATCTCGCAGCAGGTGAACATTGCCATTATTAACAAAATAAATGCGCTTGTTAAACTAAAGGCATTAAATTAAATTTGAAGTGTTCTGTGTAATTCTGCTTAAGTTACCTTTGTTCGCTCATTAGCATTGAGAAGCTTGATGCACCACATGGTCTTATGCAGTTAATACCGCATAAGAAAAACTGTTTGCGAATCTATTTGCCTGCAATTAACGTCAAGACACTGGTGACGAACTTTTATGACGGAGCTCCGCAACACGCATGAGTTACTTTAAAAAACTTGCGTCATCTATACGTGAACAAGGCCAGTGGACCAAATGGCATACCAGCCATAGTGGATTAACCGGCTTTAGAGCGGAGCACTGAAATAGAAGTGCCAAAATCTTGGAAACGTGCCGCCGTGCAGCCTATGCCCAAAAAAAAGGTAGCCGTGCTGTTCCTGACAATTACCCACCCGTATCAACTATCTTCATAATCTGAAAGAGCGGGAGGACGGATTTCGCCGACTCACATCGACTGCGTCTTACGTCTTTGAAATAGCGAGTAGTTTTCACTGTTTCATTCGATGTTTCAAAGGTTTTGACAGGGTTTTAGAACAAGTTTTCTAAATGTATGTATAATAGGGATATTTATATTTAATATATTATATCTTTACCGATTACCGATGTAATGCTTATAGGATACGGTCGGAGGGAGGGTCCTGCAGTGACAGAGATACGAGATAGACATATAGATTTAGGCTTACCATGATGTCACACGGTTGTCGAGATATAATAGTAAAAATCTAGTTATTTCAATCATTCGATAACTCATATTTGTGCCTGTAATCTATAGATCCGTTCAATATTATAACTTCTTTAAAAATCGAATTTTTAACAGCATTAACTGGTAGATGAATGCAGCGAAGGCAAAAAAACGGTTGGTAACGAATAGCGGCTCAGCAAGTATAAAAAGGTCTTTGTTGTGAGTTTACATCTGATGTAAATAAACGGGTCACTAGAGCAGATTGCGCAGAGATGAACGAGGATCGATTTTTATCAAAATTAAATCTCGCAGCAGGTGAACATTGCCATTATTAACAAAATAAATGCGCTTGTTAAACTAAAGGCATTAAATTAAATTTGAAGTGTTCTGTGTAATTCTGCTTAAGTTACCTTTGTTCGCTCATTAGCATTGAGAAGCTTGATGCACCACATGGTCTTATGCAGTTAATACCGCATAAGAAAAACTGTTTGCGAATCTATTTGCCTGCAATTAACGTCAAGACACTGGTGACGAACTTTTATGACGGAGCTCCGCAACACGCATGAGTTACTTTAAAAAACTTGCGTCATCTATACGTGAACAAGGCCAGTGGACCAAATGGCATACCAGCCATAGTGGATTAACCGGCTTTAGAGCGGAGCACTGAAATAGAAGTGCCAAAATCTTGGAAACGTGCCGCCGTGCAGCCTATGCCCAAAAAAAAGGTAGCCGTGCTGTTCCTGACAATTACCCACCCGTATCAACTATCTTCATAATCTGAAAGAGCGGGAGGACGGATTTCGCCGACTCACATCGACTGCGTCTTACGTCTTTGAAATAGCGAGTAGTTTTCACTGTTTCATTCGATGTTTCAAAGGTTTTGACAGGGTTTTAGAACAAGTTTTCTAAATGTATGTATAATAGGGGTATTTATATTTAATGGCAAAGGACAGGAATAATTTGCTTGGGTCAGGGTTCCATCCGAAGACAAAGTGGGTGCATTCAAGAGAAGAGTGACTAAGCTGCTACTGAGCAAGTGTCCTAACTAAGGGTTTCATTGTCATTTAATACCAAGTACTTTAGTAATCAAAAGATAGCTAATGGTCAGTAAAAAATAAGAGGTACGCCCGGCCCCAGGACATAGACTAGATAATAACTACTACGTGCGTAGTACTGCACAGGGCACTTACAATTAGACACAACAAATGAAAAACAATTCTTTTATTTAATTACTTTGATGATCGTTTGTAGGATAAGTAGGCCTAATCGAAAGAAACATTTTATACCAGGAATAAGAATTGATTCGGGTTGTTACATCACTCGCGGCAATGTTTTTAAGTATTTCACTTTTGCTTTTAACATCGATAGTGACGTGACACAAGGTATGTCGCCTTACTCCATGTTTAATCGAGTAATTCTGAATGAAAATGTCAATAAAAATTGATTATTATTTACGCATCTGGGCAAAAAACAAGTTAACGTCTTTAAAGAATATTGCAATATAGAAATAACTCTTTATTTATTTCTTCTGAGCTGCATGTAGCCCAAAGAAAAGTAAGGTTCGTTGTCGTGTCCTAGTGAAGCGTTGACAAAGAGATTCTCACAGAGCTGATGAATGGCAATTTGTGAAGCGGCACCGACCTCAAGACTTTTCTCAGCATTGTGCCCGCTGCTAATGACTTCTCGGTCACATTAGCGCTTTCGATGGTTCCATAAATTTTTGCTCGGAGATAAAGTATACTGTCAAATGTAACGACGTTTGTTTAATGGGAGGTTAATCAATCATTCTAATGATTTGTTTCAGACGGTGCCCCTGCCAGCTGGCTCCACTTCAGTTTTGGCGAAGCCTACGAAGTACCACTACTATCCTCACAATCAACATATATATTTACTGCCGGAGTGTGCTATTCAACAGGTGATTACTTATTGTTTATTTCCAAAAACATTCTGATTTTCTTAAATTCCTTGAGGCAGATTCCTTATCCTTTGACTTTTCGCGGCGTAATTTTACTAGTAATAAGAAAGGCATATAAATTATTTAATTGATCGAGAGTTTTTATCAATGAGTGAGATATTCAAGGCTTTTCTCTTGACTTGTTTCATTTTACTTTTGTATGTAGGTAAGATAAGCACTTCGTGAAACAGACCTTGGCATTAAATAAATTTCATTTCCCTACGTCTTATATTATCTATTACTAAACTATGGATATAATGGATGGCGCAATTGACGGTAGATTAAAACACCCTAGGTTTTTGGGAGTTTTTTTTACCGCACTACCGGTCAGGGCCAGAGAGCTCAACTGTAATTTAATACATCAGCAACTGGTTAACAAAAGCGTCGATGAATACAATTATATTTATTGTTAAATAGTCGTAAAATAAAATAAAAGTGCTAGTAAACTGAAAAGAAAGATCAAACCAAATTTAAACATTACTGCTTGTCTTTAATTAGCCGTTTTCTGGCTTCGTTCTTGTCGAGTATGAATTTGCGATGTCTACGTTGATTAAAAGGAATTAAAAATTGTTTTCTTAAAAAGTTTAGAAATAAAAATGTTAGAAATAAATATGTACAAAGTGGTGGACAGAAATTACGGATTTCCATTTGTCACGTCTCTGTGTAGCTTAACTAGCTTCCCTAACCCACTTTTCATCTCTTAAAGTCGGTTTTGCTCCATTGATTGTCATGAGATTTTTAAGGCAATATAGAACTTTTTTTTAGTGGCTTTCCAGGTTTAATAAAGTGTTTAAATATATTTTACGGTAAATGTACATACATACTTTTTTGAAAACAGCATTTTAAGAAGTAGTTATACCAATCTTCAGGTGTGCAACGCAGTGTACGTGCGCCTGAACTACACTCAGCCGTTGTGTGCGTGCCCGGCTCGTTACCGCGACCCGTGCTCCGCGAGTCTAAACGCTGACGACCTGCATACCACTCGTCTGACCACGGATTCCAAAAAGAAGGTAAGCACCGGGTATCTTGGACGAATAATCCGTTGCACTGCTCCCTTAGTACCGTTAGAAATTGAAATGGCAAGCAGAGATTGCTTCGATTTGTCTGTCGGTACTGCAGGTCAACGTTAATTCCTAATGTATAAGGGTGCCAAAGAATCGACTCGCGGTTGTGCTGATGTACAACACGGTTGCTACAGAAATTATATTTTAATACTGACAAAAACTTTAGGGTTTTGGACGTTGTCTCAATTGTAATTTATTTATTAATTAACATATAATTTCAGTATGCGAAAAAAGCTGTCACTCTAGTGAAGACCTGTGAAGCAGTATCTGAAATGCGAGAGTGTAGAGCACCCAGGGATTGGTCGTTACTGGCTCTTCAGAACATTAGAACTGGAAAATCACACTACCTCGTCATTTGTCGCTGTCCAGAAAGTCATATTTTGGGTGAGTCGTTATTTGTTAATAATATTATTTATTTTTATTGTTTAATGTGAATAAGCCAGCACTGGACCAAGATCACACCTGGTGTTAAGTGGTAAAAGGATCTTCTCAGATGGTAATCACGTTAGCGATACGCAATATAATGCGAATGCGCGTCTTTCGTGTGATACCGGCGTAAGAATCTACCACCCTCTTTCTTCCCGTGGGTTTCGTAAGAGACGACCAAGGGAAAAGCTACCGACTGATGGCGGAATAACCGTCTCGAAAAATACCAGACCAAAACTAAGCAGACCGATAATGGGCAGCAGCGTCTAAGGTGCGAGGCGTCTGGTACTGCGATGAATACTAAACCGTATGTAAAAACCAGCGCTTTTTAAAAAGTTTATCACTCTACCTAAAAAAGAGTTATTACTGCGGCAAAGTCAGTACATTGGCAGAAACAAGAGACTATTTCGCCTTCCTTCGGGAAGCGCAATCTAGTCTCTCGCTAAGGCTGTCCGAGAGAATTTTGTGCATACCATCTCTTTAATCTTTGCATAGGGAGGACAACTCGCAGGCCCACACTCCAAAAGAGAAAGACGATCTTTTAGGGCTCCCTTTTTGCATCTAACTCGGCTCTAGACGACAAAATAAACTCTCTACCTTCAGGTACCTCAGCAAGCTACTGAGGTACCTGAAGGTACACCAGCTGATTAGTGAACCCTAGTACGGTTTTCGTCAGGGTCGAAAATCTGGTGACCTTCTAACGTGTCTGACTCTGCCTTGGCGTAAGTTTGGATATCGCGGAGATCGTTGAGCGAGTTTGGCACAAAGCGCTTCTTTCGAAGCTTCCTTCTTAAGGGCTTTCCGAGAAATTATGCAATTGGGGCAGGAAACTGGTTCCTCGTGGACCGGAGCATCTTCGTTTGTTGTCGACAGTGCATAGGAACATACATTGCTATAATTATACCTATTACACCGTGCTAAGTGAATATTTTTCGGGAACACGTGGAAGAGTAATAATAATAAATAAATAATGTTCAAACAGTTCGTTCGGACCGATCCCAGTCTATAAGTTCCCCGATTATACTCGACAGAATAACTAAGTTGTACCAACACCATGTAGATGGTAGAAATTTCCAAAATAGTGCGATCCTCTTTAATTTTCCTAGCACTTTCCACTTTGTGGATTTAGTTGTCGCCTGTGGTATTTCTGAACAGTTAAATTTCTTCTTCTTTCAAATTCTTCTTCCTTCTTCTTAAAGAACTGTTTCAAATTCAACTTCAAAAGATGATTATAAAAACTATTTTTAAATATTATTAATTTATTATTATTTTTAATGAATAGTAGCACATGATACTAAAACGAAATGTATGATAAATAAAATTTATGAGATTTATAATATTAATTTACACTAGATAACACTAGTTAATTGCTTCGATGCGACGCGAAATAAAGTTAACAACGTCGCTTTATCTTTTTATTTATGCACTTAACAAGTTTTTCAATATTATATTTCTCCGAAATTCCCGTAATAATTAGCCTTGAATTTATATTATACATATACTTTTGATCTTCTTGTTAGCTTAGAAAGGGAATATTCATCTCTTTCTCCAAATGCCAACCTAACCGGCATGATCACAGAATTTGGAACTAAAATAGGCTAATCTAGTGAGTGGTATATTATACTTGTTATCTATACAGCGAAGAATGTTAAGACGTTTCATGTGTTAAGAAGCAGAGAGGAACCAGAAAGAGCATTTAGTAGTCTCAATGGTTCCGGCAACGTCTAATGAACCTAGGCTACTCGTGAACTTCTTGGTGCTTATTGAATTACTTAGGTAATTAAAGCAATCGCCTGACACTTGAGCTACCACATCATGGTTGAAGTATAAGATAGAATTTTTATATTAATAAATGTTGAGTTAATATAATTTAATTTTTTTCAGAGGGTCCTATGACTCACGATCAGCCCACCTACGCGTCTGTACCGGGTATAAGAGTATACGGCATGATGTGTGTGCGGCCGTCTCCAACTTTCCAGTCTGGTTAGTGTATATTTCAATGCATATTTGATAGTTTATTCTCATCATCACAAGCCTGAAAACAATGTAATATAAGCAATGGGTAAACAGCTGGATATAATCAGCTGGGATGATTTGTCGGAATCGCTACGCTTGGCAGGCTTTTAGATTACATCTCTTATCCAACTCTTACGATATTTACGGTAAAAGATAAGGTTATAGAGGCTATAGAGGGGGTAAATATTTATAAAAAAGTAGTAAAATAAAGTAATATAAGTGGTTATACTTTATTATCCGTCCATTTATTATTGCTACCAGGTGTTTGCTAATCAATACATGCAATTATGTTCACAGGGTACAAGGGAAACAGATACACAAGTGCACAGAGCACCACCAGTGCCTACAAAGTGGACTATTCCCAACCGCATTCATACCCCGATAAGCCTGTCTACAATCGGTTTCAGTCACATGGGTATCTAGATTCAAACTATTACAACAGAAGGTCCAGAGCAGCGCGCATGCGACGCATGGTAACCGAATATCCGCCATTCCCATGGTACAAAGTCAAGGAGTTGGCCCAATCATTACACTGGACCAACTGAGACATTACTATTTATTAGCAAAAGGTATGTTGAGTTTAAATGGGCTTTATTTGTAATCGTTTATAAGATACGCCCTTTTAAATTCAACGAAAACTTTGATAGTGTTAAGAGTGCATTTAATATTGAAACGCTTTTAAGTATTAGATAGGTCAATGGAATCATGTGAGAAATTTTACATTTTAGTAATTGTTGTTTATACGAAAAGTCCATTATGTGTTTAATATCCAAAGTGGATTCATTTAGATTCCGCAACGAGTTATGTGACATTTATAAATAAGATAGTAATCTCATTATTCTCAGTATACACAATACTCGTTAGGTCTTATATTAATCAAAGTGTAAGGAATTTTTAGCTTTTGACAGGAAGACGAAAGTAGAAGACGTCAATCAATCCTAATAAGAAACAATCATAATGTTTTCCCCACCAACATAATTGTTTCTGTCAACATTATTAGACATCTTATATAATATATTTTATTATGTTATATTTTAATATACAGTTACGAGCACTAATATTATTCAGAAAGCTCCAGAAAATTTTGAATTTTGTAAAGCAATAAGATTCAAAGGTTTTCCAAGTTGTATGACATTAAGTGCTTGACTGTACACGAAATAATGTGATAAGTGTTCTCTGATTGATTATGTAATTTGATGCATTTATATCTACATAGGGATTAGTATAATAAGTTATTTATAACAAAATATTATAAGTAACATTGCTGTGTAAATATTAGTAATAACTGCAATATTTGTAATAAAAAAAATTGGCTAAAACATTGTCGTTTGATTTTTTAGATAAAGTCATTGCATACTTATTTCGTAAGGACTTTGCCTTGAGTTCAAAAATATTATATGGTTTCGAGCAATCAACTACTAGATTATACTCAGCCAAGTTGTGATTTCTTTGTGCAACTTTTTGTGAAGAGTTTGTCGTAACCGCTTTGCGTCCTCACACTCGTCACCCATTCGGGTATTGGTTTGGCATATTTGAAAAGGTTAATGCGGGTCGGTTCAATGCTAGGACATATATGCAGATATCCCCCAAGATTGGTACTACTACAATACCAGTTCTCCTACCCCAAAACTGTAGCGTGCTAATATTGCTGTTTTAGTTCGAAGAGAAGACTTTGCAATACAAAAATGCGACGAAACGGGCTACTTTTCCATGCATTGGCATTTACCCTAGTTAACTTTTTCGACACCCAAGGGCGAGATAAATGAGGATGACGCAATCTCAATTAAAAGTCAATGATCTTTAAAATAAATGGATATTTTTTAAGTGGACTTACCTAATACTTTTTGATCCACAACAATATCGCAGGAATACATGGCAGCCATCAAACGCTGAGGCTGAATTTGGAAAGCTCTTCGGCAGGCTTCTTTGACAGTTGACATAATTTGACCTAAAAATGATATAGCACAATGTAATTTCAAGTCTCTATTATCAAACAAATATCGTAGTAAATCACTTCTTATGAAGCTAGTTGTTGCTACAACAGTCTTATCATTATGATCGTAGTTGTAATAAATGTAGAAGCTTTCAAAACTTGCGAAAAACAATACTCAAAATTTAAGGCACTAAATACCTGAAAGAGGTCCAAATGTGTGAGTTAGGTCTTCAACATAATTCTTCTCAAGCGTCCATTCTTCAACACAAAAGGCCACTCCCATCATTGGTTCTTCACATAATGGACCAGCCAATGTTGCTAATTGAAACCCATTTACAAAACTACTCTCGTATTCAAACCTTGGATCCTCTTTTATCTCTTTCTCGTGATAAAGATATTTCGTTTCATAATCCGTTGTTTGATTGAGTAGCAAATTCGGCCCACAATTTCTAGGACCCACAGACCATATTTGATCGATAACGTCTTTCCAATCGGGACTTAGTTTCTCGCAAATTGCTTGAAGTTCAGTTTTGAAAATTTCAATAAGTTTCAGAATTCGGTCCGATAATTGATTTTTCGTTCCATTAACTTGTAATCTTTCTAATTGCTTTTCAACCTTTTCATTTTTCGACATGCCTTGTAACGTCTTTATGTGTTGCGAAATAACTTTAAGTAGATCTGATGATTTATCTAAAAGTGCTGTTATTTCTTTAGGTAATGGCTTTGCTCTTATTTTAATTTTACTTTGTTTATTGCTAGTATATAAAGTAATAATTGGATCATATTGTGCATTAATTCCTTTATCCAGATTTTGCGAGTCAATTTCTTCATTTGCCATATCTATCTTCGGTGGGTCAACTATTGTTTCCTTAAACGGTACTATTGGTTCTGACACGGATAACGGTATTTTTGCATAAAGATTTCTGAAAACCAAATGTATAAGTAGAAATCAAATTCCTTTTTAATTAAAGCATTTGCTACGTTAAGGTGAATTACAACACAATAAAAATAGTTACCAATTCAAAGAACGAATTTCGCATGTCCACATCCACAAAGTTACAAATACGTATTTAAAAGCAACGTAACAAAGAAAATAAATCAAATATCACTAACTTTAAATCTTCCAAGCATCGCTGAAGATGCACTTCACCTGCTGTAACTAAGACATGCTCGCCAGTCTCTTGTAGTAGCACTTGTACGCATGGGTCTGATTGATTTAGAAGTTTGAGTCCTGTAAAATAGCCATATAGTTAATCGAGAATATTCAATTAAAATCTCTGCCAAAAGACAGGTAAAAACTTACTAAAAAGTTCAAATGATAAGAAAGGTTATTTAAAGCGTATTATTTACTAAGAATTTCGTTATTAATATTAATTATTATTATAGATTTATGTATGTTCATGATCTCACAATAGCCCAGAGTCAGTCGCGGCTCTTTAGATTACTAATTTATTACCCACAGAATATTCTCGAACTTATGGAACTAGTACATAGTATGAAATGAAGATACCGGAAACATAGAACATTAATACAGAATTAAGCACCTGCCAAAGTACTCCAGAAGGAGTCCTGAAAATCAAATTTCGCTAATTTCTTTGATAAAATAGCCATGTATAAACCAAAGTTTCTACATGCCTATTTCAAACACATGATGAGCACATAAGCTAGTTGTCATGGTTGGCTCCGCTCTTTTGGATCGTAATGTGATATTATATATCTTCCTCAATAAACGGACTATATCGCAAAAATATGTTTCCAAGTAGTCCATTTGTATGTGTAGTGTATTTCCTAAGATTAGCGCTTAGAGATATGCGATTATTAAAGTATAGAAGTATAGATTTACTACAGCGTATTCTTATTGAGGAAAATAGACAGAAACAAAACGTTATCGCAGTCATATATCAATGAATGGAGGCGTAAACATATCCCCAGAGAGAAAAGATTAATTGTCATTGATCGAGTTTCAGAGCAGAGATTGCAATGTTGGCATAGCGACGACAACGAAGGATGGCGAATAAGTTAAATGTTTTGCCAAGTATTAATGCCATCATGCATACAATAAATAAATAAATAAAAATAGAAGTATTATTTGCGGATTTTATAGTGTTTAATAATAATAATAATGACCGGTATAATAATAATAAATGGTATAATAACCGCCCCATCACGTGTCTACCCACCATACATAAGACACTAACGTCCATTCTGAGCGTGAAAATCACCCGACACCTTGATATAAATCAAGTAATGTCGCGCGCTCAGAATGGATGTCGGTGCGGCGGTCGCGGGACCAAGGAACCACTCCTCATTGACGCGGTCATTGGCAAGCTGGTTAAACGCAACCGTCGGAATTTCTCTGCCGCCTGGATAGACTACAGAAAGGCATTCGACTCGGTGCCTCACACGTGGCTAAAGAGGATCCTCGAGCTGTACAAGGTAGACTGTAAAGTAAGAGACTTCCTCGAGCACGGTATGGGGCAATGGAGCACGATCCTTTGCTATCTAGGTGAGCGGATGACGGCTGCGGAACACCAGATAAGGATACGAAGGGGTATTTTCCAGGGTGATTGTTTGAGTCCAATATGGTTCTGCCTCTCCTTGAACCCTCTCAGCACGCTACTGGAGAACTCAGGGAGAGGATTTCAGCTTCGGAGGGGAGGTACAAAAGTGACCCACCTTTTCTACATGGATGACCTCAAGTTGTTCGCCACCAATCGCTCCCATCTGATGGAATTGCTAAAAATCACTTGCGATTTTAGCAATTCAATCAGAATGGAGCTCGGGACGGATAACTGTGCGGTCCTCCACGTCGAAAGGGGAAAGGTCGCTAATTCTGAGGGCATAGACTTGTCAATGCCCGTTAACATTAGGACCCTTTCCGAGGCTGATACATACCGGTACCTGGGTATGTCACAAAACATAGGTAGCGATGAGGCTGGCATGAAACAATCGGTTCGCGAATTGTTTTTTGCACGCCTGACAAAAGTATTAAACAGCCTTTTGTTGGGCGGGAACAAGACTCAGGCGTATAACGGCTGGGTCATGCCAGTGCTCATGTATACCTTTGGCATACTTAGATGGACTCAAACCAACCTCAACACCCTGGACCATAAAGTCCGCACTATTATGACATCCTACAGAATGCATCATCCGAGATCGTAGGTGATGAGGCTGTACATTCCGCGGAAGCAAGGCGGGCGGGGGACATCACCATTCCATATGACGAGAACCTCGTGAAACCCGAAACAGACAAGAAGACAAAATATCTCGACCTGGCTCACGAGGTAACCGACATGTGGGGTGGTATGCCGACCGAAATTATTCTGATCGTCGTCTCTGCGAATGGATTAATCCCAGTCAGCCGCTGGGACTCCGTGGCGGACCGTTCCGAACAAATGCAGAAAGTGCTACTCGATACCGCTCGCATTGTCCACCGGTTTCTTTCCCTTTCTCCCTAACCCTCGGCCGTCTGGTCTCCCCTGCCGGGAGCTTCCTGCTTGATGAGAATATATAGAAATACCCCAAGAAAAAAAAAATAATAACCGGTATAACAATAATAATCATATTTATCGGACCAAAATTAATAATTATAAGGTAAAGGTAGTGCAACTATGACATCAGAATGTCTGTCAGTCCCTCGCGACCACGGGTGCTGTAGAGCACGGTGCATCGGGAACATAAAAACTAAAATTAAGAGCGAAAAAAATTGTAAATAATAGTTTTATTTCAAATGTGTAGTTTTCGTAAATACAAGAAATCAAATAAATTAGATAAAAATGTTATAAAAAAAACTACCGTTTAATCGCAGCATTGTTGTTTAGCCATATAAACATTTAGTGAGGCCACGGCGTTTGTCTTTCTTTGCCATCATTTCTCTATTCTTCATCATAATCAGCGCATTTATGCCACTTTCAGAACATAGGCTTCCAAGAAAACATCCTCTAGAATGCATGTCTTGTTGAGTTTGCTCATACTCACCACATTGGGCAAATGAGTTCGTAAATGCAGTAAAACAACCCTCGCACTACAGAAACATTGCTAGTTTGTAAGATTTGGGTTCTACAAATCCGGATGGAATTTCCGCCATCAATCGGTTGCCAGAGCCTCGTAGTTAGCTAGCACTGCACCAGGCAGGCATTGGGAGAAAAAGATACTGCCCACCTGCAGCTCCTGTGGTGTTGTAGATGTTCGTGAGGGACTGTAATCACTTACCATCAAGTGAACCACTTTTTTGTTTCCCTACTTTCCCATAAAAAAAGTATAACTAAAATATAATTACCCCACTACAATTCACGGCAAAGGAATAATGGCAATACAGGAATATTTTCCTTGAAAGTAGAAACATGTAGGTCAGTTGATTTAAATACCAATAACCAGTAACAAAAATATTTTGTGTTAATATAATACCTTTGACGAGCTGAGGTAGTTGCGAAGGGTAAGTAGGTTCTATAGCGACCCTCAAAATCGGTACGGCCGCGTACTGAATCTCGCAAAACGCCGGACATGCTATTGTAGTGCTCAGTGTGGCTGTTTTAAGTATATGATCATCCAGTCCACCTATACCTGCAACAATAATTATCGTTATTTTTCTTCTCACGTTATAATTAGAGAGAGAGACGTGATGGAAGCTGGTAGCGAACTACTCGTATTGTAGTAGTATTTGGTGTTAGGGTCACCCTAACACCAAATACTGTACTCTATGATTTGATTAAAAGGTTTATTGTCGTAACCATGGACAAGACGTAGGTTCACCATTTCGTCCCTGAAACGAAAAAGCAAAGTACACTCGGCGTCAAAAAAATCGCACCTTTTGAAATTTTGACTTTCAAGCGAATAATACTCTTAACTTATTTATTGTACCCTACCAAAATTAATATCATTTGAAAGCACAATTAATACACTTTAAAAACGCGTATCGTTCTTTTCTGTAAAAACAATAATCACGAAACGTTAGGGTCTTTAAAAAAAATGCTGAAAAGCTCATTAGAGGACTCACTACTTGTACCACCTTGGACACGAATAAAAGGGGGGGTAAATGTTAATTATGGGTCATTAGCTATCCAGACATCACAGAAGTCACACCTGAACAGCTCCAGTAAGAAAAAACCCTGAAAAATGGCTCCCACGGCAGAAGAAGCAGCTCAAGTGGCAGCACTACTGCAATCAGGACTACGCCAAGTTGATATTGCTCGAAAACACAACATAAGCCGTTTCCGGGTGAAACGAGTATCCCAGCGGTTCCAGGAGACTGGAGGCTACATCAGGAAGCATGGATCCGGAAGACGACGTTGCACTTCCGACAGAGACGACCGCTATATTGTGTCGACGTCTTTGTGTAACCGATTCTCCAACGCTGTTGAGCTGCAACAGCAGCTCCGAACAGCTCGGAGGACGTCGATGAGCGTCTCCACAATAAGAAGAAGGCTGCGAGAGAAGAAAATCCAGGCCCGTGTTCATGAAATAAGAATTGACGTCAACGACGCTGTTTTGGCCGCGGTATATGAGGTTTTTGCGACTCTCGCATATTATTTGTTTGCGGAGAGAATAAGAAAATTAGAGAAGCGTTATACTCAACGTATGGAGTTAAAATATTACGTAGAACAATTTTATATTTTTGATAATTTTTTTACCGATTTTTTGTCAATTCTAAGAACTTTTTGATTTAACATCATGTATTTAACATTAGTACAATTAGATGTATCTCAATCCCAATTACGTCGAAAGCCGCAATATAAATATTATACATATAAATATTAAACAAGAATATAAGCTTGGGACTCATTGATTTAGGTAGTATATATATTGTGATAGGTAGGGAGCCTAATCGCCATAAAAAGTGTACTAAGCCGATAATAAGAAATTTTCTTTCTTATCTAAGTTCTTCTATAAGCTATCGTTAATAATAACTGTCAAAGCCCCGCTAATAATGTATGATAAAGTAATAAACATTAATTTGTAATGGGAAAAGTTTTATATTCCTCGTTATTTTATATGCCTTTTATCAATATGGTCCATAATTGAAGAGTATATAATAATTCATAATTTAAATAATATTTATAAAATGATATCTAACCTATTATATTTCCAGCCACTGCTTCATCTATTTCTTCCAATTCTCTACCCATTAAAATGTATAATGACTTAATGCTGCAACCAAAATGAAGTATAAAGATATAAACAATTTAATTAAACACAATTGTAACCAATATTCTATAATATACTAACACAGCAATAGTAATATGTTCATCACTTTGTAAGTCTTTTAGTTTCTTATTGGCATCGATTTTTAAATCTTTAATATTTAATACTTTACTAGGGTCATGTTTTGGACCTAACACATGTACTTTGTCGCCTTTTTTAACTTTACCACTGAAAATTCTGGCAAAGGCAATAAATGCAGGCTGGTTCTTAATTTCTATTTCACTTTCATCTTCAACACACTTCTCGGGATTGTCATCATTGGCCGTGCTTTTTTCATTTACTGTTTGAATAGATTCTAAATTAGAATTGTTCTGTTTTTGTTCTTTTCGCATATGTCTCACTCGTTCTCTTCTTAACGCCATTTCTTCAGCAGTCAATGCTTTAGGTTTATTTTCTGGTAAAATATTCTTGTCAACACTAAACATTTTAGATACAAAAATAATCATGGGTCTATCTTCGTTACTATCACAGGCTAAAAAGTCACTTTTTAGTTTTTTTGTTTCATGATGATATGACTCAAAGTCTCGAATTTGCGAGCACATTAATTTTTCAACTTTTTCAGGTAATATTTGTTTTGGTGAGGGCAACTCTCTACAAACCATATCTAAAACTATGTGTGATAAGGGTAACCACTGCATCATTAATGACTGCAGTTGAATTCTGCTGTCTGTATGCCTTAGATCCCGAGTTGTAAGTTTTATACCAAGTTTATCACAAATAACTGGAACTTTTTCCTTTTCATTTCTTAGGACAACTGTTTCGTAAATATTCCATAAATTATCAAATATAACCTGAACAAAAAGTGGTTTCTTTGCCTTTTCTTGTGCTCCTTTCATGAAACGCTTTGTTTTGGGATTTAAGTAGAAATCACCCCACAAAACTTTTCTGAGAATGTCTTCTTTAACCCCTAAAATAAAAAAGACTAGATAGGTAAATTTGAAGTTCATTGTAAAAAAAAGTCGCTTCTTAGTGATAGCATAAGGTGTAGTAAAAATCAAGTGGTGTAGGAATTTGTAGCAATAAAAAAAATATTTTCTGAAGTGTAATGAAAAAAAATTTAAGATGCTTCATGAACAATTGGGTACCACTAACCATATATTATTTACCATAGTATACTTTATCAGCACTTATTAAAATAGATTGTTATACAACATCTCATAATTAATAGAAAAAAATTTAGGTAAACTTTGACAAACAAAAAAACATCGCATGCAACATCTCATAGGTCTCTTTTAATAGAAAAAAATTTAGGTAAACTTTGACAAACAAGAACAATTGTTTAAAAAAAATATAGTACTTTCCTTGTATAACAATCTTATTAATAATTATTAAGAAAATATTAATGTACATACCAAGTTTTTCAGAAAATAATTTTGCAAATGTCTGTATTGTAAAACCCCATCCATCAATAGCACTAGCAAAAACAACATTTCCTTGTTCAGGGGAAAAGTACAGTGTAGAATCATCTGAGTCTTCTAGAGCTGAAGTCCAATCATAAAAATTGTTATCTTCGTTGGATTGTGGTTTTGCTGCAGTAAGTGTTTGCTACGAATATTTGAGAAGTTATGGAGTTATCAATACATATAAATAAACTACAATATCATTAATAAACAGCAATAATTTTGTGTTGAAAGAAAGAAGGCAAGAACTTGATAGCAATGTGCAAACTACACAGAATTCAAAGGTAGTTTTTGTTGAAAAAATTATATTTTTAATCTAGTGATGAATTTATAAAACAATATCAGTCAGTTCATGAATAATTTTACAGTTTAAAAAGTTTTCTTAAATTAATTTTTTTTAAGTGTCCTTTATTTCAGAAACTTCGATTGATTTACTGCAATTTTAATATTATTACTTTTCATGGTAATTGCTTTGCACAAAGTGGGTACAGTCCGTAACTTTTAAGATGCTTCAAAAGCTAGGCAGTTTTCATATGTTTGTGAACTGCACTCTTGACAGGTACACCAACAATTCTTTTGTTGACAACCATAAAACATCAGGGTAACACTGTGTTATTAGGAGCAGAATGTCTGTGAACGCTGTCAAAGCCAGAATTTGATTAAACCATATAAGGAAACAGTAAGTATTTACAGTGAAATGTAGATTTCTGCTAGGACCCTGTCACAAATTGATAAGCAGTGTTGCTTATCAATTTGCTTCAGGTCTCTGAAACTGGGTGCTTTCTGTCAATAAACAGGACATGTGCTAAATCAGTCCTTGCAATACAAGAAATCATTATATTAATATACATTTTTATTCTAGTTTCTGATATAAATTGTACATGGACATACAGACTCAGACCAGGAATTATTTGTAGGATTAACAAATTGTGAACAAGGTCCCTGTGTGAAATGATTATCCACTATGCTAACCTAGCTAATAAATGTAATTAAATATAAAACAGTTTTAATTTCTTACAAACACATATTATTAAGTATATCATATGCAGTAATGCATTAAAAATTAATTTAAAAAGAACTGATATTAAAACTAAAATAGTGAACTATAAAAACATAAGTTTCAGTTATGTGAAGTAAAGGTGTATCCTTTAATCATTCCTTGTAATAATAGACATCATTAAAATACCTGCTTGTCAATTAAGGTTTCTTCATTTTTCAAAATATCAGATGCAAACAACTCTCCCATAACAGCATTGACCTGTTCTAATACTTGAATAATATGAACATATGCATCAAGTGCCGTCATTTTCATTTCTAAAATCAGCCGGTCAATTTTGTTTAGAACCAACACTGACTTGATGTTTTCTGAGTATGCTTGTTTGAGTGCCAGTCTTGTTTGTGGACAAACTCCTTCCACAACATCCACCTAAAGTAATAGTAGGTGAAGACAATTTTAATTACTTATACATATAGAGCCATGGTAGCCTAGTGGTCAGAGCGCTCACTTTAGTTTCATAGAGCACCGGTGACCTGGGTTTGATCCACGGTGCTGGTATCACAAAAATTGTCAATAGCAATTTTAAGTGCTGTATATGTTTTAAGTGCTTTACCACATGCTCAGCAGTAAAGGAAAACATTGTGAGGAAACCTGCATGTCTGATAAATAATAAAAATATTATTTTGAGGATATGTGAAGCCCTGCAGCAGCGCAGCGGGCCCTTCCTGGCTCCTAAGCCCTCTCCAATACAGAGAGTATTCAAAACTCCGATACAAATTACATGATAGGAATATAAATTATTTTATTCAATTGCCATTTTTACACAATCTATTACCATTTTGTAATGAGGTAGCTCTGATGGAGAAGGAAAAGTAAAAAAATATGTTTTATTACTCTTGTAGTATTGAAAGACTCATTCACACATTTTGCTAAGTTTTTTCTAATATCTCATATCAGCCTTCATCAATCCACTAATGGACACAAGCTATTAAATTGGTGAATAATTCTTCTAATAGGAAAACTTACCTTGATTACAAAAATTGGCAGGCAGATTGGCATCTCCAGACAAAATAATTCAGATCTGACATATTTTAAATTGTTATTCAGCCATTTGTCAGAAGCCAAGAAATTTTTGCCATTTCACAACAAATTGTAAAAGTTAAGAAATTATTAGGTAAATATAAATATTACTTACTACAACTATTGCTCCATCACATAATCGAACTGCAGTAGACACTTCACTAGAAAAATCAATATGACCAGGAGAGTCTATAAGACTTACAAGATATTCCTGTTTATCTAAGATATGGTAGAGAGCAATACTGCTGCATTTCATAGTAATACCTCTCTCCTGTTCATCTGGTCTACTATCCATATACCGTAGCTTTCCTGACATTCTCTGGGATATTATACCATTACTAGATATTAAGGAATCCGCCAGGGTTGTTTTTCCATGATCCACGTGTGCTACGATACAGATATTACGAATATTGGAAGGTTTATTTTGAAGTTCTACAAGTTTGGTTGCGTCTACGAGTCTCATATTGGTTACAGTTACAAACGGCTGTGTTGATCACTTAATACTTTTACAAATTTTACTTTTAGATTATGGAATTTATAGAATATTTATAACGGTAGAAACTGTCGAAATTATTTCACAATGTGTACGAAATATAAAGAAACATTGACAACCACAATAACATGTCAATGTCAATTACCGCTGACATTGACATTAATGTTTAAAAATTATAAGTTAAGCATCATTTAAAATACTCATTATGTCCATTAATCTGCAATTTTAAATCATTAGGATTTTGGAAAATGATTCATGCATTTATATCCGTGTAAGGATAAATACATCTATTCTTTTTCCCAAGAAGCAAACAAATCTACACACTGTGTAAATGTGGTTGATGTGTCAAAGTGATGTATGAGGCTAAATAAGGATAAATAATAATCAGATTTTTGAAAACAAATGCAACGTAACTTTCAATTCAAACATTATATTAGCGTCATCGGCAGAAACCGATACTGGTTCATGTTGAACACCACTGTAACCAGCTTCAACTTGAGTGTCTTGCCTGTAGACTGTTAGTGATTACGTTCTCTTTGGTAGACTGTAAAGTTCTAACTTTATGAAGAATTTTTTTGGAGTGCTCATAATCATGGCAGCATTTCCCATTAGTCTTGTAAAAATTATTACGTATTGTAAAAATGTTATTTACAATTGGATAAACCATTTTTTATATAAAAAAAATGTAAGGAAACATAATTATTAATATTTAAATGAATAATTATAGGTACAGAGCAGAAATGACGACTATTTGTTATTAATAATAATAATAAAATGTTTATTTCGGACCGGAAGATCCATATATTGTTTGTAACAATTTTGACTTATAACTATGTTAGTATTGCTAATGGCATATTATTTTCCTATGACTACCCTCCTCCAGTGGTTCTGGATGGGACAGTCGTATCTTACAGATATCGCCTTCAGGTTGTCGTTGATGCTGCTTCGCAAGCGCTGCAGCAGTAAGGCTGTTTTCTTGCGAATAATCGCCTGGAAAGTGTTGGTGCGGGCCTCAACGAAGATACCTGAAGCGCTGCAGCGCCGGGGCAGCCGCAACAACATCCGAAAAGCGTTGTTATACTGCACGCACAGGGTATTGTAAGTTCGACGCGTATTTATCACCCACAGGGCACAAGAGTAAAATGATTGGCAGTATGCTTTAAAAAGCGTTATCTTGACTGCATTTGTGCATCTAGTGAACCTGCGAGCAAGCATATTGGCTCTTACCGCCAATGCCTTGCGCTCCCTTTCCAAATTTGTCAACCCGCCTAAGAGGGAGAGAAAAGTCGAGAAGCACGCATACACAGGCGTCCCTCTCTTCGTATAATAGTTGACAGTATGTTTTAAGCTCAGAATAGCACTCGCAGTGGACAGTCCAGCTCTAAACCCAAATTGGGCGTCATGCAACTCCACATACTTTTCGAGATTATCATTCAACAGACTGTCAAGCAGTTTGGCTGTTATGGTAGCAAGTGAGATAGGCCGATAATTATTTTTGTCAGAGGTATCACCCGTCTTATTTTTAACAATTGGTACTACAATAGTACGCATTAAAGCCTCAAGTAAGTAAGAATGACATAGACATAAATTAAAAAATATCGCGAGCACCCGCGGCAGATGCACCCCAGCATATTTAAAATCTCGATGCTGAGACCATCGTGACCAGGTGATTTGCCCTTAAGCATGCTTCATAAAGTTCAGTACCTCTCTTCAACCCATGACCGGGTTCTTCGTTTCTTTTCCAATTATAAGATTACCATTCCACAACATTTTACCGATTTCGTTGGAAGCTCTTTTTCCAAACCACTGATACGTGAACACCTTTTGATGACTCCTGTTATCAGTTAGTATTGACAATGTAGCATAAGTCTTTGTAGTAATATGTATACTGTATGTGACATGTATAGAGGAGCACCGCCTTCTGCATTCCAACTCGGAGCGGTCGCCACAAAGTCCCAGCCGCCTCAGATGAATTGAGAGAGAAGGAACTTCTGACTGGAATTAACCCATTCGCAGAGACGATGATCGGAATAATCTCGGACGGCATAACAACCCACATATCGGTTACCTCGTGAGCCAGGTCGAGATATTTTATCTTCTTGTCTGTTTGGGCTTTCACGAGGTTCTCGTCATATGGAATGGTGATGCCGATCAAAAATATTCTCGATTATGCCCGGTCGATCAGGCTTGTCAGGCTTGTTCGCATGAATCGTTCTGTCCGTGATGATGGGCCGGTCCCGATAGAGCCTAACGCGGTCATTTTCGAGCACGGCTACCGGCGCGTATTGGCGAGAAAGGCAGTCACCAATCCACGAGACCGTATTTCAAAGCGAGCCTCTGCTGTAGAATTCTGGCCACTAGGTTGTGTCTGTGCTATCTGCACAGTTATCTCAAAGTTAGAACAACCAAAGATGACACACCGAAGTGACTCCCCGAGACGACGACAGGCTCGACAGATATCGACGGTGTCATCCCGTAGCATGTATCACCGATAGTTTTTCGTTTTAACAAACCTGATCCTGTATCGCTCAGACAGAACCCTCCGTTTCCCCAATGAGGTCACCGAAACGCACTCATTTGAGGGAGGCGACGGTATCTACGAAAAGTTCATGTAGAGCCTTGTAGAACATCCCGTGGAGCGTTTTCTCCTCTCGTACGGTCTCCCGGTCGGAGACGCTGACGAGAGGTGTAAGCCCTTTATCACAACTAATGACGTCTGAATAGAATGATTCATCCGATCCCACCAAGAAGTAACAACGGAGGCTGCACACTTTACAATTGTGTATGGCAAGGACGCTTAAGAAGCCCCGCCTGCTTTGCTTCCGCGGAAGGTAGAGCCTTATCACCGACGATCTCGAATTATGCATCCTGTGGGAGTGGGACTTCATAATGGTGTGGATAAGGGTGCGGGTTTTCTATTTTTATTTTTATTCCTTTTCTTACTTTTTTCTCATCTAACTTTATTATTATCATGAAGCTTGTACACTCCTGCATCTTGTAGAGGGATATTACACTTGACAGATGTTAAATACTGACTAAGCTTTCTCGGAGGCTTGTAATAAAGTTTGATCGAAGCTCGCTTGAAAGTGTAATCAATCTTGTCCGTGAGTACTCTGATGTATGATAATACAGCAGGCAGTCGGTCACTGTGAACGAGGCGCGGAACCCGAACTGCACTATTGTGCTGTACTTGCTTGATATGCTGAAGGCATAGGTGTCGGCGGCCAAGTGTTTACTGTCACAGATCCCTCGTGCTCTCTGAAACACAAATTTTCCCCTGGTAGCTAGCCGAGATGGATGGTGATGAGATTCACCGTTTAGTAATCGGTCGTTATGGGTCTTTTTCTTATATACAATGTGCTGTATATAGGATAGTAAGTATATATGATATAATTATTTAAAAAAAAAGTTTTTTATTTTGCTGTCGTAAAAAATATCTTTCACTATTTCCAAATAATAATGTCCACTAGTAACACAGTTTTCATTAAATGTCAATAAGGTCGCCTCCAACCTGTATACCAGATATTGACTGAAAGAATATAAACATTTCCCTGAGTCTATTTTTAACACAGTTAAATTATCTGATGAGGACACCACACGACAAATACGAGTTTTTAAATAAAATATACAAATTATTTTATTTATGGAAAATCATTTCTAGGAAAAAGATTAAACTATTTTTAACCAGGTGCGATAACGAACACAACGGAAGTAGTTCGTTTAGCGAGAGACTGCAGACACTTTCAAAGGGAGGAAAATCTATGTATAAGTTAGCAATGAAGAGAGAATTTTGATATGGAAGAAAATATCTCAAACATTACAATTGTCTTTTATAGCCTAACGGAACACTGACACTAAAACAAGCCTACGCCTCAAATTCATCACGGGGAAGGTAGAGAGGCCAATTGGAAACAAGTATTAGGTATTTACCGCAAAACATAGTTACTATTCAATAATTTTGTTAAATTCTAGACAATAATTTTGTTAAATTTGTTTGCACCATAAAACGTAACGGGTTTTTCAGCTCACCTCTACTCTTCTTAATCTGCACAGAATGTGTGGAGATCACGATTCAGCTCAGCTTAATTCTTCCGCAGCCCACTTTCCACCTCTTCAGGGGATAGAACATGACGGGTGGCGTGCCTCGTCGTCTGCGGGACAATGTTGATGTAAGTGGAAATATATCATATTTTTCTCTAAATGCCAACCTCAGCTGCACATGGTACTCTGCTCGCTAACTAATGAGGCTCTGGCGACCGAACAATGACAGAAATTCATCCGAAACTACCGAAACCGAGTTCCACAAACTAGTGATGACAGCAGCATCAATAGTTTGTGGAACTCGGGCTCCCGACCGGTTTTTTTTACTGTTTTCTTTTATTCATTATGTTTAGTTTGTAATTTACTCTATCTTATTTCCATTTACATATGTATCATGTATCCATGGCAGACGAGATGAGCTTACTGTAGATATCACCATTACTATGTAAATATTTATTTGGATCATTATTTTTTTTTTTTGATTTTCAATAATACTATATTTCACTTGTAAAAATACAAAATCTGTTGTTTATTATTCCAGAACAGTTTTATTTCAGAGTATGCTTTTACTACGTATCCGTGCCGCAAATCCGCATGGCACTTTCGACTAGCTCTCGCAACTCGCATCGCTGCAGCTTTTTTTCGCATCAAAAGATTATCGTCACACATTTTTTTTCTATGGCGTAAACTCATTTACCAAGCCGTTGGGATTATTCGATTTATTTCGTTTTATATACAATTTACAGTTATAGACTTTGAATCGTACCTATTTATACAGACGCAACCTATTCTCATCGTGTTTCCGTCTGTCTTAATCGCAATCGCATGTACACGTAGCAAGCAGATTTCCGATCGCCTCGCACCTTGGTGTCGTATTTAATTTAATTTCGGCTAAACTCGGCCAATGTACAAGAAACTAACTTGGTGATAAAATTAACATACGCTGTTCGTATAATGTGTATATATCATTAATAAAGCCTAGTCTGAGACTTGGTCGATCTTTTTATAATATAAACTTACGTTAGGTATACACAATAGAATGTTGTTTAACACTTTGTACGTATCAAAGTTGAATACTTTAGTAACATTTGGAATCCTCACTAAGTAATTGTAGGTAACAAGCAATTGAAACTAGTCCAGTAATTTTTTTAAAACATCTATCTAGCTATCGCTCTTATAACAATCACTCGGATTATAATGAAATCTGAAAACAATACAATCATGTCACTGGATACGACGCATTCTACTTGACTTTCTTGTTCTTTATGATAACTGTAACTATAATATTGACAACATACAATTAACATCAACGTTTTTTTAAGTCTCAGTATTCTGTATTTTCGAACTAGGCATACGTACACCGTTTTAGTATGTTTGTTTAGCGTTTTATGATTTACCTCATGTTAGCACGAACTATGCACAAAATTCCGTGTCGAACCATTAAAACATTTAATGAAAACATTACACCATCTGCGGACCTATTTAAGCAGAAACTGACGATACAAATGATTGTGTTATATATATATTATATGCTTACTCATATCGATTATATTTAGTGTTATTGTATAATGAGAAAAAATTTAGTGTCGCCAAATGTACAGCATTTCCCGCGTAACGTTATTTTGCAGAGACACATTTTAGAATTTATATTGAATTTTAGGGGATCACAACAGATTGTAAATTACAATGGGACGCGGACACGGGGACGTGTACAAACTTTAGTTAATATACTTTGCTCAGCTGCTTATGTTACAAGAAAAAGAGCAGTGATATTTATAATATGTGGACTCGTGATTCGCTTCAGGAACTATTTAATGAAATCAATATTCTACCATTCATTTTCTAAAATGTTCCTGAGAAATAGTGGAATAATGGAAATGATAATATATGAATAATCAATGTATATCGTCAATTTCTGCAGGAGAGGTCAAATGTATCTGTATCACTTACTCGAAAAAATCACAATATCCCAGCCAATAACTTCTAGGCTGCACCAATATTGATTTCAACTGCCAAGTGATAATACAAAGTTTAACAAATCAAACCTAATACTATATATAAAAAATAGGTATACTTACTGTAGGGAATGAGGTAAAATCGAATTCTCGCCAAACGTTTTCTATGCTAATACTAGTCTTTATTACTGTCTTCATTTGAATTTAAGATTTTTATGAAGTCAGCCTTTTGTGTTATCTCTCTTTATTTTTTTTTTAATCTGTACTTAAACTTTATCATTATTATGTTGCTTTGAAATCTAAGTTAATAATGTGGCTTAGAAAGGTCAAGTATATTATATCTATAAATTAAAAGAATATCGTTTATGTATTACTTTTTAGTCTTCAATAAATTTTTATCTTCGATATAACATATTATTGTTTTGAGCCTACACAATATTTGTTATCAAATAACGATTATAGTTAAGTGGCGATATGACCCATAGGCTAGTCATTACTATTTCTACTAACTTTGTGTGGTTGCTCCCCATTGAGAGCAGCGTCTCTAGTGCTATATAGTAGCGCACTGTGCTCACCAACCTACGTGACCAGGAGGGTGAGTATGGGTTAGACTTATGCCCAGGGGAGTAAGCATGGGTAAGACTAATCCCCAGCATTGAACGTATATAGGCTGATGATGAAAAGGAAGACAAACAAATATAATGGGTTTATTTATACTAATATTATAAATAGTGTTGCTTAGTTTGCTTCTCGGGAATAAATTCGAAATCAAGGTAACTAATTAGGTAACTATAAAAACAAACTGCTTTAATACTTAAATATTGGATAATTCAGAAAATTACCAAGTTGACTGCTTTCCCGTGAGCCGTGGTAGCCTAGTGGTCAGGGCGCTCACTTTAGTGTCATAGAGCGCGAGTGACCTGGGTTCGAACCTCGGTGCCGGGACCACTAAAATTGTTATTAACAATTTTATGTGCTGTATTTACCAAGTGCTCAACGGTGAAGGAAAACAGCGTGAGAAAACCTGCATGTCTGAGAAATAATAAAAATATTATTTCGAGGATATGTGAAGCTCGCCAACCCGCATCGGAGCAGCGTGGCGGGCCCTTCCCGGCTCCTAAACCCTCTCTGATACTAGTATTTGAGAAGGAGGCCTGTTACTTTACTTTTTTTACTTTTTGACTGCTTTCTAGGCTAGAATTACGCACCTCAACAAGTGTCCAGAATTTACGATTTTCATACTATATCATTACAAAATATTTTAGATTCAACTTATGCTATGATAAAAATCTGTTACTCCCTTTCTTCCCGCGGATATTACAAGAGGCAACTAGATAAAAACATTGAAATAGGCCATACCGTATATCGCCAATTTGGTCGATATACGTCCATCTAGACCGCCTCTTGCAGACTCTTTCTATTTAAACATATATCTTTTTTTTTTGATTAAAACGAAATGATAAACATAAGAATAAATAAGTAGTATGTTTAATTTCCTGCCTTTGATAATATTGTAGGAAAAGGTTTCCCGCAATATACGCCTTTAGCTAGAAAAGGATATTTGTGGCGTAAATCTTGCATTTCGAGGAACATCCGGCGTTTGAACACACCCATTGCATTACTTTTCGCGTTTGCTTCATCTCTATATTTTATTTTATTTCTTTGCATTTGCAGTCTGTATTTCACAATTTATTTCTGTCTGAATTCATGCACTCTTAGTATAAAAATTTAATAATCTTCATGAGTAATGAAATCAGAACTATGTTTAGGTTAAAACTAGCCTGTCTCCGGCCAACATCCGTGTATAGATTTATATATTCTATTATTTAATAAACCGCTACACTTTTAATCCTGGTTATCGCAGGGATTGCTCAGATAGGTATTTAAAAATGTAAATTAAAAAGTAATAATGGTCAATGCATGAGACCGGATTGAAAACAATCTCAAAAGACCGGAAATACACTGACCGATGACCAGCACAAGGGTCTAGTATGCGAGGTGCTAGCACTGCGAACGCTATACTGTTTGCAAATCGTGCCGACTATGCCAAATCCTCCGTAAAGGAGTAGGTTATATCCAGCAGTGAACTATTAACAGGCTGCAGAACAAGCGTAAGATTTTGGTAAAACAAAAGCATAAGCTTTCACAATACTATAGTGGTGAAAAATTAAGACACACTACTTTTCTTTTATTTACTACCTACACCTTACGCCACCTCAAAAACACTATTTGATCGATCAAATTAACACAATATAATAACAATTGTTATCAGGATAATGAAGATTGACCATTACCTCATCATCATCATCATCATTTCAGCCTATCAGAAGTCCACTGCTGAATATAGGCCTCCCACAAAGATTGCCACGAAGCTCGGTCCTGAGCCACCTGCATCCATCGACTTCCCGCAACACTGCGCAGGTCGTCACTCTATCTTGTGGGGGGTCGTCCTACACTGCGTTTGCCTGTACGTGGCTGCCACTCGAGAACCTTTTTTCCCCAACGGTTGTCAGTTCTGCAAGCTATGTGGCCGGCCCATTGCCACTTCAGCTTGCTGATCTTTACGGCTATGTCGGTTACCTTAGTTCTGCTGCGGATATCATCGTTGCAGACTCTATCACGCAGAGAAACACCGAGCATAGCCCTTTCCATAGCGCGCTGAGCAACTTTGAGCTTCCTCATACGGGCTGCAGTGAAGGACCAAGTCTCGGATCCGTAAGTCATCACTGGCAACACGCACTGGTTGTATACTTTTGTCTTGAGGCTTTGCGGTATACTCGACGAGAAGATATGACGTAGTTTCCCGAACGCACCCCAGCCGAGTTGGATTCTTCGATTGACCTCCGAGTCGAAGTTGGACTTACCTAATCGGACAATTTGTCCCAGGTATACGTACTCGTCTACAACTTCGAGCCTATTGTTCCCAACAACAACCGGTATTGGTGTGACATGGACGTTTGACATGAACTTCGTCTTGTCCATGTTCATCTTAAGACCAACCTGTTGAGAGACGTTATTGAGGTCATTGAGCATTGTACTAAGCTCCTCCAGCGATCCTGCCATAAGAACTATTTCGTCGGCAAATCGAAGGTGAGTGATGTATTCGCCATTGATGTTGATACCGTATCCTTTGCAGTTCAGCTGCTTGAAAACATCTTCCAATGCAGCGGTGAAGAGTTTCGGGGATATGACATCACCCTGTCTTACACCTTTCTGCAGTTGGATTGGTTTCGTACTCTGATTCTGTACTCGGATAGACATCGTAGCCTCATTGTACAAACACCTCAGCACTTCGATATACCGAGAGTCTATCTGGCACCGCTGGAGAGACTGTGGCACCGCCCAAATTTCGACTGAATCGAAGGCTTTCTCATAGTCCACATAAGCCAGACATAATGGCAAATTGTACTCCTCGGACTTTTGTACAATCTGGCGAAGAGTATGTATGTGGTCTATGGTACTATAGCCTTTTCGGAATCCGGCTTGTTCGGGAGGCTGGAAGTCGTCAAGTCTGTTCACTAGACGATTTGAGATGACTCTCGAAAACAGCACGTAGACGCGGCTTAGAAGCGATATCGGTCTATAATTCTTCAAAAGGCAGTTATCCCCTTTCTTGAAGAATAGGACAACCACGCTTCTACTCCACGCTTTCGGCGCAACACCGCCACGAATGACGCAATTAAACAGCTTCTGAAGGACAACAAGTATCGGTTCTCCACCAGCTTTCAGAAGCTCTGCTGTAATTCCGTCCTCACCCGGCGCCTTGCCGTTTTTAAGCTGTTTGAGAGCCATCCTAATCTCGCTCAGACTGACGTCCATTACCTATAGCCTTCAAAATACAGCAAGTGTCTTATCAGAATCAGGATCAGCATGATAAGTTCATAATATTAATTGCGTTATGTTTGTTTATTTTAGGCATTTCTCGGAAGGACGGATGAATATCCTATTAATATTCGTAAGAATTCTGTTAACACACTGCAAACGATAAATGGCCATTTATTATTATCAAATCGTCGTACATTAACCGAAGTTCAATTGAAAACGTTTTAACTCGCCATTAGAAAAAAATATTTAGAATACAATTAGAATAACTATATACTCATATAAATAGTTTAAAAACTAATATAGACGCTTTTCTCGTCGCCTTTTCATCACCTGCTTGTAATCAGAGAGACGAATAGGACTCATTAAGGAAAATCTAATGAGCCCTAACTCGATGTGTTTACTAGTAGCCGTTCAATGTTTCTGTTACCTACTTCCCAGCTCTATCATCGTCAGCTCGATGGTACTATATTATTGTAATACATGTGCAAAATTCCCAATTATTCTAACAACGGGAACTGGGTAAAAATTTAATTAATGACTCCATTACATTGTTACTCGTACATACATACATACAGGACAAGCTGAAAAAAAGCATGTAAAAATAAGCTCCCACGACCGTAGACACAATACTGGGGTCCAGCTCTCACCTTCTTAGTGTCCAGGCCAGCGATACACTTCCTACATATGTTTCGAAAAATTCATTGGTACAAGCCCTCGACTTTGGGGATCGACTCGGGTCTACTGATTACGAGGCATATTCTCTAACCACTCGGCTATCGAGGCCGTAAAAACCTTTGGCACTAAAATATATTGCTAACATTTTTATGCGAAGCGACATCATCCATACAGAATTGACTACCTACCTCAGGCACTTTGCCAAAAGCGATGGCACTTTGCCTCTTTATTTGCGTTCGTTGGCCAACAAAGCAGCATTTCCCCTTTGCTTGTAACTTTAAAATGTTCGTTCAGGTTAGCAAATAATGATTTACGATGGGAATCTATCGCCCGGAAAGACAAAAATTAGGAAATGGTTGTGGAGGTCGGAGTTGGAGGAGTTGGCTATGCTGACTGATAAAAAAACAGAAATCCGTAATTCCTGCTTTTAAACTTAAAAGCGCCCTTTATAGCGAATTATTACAACTAAAAGAATACTTATGTAACAAAATTCTTAACGCCACATGTTAAACATTTAGGTACCAATGTTCATATAAGTAGAAAAGAGTTAGGCCTTGTGGATACCACTGTCTTTCATGGAATAACTGCAAAGCTACAATGGGGCTCCCATATATCAAGACATGCTTGTAGACTTAGCTTAGGAAAATAAGAAATCTAATTGATGTCGAAACAGCTAGATCAGTTTATTTTAGTTATTTTCATAGCAAACCTTTATTTTGCTGTGGGTACATGCACCTATTATAGAAACATTATTCGTCTTACAAAAGATGGCCACAAGAGCTAATTGAGTAATTTGGCAGAAATGTTGATAATGTTATGAAATAAGATATAGGATACTTTTTTTCTTAATAACTAAGTTATTATGTTGGTGATAATGTTGTCAATGTGATTAAGTGTTTCATTAAAAGTGAGTTAATAGGTCTAGAATGGAAATAGTGTGGAAAGGTTTATTTTGTGTTGTAATAAATATTGAACAAGATCGAATTTTAAATGTTAAAATCGGTATAGAATAATTTTGCATGATATCTTATTGGTAATTTTTAGAATGAAAGAAAAGTGGAATGCATCTTATTGATAATAACAAAAATAAACAACAAATGTAAACACGCAGAGACACAACTTAGGCTGATATTTTCCGATATTTTGATATAAGAATTATTACTATACTAAGAAATATTTCTAATGCTTGTAAAAATCGTGAAATTAAACTGAATTTATTTTCCACTTTTCTATAAAATGTACCATTTTACATTATGTTTATGCCATAATGTAAAATGGTACATTTTTCATCATTTTCATCTACCATGTAATTTTTATGCATGTTATGTTTTTGGTACCTATTTAGCTGTTAGTGCAAAATAATAGAATACATAGTAGAGTACAGAGTACATAGTAAACGATCGGATTGCGAAAAATTTATTTGTTGCTAGTGTTAATATTTAAATAAAAAGACCTTGGTATATATCACATTATATAAGAAAACATCAATAAATGATTATATTTTTTTTTTATTTATTTATTTAATATTTAATGTACACACATTGATTGATAATGAATACATAGAGGTTTAGAAGATATTAGGTATACGAAAACATTTGGAAGAACCGTTTCTTTTGCGTCATACCACCTCTTATAACGCTAATTAATTAGGGTATCGAATAATTTATATAGATATATATGTTAATTTTGTTCTATAGTTAAAACGGTAATAGATAAAAACGTCTAGTTTATTGTGACTAAGTGCAAAATCTAACGCAAACAACAAAATAAACAACAAATGTAAACACGCAGAGATACAACTTAGGCTGATATTTTCCGATATTTGATATAAGAATTATTACTATACTAAGAAATATTTCTGATGCTTGTAAAAATCGTGAAATTAAACTGAATTTATTTTCCACTTTTCTATAAAATGTACCATTATACATTATGTTTAAGCCATAATGTAAAATGGTACATTTTTCATCATTTTCATCTACCATGTAATTTTTATGCATGTTATGTTTTTGGTACCTATTTAGCTGTTAGTGCAAAATAGTAGAGTACATAGTAAACGATCGGATTGCGAAAAATTTATTTGTTGCTAGTGTTAATATTTAAATAAAAAGACCTTGGTATATATCACATTATATAAGAAAACATCAATAAATGATTATATTTTTTTTTTTTATTTATTTAATATTTAATGTACACACATTGATTGATAATGAATACATAGAGGTTTAGAAGATATTAGGTATACGAAAACATTTGGAAGAACCGTTTCTTTTGCGTCATACCACCTCTTATAACGCTAATTAATTAGGGTATCGAATAATTTATATAGATATATATGTTAATTTTGTTCTATAGTTAAAACGGTAATAGATAAAAACGTCTAGTTTATTGTGACTAAAGTGCAAAATCTAACGCAAAACAACAAATAATTAAAAATCAGCAAGTTGAGTTGAATTATAAACGGATTGAATAACGGGGATAGATTGTGTGCGGTACCCTCGGTGTGTTGTCCGAGTGCATTTGGTCGTTTTTTTAGTAATCCAAAAATGAGTAAAGTACCAGTACTACTTAACTAACGACTTCGTACGCGTAGACGCGCGAATACGCGCTTAATTTTTTTATAAATCTATATTGTTCTAAAAAAAATCGTTTGATCGAAATTGGAATGTAATAGTTTTTGAAATATTTCTATTGTTTAATAATAACAGTACACTTAATGTTTCCTTACAAACTTTCATCCCTTATTCTGCACCCCGTGGTATGTCTTTCAAATAGCGCCTTTACTGGTATTTTATTGTTCATAACTATTAACATAAATACCGATAGTAAAATTTCTTATTTAAAAAAAAAAGATTGTTGTTCTGTCTTCCTAACCCCGTTTTACCTCTATATGGGCGATTTTTCGTATAGCCCTGTCTTAGCGGATGCTTACCTGCCAAATTTCAACTGTTTATAGTTCCTGAGATTTCGTGATTAGTCAGGAGTTTTCGCTTTTATATATACATTGCCCTTATTGCTTTTGTTAAATATTTAGGTCCCCTAATTAAATAAAAATAAAATATACAGGCAGGTAAAGCCAAGTGAGTGCCGTGTTTGTGCTTACACTTGTAGATAACATTCGGAAGTGATCGCCGTGGCTGAATTCGGCGAGAAGGGCGTCATACAAAGACATTAAGCATATTTTGCATTATTATGTTCTACGACAACCTTTAGTGTCTGTCTCCGCCAGTCAAACGTAATGGTTTTATGGGATATCATAAGGCTACTTAATATCTATGAGTTAGAATTTCGTTCACATCTTTTTATTTGTTTAACATGCTTAGTATATTCTTTATTCTTCTTTCCTTCTCAGCAGAATATAACCTTTAACGTGTCAGAATAATAGAATTTCTGTAGTAACAAGTCATGAGCTAAGTAGTCTACCATTGGACAATTAAGATAACCGCCAGGCGTGACAGGCGGGTTGGCGATCGCATTTGATCACGTTGCCCGCTGGCCGACCCGACCTTGAAAATTTATCTTTGGACGGTTATGCCGACGGCCATGAGACTACTCTCATGAGATGAGGGAGTGGCAGATTGTGTTATGCCGCCACACGACGAATCTTTCTTTTAGATCTTAAACTGTCACAAGGGTTTCGCATTAAGTTTTTTACAGAAGCCACTAAAATCATGTTGCTAAACCGAACTTAACGCTAGCGTAGCCGCGGCAAGAATCTGTGTATTGTATATAAACATGGAGGACTAAACATATTCAGTATGAAAAGGTACTAGTAATTGTTGTTTGGGAATTACTGTTGGCTTCGTTAACATAAGAACCGACATGCGAAGTATAAAAGGCATTATGGTTAATATTTTAATGTAAATGTAAATGTTCGAAAGTAAGCATAATGCGTTCTTGATTAAACACGTTTCAAAATGTTCTTACAGGAATGATTTATTATCGGCAGGATTGCTATTGTGGTTTGAAGCTTAAATGTGAATCCCTCACCATTTAAAACAACTGCTGTTATAATGGTTTCTTGTATTTACGCGAATACTATACATTTGAAATGAAACTATTTTTTACGGAATTATTAAACAAAGACTTAAATATATGAAAAGGGAAAGGGAAGGGAAAAATAATATAAAGGAATGCATGGATGATAATAGCCCCTAGGAATAAGTTGATCGCTCCCTACCTGTTTCCCAAAATTAAAATATAATATGGTATTATTAAAAAAAATATAATAAATCTTGCAAACGGAGTCTACCTACGGAGATTATTTCACCTGTTTCTTATCCATCAGATGAACCTCATTACGACACGGTGGTAGATTTAAAAATGATGTTTGAAAAGTGAAATTTGTCTGTCTTAAGTATAGACTTAATTATATCCTACTTATTCATAGGAATAGATGATTTGATTTGCGCTTTGAAAGAATACTTCAATAAGCAAAATGACAATATACATGCTCACATCTCTAAAGAAGCCACACAACTTGTTGGATAAGTTCAACGTGGTAATCATCCTGCATTTTGATTGAGTAAAGACTTTACTCAAAGTTTATCAAGAGACTGTCTGGGATCGTGTAGTGAATGCCTATGTTCCAAATTCTTATAGCAATAAAGATTATTATTATTATGTGGGGTTATTTAGATATATACACGTCTGGATGGGAGATATATATAAATATGTATACATACATAAAATAGAATAAAATATATAGTTTATCTTTAAATATATTATAATTAAATATAATTAGTATTTTAAAAAATGCACCGTGAACTTTTAAGTAAGACTACTCCTGGTCACAAGGCAACGAAAAACTTAAACCTGGCTCAAGAACAATGTTCCAGACTTCATATGAGTTGAAGGTTGGTTCTCGTCCAGTCAGATCTGAATCCGTTGGACTACAAATTATCATCAGTACTTGAGATTGCCTGCTTAAAAAGTTACTGCGATATTGAGTTTCTCAAGAAAATCTTTAGATCTAGGATTGGCTAAATTTACTATGGAGACATTTACACAGTGTATAACTCCATATGTTCGTGGCCAGAGAGCAAGTATCAAAACCAAAGGCGGCCGCTTTCGATAAAAAAAATGTTAATTAATCGCATAGGCTTATGTACACTTACATTTTATGTAGAGAATATAAATTACATTTTTATAAACAAAAATGTGCATTTTAATATATAACAGTACTTATGGTCACTTTAGGTAATATTCTGTTTCGTAGTTTACATTTTATTTAAACATTGTAAGCTTTCAAATATTACAAGTTTATCTAATGATAAAGTAAGTTATGCCATTCACTGTTGTTATGCCTTTTAGGTAAATTAATTTATTATTCCGACATAGTCTTCGAGTTTTAATTGATGCTCTAATAAATGCTCTGTCTAATAAGTGTATCACGGACTTGACAGTTTCAAATAACATTCAGCCAAATTCAGTTGAGGTTAACGAGAATTCCAATATAAGAGGAATGTGAATTATACCTAATATTTTGTGACTGAAACTTTATGACAGATTTTTTAGCTCAAGTTTAGATATATCAGATCCCTCTATCCGTCTCTTTATATATAATATATCCATTGTTAACAAAGGGACCCAGACAGTTCTTTGAGAATTAACCTGTGGAAAATACGGACCAACTGTTTCTATTGCGATCGACCCAAACTCGTAAAGGCAGCCTTGTGAATCGCATCTATGTCACAAGATACCTTTAGAGGTTTTTTTTTGCTTCAGTTGTCACTTCTTTAAGCGTTCACAAGATCAAATAACTGATTTATATTACTTTTAACTGTTTAATTTTTTAATTTAAATTGTTTTTGCTTAATATATTTTTTTTACATCAAGATATTTTCACATTAAAGCATTATAAATTATAGACTTCAATAACTAGTACTTGAAAAGAGTGGCAATTTCCAAAAATTATTAAACATTTAAATGTAACTAATGCTGTTTTTTATGTTACTTTTAAGAATAAACGGTTTAATAAACAAAACATCGACTTTTTTGAATGAAATATATCAGAATATATCGTATAAATATTTTTAACGCATCTTTTTTTCTGTCGTATTAAGTTTCGTTATTCCTGGTGCAATTACCAACGAAGTCTATCATCCAAGCCATTCAACAAAATTATCCGTAAAATTAACGGTTTTTCACATAACGCTCTAATTTTTTTAAATCTTTAATGATCCCATTGAAAACATGATCATATTAATGAAATCAATATATATGTCACAGTTCAATCACTCATAATCCTAATTACATGCTTCAGTATATTGCTGACTGATTAATATTGTTACTTTCGTCTTCACACTGCTATTAGTTCTAACGTATCTTTGTTTCATATTTCTGATAAAATGATACGAATAATCTTTTCTCGTTATAATCATTATTTTATACATTGTAACAATATATTCTGTCTATTATACAATTACAACGTAAAAGTAGGAAAAAAATTAGAAGAACGCAAGACCTTGATTTCAATACTAATTAAAAATAGAGTTTTTATGTCTATCTTGCAACCTTTTTATACTTGGTATTAAATTTCATACCATATAATCAATAAAAATATTTTATGGAATTCGATTCCATTCTTCTGCCAATGCATGTTTAGGATCAAGTTATATGCAAACAAGTAAAAAATGGCTGAGGAGGGCGATGGCTGCCTCATGCGTCATACTAGAGGGCAGGTGCTGCTTGTTCAGGCTGGTCTGCACGAGTTTGCGGTGCACTTGTGCTTTAATTTTGTGGGTCACTATATTCTTGTAGCATGCTTTCAGTTGCCAATCGAAATGATCCCTTTTATTTTTTGACATTGTTTGCATATTACAATTATTAAAAAAATAAAACAAAAAGGGATCTTACGTAGTTTCTGTCGCCTGTTTCTTGTCCACCAGAGAAACCTCATTACGAAATACTAGTAGATTGTAAAATATAATAAGAGATATTTAATATAATAAGATATAAATATTACGAATAATGAAGAATTTTCGTTTAATTCATTCTAACTCAAAATTATATATTTTTAGCTATTTAGCACATTTAATTGTCTTCCATCAGCGCGTTGAGGCAGCAAACATTTTGCTCGATCCTTAAGCTGCAAGGACTGATTAAGGGTATGCTCTAGGTGTCAACTGTAACCACTTTCCTTTAGATCTTGTTTAGTAATTCATGACAGTGTCTCAGCGGGAATCTACATTTCACGTGATAATATTTTTTGTTTCCCTACAGGGTTTTGTCCAATTCTGGCTTAGACAGCGTTCACAACCCGTCTGGTCCTAAGAGCACGGGGTCATCCCTATTTTTTTGTTCGTGGATAAAGGAATTGTTGGTGTACGTGATGATAATTTGATACATAGACATACGGCGGTCCTACACTATTCTGGCTGTCAACAAACCTAGCTTTTGAAGCGTCTTAAAGATGACTGACGACTCCCACTTTGTGCAAAGCAATCACTGCAATTCTATTTTCTTTAAAAATTCTCTCCATAACATAATCTTAACAATAATGGTGAAAAATAACATGTGAAATTTATTATACGCAAACAAAATATTCTTACGCAAACGAACTCCAAACTTGAGTGAAAGAGGTCTTCTTCAAGTTAAAACAAAAGCCACGTGACAAGTATTATTACTCAAATACAAAATGTATTAATTTCTAAATGCTGTGAGTTATTACCTAAACGATAAAAATACACAATTTTGTAAATGTTTTAGAGCATTCAATTTCGCAAACATGATAGTAAGATGAAGAACCCTTCTTTTATAAATGTCATGTGGTAGTGGACCTTATTTTTACCTTTCCTCTAAATAAGTATATGTTTGGTCCTTTACATATCAAATTAACGTACTATATGTAAAAAGTAAAAAAAGCGATTTTTGTTTAGCGACTGTCTATCGTGAAGTATGGGGTCCTAGCCTTGTCTTGAAGCAGCAGTGCGCTAGAGCTATTGACCAGTCTCGATTGTTTAACGGCTAGCCTTTTCATCATGGTTTGCAATTGTTGACGATACGGATCTGCCGTAATCATCTGGCCAGATCTTAGGAAGCTGTAGTGTATGACACCAGCACTAGTCCTCCAAACAATCAACAGTATCTTTTTCTGAGTCAACTTTCGCTCGGGACAGCGAAAGTTGGGATTTAGCCGGTTCTCCTGGGTTCAACCACTGTGATGAGCATTTCCGATTGTCGTACAGAATCCATTTTTCATCACAAGTAACGATACGATTCAAAATTTCCTCGTTGTTGTGACGGTTGAGTAATATAACGCAGCACTCAATATGTATTTGTTGGTGTGCTTCACACAATTCATACTGTACCAAATTCTCGAGCTTTTTTTAGCTTTTCCAATTTTTTTCAAGTTAATTAAAATTGTTTTGTGACTCCTACCGCCTGCCGCTAACTCTGTCATGGATCCGCTTCCACGATCACCTTTAATTCTTAATTGTCAACTTGGGTCTCCGGCCGTCCGCGGGATATGTTTTGGAGACCAAAATCTCCAGAACGAAAACTTTGGAACCAAAAACGTACCGTGCCTTCTTTTACAGTGGCTTCCCCATAAATATCATTAATACTTCGAGCTGTTTCTGCAGCGCTGGTGCCGCTACGGTGGAAGTCATATTCGTAAATAACGCGATATTGCAAGTTTTACATTTTGTCAAAAGAAGGATGTCAAAGAAAAAACAAATGGCGCGAACAAATGAATCACTAAATTTGAAACAAAAATGCAAAAGCCTAAATTTAAAATACATTTGAATTTGGGATTCCTAACCAAACGCTAAATAATCTGTATTTGAGATTAAAGTGCCGGTTCAACAAAATACCAATATCATGTGAAAGGACCTAATATATATAAGAATAATGAAACTCAAGGATTTGAATGTATTGTATGAGAGCAAAAATACGGTTACTTCTAGATTGATATAAATGAAAATATTTAAAAGTCTTCTTAGGAAAATGCAGACCTGTAATTATTCGACAATAATAGTAAAGGTGTGAAGGGTAATAATGACCCACTATAGGAATCATATATTATCAGGAAAGTAAGTAAAATAAATGTCGACCTTAAAGATGTAACATTATAACGAGTGTATCAATATTTGGGGTGTAAAGTAAAATAAATGTCGACCTTAAAGATGTAACATTATAACGAGTGTATCAATATTTGGGGTGTAAAGTAAAATAAATGTCGACCTTAAAGATGTAACATTATAACGAGTGTATCAATATTTGGGGTGTAAAGTAAAATAAATGTCGACCTTAAAGATGTAACATTATAACGAGTGTATCAATATTTGGGGTGTAAAGTAAAATAAATGTCGACCTTAAAGATGTAACATTATAACGAGTGTATCAATATTTGGGGTGTAAAGTAAAATAAATGTCGACCTTAAAGATGTAACATTATAACGAGTGTATCAATATTTGGGGTGTAAAGTAAAATAAATGTCGACCTTAAAGATGTAACATTATAACGAGTGTATCAATATTTGGGGTGTAAAGTAAAATAAATGTCGACCTTAAAGATGTAACATTATAACGAGTGTATCAATATTTGGGGTGTAAAGTAAAATAAATGTCGACCTTAAAGATGTAACATTATAACGAGTGTATCAATATTTGGGGTGTAAAGTAAAATAAATGTCGACCTTAAAGATGTAACATTATAACGAGTGTATCAATATTTGGGGTGTAAAGTAAAATAAATGTCGACCTTAAAGATGTAACATTATAACGAGTGTATCAATATTTGGGGTGTAAAGTAAAATAAATGTCGACCTTAAAGATGTAACATTATAACGAGTGTATCAATATTTGGGGTGTAAAGTAAAATAAATGTCGACCTTAAAGATGTAACATTATAACGAGTGTATCAATATTTGGGGTGTAAAGTAAAATAAATGTCGACCTTAAAGATGTAACATTATAACGAGTGTATCAATATTTGGGGTGTAAAGTAAAATAAATGTCGACCTTAAAGATGTAACATTATAACGAGTGTATCAATATTTGGGGTGTAAAGTAAAATAAATGTCGACCTTAAAGATGTACACTAATAGAAATATTTAGAGGAACGCAAAAAGGACAAACAGTATAGCAGCTATAAATAAACGTGTTTATTTAGGGATATTAATTAGTAGAATTTACATTATTTAACAAAATGTATTACGTTACGGTGTATTTTGTAGTTACATTGTGATAATTTTCCTTTCTTTTGAACTTTCATAGAGAAAATTGAGTTTTTTTTATCTACTGTTAAACACTCAGTATTTAGTGCTGCCTCCTCTTACGTTCGAAACTTCCTCCACTCGTATGGGCATAATTTTAAACTACATCACCGATAAAGATTTGTGGCATTTTTTTTTATTCTTCTACTAATGTATTTTCAGATCTCTAATGTTAGCTGATATTGGATCTTTGTTTGACATGCTCTATCGGGTTTAAGCCAGCCCGCTCAAAACTTAGATTTCAACATCTCTAAGATATTCCGAAACTACGGTAGTGTAGGGCTGAGCATTATCATACATTGAACGAAAATTATTTGCGCATTAATTAATATAACAAATGTCTTAAATGTCTTAATTTGTTTAATTTGTCGCTAATGACCGAAAAAATATGTATTTACTCAATTAGGAACAAAATGTTGATTTAGTTTACAAAACTTTGATAAATTTAGGTGTTTCTTATTTAGTATGCGTGATATGATTTTAATAGTTGAAATCTTTATGACGAAATTAATATAACATTTCGAAATAATTAAAAATGCGATTTTAGTCATGTGCTTTGCCGGGCACGAAGCCTCGCCAGACGTGTTTTATTGAATAAATCCTACGAAGAGCTTTATTGAACCGCTTGAAGTAGTATTTGGCACCTTTATAGTATCAGTTTGGTACAATTTTACGCTTATTCTAGCGAAAGCCCTTAATGTTAGTGTAATAGTAGTGATATATATGATAGATAGATAGACGATAGAGCATATAATCAAAGTTACTCAGCCGGTCAATGTGGTCACATCATAATCTTCGCTCTGTCAAGCATATTCTTCTCATTGTTTTGATCGGGCTAGGTGAGCCTAATCGACTTAATTATATTTGTGTTCAACATTTTATTAAGTTTCAAATCAAATCTTGGGCTAGCTTGGGTTTAGCAAGCTAGGAAGTCAGGGACCTCGCTAAAGCTAAACTAAAGTTTCGTAGTGCGCGTGTGACCTGAGTTCGATCCCCGCTGCCGGCACTACTAAAATCCTTAATACCAATATAGTAATTTTAAGTCGAAGGAAATTGTCGTGCGTGTTTGAGAAATAATAAAAAAATATAATTTGGAGCACATGGGAAATCGGCCAAACCGCACTGTAGTAACTTAGCGGAGCTCTAAACCCTCTCAGATATTTAAGAAGGTCTTTGCCTTTGCCCAGCAGTGGGCATTTACAGGCTGCTACTTTTTTACTTTACTTATGCTCTCATTACATTGTGGTTCTGGGCTTTCTTATGCTAGGCTAGTGATCAATGCATCTGTAGTGGATAGTACCTATAAATTATCCGCTGTCCGTAGCACATTCAAATGTATCCTACTTTGCGTAGATACAAAACTTGCACATAGACAGCTCTATAGTCTAATATTGTCTCTGTGCATGTACCTAAACTGATCCTCTTAAACGACACGATCGTTTTCGAGGAAAGAACACAAACATTGGTTAAATTATATATTTGCTTTTCATTGAATTGAATCTACTTTCCACGACTTTGTTAGTAGATGTGATTAAAAAGCTGCATAGTCAATAGGCGCGTCTCGGCGGCGTAAGTATAAGAGACCTCTTTTCTTCGCGTGGGAGTCGTAAGAGACGCCTAACCAAAAAGCCTACCACTGGCTAATTACATATAAACTATATTATGGAAATGAAGGCCTATGATCGTAAAAAATCATTAAAAACTATGAATACCTGATATATTTTACTATATTTTTTTCTGTAGCACACTCTTTGTCGTAGCGTTTACACGATCATGTTTTAAACACGTTTATGTTTATTCATTTATTAGTTTCACTTGTATGTTTGCTTGCTTGCTTGTTTGTTTGTAACCTACTTCTTTAGGCTCGATTTTGACACATTAAAAACGGTTTCATTTAAACGATGTAAAATTCCATTTAAACGTTGTAGACTTTCAAGTACCGATAGCAATATTATAATTCAATGAGATCATCTCATTATCCTCATTAGGATCGCCAGGATTAACAATTTTCTCGAAGTTCCTTTGCGTAAGAGTAAGAGAGATAGAGTAAGCGTGCGGTCTGCGCACGCGTACAGGTTTGGTTTTCAACCGTGATTCACAGAGGGCTTTTTACATTTATAACGAAATAAATGCATTAAAATTATCACATCAGAATGTATTGATTCTCTGATGTTAGGAGAAATTTGAATTAGAAAATCAATGTAGAAATTTGAATTAGAAAATCAATGTAGAAATTTGAATTAGAAAATCAATGTAGAAATTTGAATTAGAAAATCAATGTAGAAATTTGAATTAGAAAATCAATGTAGAAATTTGAATTAGAAAATCAATGTAGAAATTTGAATTAGAAAATCAATGTAGAAATTTGAATTAGAAAATCAATGTAGAAATTTGAATTAGAAAATCAATGTAGAAATTTGAATTAGAAAATCAATGTAGAAATTTGAATATAATATTTTGCGGAATATAATTTGATAATTTTGGTATAAAGCGTGGAGTGCTTGATAAATCAGTTCTCGAAATTATTCGATCTGTACGATTAGTCCAAAAATGGTACAAAGGAAAACAATATTCTTTTATTATTATATTTAGAATTATTTTTCACTTTTTAGTTCGTTTTATTATCAAAGCTTGTTTTCTAATCTATATTAATTTGTTTCACTTTATCCTAGGTTAGAATTGTACGTGTCGATGTGTTTGAAGAGAAATGTAAACGTTACACTAGAATGTTTAAGTTAGTTAACACTAGTATGTGTATATGCTCCATTGCATGCATGAAAATGTTGTAACATGTAATATAACAAAATATGAATTAATATTACGAAGTAAATAGTTAGTCACATAGTTACGACCAAGTACAAACAAGAGAAATCACCAACTTAGTCAATGTGTTTTCAACAGCTCTGAGTGTTTCCAAATCGATTACAAGCAATGATTTAAGCAAATGCTATTGTGGACTACCATCATGAAGCTCACAGTTCTACTAGCTTCGTTTGGTATATTAGGTATGTATACTTAAACTTAAACAGAAAATATTAATGTAATTGCGAATATGTATTGCGCTTAACTCTTATAATCTTTATTGTGCATTGTTCCGTTAATTTGCTCGGCTGAATATTTTCTTTAATGTCTAAAAATTAAAAATAACATATTTTATAAGGCTGTTAGAGAGTTTTTAAATAAAGATTTGCCACGCGGTATGAAGAAATCGCAATAACTGAGAAATTATAGAAAATATTTCAAAGGTCTTATGAAGTACACATATGATTTTTGTTTAGCGACTGTCTATCGTGAAGGGGGTCCTAGCCTTGTCTTGAAGCAGCAGTGCGCTAGAGCTATTGACCAGTCTCGATTGTTTAACGGCTAGCCTTTTCATCATGGTTTGCAATTGTTGACGATACGGATCTGCCGTAATCATCTGGCCAGATCTTAGGAAGCTGTAGTGTATGACACCAGCACTAGTCCTCCAAACAATCAACAGTATCTTTTTCTGAGTCAACTTTCGCTCGGGACAGCTTAAGTTGGGATTTAGCCGGTTCTCCTGGGTTCAACCACTGTGATGAGCATTTCCGATTGTCGTACAGAATCCATTTTTCATCACAAGTAACGATACGATTCAAAATTTCCTCGTTGTTGTGACGGTTGAGTAATATAACGCAGCACTCAATACGTATTTGTTGGTGTGCTTCACACAATTCATGCAGTACCGAAATCTCGAGCTTTTTTAAGCTTTTCCAATTTTTTTCAAGTTAATTAAAATTGTTTTGTGACTCATACCACCTGCCGCTAACTCTGTCATGGATCCGCTTTCACGATCACCTTTAATTCTTAATTGTCAACTTGGGTCTCCGGCCGTCCGCGGGAAATGTTTTGGAGATCAAAATCTCCAGAACGAAAACTTTGGAACCAAAAACGTACCATGCCTTCTTTTACAGTAGCTTCCCCATAAATATCATTAATACTTCGAGCTGTTTCTGCAGCGCTGGTACCGTTACGGTGGAACTCATATTCGTAAATAACGCGATATTGCAAGTTTTACATTTTGTCAAAAGAAGGATGTCAAAGAAAAAACAAATGGCGCGTACAAATGAATCACTAAATTTGAAACACAAATGCAAAAGCCTAAATTTAAAATACATTTGAATTTGGGATTCCTAACCAAACGCTAAATAATCTGTATTTGAGATTAAAGTGCCGGTTCAACAAAATGCCAATATCATGTGAAAGGACCTAATAAGTATAAGAATAATGAAACTCAAGGATTTGAATATATTGTATGAGAGCAAAAATACGGTTACTTCTAGATTGATATAAATGAAAATATTTAAAAGTCTTTTTAGGAAAATGCAGACCTGTAACTATTCGACAATAATAGTAAAGGTGTGAAGGGTAATAATAACCCACTACAGGAATCATATATTATCAGGAAAGTAAGTAAAATAAATGTCGACCTTAAAGATGTAACATTATAACGAGTGTATCAATATTTGGGGTGTAAAGTAAACCAAGCAAAGTAATATGTTAAAAGAAGTTTTTTTAAATTATTATAAAAGCTTTTATAGAGAATTTACACTTACTAAAGAAACTTTATCAATATAGAAAATTATTATTATAGGCCCTTGTACTAGTTGAACAAATAAACGGCTAAGCTAATGTAACACATGATAACTAAACTAAACTAAAACACATAACTGAACTAAATATATACACTAATGGAAATATTTAGAGGAACGCAAAAAAAGGGACAAACAGTATAGCAACTATAAATAAACGTGTTTATTTAGGGATTGTTGGATATTAATTAGTAGAATTTACATTATTTAACAAAAATGTATTACGTTACGGTGTATTTTGTAGGTACATTGTGATAATTTTCCTTTCTTTTGAACTTTCATAGAGAAAATTGAGTTTTTTTTATCTACTGTTAAACACTCAGTATTTAGTGTTGCCTCCTCTTGCGTTCGAAACTTCCTCCACTCGTATGGGCATACTTTTTAAACTAAATCACCGATAAAGCTTTGTGGCATTTTTTTTTATTCTTCTACTAATGTATTTTCAGATCTCTAATGTTAGCTGATATTGGATCTTTGTTTGACATGCTCTATCGGGTTTAAGCCAGCCCGCTCAAAATTTAGATTTCAACATCTCTAAGATATTCCGAAACTACTGTAGTGTAGGGCTGAGCATTATCATACATTGAACGAAAATTATTTGCGCATTAATTAATATAACAATTTGTTTAATTTGTCGCTAATGACCGAATAAATATGTATTTTCTCAATTAGGAACAAAATGTTGATTTAGTTTACAAAACTTTGATAAATTTACGTGTTTCTTATTTAGTATGCGTGATATGATTTTAATAGTTGAAATCTTTATGACGAAATTAATATAACATTTCGAAACAATTAAAAAAAAACTTAAAGGTAATTAAGGTAATTAAGGTAATTAAGGTAATTAAGGTAATTAAGGTAATTAAGGTAATTAAATATACATTATATTTTAAGTAATAAATTTTTTAACATCTTCGGTGAATTATGAAATATTTCTATCGAAGCCCGCTTCAAGACATATTCTTGGACTCCTCTGCCGTATGGTAATACAGTAATACAGTAATACAGTAATACAGTAATACAGTAATACAGTAATACAGTAATACAGTAATACAGTAATACAGTAATACAGTAATACAGTAATACAGTAATACAGTAATACAGTAATACAGTAATACAGTAATACAGTAATACAGTAATACAGTAATACAGTAATACAGTAATACAGTAATACAGTAATACAGTAATACAGTAATACAGTAATACAGTAATACAGTAATACAGTAATACAGTAATACAGTAATACAGTAATACAGTAATACAGTAATACAGTAATACAGTAATACAGTAATACAGTAATACAGTAATACAGTAATACAGTAATACAGTAATACAGTAATACAGTAATACAGTAATACAGTAATACAGTAATACAGTAATACAGTAATACAGTAATACAGTAATACAGTAATACAGTAATACAGTAATACAGTAATACAGTAATACAGTAATACAGTAATACAGTAATACAGTAATACAGTAATACAGTAATACAGTAATACAGTAATACAGTAATACAGTAATACAGTAATACAGTAATACAGTAATACAGTAATACAGTAATACAGTAATACAGTAATACAGTAATACAGTAATACAGTAATACAGTAATACAGTAATAAATAATTAATGTAGCAACTACTAGTCTGTCCATTGAGCTGCTTCTAATGTTTTTACAAATGCAAAAGTATTTTCATTAGTTTTAGCCTGTAGAGGTAAAAAGACAGGTCAGATGTTCAAAAGATAAACGATTCAATGACACAAGATAGAGTGCTCGAATGTGTCCTATTCATAATTTACATAATCGTCCTTCAAAAATATTCATCTGTCATAAAGACTACGCGTTTTACGTGGTAGAGCCAAGCGGCGGCTTTTGCTGTCGCAAGAGATGAGCTTGGCTCGTCCGGATAAGTACCGGCCTCGCAGAATACCGGCGTGAAGTAGAGGCATCTTGTGCTTCTGCGTTTCGTGCGGTGAGTGAGGTAACCAGGCCCTCTCCCCCTCCCCTCCCCAAATATGGTAGCGGTATATAATTTTTGAGCTACTGCCAGGAAGATACCAGTACCTACGGTTCTGGAGAATCCCTCACTGAGCATCCACGTTCAGGCTTTCCTACGCTACCTAATCGTGGATGCTCAGTCACCTTTACGTATTCTGCCCAGGGGGCAATATTCATCTCTGTCTTGAACTACGCGTTTTACGTGGTAGAGCCAAGCGGCGGCTTTTGCTGTCACAGGAATGAGCCAGCTCGTCCGGATAAGTACCACAACCTCGCAGAATACCGGCGTGAAGTAGAGGCATCTTGTGCTTCTGCGTTTCGTGCGGTGAGTGAGGTAACCAGGCCCTCTCCCCCTCCCCTCCCCAAATATGGTAGCGGTATATAATTTTGAGCTACAGGAGGCCACCAGTACCTACGGTTCTGGAGAATCCCTCACTGAGCATCCACGTTCAGGCTTTCCTACGCTACCTAATCGTGGACTCAGTCTACAATATTCTGGGGGGCAATATTCATCTCTGTCTTGAACGACACGATCGTTTTCGAGGAAAGAACACAAACATTGGTTAAATTATATATTTGCTTTTCATTGAATTGAATCTACTTTCCACGACTTTGTTAGTAGATGTGATTAACAAGCTGCATAGTCAATAGGCGCGTCTCGGCGGCGTAAGTATAAGAGACCACTTTTCATCGCGTGGGGAGTCGTAGAGACGCCTAACCAAAAGCCTACCACTGGCTAATTACATATAAACTATATTATGGAAATGAAGGCCTATGATCGTAAAAAATCATTAAAAACTATGAATACCTGATATATTTTACAATATTTTTTTCTGTAGCACACTCTTTGTCGTAGCGTTTACACGATCATGTTTTTAACACGTTTATGTTTATTCATTTATTAGTTTCACTTGTATGTTTGCTTGCTTGCTTGTTTGTTTGTAACCTACTTCTTTAGGCTCGATTTTGACACATTAAAAACGGTTTCATTTAAACGATGTAAAATTCCATTTAAACGTTGTAGACTTTCGAAGTACCGATAGCAATATTATAATTCAATGAGATCATCTCATTATCCTCATTAGGATCGCCAGGATTAACAATTTTCTCGAAGATCCTTTGCGTAAGAGTAAGAGAGATAGAGTAAGCGCGCGGTCTGCGCACGCGTACAGGTTTGGTTTTCAACCGTGATTCACAGAGGGCTTTTTACATTTATAACGAAATAAATGCATTAAAATTATCACATCAGAATGTATTGATTCTCTGATGTTAGGAGAAATTTGAATTAGAAAATCAATGTAGAAATTTGAATATAATATTTTGCGGAATATAATTTGATAATTTTGGTATAAAGCGTGGAGTGCTTGATAAATCAGTTCTCGAAATTATTCGATCTGTACGATTAGTCCAAAAATGGTACAAAGGAAAACAATATTCTTTTATTATTATATTTAGAATTATTTTTCACTTTTTAGTTCTTTTTATTATCAAAGCTTGTTTTTTAATCTATATTAATTTGTTTCACTTTATCCTAGGTTAGAATTGTACGTGTCGATGTGTTTGAAGAGAAATGTAAACGTTACACTAGAATGTTTAAGTTAGTTAACACAAGTATGTGTATATGCTCCATTGCATGCATGAAAATGTTGTAACATGTAATATAACAAAATATGAATTAATAAAACGAAGTAAATAGTTAGTCACATAGTTACGACCAAGTACAAACAAGAGAAATCACCAACTTAGTCAATGTGTTTTCAACAGCTCTGAGTGTTTCCAAATCGATTACAAGCAATGATTTAAGCAAATGCTATTGTGGACTACCATCATGAAGCTCACAGTTCTACTAGCTTCGTTTGGTATATTAGGTATGTATACTTAAACTTAAACAGAAAATATTAATGTAATTGCGAATATGTATTGCGCTTAACTCTTATAATCTTTATTGTGCATTGTTCCGTTAATTTGCTCGGCTGAATATGTCTAAAAATTAAAAATAACATATTTTATAAGGCTGTTAGAGAGTTTTTAAATAAAGATTTGCCACGCGGTATGAAGAAATCGCAATAACTGAGAAATTATAAGAAAATATTTCAAGGTCTTGTGAAGTACACATATGATTTTTTATACGTGGGGAAATCCGTAATCCGTAAAAATACAAACCTGTCCTCACGAGGACAAAAAACGGGTTATAACGGGCTTGCTCCTACTTAAAATCCACGGTGTTCAACCTTTTCCGCATCCCGTTAGGGCCACAGGTACGCTATAGCACACTCACGCGACCCTACCCTAGCTAGCAGGTCCCCCTTCACGAGAGAACTCAGCTCGTCCGGATAAGTACCACGGCCTCGCAGAATACCGGCGTGAAGTAGAGGCATCTTGTGCTTCTGCGTTTCGTGCGGTGAGTGAGGTAACCGGAGGCCCTCCCCTCCCCTCCCCAAATATGGTAGCGGTATATAATTTTGAGCTACCCCAGGAGAATACCAGTACCTACGGTTCTGGAGAATCCCTCACTGAGCATCCACGTTCAGGCTTTCCTACGCTACCTAATCGTGGATGCTCAGTCTGCCCCGCGTATTCTGGGGGGGGCAATATTCCGCTCTCTTTCTTTCCTACTCGAGGCAAACGCAGCAAAGAAACTATGGCATCCCCTACCGCGCTCGCCGTGGTTTCTGCAATATCAGGGGACTCCTCGAACCTTAGCGCCGTTCATTACCATCTTGAAACAGCGAAGCCAGCCTTGCCCTAACAGAGACTCAGATATCGTCTCCGGCTGATACCTCTTATCTCCATTACCCAGGGTACAAACTGGAACACTCCTTTGTGCCCCGTGCCGGAGACTGCGTATACGTCAGAGATGATATCTGTTCTCGACGCCTCGGTAGTCTTGAAGGTTTGGACCTTTCTACCCTTTGGCTGCGCATCGACGGCGACGACCATCCGCGCGTCTATGCGTGCCTTTACAAATCCCATAGCGGTAATACCGTAACTGACCGACTCATCGACCACATCCAAATGGCTACAGATTCCGTGCTACAACAGATCCCATCCGCAGAGATCGTGATTCTCGGCGATTTTAATGCCCACCACACCGATTGGCTCGGTTCTCGCATAACCGATCATGCGGGAGATCTGTTCACGACTTTGCATTAGCATATGGCCTGACACAACTGGTAACCTCGCCGACGCGGATCCCAGACGTGGAAGGTCATACACCTTCCCTGTTGGACCTTTGCTGACCTCACACCGGACGGATATTTGGTCTCAGTCGATGCCCCTCTTGGCTCGTCGGACCACTGTCTGATCCGGAGTGTAGTGACTATCGCGCGCCGATCCCGAACGCGATCTGCGGGGTTCCGCCGTGTGTGGCACTATAGGTCAGCAGATTGGGATGGAATGCGGTCTTTCTTTGCTTCCTACCCATGGGGCAGGTTTGCTTCTCGCTGGATGATCTCAACGTCGTTGCAGATTCTGTCACCGATGTGGTACTTCAGGGAATGGAACTTTTTATTCCGTTCTCTGCAGTGCCTGTCGGAGGTAAATCCCAGCCTTGGTTTGGTCGCACCTGCAAAATAGCGTCACGCCGAAAGCGGAAGTGCTACCAGGCCTGGGCCGATGCATCGGCGTCTCGGGATGCAAAACCAGTGCTCTTAAAAGCAGGTACAACTCTGCCTCCAGGTCCTTCAAAGAGTTATCGCTGCGGCAAAGTTAAAGCACATTGGCAGAATTGGCGCGAGACTAGTTCGCCTCCCATCAGGATCCCGCGCATTCTGGTCTCTCGCCAAGGCTGTCCAGGGAATTTCTGTCAGCCATCTCTCCCATCTCTACACAAGGAGGATGATTCGCTGGCCCATACTGCAAAGAAAGCCGATCTCTTGGGCTCTCTTTTGCATCAACTCGACTCTTGATGACCGGGGAAACTCACCACCTACCATCCCGTGGTGTAAGTGCTCCATGCCGGAAATTCAGTTTCTGCAGAGCTCAGTGCGAAAGGCACTCCGCTCCTGGACATTCATAAGTCAGGTGGGCCGGACAGGGGTGCTCCCTCCAGTGTATGCTGAGATGTGTGCCCCTGAGTTGGCACCGGTTCTCACGCGTTTTTTCCGGCACTCCTACTCTTCAGGCGTCGTCCCGGAATCTTGGAAGACAGCATTTGTGCATCAATACCGAAAAAAGGCGACCGCTCTGATCCGTCCAACTACAGGCCTATTGCCATCACCCCTTGTTATCTAAAATAATGGAGTCACTCATCAACACACCCAGCTCTAGGGTACCTGGAAACACACTTGACACTCCAACATACCTCGTGGGCAACGTAATAATCTGTGTCCGCCCCCTGGCCTGAAAGATGAAAACTTGAAAGATACACGGGGGTGTCATCACCCGATACTCCGTGGCGGATCTGGTCTATGGCTCTGACGCCAACTATATTTCGCCTGCGGAGGGTAGGGAGAAGAAGAGAAGAGAAGCGTCGAAATACCGACACTTCTCTATCCTCGCGGCCTCACTCGCTCTCTCCCCCTGCGACTCCACCTCTGCTGCGGAGAGCGGCGTCTTGCAACACCGCCAATCCTCTCCCTACAGTCCTGGAATTCGCATCCGTAGTGGGCTCATCAAGCCCTTTCGGAGCGGCCTCCTTGGGCCAGGCCACTGTGGCAGGGCGGGTGGGTGATCAAGCCTCGATTATTAAACGCCCCCGCACATACTAGACGAGAACCCTTTCGATGGATGGAGGGGGGCTTTTTTGGAATGTAACAAATTTTCAGAATTAACTCCTTAAATTTTATCTTGTACTTCCCTACATTTCGGATGCTTTACAGCCACCGTGTCACTGGGGTCACGGGGCTACTGAGGTGATAGATGTCCAGATATCACAGTTACCGCGGGCTACGCAGGGGGCGCTCGCATTTATCTTAAGCTCGTTCAGTGGAATGTTTGGCTATGGTTTTAATTTTATTTATCACGTACAGTAAAAAAAATAGATAAGGATATATATAAACTTAATTAAAAAAAAACTTAAAGGTAATTAAGGTAATTAAATATACATTATATTTTAAGTAATAAAATTTTTTAACATCTTCGGTGAATTATGAAATATTTCTATGGAAGCCCGCTTCAAGACATATTCTTGGACTCCTCTGCCGTATGGTAATACAGTAATACAGTAGGCTAAACTGTGCCCAGCTTCACTCGGACACTGTCGTAGGCGCGGTACCCGCTACTTGTCACTTGACGTGCTCGTGTTTATTGTCACGGAACCCTCTACATCGGGAAATAAAATGCTAAAACTAAACGCGATACATTTCGTAATAAGGTTTAACATCAATGTCCAGTATTTGCGTATAATCTCGTATAAGAAATAAGTAGCAGAGCCTAATAATTGTTATCCGAACATCCACAGTCAGCCAGGCTTTTGTCATTAAGATAATACAGTAATCTGACTAAGATTAAAAACTAAACAAAGACCAAAGAAATATTTCATAACTCGTCCTTGTTTTTTATTCTTTTGTCTAAGTTAAGAAAAGAAGTATGTGTATTTTTAACCTTCAGGTCATAAAAATCTTAAAGGAAAAAATTTTGTAACAAACCCAGAACGTTTCCCATGTGTTACCGCCTCAGAATATAGAACCAACTTAAACCACACGCTTGAACCTCGAACTATGTTATGTACACATTCGATCGTGCATTCCTCAGTAGTGATACCCTTTCATATGGAAGCACAAGACATTTGTGTCAACAAACTCAGGCAAATAATTAAGTTTTATATTGCATATATGGCGACAAATTTCATCATTATACGCCTTGACAGTTCCAAAAGCATCAAAAGTTTATCTTCTGTTGGAAGCAGCCATCACTACGAATCGCAGCTATTTTACTCTCTCAAAATGGCACGAATTGGCTTAGAAAGGGCAACACTAAATTATTAATCTAAGGCAGTGATGATTATGTGACATTGTGACATGATCAAAGTTGCAAAAAGGTAAATTAAATGTTATTTTTTGTACGTAACAGCAACAAACACTTCACCTGATATGTTGATATTAAATCTATGGTGCGTTTTTTCACTTTCCTGGGAATGACAAAAAACTTTAGGATTTTCACACTATATCACGGGAAAAAAATTACAGAATACTAAAGCTAAATGTCATTTTTGATGTTGTACCCAAGCAGCACACAAAAAATATTTTTTTTATCAAACATCGGTATTGTCCGAATAACATTTTAATACGCATCCTATCATAATAAATAAATGAGAAGCGTAGTCATAGGGAGAAAAAAATATGAATTAATAAAACGTTTAAGTAAAATTATCTTTTTCCTAAGTTTTGTACTAAGAAATGGCACAAATATGTATTAAATAATTAATGTAGCAACTACTAGTCTGTCCATTGAGCTGCTTCTAATGTTTTTACAAATGCAAAAAGCATTTTTCATTAGTTTTAGCCTGTAGAGGTAAAAAAAGACAGGTCAGATGTTCAAAAGATAAACGATTCAATGACACAAGATAGAGTGCACGAATGTGTCCTATTCATGATTTACATAATCGTCCTTCCAAAAATATTCATCTGTCATAAAGACTAGCCAAGCCACAAATAAAGTCAAATCTAATATTACGTAGCTCCGGATCCTATCCTGCGTACATGAAAATATTCAATAATATAACATAGAAAGAATGTAGTGAGGATTAGCAAATATAAGAAACTTGTATAACAATTACTTGTCAATAAAGCATATTACACAGTTAGTCTGCTTCTTTTTCACATCACTATGACTAACAAGCAAACGCATAGGTACGAGTATAGTGCAATACAAATAATAAATACTGAAAATTTTACTTCGTTCAAATGTTTTACCGTTTCAATTTACGAATTTTCCACTAAAATACTATTCGCTTATTCAAAATTCGTTTATTTATTTTATTATGGCAACAAAGGCGTGGTAGAAAAGTCTCCGGGCGCTTACTTTAAATTTTTATCGAAGTTTCGAAGTCTTTCATTTTGCAGCGTGACTACTACATACTCCACTATTTTTTTTATTAATTTATGTGTATCTCGAGGACATGTGAAGTCCGCTAACAAGATCGGCTTGGCGTACCCTTCCAGACCCTAAAGCATTGAAGGTTAACACGATACGCACACCCTTTCAAATATGGAGAGAAGTCCTTTTCCTAGCAGAAGGGCTTTAACAGGCTACTACATTATTTTTTTGCTTTTATTGTATCAATTAAGTTTCCTACTTGAAGCTTGTGCAAATACCTACAAACTGATACCGATATCTCGTACTTCTTTATTAAAATTTACATATTTTACCTACTTTGACATTGTTTGTTGACAGTTACAAAGATGAGATTATGATGTTCAAAGTTTAGATACAAGTTTGACGTTTCTAACTAGTAACTGGTATTCATAGGCTAGTGTTGTTCTTCGAATTGATATAAATATGTCGTCTCGGTCTAAACTTAAAGTACGAAAACATAATAGGTTTTTATGTAATTTACGAAATATGAATTTTTTATTGTTCATGTTTTCACCTTCACACGATTAAAAGTGGATAATATAATCGACTATAATTTAAAACAATAAGCGATAAATGTAATTATTCCATAAGCATTATTTTTGTTAACAGGATATATAGCAGGAAATGATGATCCCTCAACAGGAGATATCTACATATTTAGCAACGCCTCTGTTGAAGTGGAACACAGAGGCGATCCATATTTCGATAAAGTTACTAAACGAGATTACACTGTAGCCGTGGGACAACCGGCGTACTTAGGATGTAGAGTGAAGAATCTTGATGATCGAGAGGTATTTTTTATTTTTACTGCTGCTACTAAATCGAATATTTTATAACGAGTAAATTGACATAACACATCCCTTTTATGTGATTTTAACCTGTTTTGCACTTTTTGTTGCTCGTTAAAGGCGACAAAGTTAATAAATGCGACGGTTGCTCTTATGCCTGCCAAGCACGTCAGAATACAGTCTATAGAAAAGACTATTTCAGTGATTGTTTACTTACTTATCTTAACTTTTTTTTATGGAATAGGGGGCAAAGGAGCAAGCGGCTCACCTGATGGTAAGTGACTAGCGTCTCCCTCATACACCTGTAACATCAGCGGAGCTCAATGTGGGTTACCGGCCTTAAGGAACATTTGGTAGTTGGGATGGAGGTTTAGGATCGGAGTTGGCGAGGGGACTTCCCCTCGGCCTCCGGTTACCTTACTCATCGAACGAAACGCAGAAACACAAAATGCTATTTCACGCCGGTATTCTGCGAGGTCGTGATACTACACCGGTCGAGCCGGGCCATTCGAGCAGCAGCGGATTAGTTGATTTTTTTTATTGAAATTGAGATTTAACGTAATCTTCTTATTTTTGAATATTTGTATAACTGCATCCTGTTAATATAATACATACTGCAATGTTTATTTCCGAAGGATAGGATCCTTAGCAGTAAAGACAAAAATCGTTACGTCCACAGTCAATAATCGGGAGTTAAAATTTGTGGTCCACCAGCCATATCTGGAGCAACGTGGCGTATCTACTCTTCTCGGATCCAAAAACCTGCTCAAAAAGGAAAACTTGTCCTATATATAGGCAAGTGTACTTGCGGTTCTCACCGACCTGTTCAATCGACACACCATTGGACCGCACGGCACGAGGTCCGAACCTCTCTTGTACGGTCCATAGATAGACTTATTAAAATAAAGGTAAAGAACAAACAAACATCGTAAGAGGGGAAAGGAGCGGGGAGCTCCGGTTACCTCACTCATCGTACGAATCGAAGAAGAAGAAAAAGAACGAAACGAATCGTACAACACCGGTCGAGTCTGTCCATTCGAGCAGCATCAGTTTCGTCGTCATCATAAAAGATATCTGCTGTCATTGGTACACCAGATCTTAAAAAGCTATTGTGAATTACAGCATGAAGTGATCAAACAGTTAGAATTGCTTTTCTATGGGTGAGCTTAGCTTTAGAACATTGTTCCGGTATTGGTCCCGGGTTCATCCACTGCGTTTTTCGCTTTCGATTAGCGTAGAGAATTCACATTTCTTCACACCACAATTCTATCCAAAATCTCTTAATTTTATCTACTCATTTAGCTGCAGAAGTGGGTACGAGGGTAGCCTACCCAGACAACTCCTTAGCAGACAAGAATCCTACAACCTTGCAAACCCTATCAGTTGCAAAACTAGGCTACTTTTGGCGGAGTCAATGAAAGTTTTAGCGAGTTTTGGTTTTCAGGAGCACCCTCCTACTACTACTACTACTACTTCCACTGTACAAGAGGTGCATTTAATACTATAATACCAACATATTTTTTAATCTTCTTCAGCATAGGTACAGATAGCTAAGGCCACTGTTTGACTTGGGCTTCTATAGAAGATTTTTGAGTTCATCATGTCGGGTTAGTGAGCGCAATGCCGGAACATCGCACTAGGGACACCGCTAGTATATAGAATTTAAGTTTGGAACATTCGAATAAATTTTCGGCCAGCACTGCGTGGAGCTATGACTGAGTTAAAAAGTCTCCTTTAAGTCCTAATTTAAAAAAAATATGAAAAAAGTAGTATTCCTCGCGAGAAAAGAAATCAAAACCGAAATATCGAAAGTAAATCGTAGGATTCATTGTGTGTTTTTACTCATTATCATTACAGCATAGATTTACATATTATAATAAAAAAAAGATGGGTTTAGAGAACGTAACCTAAATACGAGAAAAACATATGCGATGCGTGAACGTTGCGTGAACCCAGGCGCTCTTTTAATATTTTAAGTGTGAATAGGACCTGTTATTGTTTCGATGTCATTTGTAAAATTACTACAATTTTATGTAGCTATTTTTATGCTAAATAAAACTACACATACAAATAAAAAATCTGCATTCTATTTTGCAATTCCATATAAATCTAGGACATTATTTTAAAAGCATAACAATTAAAGATCGTATATACGAGTAAGAAAAATATGAAAATGCGAGAATTTTTGTCTTGGCATTGACACTCTCTGAACTTCTTAATATTGAGTTACAGGAGTAACCGCGTAAAGGCGGTGAAGGAAAACATCGCGAGGGAACCTGGTTGTCTGAGAAATAATTCAAAATATTATTTCGAGGACATGTGAAACCCGCAAACCCCCACTGGAACAGCGTGGCGGGCCCTTCCCGGCTCCGAAACCCTCTCAGATATTTGCCTTGAAGGAGGCTTTTGCCCAGCTCTATGCACTGACTGGCTGCTACTTTTCCCAACTTTACTTTATGGCTTGTGTAAATTTCACTGTTATAAAGAGTTTTTATTCCAAAAGGTATTAACTTTTTTCAATTTTCGAACAAAAAGTTGTTATTAAATTACCTAATAGATAATTGTTAATTGTACTGCATTTAGTTATCTTAGTTGCGCGATAAGTCATACTCCTCGATATTCTTTCGCAGGTATCATGGATACGTAAAAAAGATCTACATATTCTTACGGTGGGAGTGCATTCATACAGCAGCGATGCCCGTTTCGCAGCATTACATACAGATGGTTCCGACGAATGGACTCTACGAGTAGCCCACGCCCAACTAAGAGACTCTGGTGCCTACGAGTGTCAAGTCTCTACTGAACCTAAAATCAGCCAAACGTTCTCACTCACAGTTGTAGGTACGGTTTATATAGATATACACCGCTGCATCCTGTGTTGTTTTATCTCCTGGGGGGGTGAAACGTGGGTTTCGGAAAACCCCTTTAGCTACGCTGTCGTGCCAAATGAAAATACGTAGTCTTGAGTGCGCCTGTATTTGTATATTTTACAAGATTTTTTTAAATTTTTATGCTTATTGAAATCATACAAAATGTTTTTGTCACAAGCCCACGCAAGTTTATTTTTTGCCTTCACATGCCGTTTTTTGATAACTGAGTTTCCGTAAAAGTTCTATGGAGCTTTGCCTTTCCTGTTAGTGTTGTCTGTCAAAGGAAATGTACAAGCACAAAAATACGCAGAAATGTGTATAACTGAAACATAAAGTGACGGCACGTGTGTTGTCGTAAATGTTTTTGCTTAGATAAATTGCAAAAATAAAAAAAAAATTAACAGAAGAAACAACATCCAAAGCGACATCATTATTCTCGGCGTTAATGCATGTTGAATTGTTTTCTGAAAAGTATGTCGGGTAACGTTGAACACAACATTTAGTTTTCTTTTATTCTTTTGTGCCTAAGAGTGTATTTTACGTTAAACAAGAAAGTATAAACAGCTGCAACAATTGTATAATGATTATAAATAATGACATGATGTCGTTTGGTTTCAGTTGCTAAAGCGAAAATTCTCACAGGTCCAGAAGTTCACGTCCGCGGCGGATCGGATATTAATCTGACATGCATAGTGATACACGCACCTGATCCACCGAGGTTAATATAGAAAACAATTATATTTAGGCATGTTCACTTTATTTTAGACCGACCATATTCTGATAATTAATTTAATTTACAAATTATAAGCACTTAAAAGTACATGTTACTAATTGTACAGCCCACACCGTTGTCCACAGCTTAATGTACTTGTTATATATTATGTTTAATACAGTAGAAACATGTAGGTGTCGAGGGTCAATGGCCTCCTCTCAATATTTGTCAAGGTTTTGAAACGGAGAAGGGTCCGCCACGCTGCTCTAATGCGGGTTGGTGAACTTCACATATCCTCGAAATATATATATTTGTAAATAATGTCTACATACAGGTTTTGTCACGGTGTTTTCTTTCACCACCAAGCACGTTGTAAATTCATTTTCTTAATTGGATTCCTGGATTCAAAGTCAGGCCTCTCGCGTACTATGAAAAAATAGCGAGCGCCCTGACTCACGAATATCATGAAATCATGTGATTTTGCTGAAATTTCCCTTGGTCGACTTTATCGATATCTACGTCACACAGGATGATTTTATTCGTCGCCACCAAACTCTGTATATTACAAATAATATTGATGACACTTTAACATTCCTTAGTTTCATCTATTGGTATCGTGGAGGGAATGTGATAAACTACGCCCTTCGCGGTGGTATAAACGTTGAGACCGAGCAACTTACACGCACCAGCCGTCTACTCATTGCGCGGGCTACGATTCGGGATTCTGGGAACTACACCTGCGCTCCTAGCAACTCAGGTACATTTCATTATTTTATTAATTGCAGATGGTCACTTTTACATCTGCAACAGCAAAGGAGCTGCAATGGCGTTGCCCGTCTTTAAGAATATTTGAGGGACGGGATGGGAGAGAGGATGAGGAGGGGAATAAGAGAAGGGGGGAAGTGGGCCTTCGATTACGCCACTCACCGAACGAAACGAAGAAGTACAAATAGTGTAAAGTAGAGCCTTTACTTCACGCTTGTATTGTGCGAGATCGTGGTACTACCCGATCGTGCCGGTCCATTCGAGCAGCAGTAAAAAAACCAGCTTGGCTCTACCTCGAACGAGGAGTAGAGCGAAGTATGTGTGAAATATACTTACCATCTTTTTCAATCTCACCTGCACGCGGTGCACTCTACTGGTTAAAGAACGAATCTCTGGGGACCGACTGGTGGCGAAATCACCATTCGAATATACCGAGCCCAAATATATAATAAGTGCGAGGGTTCCATGCTTGGTCATGGAAAGGCCTATGTCCTTATACAGACTGGCAAAAATGAAAAAAAAAATAACACAATAGTAAAGAAAATGAATCGTGGTAGTAGTAGTTTCAAAGAGCGCGAGTGACCTAGGTTCGATTCGCGATGCCGGCGCCATGAAATTTGTTTGGAAATTTAAAGTGCTGTGTTTACCACGTGTTTGGCGGTGAAGAAAAACATCGTGAGGAAACCTAAAATATTATTTTGAGGATATGTGAAGCCGCCAACCCGCACTGGAGCATGGTGGCGGCCCCTTCCCGGCTCCAAAACCCTCTCAAAATATATGCGAAGGAGGCCTTTGCCCAGGCGTGGGCACTTACTGGGTGCTACTGTACTTACTTTACTTTACAAAAAACAAAAGGTCTGTAACGAACTTTTAGTTTTTGTACTTTTGCGCTTTCTCCTATCCGGTCATCCGTAATAGTTTTCCCGCAGTGTATAGACAGACACCGCAGTGACGTCCCGCGACCGTATATCTTTGCTTTATCGAATATTATTATTAATATATTGGATTTAGTAACTAATTGAAACTAATATTTAAGTGGTGTAAGGAGGAAAATAGCATTTTTTCTCAAAAGGCCTACCTCACTTGTCCGTGGTACACTCTGCTAGGTGATAAACTAGGCTCAGGAGACCTACTACCTACCCAGACCTGCCACCTGATGTATTTGTGTATTCAGCAGTAGACTTAACTAGATTGTTGAAAAAAAAATGTATTTCTGTTTTTATCTCACACAGATCCAGCTTCAGTGTTAGTTCACGTCGTGAATGACGAACGCCCGGCAGCTATGCAAAGCGATGCTCGGAAATTGGATCCAACTTTATCGTCTGCAGTGACAATTATAGCTGTATTGAGTCAAAACAAATTTGAATTTGTTACATTTTTTGTACAAATATTATTTTTAATGAAACTATTATTTTTTACTTACAAATTAGATATCTATTGTCTTTGGCATTTAAAATTCAACAAAATTCTTATTACTAGATGACATTCTGACCGTTGATATATTGATATATATATATATATTGTTACGTTACAAATAAAAAAGTTAATTAAAAACGTGAACTAGAATTAGCTATGAATAAAATTATAAGCCGCAGAGATTCTTGATTTCCATTTGGCACGACTTCGCAAAGCCGATAGACCATTTTTTGCCTCTCCGGGATTTATAAAGTAGCCGGTGGTGTCTCAGGGCCGGGTTTGCGCACGGAGATCGTAGTAAGTTTTCATGGCATTTCCCTTAGTCGTTTCTTACGTTACCCACGGTAAGAAAGGGGTGGCAGATTTTAACGCCGGTACCAAATACTTTTCAAACTCTTCTAAGTGACAGTAAAATACTTATTCGGAAGCATTCAAATCTATAAACCCGACTTCGGCGTAGCTCAGACTTTGCACAGTTTACACTTGGCTGAGGTTACTGCATGCACAGTAAGATCGAAATTCCTAAATTTATAGTCTCGAGCCGTGGTAGCCCAGTAGTCAGGGCGTTCGTTGTTTCATAGAGCGCGAGTGACCTGGGTTCGACCCCCGAGGCACCAGTGAAATTATTAATAGCAATCTGCAATAAAAAAACTTTGTTTTTGGCGGAGGCCTTTTCTTTTTTTTAATTTACAGGCAGCGGTTGTAGATACGATAATGCTTAGCATATATAAATAGAGTGATTATCTGTGGATGCACTTCTTTATAAATACCGTAATGAATAATTTTAACTTACCTCGTAGGTAAAGTCATGTTTATAGATTTCAGCATTCGTTTCATAAGACGTGTCTGAAACTTATTACTTATTCTTCGAAAAATATTTAAAAGAAAATTTTGTCCGTGTGTGTAGCCGTGCGAAGTTAATAGCCTGGCTCGAATAATTTTCTGAAAAAGCTTTAATTGAAAAGTTTCTAAATAGTGTGCAAGCGGTCATTCGTGTAGCTTGACTTGACCTATATCCCTTTGTCGAAACACTCTATATAGCCTCCTAGGGTACTGTACCCAGTGAATATTTAATTATAACTTTTATATTAATATCTTCCTAAATTTCACAATTTACGAGTATGTGTTACTACTTATAACTTAACTATGTGGATATTCTTTGATTCAAATTATTACATGTAAAATAAATGGACGTTTAGTCTTCTCTGTCAATTAAATTATCTTAATCCGGAGAGCAACTCCAAGAAAGATAAATAATAAGAGCATTTTCAAAACCTTTTAACTAACCCTTTTCAAAACTTAGTACAATTGTTTTACTTTATATTATGTTGACGTGAATGTAGGTTTGTAACAAAATCGAAGTATTTTTACCCGTCTCTAGTGTTTTCATCCATACATCCATTGAATTTTAGCAAATATGCAATTCTAAATACAATGCAATAATGATATCATAGAGTTGGTCTGATGATGGACCTGAAAGGTACGTAACGGAAACCTTGAATTGAAAACCCGTCGAGTTTTGGCTCAATTTTAATGAATTTATTGAAAAGTTAAAGCCTGTTTTTTAGTTTTTATAACTGTAGTTTATGGGTGTAATACCTCGAAATGTGTTGTCAAACATCAACTTGATTAGGAATTTAAAAAAATACATACGTTATATAAAAATACACTTTTGGAATATTAGCAATGTAGTCTTGAATTTATGTACTTTTGAAGCTAATACTTTAAAATTTTACATTAATAACAATTGATTATGTGTAAAACCTGTTCAAATAAGCTGATATTACAATAATCATAGACAATTATGTACTTACATTCGGACTGAGAAACTATAATTTGGACTTGATAAATTAAGGTTTTAAAATAATGTTAAGTGAATTGTAAATTATCTATTTTAAGATAAAGTATTTTAAAACATCCTGTAATACTGAATTAGTTTAATTAAATATAAGACCAATATCAAAATGTTTAAAGAAATATTTAACAGCCATTTTAGAAAGCACTTACCTATACAAATAGGAGTCGACTTGCCGTAAAAGATAAAAACCCAATAAAAGATTTCAAAATATGATTGTATAAGTACAACTGAAGTTATGGAAGCGAAACTTATTAGCACACGCTTGGGAACGAGACCTAAATCACAAAAACTGAAACATCACTAAAGTACGAACAGAAGCTGCAACACTCCTCATTCCCAGTCAATTGTCAGCACCTATTGTTGTCCATGTGAGTGTGCGAAACAGAGTACTAGAGTATTAGAGAAGGTAACTCCGACCAACAGGCCACCGACGGTCTTTTATAAAAAAAAAATCATAATTGGATTTTATACGCAAAGCATCATAATACGCTTCTGTCGAGTGTCCTACGGCACCCCATGTTTGTATTAAGTTTTTTTTTATTTTATTTAAGATAAAGTAATTGCTATAACCGTGTCAAAACCTAATATAATTACGTATATTATTATATACTCGTATCGTAATGTAGTTGTACTAATTTTTTTCGCCAAATCAGGGAAAAAGGGATCAAATTATATTTGATGTGTTACCAAGTCGAATGAATGTAATGTTAAGTATGGCGTGAAAAGTTCAATTAAGCTACAGGTACATCTAGCATATGTGAAAACATTTTTCAATAAAATGTTTTACTAAATCATTTCAAGGAGTTTTATTTAATGTTTGCGAATTTTTTTCAAAATAATTATTATAAATTTGTGAAATCGTTCTTCCCAACGAGGTCAAGGTTTTTACTCACTCTTATATGTCTCTTTTTAGGAAAAAATGCCTGTACTGCGATCAATAAGTCTGTGGACCAAGGGCCGCAAATAATTTGGACCTATCCTCACCTCTCCTCCCATATGTGTCATAAAACAAGAAAAATGCAATTAAATTTCTTACTGAGACTTAAGTCTATTTTCCGGCCATTGTATGGTGACCAGAAGCGTCTATGGTATGTCCGAAAGAGCGATCGCTCGTTAACCTACCAAGCGTGACGATTCCGGTAAATCCTTCCACTATGAGAGTCTTTTGTCTAGCAAATGATTGCTCGGAGGACCTGACCTCCGGCTCTGTTATCAGACTGATATCAGTTGTACTTTTCACCGTGCAAAGTTTTTTTTTTTATAGAATAAGGGCAAACGAGCGTGCGGCTCACCTGATGGCAAGCGATCACCGACGCCCACGAACATCCACAACACCAGAGGAGCCACAGATGCGCTGCCGGCCTTTGTACGCCTGCAGCGTCTTTATCTTAGACGAAAAGCTCGCCATCGCAAGGAGCGCCACCATCGTCCACCGTCCTCTCCAATATACAGCTCAGCCAGCAGCCCCAGAGCCACGTAGCCATCCACCGAGTCGTGGATCGACGAGAGCATACATTCTATGTCCTGCCCCAATAGATGGCCGTCGGAATCATAGCCCGTGGCTCGCATTGGTTCTTTATCGATGGCAGTGTCCTTCTCAACTGGCTGGGTGTTTGTGAACTTTGCTTCCAATCCTTTACTGCACAGTCACCATGGGAATTCCAGAAAATCATTAACGTGTGGGTTCACTGCATAGTATAAAAAATATTTTCACTAGGTAAGTTATATGTAGTAAGCTTGGTGAATAGAGATATTTTTAGAGAGAGACGTGGATTTTTAAATGAAGCTATGGATATATATACATGAGGCGAGTGTAAATGGTAGAATCGGGAGCGGAAGACCTCCCTGAAACGTTCTGAAAAAAGAACCAGGTCAAGAGTACTCTAAACCAACGAGCATGCATGCGAAGATTGATAAAAGTGGAAGAAGTGAAAAACGTATGTCAGGACCGTAGCAAGTGGAAGAAGATTGTCTCTGCCTACCCCGTTGGGAGCATGGCGTGAATATCTACATATACATGGATATATTACACTCGGCACCGTCTCGACTCACAAACTTATTCTATTATTTAATCAGTTTCAATTCATAAAAATATCCGCACTAATGTTGAAGCCTATAACGTTATACACTTGAAATATTTTTTATTATTTCATATTCACACTGACACATGACAACCCACAAAAGTGCGTAAGTTTTCATCTATTTTATTTATTTTATAAAATACAAATACAGTAATACAAAAACATTACGAATTTTTCGGGTTCCGTACGAAGCCCTATTGTTTTTATGTCTTTACTCTAACGTAAAAACTGTAACACTTGATGTGATTATAGTGCAAACTCTAAAGTAAAACAACGAATAATAAAAACCGACCAAGGATGAGTTTGAATCACGTTAAGGATCCCGAACTGAATGAAAGAAAACAAAATTTTTGTTAAGTACATGACCCAAATCATATATTATGTGGTTGTAGTGGGTGGGTGCGACCGACTCGCACTTGGCTGTTTTTTATGTTATAAAGAAAGTAATCATTATAATTTCTCACTAAAAAATCGCTAAAATATTGCAATATTCTTTGCGTTATAACTTTACATAGTTGAGTTTTAGATCGCAATCTAATAATTTAAAGCAAAATAAATAAAGTATACGACGAAGATCTTCCTCTGACAGCGGTGATGAATTTATTAGTTTCTGCGTTTGCTGCCCTAATGCGATTCACTTCAAATGAGATCATGGTTTGAAAAATAGTAATTCATTTTAGGGACCTAATTTGGTTTGCAACAAAATTTAACCACTAGCCAAGAGTTCATGGTAGGTCTACCGGTTATTTTATCTGATATATAACATATGTAGATCAGCATGCAAATCCTAACTGTTTGCTATTTACGCGAGCACTACACATTTGAAATGAAACTATTATTAAGCAATCGAAACGTCGGGAATTTAAAAACAAAATTAAACGCGATAAAATCCGTAAATAATAGTTTCATTTCAAATGTGTAGTGATCGTGTAAATACAAGAAATCAGTCGTAATATCATTGATATGGTATTACTGAGCTTGTCTAATAACGAAGCTGTAAGGTGAGTAACGGTATCCATGATTTATTAGTAATCTCAAAAACAGTCCTGTTCATTTCACCTGATGAGGAGGACAAATGGGAAGAAAAAAACATGTATACTAATTTTTAAATATTCGAGTTACAAAATTCATCATCCACCGGAATAGTTTTTTTATTTCAAAACTGTAGAGTTTTGTACAGCATATCGGTTTCGTTTCTTTACTGGCATTGAGCTCTTTGTATTTGTCGCGTATTACAACGGAGTTCCTTCTACGTCATTATAAAGCAGTTCAGAATGCTAGTTTCGAAAAATGGCGACCGCCTTCAACAGAGGCTGTATAAATTGCTAAATAGTAATATGGTAAATACGCTTCCGTAAAGATCAGCGAGCTGAAGCGGCAATGGGCCGGCCACATAGCTCGCAGAACTGACAACCGTTGGGGAAAAAAGGTTCTCGAGTGGCAGCCACGTGCAGGCAATCGCAGTGTAGGACGACCTCCCACAAGATCTCTGTCATGCAGGTTTCCACACGACGTTTTCCTACACCATCGAGCACGTGGTAAATACAGCACATAAAATTGCTATTAACAATTTTAGTGGTGCCGGCACCAGGGATCGTAACCAGGTCACTTGCGATCTATGGAACTAAAGCGAGCTCCCTGACCTGAGTTTCTGTGTTTTATGATATTGTACAATCATCAAACTTTGTTTATCTTTAGATTTATCCATTCCAGATAATTCTCCGTGTTTCTATCACCGTCTTAGAAACATAAAAGCCAAAATTTACACAATTAAAACTCGGTGAGACGAACCTAATAAGTAGGCGTCAATTGATTTACCGCACAATTAGACAAGTCGTCACTCAGTCAAGTGGAGTGTCTCCATGCCCTACATTGGCCGGTACAAGGCTGCCACTCGAGAACCTTTCTTTCCCATTTGAACATGAGGGCTATGAAAATGATTCTGGTTCAGCTGCGAATATCTTTGTTACGAATTTAAATTGAAAAATTTTAATCATGTCTCCAGTGGCCTTTATTATTATTCAAATATTTACTAAATTATACCTAATTTATGAGATTTAATATCATTATGCTTTTAACAAACTTGGACAAATGATACTTTTAAGCTTACCAGTTTATTCTTTGTGCAAAATGTAATTATGCTAAATTTAAAACAAGTTTGAAATGCGTTTTGGTTTTGTATAACTTGAAAGCGACATTCGTCTGACACTGATATTTAAGTAAGATAAAATAAAGAAACTTCATCCAAATTTCGGCTAAACACAATTCAACCAAAATATAAACCATCACAAAGATTGGGGGAATCTCCGTCCATAAATTTAAAGTTGCCAATTATTTTGAGCCATTTATATACCATTTAACAAAATAAGGTGCTTTTTAAAAAAAATGTAGAATCAACTTATATTTTGTCCGTCTTTCCGTCCTCTTGTTCGTGTTTCGGGCAATATCTGGTGGGCGGTATGCCTCAGTTCGTAAAGGTAAAAGTATCGTATTATATTACCTTTTATCATACAACGTAGTAAACAATTGTCCAGTGTGGGTAGGCAGTGTGGTAGGCCATACTGACCACGCTTACATGCAAAGCTCAATTTACGAGGGTCTTGTTTATTTTTAATCTAGGACTATATGCCCGGAGTCCTTGGAAGACGGAATATACCACCGTTTACTGCAAATACCAACCTCGCCTGAATTAATGCCCTAGCTGGCTGACAAATAAGGTTTTAGCGGTTAGTGCATGTCGGAATAAAAAAATTACTTTGTCTTATTGAATTCTTGCTTTTTTTTGTTAAGATCTACCACAACAACAAAACAGCGCACGCTTGTGGACTACAGGGTAGGCAGAGGCTCCATTTCTTTCCCTTTCCCTCTGTGTCAAAGAAGCTATAGAGTTATCATTTGTCGACAGTTGTAGCTCCCACTTTTGACCAAAATAAAATGGTTACAGTATCGAAATGTGACACTGACGCTGTTCGGCTATACTGTACAGACTATACAAAGATGGGAGCGTGGATTTGCGGTTAGCGTACCTCAGCTAACAAATTATTGGTTATCGGGTATGGTTGTGTTATGTTGCGTCCCATGTTTCTAACATCTCACCCTTCCCTCGATCTCATCACATTACTATCACATCGTATGCGGAAAGGTAAAGACGACTGACTGCCTTTGTGTTTTCGCATGCACTTGCAGTACTGTCATCATATATCATATCTGTATTTATTTATATTTTATTTGTAGAAATTAAGAAAGCAATACAAAGGGCGGACTTAATGCCTTTTGACATTATCTGCCAGTAAATCCGAGGCGTGGAGAGATATCGTTATTGTGCATTAAAATAAAAGTAAGTAACAACACAAAAACCAAAAATATCTTTACCGTAAAATAAAATATATTAACATATAAAATTATATAACACATACTGCTACATTTATACATACTTACATACATATGGTCAGAATAAATACATTACACCGATGTCTTGAAAAAAATACCCCTGAGTTTCTCGCCGGTTCTTCTCTGCGCAGTTTTTTTTAGCGAATCGGTGCAGATTTTGACGTTCATAAGAGCTAAAACCAATATTTAATAAAAAAAATTACTTTCACTTTTACTGTGATCCTGTGACACCTGTCGATAGTTTTAGGAAACAGACGCCGAGTTTGGATTTGGAAAACTCGGTGTGATAGTGCGTATCACCGTTTTTATCAGGTTTATTTTAATTGTGAAATATTTTAACTACTTTACTTTAAGCTTTTATTTCAGCTTAAACGCTGCTTCCCTCAACCGGAAAATAAATGTATATACATCCCTAGAAAATATATTTCTGACATATATGGGTTGGTAATTTCGAAGAGATAACGTAGTGGCAGATTCTCTTACGCCGCCACACGCCAAAGGGTCCCACTGCGGGGCAAGGGCCCTCATTCCTTTTTTTTTTGCCTGGACCTGTAAAATCATGTTGCTAACCCAAGTTCAAAGCGTACGAAGCCGTAGGAAAAATCTTGTACAATATAAGATACAAAAATACTTGCATTATATCTATAAATAATAGTATTATTTTCAGTCTGTGGTCATATTCTTGGTCGACCCAAATACTACATCGAATTTAATATCCATTCATCCTCGCAAAAGGACACCGATTCCTGTAAAGGTACATTTCAAATGTTCAGGTAAATACAATAGCAGATCATTACATCTATACCTTTAACAGCTACGGGCGTCGGTCGGTAAAACAGTCGGTATGAAATAATTAATAAATTTAAAGTTAAGATGCTAGTAGAAGATAAAGAGACAAAACAAATATGGAAAATTAACAAGAAATCTTACCCATGGGGATGGATAGAGAATAAGGGGTTTCCACCTGGCACAACTGAGCCTAGCTAAATGGTGTTCTGCAAATCAATTATGGCCTCTCCAGCAGATAGAACGTGACAGTTGGAAAACCTTGCGCCAGGTTTTCCCTCGGAAATCGCCAATCCAACCCTCACTGGAACTACGTGGCGAACCCTTTCTGGCTCCAATTCCTATCAAAAATTTCAGAGGAGGTCCTTGCCCAGCAGTCGGCACTTACAGGCGGCTACTTTAAGGCATGTTGTTCAAAATTAACGATTAAGGGTCCAGTTATTTTCTACTTACAAGTTAAAACCACAATATCACGCACAACTAAACGCAACGCCAAAACGGAATTCGTGGAAACGGAACGTGGAGATTTTATTTCTATGCTTAAATGGTGAATAGCGCACCGGGACGGACTTTTTCCTAAAACTCCTAAAAAATTAATAACGAACCTCTATGCAGTAACTACAGTTACTATTGTAAATGAATGGCTACTAAATGTGAGATCTTATCTGAAAATTTAATTTTGTTCTCGAATCCGTGTCGTACTAAAAATCGAATGAATTAAATTTCATCAAGAAAGCATTTCTTTAAACTATATTAAGTCGCAGTCGCAGTAGCTCAAGGGCTGATTAATTCTATAATAAAAATAAATTAACTGCATAGTACGCTAGTGACCTGGGTTCTCTTTCCGGCAGTGGGCTAGTTACAATATAGGCAATTATATTTTTTTTATATTATTTTTATTATAATACCTTCAGTTCGTTTTTTCGTCCATTTGAATAAAATATGTAGTATACCTGTGGAAATAGCTGAGAAAGTTAGACTGAGAGAAAAGCCTTGAATTATTGCGCAAACCTGGCGAAGAGATTTGCAACTTGTTGTCTTCCCTCTCCGGGGAGGTGCGAAAGACAAAAAAACGTACCTTATATATCAAAAACTTACAAAGTGTAAATATACAATCTATGAAAAGCATACATAACGTATGTATGTAAAAATAATGATTTCTTATATTTTCGCGAATATAACACATTGGAATATTTGTTTTTAAGAAGACTCGATAAAAACTGAATTATCATAAAATAATTAAACGCGGTAAAATCTCTAAAAATTTGTTTTACCCGTAATAATTATCAAATCATATTTTTTTTTTCATAGGGGCCTAAGAGAAAACAATCAATCCGAGAGACAGCTCTGAAATATTAATTTACTCTTTTTTTTTTAATTTATAATGGATTAAACACGTGCAGGGATGTTGAAAACTGAAACCTTGTACATTTATTACTTCGGTATCATAAAAATTCATTTATAAACTATGGTGCATACACATAAGTGTGCAAGTGAGATTATATTTCATTGTCTATACGCCGATCCCATCTGTACGCGGTGCACCCTGCTAGCTAACAAACGTGCCTCTGGTGACCGACTGATGGCCAATAATCCACCTGAATTTGTCGAACCCAAATACCTCAGACCATGGATGGGGAGCAGCGACGGTACGGCGAGGGTTCCAGCTCTACGCTCACCCACCCGCCTGCCTAGTAGAGGCAAATCATTCAAGAAATACATACCGGCTCTAGCTGGCTCTTTCTAGAGAGAGGCCTATGTTCAGCACTAAAGTTGAAGAGGGTGATAAAGAAGCTATGTTGATATTTAAAATTATTGAAATATAGAATGAAATGTATAAAATATATTTGAATTGATCTTTTGAGTTGTTCTGTCCGGCACCAGAACCTCTGCTGATATTGACAGTTAGAAAATCACGCAGTATATAATATATAAAAGTGTAATAGTATTATAGATGTCGCCGCAAGAGCCTCTTCTATTTAAATAGTCTAGTTTATCAGACGCCTTTTAATTATTTTTATAATGATTGCAGTGTATTGCTTACCTAATTTGTAATAGATTTATAGTTTTCTCTTTTAAAGATTTATCGGGTAGAAAATCCCGCCATCTATCGGGAACTTTAGACACCTCACTCGAGGTGGCGCTAATGTCTTGTTTTCCTTTAATTAATTACGAGACGTTATAATTATAATTTGATTACCACGTTATAATTTAGAGTGAAATTATTGATTGCCTAAATTTGTTAGTAATAATCCGATTTACTTATTTTCTAATAGTGAATTAAAATTTAATTAAGATTTGTGTTCACTACTGTAAAATTCTTAAGTAAGTTTTCGTTATTGAGTGAACACCGGCAGAGGGACACTTGAGTTGTGCATCGGTCGGTGTAGGTCGTCTATTCTTTCACAGTTGTGTTAATAAATTTTTAAAGAGTGATCTGTGATTTAAAATTGTTAAAAGCGTAAAGTAAATAAATTAATAAGTGAAAAATGAGTTTCTTATTTGTAGTGGATCAAGAAAAGGACAGCACTGCTGAGCCCTTGTCACATGGGGACAGCAGTGCTGCTCCTCCAAAAAATACCCCTGGAACATCTGCTTTGTCATAGAGGTAAAATGTTTTTATATAGCGGCAATCTCCGGATAAACCGATTCGAAAAATAGTATTTTACTAACAGAAAGCTACACTACTCCTGATTAATATAGACTATCGGTAAAAACGGATCAGTAGTAGTAGAGGCTACACCCTAGACACAAACTAACAAACCTTTAGCCCTTAATGGTGTAGATAAATATTATTCAAAGTAATTAAACAACATAATTTCACCTAGTGATCGGTCACAAGAATTAATTAGATTTTATGAAATAAAGTCAACGAATAAATAACGCCTTGGAGGTAGACGGCTAAGTTATACGAATATGTTTACTGAAACAATTTTTCTGAAAAGGCTGTTGAAACTAATATAATAAGATCTCTTTTTACACTAGAGCAATCACTCGAAATTAGCAGTATAAACTTTGACCAGATAATTTAGAGTGACTTTCATGTATGACCGGACTTATCAGCTAGTCTTTTGATTGATATTATTTATTTTTAGTCTGCAAGAATTGGTCTACAAAACAGCAATTGGTGCTTAAAATAAAAATATTTGCGAGGCATAGACTAAGACGGCGACTGATCTTTTTCTTTTATAGGAAAGGCGGCAAACGAGCAAACGGCTCACCTGATGATAAGTGATTGCCGTACATCGGCAACACCAGAGGTGCTGCAGGTGCGTTGCTGTACTTTAAAGATATTTGGAGAATAGGAGGGATGATGGGGATGGGAGTTGGGGGAGAGAGGAGCGGGCCTCCGGTTACCTCGCTCACCGAACGAAACGCAGAAACACAAGATGCCTCTACTTCACGCCGATATTCTGTGAGGCCGTGATACTACCACGGTCGAGCAGCAGCAAAAGCTGCCGCCGCTTGACTCCACCACGTATAATACGTTGGTCGAAAAAAGCCCTGTTGAAAATACTAAAATAAATGTCTAGACTAGAACACCGTGACATTGGGCACACACAGTACATTAAACAATAAACTAAGCAAATAATTCAAAACTGAATGATCCAACTGTCAATCCGTAATAACTACTCCGTTGGGATTATTTCATACCACGCTGGGAAGACACGATGCTATACCCACTATGGGGGGCATCTATGTCACTACAAGAAAAGCTCAAGAATGGCTGACATTAATTCAGGAAATCAGTTCTCAAGATTAGACAAATGAATCCTGCGCATAAATTCTTCATCACACTATGATAGTTTCTACAGGTCATTACATATGTACAACATGCAAATAACACCCTGGAGGATTACACGTGCTTCCCAGGTCGACACGCAACCTGACGGGTAGCTACCCTTTTTCTTTCCACCCATGGGATGGGTAATGGTTCATGGTACATGCCATGGGTATGGCAAATGAAGGTGGGAAGAATTTATCATTAGTCTTTGTGATTTGGTTTCGGCATACTCCAATGAATTTTGTTACATCACCCGGTCGATCCACCCACCTCTCTTAACCAGTTGGGTGCACCACGTGAAGGTGTAGTTGACATTTTGAGATAAAGATCATTTTGAGAGAAAGAGCATTACAAAGTTTTATCATCAATAAACTTTTAATCACTATCTATTTAATAATCTGATCCAGTAATTTTAATATTTTTTATTCTTTTTAATATGTATTCTAAGATCACGCTTGGCAGTCATATAATATCGGTATCACTACTTGTATTTAACTCTTCACTGATTACTGATCAGTATGTTATTCCTGTAATATTGTTAATGGAGTTTCCTCTACACGATTCATAATTTTTCCAGTGCTATAAGTTTTTTTAATGGATTTTTTAATTAATATTGAAAGTTGTATTCAGTTGAATAAGATAAAACGGAAAAAGAGACCAAAACGAGATCTTTATTAAATGTCTTATTTCTAATGTGAAACAAATTGAACGTCAGTGAATAACTAGGCTGTAAAGAGGATTATACCATCTTTTTCTCGAAAAGTGAATGTTATCTACATGCGGCATAGGCTCCTGGCTATCATCGGGCTAGGGCGACCGGCAGAAGTAGGAAATTTCGTCCGAATTTACCCAGCCGAGGACGAGGACGAGGACGAGGCACGGGCGACAGGCCAATGGCGGAAAATCTTTTCGAATATGCAGAGTCCACATGTTGGGAATGCGCGTATACCGGCACTGTGCTCAATCCGCCGTCCACGCGCGTGGTGAGTATAGGTAAATATTTCATGGCGACATATTCGCGTACTTATAAAAATCTGACTTTAAAAGAAATCTCTATCTGTCTTAGTTCTTTTCACTTACTTCTGAAGCTACATGAATTCCTAAAATTCACACATCACATCTTTACTGCCATATTACATTACGACAAAAAGCATTAACTAACTTTTCTTGTTGGATCACATCATGAATACTTAGCGAGCTAGTTATGCAGTTTGTTACGTTAAAAGTTTTTAATTAACATCAAACGATGCATACCAAAAAGTAAATGAGGTCAGTATTCAAAATGTCTTATTATGCCATTTTGTCAAACCTTATCGTGTCATAACTTAGCATCAACTGAAATTTAATTGTCATGAATACTTTCACGTGTGGAATGTAATAAAAGAGAGAATAAATCGTAACGTTTATTAAATTTAAAGGTTTAACGTTAAGATGTTTAAGATTTAATTGATTGTTATTTATTTAACAATTTATAAATATTCCATAACCATTTTCAATTGTTAATGAGATCTTTTTATGCAAGGAGACGGGCAGCAGCATCTTCCTGCATTAAAAAAAACTGCGGTTGCCAACCCGCTCACCAGGCATGGCAACTATGGCAAACCATGAATGAGCTCTGGGTCCGGTCGCCCATTATGATTTTGATTTAGTCTTTGAAATAAAAAGAGTTATAAAAGGACTCGTCGTGTGCGCCATTCCTTTTTTTTATTTACTTGTGAAATAAGATGATGATCCCAGCCCAGGGATCCCGCCCACATTCATAATGTGGACGAAGTTGTATCGCAAAGGTCCACACAGCCACTAACGGGGGAACCACTACCGCCTACCTCACTAGAAGAGGTAAAAGGCATTATCAAAATCTAAACATCCGCAAGGCCCCGGGAGCCGACGGTATCTCCAATAAGATAATTAAAACGCTCCCTAACACATTTATCCTATTGTTACTAGCAATTTTCATTGCCCTCCTTACACGTTGCACCTTTTCGGATTCCTGAAAAGATGCTCACGTAATAGGGAACCACAAACCCGGTAAACTGAAAAACCAGGCCTCAAGCTACAGACCCATCAGTTTCCTCAGCGCACTGGGGAAAATCTACGAGCGTATTATACTCATCCTTCTTAAGGATAGCGGTCAGTCATTAAATATCATTCCGAACGAGCAGTTTGGTTTTCGAGCTCATGGCGGTGCACTTGTCATGTCCAACAAGGGCACCGCCTCACGGAGCACGTACTTGAGCGCCTCAATGATAGTCCCAAATGCAGAGTAGGAGCTCTCTTCTTCGATGTCGCGAAAGCTTTCGACAAAGTCAAACCATTGGTTTGATCTTCAAACTATACACCCTAGGGTGCCTAGGCTTGTGCACATCATTCAAACCTACTTATCAAACCGCACCTTCCGATACAAAGTGGAGGGCACGGCCGACGCTCTGCAAGGCTCTGTCCTGTCTCCCATTCTCTACACCCTTTATACGAGCGGGATATCGCTACAGATAAATATAAGATAGTGGAACTGGCCCTATTCGCCGATGACACTACTCTTTATACATCAGATTTCAATGCATCTAGAATATACATTCGACTCCAAGCCGCAGCCACCGCCTTAAGGGACTGTTTTAGGACTTGGAGAATTGATGGAAACCCTGAGAATATCAAAGCGGTCTTGTTCAACAGGAAACAACTGTCAAATCGTCCCAACAAATACAAAAATATCACCCTCTTCGACAAACCTATTCCATGGGTGTCGGAAGTAAAATATGTTGGAGTTACCCTAGACCGTAAACTCAACTTCAAGAAACATATTAAAACTGTCTGGGATAGAGCGGCCTTTTTATCCGGCCACCTCCTTAACCTACCCAACAGCCGTCGCAAAATGTTATTAAAACATAAAATGCGCCTGTACAAAACTTGCGTACGACCTATTATGTCGTACGCCAGCACGGCTAAACCCACTTCAAGCTGTTCAAAATCGCTTCATGCACCGAGCAACCGGTGCACCACTATACATGCAGAATGTAAACTTACACCGCGACCTCCAAATGCCTACCATGGCAGCTCTTTTCAAAAAGTCTCCACTAATTCAAATTCTTAAAATTTGGTCTTTATAATGCTGGTTCTTTGAACTCTAAGTCTGAAGATCTTATTGGAGCAGTAGAACAGCGCTCTATTGACATATTGGCTGTTAATGAAACGTGGCTCAGAGAAGGAGAAAATTGTAGTGCTCCTGTATTGCCAGGATATACTTTTAGACACATTCCTCGATCGCGCTCTATCAGATCTAGGGGTGGTGGTGTAGGTTTTTATGTTAGACGTGGATTACGTGTTTTGACTTGCCCCCACCCATTATCTAGTGCATCAGTGGAGCAAATGTGGATATCTTTAAGTATTAATTCTCTTAAACTAATTATTGGTACAGCCTATCGCCCTCCGTGGTTGGATTTGGATATCTTTTTGGACGCTATAACAGAGTCAATGGTTAGTTTTTCAAACTATGATAAGTGCATTCTTATGGGAGATTTTAACGTTGATGTGTTTCAATCACAGAATAACAAAGTCAATAAATTGAACGCTTTCTTAAAGTCATTTAATTTAAAGAACTATGTTTTGCAACCGACCCACTTTACAAACCATAACGCTTCATTAATAGACTTAATTTGCACCGATGTTGATACACTCTCAGTTGACATTGATCAGATCCCAGAGCTTGGAGGCCATGCTTTGGTATCTGCCCAGATGAAAATTAAAAAAGAAAGAAGTATATCGAGATGGATCTTTTGTAGACAACTTAAGAGCATTATTATGGACAATTTTAATAAAGATCTGCTCTCATTGAATTGGGAAGACATGGCGCCATCAATTGACGGAATGGTTGAGACTTTTAATTGTTTTATACACACACTTTTCGACTTGCATGCACCATAGAAAAGTTTAAAATAAAAGACAAAACATTACCCTGGCTGACTAGTAACGTGCGATATATGATAAAACTTAGGAATGATGCTCATAGCTTCTATAAAACCAATAGCACTGATTCTCTTAAACCAATTATTGGTACAGCCTATCGCCCTCCGTGGTTGGATTTGGATATCTTTTTGGACGCTATAACAGAGTCAATGGTTAGTTTTTCAAACTATGATAAGTGCATTCTTATGGGAGATTTTAACGTTGATGTGTTTCAATCACAGAATAACAAAGTCAATAAATTGAACGCTTTCTTAAAGTCATTTAATTTAAAGAACTATGTTTTGCAACCCACCCACTTTACAAACCATAACGCTTCATTAATAGACTTAATTTGCACCGATGTTGATACACTCTCAGTTGACATTGATCAGATCCCAGAGCTTGGAGACCATGCTGAAAATTAAAAAAGAAAGAAGTATATCGAGATGGATCTTTTGTAGACAACTTAAGAGCATTATTATGGACAATTTTAATAAAGATCTGCTCTCATTGAATTGGGAAGACATGGCGCCATCAATTGAAGGAATGGTTGAGACTTTTAATTGTTATATACACACACTTTTCGACTTGCATGCACCATTGAAAAAGTTTAAAATAAAAGACAAAACATTACCCTGGCTGACTAGTAACGTGCGATATATGATAAAACTTAGGAATGATGCTCATAGCTTCTATAAAACCAATAGCACTGATTCTCGCAAGGAATACTATAAGTTGTTGAAAAAGATGGTTACCTCAGCCATATTCCATGAAAAAAAGGCTTTTTTTGAACATAATATTAACAATCATGTATCATCTCCGAAGATTCTATGGAAGAATCTTAAAAACTCAGTACTTCCGAATTTTAAGGACGTGGGTGAGCTCCCATCTTCCTTTGATGACCCTAACGCCATTAACTCTCACTTTCTAAATATTCCTGAAGTCTGCCATTCATCAATGTCGCAACTTACGTACTATGTATTCCATAGACATGGTGATGGTACCTTTGTACTGTCGCCAGTGAGCAGCGACAGGGTAGGTAGGATCATTCTGGCAATAAAATCTAATGCGCAGGGTATTGATGGTGTGAGCAGAGACATGATAATCCTGTCATTACCTCACACTCTTAATACCATCACTAACTTAATTAATGAATCTATCATAAGCTCCACTTTTCCCAGTCAATGGAAGACAGCATTAGTGCGGCCTATTCCTAAGAAAAGCAACCCTGATAGTGTCAAGGATTTAAGACCAATAAGCCTCTTGCCTTATCTATCTAAGATTTTGGAGAAAGTAGTATTTGAACAAGTTTACACGTATCTAGAAAAACAAAACATTTTACCACAGTATCAGTCTGGTTTTCGAAGAGGTCGTAGCACTTGCACAGCTCTAGTGGATGTTGTAGACAACATACTTTTCTCTAAGGATCAAGGCAGGGGGACCGTTCTCGTACTCCTTGATTATTCCCGGGCATTTGATAGTATCAGCATAAGCATGCTTCTGTCAAAAATGGCTTTTTATGGTTTTGAATATAGTACGATCAGGTGGTTTGAAAGTTACCTCAGTGGTCGACATCAGCTTGTTGAACTGCGTAAGCGAGATGGGTCGGGCGTAATTAGGTCGAACTCTCTACCTGTTACTAGGGGCGTTCCTCAGGGTTCTATACTAGGGCCTCTATTGTTCATACTTTACTGTGCTGACTTGACTGGCGTCATAAAAGAATGCCAGTATCATATGTATGCTGATGATGTTCAATTATACTTGTCTTTTCAATCCAAAGATATAACAGAGGGCATAAATAAAATAAATATGGACATGGAGCGCATTGCTGAATGGTCGAGGATAAATTCACTCAATCTTAACCCATCTAAAACTAAATACATTGTTTTAGGAACAATAAACCAAATAACTAAAATAACGGAGAGTAATATCAGCATATATCTGCAAGGTGAAGCGGTTCAGCGGGTTGATGAAGCTCGTAATCTTGGGCTTAAAATGGATGGCTTACTTCGCTTTGAGAGCTATGTCATAGATGTTGCACGTGCTTGTTTTTATCGATTGAAGATATTATATAAAATTCGTAGTTTCCATAATATTAACCTTAGAGTCACCCTCTGTGAAAGTCTAGTATTATCAAAATTAAATTACTGCATCACTGTCTATGGTCCATGTCTTCTAGCCAAATCATTAAAACTTCTTCAGCGAGTCCAAAATGCATGTGCTCGCTTTTGCTTTAATATTCCTCCAAGAACACATATTTCCACATATCTAAACAAAGGCAAGCTACTTAATATGTCACAGCGAATAGAGTTACAATTCGCTTGCTTATTGTTTGGTGTTATAAAAAACAATGCACCAGATTATTTATATAAAAAGCTTACTTGGTCTAGTGAATATAACCATCATAATACGCGTGGCTCGAAATATTTGCTAACTGTTCCAGGACACGTCACTGCCGCTTTTCGAGGTAGTTTTCGTTACTTAGCCACCAAGTGTTGGAACAACCTACCACCACCTCTTCGTGGGTACCAATCTAAGGCTAGTTTTAAAATTAGGTATATGTCACTTCTTTTACATGGCAATTAGGTTAATAGTGGTTAAAATTTGTTAGTCCTCGTTGCGGAATTATATTATTATTGTTGTATGGGGTATTTCTATATTTATTATTATTATTATTATTACGTCTTTTGTTGTTATTTATATATTCATCATGTAGTACATAAAGCCTGACGACTGCTCGCGAAGAAAAGAAAAAAAAAAAAAGGTTTCCGACAGAATACCAGCGCTGTAGTTGTGGTTTTCCATTGCTACAGCATTATGCTGAGTCGGACACCGTTTTGTTGCTGCAACCCAATAAAATATTATTGTTATTATTTTTTTTTTTTTTACATTAAGTTTACTTATGTGGTACTTGAGTTGTGGCAATGAATAAAGTACTTTCTTTCTTTCTAATTACTATGAGAGAATTAAAACACACCCAAATTCGTTAGTGGCAGCGCTGGGTAATTACACACCTACGCGCGATACAACACCCCTTCGGCGCCCCAAAAATGTCATCATAGACGATGATGACAAAATCACTCAAATATATAACTCGTATACGGCCACACCCCACACGCACCCACACTAGCCAGATCCTACGGCTAACACAGCGGGATAGACTTCGTCGCCAATACTTCACGACCACGAGATTTACTCGGGGCAGAGGTCGTTACTAATGTCATACAATAAGGCAATCCCAGAACAGGTTTACCTCCCTGTCGGGGCCCTCGGATCGCCTAGACCTCCCCTAAAATCAGGGGCGCTGCGTCGCTTCATAGCAGCAGCCATCGTTGACCCTTTTTTTTCATCTTGCGGGCCTCCCCTTTCGAAAGTCTCCTCCGATGAAACTGTAAAGGCCTCCGGGCCCACAGCAATGCGGATGGGTTTTTAGTCGGTATGTTTCTCCTTCCGCGATCTGAGTCCGACATAACGATGATGCGAGCGATGTTTGTTCGATAACTTTGTTTGTAGTATAAACTAATTAATACTTTTGACAGCGATCTCTTAGAGTGAAATTCGGTTGTTTACTTATATTTAACAAAATTTATTGAATTAAATATATACTTATGAGGACTTATGGCTATCACCAAAGGGGTAGGTTTCCACGATTTATATTTAGCACGAGCCACCAAAGAAAACGAACTGTTTGCTATGACAAAACGTGAAGGGTGGTGAGCAACGTCGCCGAAATTAATTCACCTTACTTTATAAATCATTATCGTGAACAGTTGTGATAGGTTTTTAGGATCTTTGGAAAGAAGAGGAACGAAACTTATATCATCCGAAAGGTACTGTGCCATAGATGTGTATGTTGCCGTTAAGACAGGTAAAATGAAGTGAACAGACACACGCGCGCTATCTTCCTCTTCGCCTTTTTCCACTCTTCCCTCAGCGATCAGGTAAGAATGGTTGCATTTTGACCACAGGCGCCACAAGCGGTACTAGATAAAATAAATATTTGAGTAACAAGGACAAGTGATAATAATTTGTTTTCATGATACTTTTGTGAAATACTATTTCTTATTTCATGCAGATTATAATCTTCTCTGACAAATATTATTTAATTCCTAAAATTCAGTTCTATAGGCGTGATGGAACGACAAACATCCCAACATAGAAACTTCCCATTTATAACACAAAAATATAGTAGGTATAATTTGTAGCAATATGTAATAAATTTCTTAATAAATTACCCGCATTACACACAAAATCATGAGTGACTGACGTGTAAAAACCACACCGACTGTTTATTTTTCAAAAAACAGTAATGAAAATAAAATTTTATAAAAATATATTGATGTATTTTTTATTCAGAATTATAAGTTATGAATGATAAAAGATTTATGAACTTCAATATTTTTTTTAAAATTCTTAAAAAATGGAAGTAATATACATACATATAAAAATTTTCATAGTTACGACGATATATAAGACTATAAATTTTTAAAAATTTTATAAGACAAATTTTTGTACTAATTTTGCTATTTTTACCCCACTGTCCCAGAAAGATGGTAACATTTTTGTAAGTCTACATAACATACATGTATATATTCGTATGTAGTATGTTGTGTTGGCACGCTCTGTAACCTAAACGGCTTGATGAATTGCCACAAATGAGGTGTCGTTAAATTCTTCATTGTGGGAGTGAAATGGGGTATAATATTTAAATATGGCGTCGGTGAAGCAAAAAAAGAGAGCGGGTATAAAATAATTTATGCAATCAGGGTTTTGTTTTCGAGAAAGAGGTAGACGTCACTGTACATCAACAAATTAGTATATATTTAAATTAAATAAATTTAAAAGATCTTTTATTAGGTACTACGGGAGACACCGACCGATCCTTTATTTTCGAACACGGCTTGTCATGCTTTCCGGAAAGGTTTATCAGGACATAACAAATGTCTTCTATTGGACAAACCTATCCGCCCTTATAAAATGAATGGGAGTTTATGGCCAAAAGCAATTGGTAACACAATTTGCCGTACTGCTTCAAATGGTTGCTGTAAGCACAAATCCAACACGATCTCGCCTCCATGTTCCAGCCTATGCAGCTTGGGCGCAGGCGAGGCGTAAAAGGCGGACGCGTGGGAGCTGCGTACACAGCGCGCAGCTTTCTGAAGCAAGGCGGAGGTGAAGCGTCGCTGAAGGTTGATGTTGCCAACGCTTTCAACACATTAGACAGAAACGCTCTGCTGATCAAGATAAGACAACATATTTCGGCCGCTTTAAACCATTACTGATGGCAATGCTACAGCTGTCCACATAAGGTCATGTATAAGCAACATGAAATAATATCAGCAGTTGGCAGTCAGTAGGGTGACACACTTGGACCAGACATTTGGCGTCGTCGTTTAATGTCTGGTATCTGGATAACGGGACGCTGGAAGGCGAAGCTTCTTAATTTAAGCAGTAATAAAGTAAGCAGCAACTTCATAACTTAAGCAGCCGTATTTCAGGTTTCGGTGCTGTCGGCCTTAACCTAAACATTTCAAAATATGTGATTTCTATCAAAGATAATATACCACTTCTCGAAAAACACCAACTCATTTCTAAATTTAATGCTTTGTTCTTTGATCTTTATTGTGCATTAACAATAACAATAAATATTACACACTGTTGAAAGACGTACACTACATAAACAAATTAAAACTACACACTTCCAATTCAAAATCTAAGATACTCACAGCTAAGAAGCGTTTCACGCAAATTTTGCACTCTAATTCGCCCTTAAAATTAACTCACAACGCGCCAAAGAATTTTCACTCTAAAAATAAAGTGTTTTTTTATTATTTGAACATTTTAGGAGACCAGATGCTTTTGTATAACTTGATACTTAGTTTACTAGATACGATTATTCACTACCCAATTCTGTTCATAGCGGTTACGTGGACCAGACGCTTTTTAAAATGTCTAGATTATTACTACTCAAATATTGCTATAAAACGTAAAAATAAAATATTAGTTGCAAGGTATTCTACCTTCACACAGGTCACAGGGAAAAATACAGAATATTATTGTACCAATAGTGCTTAAAAGGGTAAATAATAAGCGTTATAAAAGGACACTCACACCTAATTTGGGTCTGCTGGGATTCCCTGTATCTTTGGCACTAGATGTAGATATGGTAAATATATATACATAGATATATATATATATATATACGTTAGTAGTAAAAAATTTACATACACTTATTCATTTTTTTAAAATTTGTCTGTGATCATAAGGCCGAGAAATATAATAATTTTTGCATAAAATTTCATAAAAAATTATTCCTCGTGATAAGAATTATGTTGCCATGTTTTAAAATTTAATATTACCCCAAACATTTTTTATTTATAATTTCAATGTTTGATTAAAAAAAAATTGGATTTCCTAAGACTCTAAGAGCGTGCATTATGAGTAATATTTAATTTTAAACTGTTCAAAATATTTCAAACGTAAATAATTTATTTTTAGAACGAAAACTGAGTATGTAAAACCTATTTTACGCTTCACTCTTTAGTGACAGTAAGTAATGTTGTTTAAAGTGTACTTAACTAATCAATGTACAAGTTATAGGTTTTTTCTTTACAATCAGCCTGGTCCTGGTTAGTATAAGCAATGATTAGATGTGAGGAAAAAACATCTTCAAGCAAAGCCACAGGTTACAGCATTAAAACTATTTAAATTTTAATGCAAAATTCCTAGCAACAAAAATCTTTTATATAAAAATAATATCGATTCTAGTAGTTTATTTTATTGAGAAAATATATTCTTGAAAGAATACAATGCAAAGAAATAAGAGTATCTATAGAACAAATAAACACCAAATAGAAAAAACCAAAAACTTTAAATTTAGACTAAATAAAGTTAAAAATTATTTTTATTTAAAAAACTTTATTGCTTACACCCCTTATAATTTGAGATGACAAAGAGCGGACTTAATGCCTATTGGCATTTTCTGCTAGTCAACCCATTATTCTCTGTATATAAGCAATAACTTCAAATCTAAGTACAGAATACATTAACGTTTGTTCGTTATAAAGTACTACAGAGAGATGTATATTAATGTATTAAGAATTTTATTAAGTAGTTATTAACTCTACTTCTATAACTAATAATTAATGGAACTTTATTATTATATTACTTCTATAACAAATAAAATTCAATCTCTCTAAAATATGGGAGCACTGCATTTGTTGGCTACTATCAGTTGTATGAGTAAGAGGCACTATAGCAGTGACGCAAGTTCTAAATTTATTAGTAGGTGCCTAAATTACAAACCCCTGACAACCGTTGAGGAAAAAAGTTTCTCGAGTGGCAGCCACGTACAGGCAAACGCAGTGTGGGACGACCCCCCACAAGATGGAGTGACGACCTGCGCAGTATTGCGGGAAGGCGATGGATGCTGGTAGCTCAGTACCGAACTTTATGGCAATCTTTGGGGGAAGCCTACGTTCAGCAGTGGACTTGTGGAACGCTTAAATGATGACGATGATGATGATGACTTAAATTAATCTGAACTGAGAACCACAGCCATAGAGCATAGCGAAATACTAATGCTGACACGACTGACACTGACAGTGAAAAGTGTCAAATCTGTCAGCAGCGTATAGCATCGCTTGGTGTTTTATTTGTTTTTATTAGGTATATTATAGAATTAAAATTTCTACATAAAACTCAAATGTTTTGCTTAAATATCAATACTAATTAATAAAAATTTGTAATTTAATAAAAATTTGTCTAAACTAAATCAATTATTACTCAAAAGATAAATCACTCAATTATGGAAAACAAAAAAATCTCATTCGGATTTATGAAGACAAAAAAACAAGATAAGCCCATAGTTACTGAACAACGTGAATATATTGAAAGTGTCGAGGGTAATTCAATCAAAGTCATTGGGTATGTATTGCAAAAACAATTATCAGGCGTAAATAATCCTCCATTAAATTTTTATTTCTGAATGAGATTCATGTATTAAAGTTATTAATATTTATTCCTTAGTAACTGTTAAGCAATGCTGTTTTAATTGTTTATATGAACCAAACTTAACATTGTTGTTTAAAAATTAGGGCCATGTAAAATTTTCTGAATAAAATATTTATATAATTGAAATAGTAAATACATTTTTTACATGTACTTTTATGAAATATTTCATTGAGATACTATATTAATAGATATTTCAATTAGATTGAGTAGGGCATTATAATTATTTTAATTATTAGATTCTAGGTATGGTAAAAACAATTGTTATATTACTTGATTGAAATAGTAAAGCAGTAGAATAAGTAGCAGCATAGTAAATCTATCCTCGCCTAGCTCAAAATCGTTTTATGTATTTTCACTGGTTATTGTGGACATTTAAGGAAAGAAGTTAGCAATGAGGTTGCACCGCTTATAATACCAATGAAGCCAAACACTTTAATAACGGCTGAAAGACTTAAAGAAATAGCTGAAAAAGTAGAAAGTTTTCTTAATGAACCAGAACTAGGTAACCAATCTAAAAACCTAAATGAAGTCCAACAACATTCAGAAAATGAAACAATTGAACAGATGGCTGTTAGAGAACTGCTGCAGGAATCACATCAAGATAAGAAACCTGAAACACAGTCTCATAAAATACTTGTACCATCAAATCCAGTTATGGATGGTCAAAAAGAGGTATTTATTAATTAATATTCACCATAAGCTCGTAAATAATCTACAGCCCCATACAATCTGTAGCCCATCATTGGTAAGAGTATTTTAGGTCGGGCATATTATATGACAACATTGGTAGGTCAGGAAACATGTGCTTGCTTTTCAGATGAGATTCTTGGCATATGCACCACTTATTTATTGCACTGAACTGCGGCTACTATCATTTATTCCCCTATCTGTCAGAGAACATGACGTTGTTCTCTTTATCCAATATATTCTATATCCTGCATTTATAACTTCAGGTAATTATCTGAACGGTCTTGCTGTGGTCAAAACCAGACACAAATGAAGACACAAGTGTCTCTTTGTGCTAATATTTGTGGAACTAACCTTGCAATCTTCTAGTTGTTAACCAAAAGGCATAGTCATAGTCTACAACTCAACATCTGCTAATGTTCCTGCTCCATCTGCTTTAATATTAATGTTAATGGCTATATTCTTTTTCATTTGACTATTCCATTGACAATATTTCCTGCCAAAAAGTACTATACTTATGTACAGTACGCTCACACAAATGTGTCAAAAAAACATACCACTCGAGTTTTTACTTAATGTCACATCATTGGCTTTTTTTTATTTTCAGTCATCATTGGATGACTACGAAAGTGTACCAATACAGGAGTTTGGAATGGCAATGCTTCGTGGTATGGGATGGACACCAGGCAAAGAAGGGTTAGTGTGATTTTACATTAAATAATTGCCATCAACTTTATTTCTGTTTCAAATCCTGCTTTATACAGTTATCATGATTTGTAGCTGTAGTATCTCTTTTTTGCAATACCTATTCCAGTCAGTCTCGTTTAAATATTTCATTGAGGGACTTATAATAAGGTAGAAGAAATTATAATTGGTAATTAGATAAATAATCAAATAATCTTACTGTTCACTCTATAATTTGATAATTATCATTTCGAAATTTTTAATCCTAAGGACAGGAAGGAGCATGTTTCTGATCCTAAGGATATTTAAAGAACATGAACATACCCCATTGTAATTAACACATATACTTCTTAAAATCTTGTTTCATAATTATGTGTCTAAGCTCCTGGAAGGCATAAATACTATAAATTTATATACCTTATTATAACACAGCCATTTTTCCTTTCAGTTCTAAGTACAAACCGCCTCAGTTACGTCCAAAAGGTTTAGGTTTAGGAGCTGACAAAGTGGTTGCTGATAATCAAAAGAAAAACAAATCAAAGGATGAAGAGATAGATTTAGTCATTGTCAAAAATGCTTATGTAAAAATAACTACAGGAAAATTCAGTGGTTATTATGGCAAGGTAAAAAGTATTTAAATACAAAAAAAAATTACACAAACTTTTGTAAAGTTGAGTCTGTATGCCTCTAAACCTCTTTTGTAAATAATCATGCACATGCTCTAATCAGTCAAAGGGGAGGCAGAGGTACAAATACTCCACCTGTCAACTGACTGATAAAACTACATCTTAATTAATGAAATTTGCTCTCTTTTCTTGAACTAATGGCGCAGTTGCTAAGCGTTAAGCTGCAGCGCCACCGGTGATCGCGGGTTTCTGCACGGGACAAGCATATTTGTGAACTACAATTTGAAACAACTTATTGAATGAGTCTGGGTTTTTCCATGTGCAATTTATGTGTATAAACTCTCTGTAACACAAGGGAAAATACAGTAGTGTTATGTATTTAAAAAAATTAAAGATGTCACAAAACATGGGCAAGCAACCTGCATCCATTGACTTCCTGCAACATCCTTTATTGAGGAGAGTCGCTGTATGGATGAACTTCCTGAATGCACCTGAGCCTTTCAGTATTTCCGGGCCGACGGTACACTTGCACCCTAAACCCGAATCGCGACTCATCGGAAAACATAATTTTATCCCATTGTTCCTGGGTCCATGTTCTGCGTTCTCTACACCATTCATTTCGACGAGCGCGATACCCGTGACGTATCGGTGGGCACCTAATTGGGCGTCGAGCTCGTAGGCCGTACTCATGCAGTCGATTTCGCACAGTTTGGGGACTTACATCAACACCGTTTGGATTTTGTAGCCTCAAACTGATCTCTCGAGCGGTTAACATCGGCTGGCGTCTTGCAGTCAGTTGTATGTACCGGTCTTGCAGAGTGGTTGTACTACTTTTACGGCCTGAATGCTGTTCAGCGGGTTCCCTTGTATTATTGTAGCGCTGCCAAAGACGACAAATAACACTTCTATGAATGCCGAGATACCTGAGATTGATTACTTCCCGCTTGCAACCTCCCTACAGCTCCTTGCATTTCATTTGCCGTCAAATGACGTCGCTCCATGACGTAAAGAATATCTAACAATTCAATTTTGTCGCTAACTTTATTTAAATGGTTGGTAAAATTATAAAATCAAGACTAAACGTAGCAATAAAAACGCACTTAAATTCAAACAAATTCCCTTTCATTTAATTTTATGAAAAAAACAAAACATAATCGAATTTTTTTTTACCTTTTTTTTGAGTTTACTTACCTACGCACTTTGAGTTAGTAAAGACTTAGAAATTAATTAATATAAATGGTAAATTTGTAATGTCATGCAATGTGGCTTAGACTTTTTTGATGTGTGTAGTATACGGATGCATTTTCGAAATCGGCCATCAAATAACTTTTAACGATATAAATAATAAATCTCAAAATATTTATTTATAGGTAGTAAGTCTAGACGAGGACAATGGTCGCGTAGTGGTCAACATTGCTGTCAAGAAAGAAACTGTTAGCTTAAGTGAATTCATGATGCAACCAGTCACAAAATCGGAATTCGACAAACAGTCGAAAGTTATAAGTAAGTAAACAACTTGGGTAATGTACAATGTCGCAAACACAACGAGGCGGTGAAAGTCAATTAATTCATGAAATGAAATGAATGAAAATTCTTTATACTTCGACGTAAGAAAGATAATTTCATTTGTCATATGCCAAATCTTATTATTATTCTTTTACAGTCTTACACCGTTTCCTAATGAGGTTACCCTGACAGGAAAACAGTCTAAAGAAACTCCATAGGCATCCTCTTATTTTATTACTTTTTGATTTTAATGTACATCATAAAAAAGGGTATGTTATGATATGATATGGTAAGGATTTCTACATCTAGGACAGCAATGAACTTTCATGAAAATGGCAAAGGTATTGATAATTAATGATGAAAGGCCGATAAATAAGTAAAGACCAATATTTTGTACTAGACAATTCTCTATGATATCTATTAAACATTTGAACCCGCCGGAACTTCAAATTGAAACCGACCGCTGTTAATATGATTACCACCAGAGTTACGCATAACCATCAAACATTATTTTACTTTAAACAATTTATCGCTGCAGGTGCGGCAATAAAACGTGTGAGCGTAGCGACGCATATTGCGCGCTCACTCGCGCTAACAGCTTTTAGGCGGGGACAGTTTGGTTCACCATTTGCTTAAATGTTTTTTGATAGATACCGTTCTTAAATTTCTCCTACAGAAATTTTCACGGTTAATTGTCGTGTATTATTAAAGAGCAAACCAGGCCGCAACTAATGCACCATGCACAAAGCCTCCCAGTGGTGAACGTAGTGCCGGTACCTTCGCAATAGTGACATTGATCCCCATCACTAGTCTGCGGGATTTGAGTTCGGCAAATTCCGATGGATATTCCATCAATCGGTCGCCAGAGCCTTGTTAGTTTGGTGCACCGTCACCGAGTGCGGGTGAGACTTGTGCATTTTGACAAAGAAATTACGTATTCCCCTTACACCCAATTATTGATAACAGGATAATAAAAAGAAATCCATTTTGTAGAAATTACTTTGCTCAATTCCGCATGAAAAGAAACAATAAAATGGCATATATTACCCAGTCCGAAGAGAAAAAGAGCACCACCTCCTTCACCGCAACTATCCCCCACACGTAGTCCTTGTGACTCGACACTGGAAAATATTTACCAGTAACATTTAACACGGGACATGTTTTTATTATACGGTGGCTTTTGCTGCTGCTCGAATGGGCCGGCTCGACCGGGTGTCGGGTCGCACAATACCGGTGTGAAGTAGAGGCATTTTGTGCTTCCGCAGAAGCGGAGAGGGTTGTTTTTATTACTAATGTTTAGAAGTAATATTCTGTAAAGAAGATCGCCGTAAAAAATTAAAATGATGTCTAGTATTAAAAGTTTTTAAGTTATGAAACTATGTATAGATAGGATCGAAAATCAAAATGGTGTATCCATATTAAAATTATATTTTCAAAACGGCATCAAACTATTCGAGCTTTAAAACACCACATTTTTTTACTTTGTATTCGACTCGAAGAAGCATTCCGCACTGATTAAACTACAAATTTCACGCGCGAGAAAAAATATAATTTTTTTTATTTGCTACTATGAACAACTATATTAGAGGTGTGGCACCTCGACCACTCCCAAGGTGGGCTTTTCCTACTGAGCTTACCATTACTTTAATTATTTTCAGACGCAGACACATATGAAGCTTACAAAAATAATGAAAGATCAACTCAAAAGACATCTGACTGCAATTCCTCGAAGGAAACTTCCTCTAGTCATAAATTGATAGACAACAATTGTAGAAAGGAAAGAAAAACAGATGCAAGAAGTCAATCACAAACAGAGAAAAAAAAATACTCTAATGGAAAAAGCAAGGACAAAAGTCATAGACAAAAACGTGATTCATCTTATAGTGAAGAAGATTCTCCTCACCCTAAAAGAACGGAAACGAAGAAACATAGTAGTAATGAATCACTAGATTCGTACGATGAAGATAAAAGAAGGAAAAAAGAGTATGAGCAGCATAGTAGTAGTGATTCAGAAAAGTCATACCAAAGGTCAAGAGAATCAGGACTTAAAAGCAGTACCAAAAGAAGAGAGACATTGATAAGAAAAGAAAAGGTAAAAAGAAGAAGAGAGATAGAGATCGTTCACCAAGTCATCGGAAACATAGAAAATAAGTTTTATTTTAGATCATTATTAAATAATATTTTTTTTTATCGCCTGTCCTGTATTTTTTTCGCTTAACTCATATATGAAACAGTAGGTTCCTGTATTAATCGAAGACCACTAACAATTACTATTTGACTAGTGCCATCTGAACGACATCCCGGAGATTGAAATCTCTCTCTTACGACACTTACTATAGAAGGAGCCCCAGCCAAATTGTTACGCCGCACACTTGACTTTTCTGTACGCGGCAGAGCCAAGCGGCGGATTTTGCTGCTGCTCGAATGGGCCAGCTCGACCAGTACTAGTACCATGGCCTCGCAGAATACCGGTGTGAAGTAGAACCATAGTGTACTTCAGCGATTCCGGTTTGAGGTAACCGGAAGCCGTCACCCCGAATATCCTCATAGGTCGCCAATGCACCTCTGGTGTCGCAGACGTGGGGTGTCAGTGGTGCAGACCTGCAGGTTTTTCCCATAAAAATACAATTTTATATAATCAGAAAATACACCAGATTCTACACTACTGTTAAAGATGGTGGCCAAAGGAGGTGCAATTAAATCTATTGTGGCGACGGTCACTTTAACGGACATCCATATCATATATCTGCTGTTTTAATACAGTAGTACTTTACACTTTTTCTTACACTTAAACTAGTATTTTTTTTCTCACCATCTAGACTTTAAGAGATAGGATTTATCGTTATCGGCACCATGTGCTTCGCAGATTAGAATGACATTCTAGTGCCATCGGTGTATTTTAAGTTTAGCCATACAAATACAACTACAAATAGTAATTTCGAGATTTTTATGCTATTTACTAGACACGACAGGACAATTTATTGTCCTATCAGCCTGTTTGACACAGATGATCAGAAATCATCGCATTTTCAATAAACGAGAGGTCACGATTGATGTCAGATGCCTTGGAAATAAAAGCTCCGTGACAAATTTCCGTTACTTAAAGTAAAGTACTTACGAAAAGAAATATATTTAGGAGCTTATTAAGGAATCATCACAGATGTGTTTTCAAGGTAAACATGTTGAGACGTTCGAATAAAATTTAAAGTTATTTATTTTTCGAGTTTTAATAATGATTATTCTTCAAGATTGTTGAATACGTAAGCTTTCAATTTCTCACAATATTATTACTTTGTATTTTGGTTTTAAATGGCCCTTATACACAAAAGGCGAATAATCAAACAATTACTAATTTTACATTATTACATTGACGACAAATAGAGTATTTCCTACACCTCCCATATTAACGTTATCTGTAAACACAATTTTGCAGCTTTAATGCTTTAACCCAAAAAACGTTAAACTTTGTGCCTCGTGCCTTAAGTTACCATAAGTATTATGCTATATTATAAAGTACATAAATTATTACTATTAAATAATCTGTGTCATCTACGTAATATAATAGAAAAAATGCACTCGATATGAGATGAAAGCAACTTCAGTTAAATTCGCATCAATCTGATTCTTATCGTATTGGTGCATTTTTGTTGTGAAAAATCAGCTAACGATGTAAAGACCGTCGCTTAATAAAGTTTTTTTCATTCCTTTTAAAAAAAGTTTAAATTAGTATTAGATAGAAGAGGCGACTAAGGGAAAAGTCTTAAAAATCTCATAGTCACCGACAGATGGTAAAATAACCACCTCGAAAAATACCAGATCAAAAATAAGCGATACGCCATCGTCCTTTAGTGGATTATTTAGATGAAAGAATAAGATGTATGTATTAGATTTATTTTTAAAATGAAAAAGGTGACATCGTTTAAATGTGTGGGAAAGCCATATGATAGCGGCGTAAACTGCCATACCCTTTCTTCCCGTAGGTGTCGTCAGACGGGAAATCCTTGAAAATTTCACGACAATCTCCAAGGTTTCATGTTATATTTCCATATATGGGTTAAGGCCACAACTAGGGCTAGTCGAACCATATACAAATTCATAATCTCCGCGTACCCCAAATGGGCGTGACTACTCTTACGAAAGTTAAATTGTCCCAATTTTTATTTAAGTAAATAAAACAAACATTTTATCCGTATAACTAAGTATTTTATTTTAGAAGAAGATACGAATCAGATCACATCAGAAGTAGAGGCGGGATATCACATTGAACATTGAAATAACCTACAATATGTATTTTTAACACACAGTTCGTAATACATGTATAATTTTTAAATGTATTATACACAACAATAAAGGAAGCTATATGTCTATGGGTATCTATTACGATAAACGTACCAAAAATTTATTTTTAATTCACAAAAATCGAAATCTTTAGATATACCATGAGCACATGGTGTGTTTTTGAACAATTAATTTAAATATATGATTTTGTTAATTATCACTGGTAATGGACGACTTGTTGGAGTTTTATTCTAGACCTCTCCACAATTCTAAACTGTCTCAAAGTATTTTTAGCGGTTCTATGGCTATTATTCAAAAGTATTTGCTTTTATTTAAGTTTGTCAATATTCCTTACTCAAAACTGAAGCAATACTGGAGCAGAGATGTTCAATCGGTTATAAAAACTGTATTTCAATTTATTTTATTTAGATAACTGATCTATTTTACAAAATATTATATAAAATAATTTCTAATTTTTGGTCTGTTTTTTATGTGACATGTCCAGGTGGACTTTCCTCTTTGAAATTCAATCACTTTTAATACATAACTATCAATGTTATAGATTGCGACGATAGCTTCAGGTTCCTATAGGGCTGTCAAATGCACATTATGTATATTTAAGTGCAAGTTGATTGCGTATTCGATTTCGATTTCCACATTAATATTATACTGATTACATCGCAGTTGTACACAAACGTTGTGTTGTAAGGAACTTAACCTAGCCGTGACCTAAGTTACAAGTTGATACAGTCTCCGATTCCATTCAATACAGTAATCAACTATCGGAAGAAATATATTATAGAAAATTGTATAGAAAACTTTTATACAAAAGTGTCTTAGAAACAATATAAGCTGACACATGGAAGTACATATTCTTTGCGTTTTCATACCAATTTTGTAATCTATGATGTTCTTATATATAATATGACTTCATCTTATGTTTATAAATCATTCAAAGAAAAAGTTTTATAATGAGGATCACTACTGTATTTTGACTATTTTGAAGAAAATATTTAACTATTTACCTCAGGGCTTTCCAAAATGTTATTTGATTTTATTGACCAGCAATTATCTCCAGTTGAACAGCCCTGATTTACATGATTACTGTTTTTCTAGCCGAGAACCGTGACTATATATTCCGGTGAACCGTCAGAAATTATTATCAGTGAAGAGAATATTATAAGAGTGCGAAAACAATACCATCTTATACTCTAAACACAAATACCACTTAGACTTATTATTTATTAAAATTAATATTCTCAAACCACCTCAGATCAGCACACTGCACACCTCCAACCCATCGGCTGGTAAATGCCAAATGGCATGTCTTTTGTAGTAAAGTTTTGTAGTCAAAGGTCTTTTGTAGTATTATGAAGTCAACTATTTGCAATTAGTTCCAATTATTTTTCTGCTTCAACTGCGTGCTAACTTCCGAACTTTTGAAGCCACGTCACATCATATGTTTGATTATACGAAAACTTATTATTATTACATGGTACCTTAACATAAACCTGACTACAATTTCATTAAAACGTATATCTTGTTTTTATCATTTTAGATTGAATGGCACCTAAATACCTTATGACATGTGAAATGTAAAGACGTACCAAATGACACCGATTTGTGAAAATCGTTTACGTACTTTAGATGATATCAAAAACCAGATGAATAATAAACATACTATATGCCTACAATATACATTATAAAACACATAACCCTCTATGATTTGCCGTAGTCGGATGAATGAATGTACTTTACTATACACCACTAAACAAAATTCAGAAAACATTAAAAAAGGAATTAGGAGATACAATTTGGCGGCCTCTTCCAGGCAACCAAAGGCGAAGAGAAATAAAGCTGACTGATAAAAACGACAGGTGTTAATTGGTATACATAATGTGTTATTGGCTAAGAAACAAGATATGTACGGATTTGTGCTGAGTTGGTATGAAAACGCCATGTTACAATAGTATACACAATTTAAATATTACTCAGTTAAGAATTATTATTTACCAATATTAAAGTTACGTTTCCTCTACACATAGACATTACAAATACATTAATTATCTTATTTTCTATAAGCGTAGTCACACCGATCACAATTATACAATAATTTTTGGATTATATTTATTGAATTGCTTTTCTGACAACATTTTTATCGCAGCCGAATCGATAAAACATTGATTGAAATAAACGATCATATATACTTTTAACAGCTACTATTTTAGTCCTATGCTCAAATTCCTGGTCAATTCATATGATTTAATAGCATACATGGTTTCTTACATTGAACAAAAACTAAATAAAGACTTTAATCTCAATGATAAAGTTTTGATCCCAATTCCTAATACCTGCTTTCATACTTTCATTCCCTAAGCTCGAAACTACACACATCCTCTATGATAATTAAATAAGAAATTAATTAAACTAAAACAATACTTCCACATTTAGATTCATGTTTTTATCACGAATGGAGGAGTTTGTCACAAGTAGAGAAAACAATAACATTCGAGAAAAGGTAAATAAAAATATTTTTACTGTATCAACTTCCTCTGATGTATAAATCATTTGATTAATGGCGATAAGTAAGGCTTTATTACGATAAGTTTTGTCAACAATCATCACTTTATTTAGGACAAAATTCATAACGAAATTAAATGGTGTAAGTATGCGGTACGTTTTATTCTACAAACTTCTATTTCTTTTGAAACTCGGGTAGGGACGCATTCACAAAGTACATTCAGTTTTGCAGGAAGATTCAATACTTTGTACATCCACGCTGGAAGCTTTCTGATGAATGTAATCACTTGATGCCGGTAATCTGTGAATTACTACCATCAAGTAGCAAATCAACGAATTTATATTCAGTAACGTATTGGTACTTTACAAAAATGGAACCAAAACGAGGAGTTCCATCGATTCATCACCAGCAGCGTCGTTGTTTTTTTACTCGCGGGTCTACTATTCGCGAATCTTTTACGCCGAAGCTTTATAGATTTGTAGGCTGCCGTGTTTTCCTGTGGGGTTTAGTCGCTAAATGCCGGTCATTGTCCCGCAATGCCGTTATAGAATTTTCCCCAAGAGACACAAATAAGAGACATTCCGTTTAACACTCTCGTCGTATATAAAACAAAGTGACATTTTATACCGGCTGTGCAGAATTCTACCTATAAAACTGTCTCGCGAGAAACAAGGTGTCACGGAAGAAAATGACTCGTAAGGCAACATTCAGTGTTGACAAATAATAGCTTTTAAAACGATTTACGCCACGAGAGACGCCATCTTTTTTTTAATATTTGGCGCCTGCAATGCTATGACAGTAGGATTGGTTTCCAGCCAGCTCATTACCTACCTAGGTATAGGTCTTATTCTGGTCTTAGTCAACCTAGATTGTGTAAATTGCAAAGACAATTTTAAAGCTTAGATGATCCAAAATAAAGATTAAAATTTAACTTTTTTTAATTATCTAAGCTTCATCAAGCCATTATTGCATATGCAGTATTTCGTGCATTCTATTTATCACCTACTTAATTGTCAAAACGATCCGGTTGAGTTAGAGCTAGGTAACAAAAACATCTGTCAGTCTTACGGAGTTTATGGAATATAGAATTTGGAAATGGAAATTATTTTCAAACTTAAGTAATAAATGTTTGTGCGATACAGTTCTTTTTTTTAAGATTGTTTAGTAAAAAGTATTTTACAAAAAAATAATCCTTACATGATATTTGTTCTTCTCGTCATTCATTAACTATTTCAAGTGTTACAAAGAATACCAATGAATATTTAAACAGAAACGTGGCATTAAGCTCGATAGTTTACACCTTTAAATATTGTGACAACAAGCAAAACCTGTTACTATGTGTTCTCGATGGATCAGGCTTCGGTTATATCATTCGGCTTAGCGTTTGGTGAAGGGATTGTTGCGTGCGGTGGTGCGAGCGGCAGTGCGCGCGGCGGCCGCAGCAGCTGTCTGGGTGCAGTTGCACAGAGCGTCGAACATACGCAACACGAATCCGCGCGCTCGGCCCATGCGACGCTTGAGGTTACCTGAAACAAATTGTAGGGCTTATTTACTCGTTTATTAATGACATTACAACATACATCACAGCGATGCTGGGGCGGATCGAAAGTGAGAAACAGATTTGCTTTTTTTAACTTCTTTTATTAGTGAACTATATATTTATGGAGCTAGGGAGCTGAAATGCATGATTATGAAAGAAGTAGAGTCACTTTTTACAACTTAATAGTCTAATAGACCAAATGAAATGCTAATAACATTCGTAATGGATGGTATTATATAGTTAATATATAGTCAAACGTGGGCAGCGGATACCGGCGTGGACGCTCAGGTGGATGTTCAATAAGATCTTTGACCAGGGTCTTATAGGCCTAGTGAACTATTAGCGCAAATACAAAAATCCTGTGACTAAACTACTGTAGGAAATTATATAATTTATATTTGGTATATAATCTAGAAATAGCCCGTAGAATATGAGGTTAACATTAATATAATAACGTCGCATTCAGCCCGTATAAACCGCCTCCACATATATTACGAAAAACTTTTTCACAATCGCGTTTTGCTAATTTTGTTGCCCATTGCCAGTTCTTTTAAAAAAGTTACTCCACGAGTTACAGAGATTATAATGCTTGCAGTTTCGTTTTCGTTTAGATCAAATCTAACTAAAGAGGACGAGAATCTTATAATTAATTAGGTCAAAAGGTAATGAGCTGGCTTTTAATAAGCAACCTCAACTGAAAAGGATAAAGTGTCTATAGTCTACCAGCCAGGTCGTCGTGACTTGCCAAGCACGTCTCCTCCACCAGTATACTTTATTAGTCACACGGGGAAATGTGCAACCTGAAGAAAACATACCTGTCACTAAAGGCAGTAACCGGTGATGTCGGGATCTGCATGAAGTGTAAAACGCCAAAAACCCATCAAAAAAGAGATACGCTGTTGGCCCGGCTGCCATACATATGCTATCCTGGAAGTTATATATATATACAGTTTGAATTCTAGAAACTATGACAGCGGGATGTTTTTTCTTTCGTGAATTTTGAGCGTCTTATGTGGTGATATAGATGACGCCACATCACTGCCACTGACTCGAAGTCGAGTCAGTGTCAGTGATGTGGTGTAGTGAGCGTGGAGCACTTAACAGCGTCAGGTAAAGATGTGCAGTCTGGCGATGTGGTGATGCTATTACTAGAGAATTTCGTAGGACTACGAAGACTACATGTCGTCGGGTTATAGTCGAAACTGTGATATTGTAAATTCAAAAGTAACATTATAATTGCACAGATTTTTGTCATTCTTCTCAATTTCATACAATATCACGGGCCAATTTTACCAAAGCTTATTTGGAACAATATGACAAGTGGTAAACATCTTAGTCCTCAGGGTAACGATACAAGTCAGAGATCAAACTCAGGTCCCCTGATTCGAACGCAGATCCTCTAACTACTCGACTATCGTGGCTTAGATACAAATGTCTTCTTATAATAAACCAATGAAATATGTTGTGCACAGGTTATTCATAAAAATTAGAGGCACCGTGAATCCGTTATCGCTTTCGAAAGATGAAACTGAAGCTTTCTTTATAATACCCGACTAATTTTTTTTGCCTATTGAATCACACAAAAATACACGCACACACTAATACCAAAACACACTTGCACGGGCGTATATTTGCGTTATGTACGCACACGTAATTTGTATTTATACTACTATTGGTGCGTGGAATTCGTCGTAATCAGGGGCGGATCTAGCCTTCTGATTAGGATATGGTCATAGGTAGGAATTTCCAACCCTTCCTGACGTTTCGAAGGAATGGAAGCGGGGTTATACTTTTTTAGGCGTACGTTTGTTAGTTTATGAACATATCCGTATTTTACGTTCCGTCATATCTTACCTCCAGGTGGGTAATTTTACTGAGACGCGAATGGATAGTTACTTAGTTGCGTTTTGTAATAAGATGTGTGTGTAATAAGATACTGTATGAGACTTTTAATTTTATTAATCTTAATTATGTTGTGGCAAAAGGCGACTAAGGGTAAAAAACCGTCTTGAAAATCGTATAATGAAATCATCCATGATTTAAAAACGACACGCAATAGGGATTTTACAGTTTGAAAGAACTAATTATGACTTTGACTGTTAAGGTTTGATTTCGAAAGTCCAGCAAAATTAAATGCTAAACTCTCATAATTATTGCGATTTCCAGAGATGTAGGCCAAAATATGTGTAGCAGAGAAAGGTTGTCTGTAAGTTGTCAAGAAGGGGGGATTATTTACAGTCGCGATGCGATCGTATGCGGTTCCCCGGCAATATCACCAAGGGGGTTACGTAACTGGGTGCGTGCACATCCAATAGTTCTTGGGTTCATTTCCTTTTTTAACACACGCATGAGGTCCGCCGCACATTAACGACCGCTCACAACCAATCGCGATCGCGTTACGTAACGTACTGGGTGGGGGGCGGCACCTGACCTCGGTCCCGATGCTGGGCAAAGCGCAATAAGTACAAACAACTCCCGCTACGTGTCGCATCATTACACATAACACAGACAGCCATTTAGGAGTGTCCATAATTTTTATGGACTTATTAACTAAAGTTATATCTTCCATAAAAATTCTGTCGGTTCCATAAAAACTGAGACTTAAGGCTACTATACCACGAAATACAGAACTTTGATAATGGTTTTAAGATTCAATTCAAGGAACAATGCATTTCTCTTATGTGATAAGGGTATATAAAAATCAAAGATTTAGGAAGCACCGAGCACAGATTGTAAATAAGTTATTTATCTTACATATAAACACTCAAGCCCATGCAGAGGCTCTGCCTCTGCGGATTTTCATTAGCCACGATCTTGACACACCTCTCTCGTCCACAAAGAGTGTAGAGCTCTTCACTATATTTCTTGCATTTACTCTTTGATCTGTATCCTTATAATGAATTCCATTCTTGCTAAACATAGCCAAAATGCACAGACTTATCAACTCAACTCCCCTATCCAACAATTAATCTTATCGTATCATTTAGGTCTGCGACGATGTGATAGAAAAATAGCTGAAAAATATTTTATAGCATCTCGCCTTCGGTTCAATAAACGTTAAATCAGCGAAGCGGAAATTGTTGAATACATTATCTTGTGATCAAAGGCGAATTTAATCAGAGATGAGAACTGTCTGAATGATTAATAAAACCAGCCAAGTGCGAGTCAGACTCAGCGCACCGACACCGTACAACCACACAATATATCAGTGTTATGTATTGTGCTTAGACATTAATTAAATAACCCTTTGCCATCACGAACAATATTAAAGAAATTTTGGTAGTGGGTGTAAGGCCCGCCTAATTTTACCAACTTAGTCCGGTACTCTCCTGGTGCTCTGCGTGGCCAAGGAACGCCTGCCAGAACGTCTGCCAGGTGAGGGGTTGCCGACGAAGTCTATAGTCACGATAATGTCGTGAGTCTCGCGGCAGGTGTTAACTTCATCCACGTCGAAGAAGTCGAACCCCCAGGGAGTACACAACACAATGTACGGAATTCCATAAGGAGACGTGTATGCACTTAACCCCCGTGGTGCTTGGAATCGACTGCCCAGATCACGACCACCAACGATGCTACGGGCGCAGATCATTCAACTGAAGTCTTAAGAATGAATGTCAAATGAATCTGTCTCGACCCAGTTAGGCCCATAGGAGTTCGTATAATATGTAACTTAAGTATAATATATATTTAGAGAGTTTTATAAAGTTGGCGTTTTAATTCGTTTTAATTTTAATTTAGTTAGACTATTGTTAAAAAGATGAACTACACTTTAACAGGATTTACCAATCCGATGCGAACACGTTAAATATTATGAGAAATTGCTCGATAAAATGGAGCCACAAAGCCTTAAAAAATTACGAACAAGCTTGAATACGACTTGTGTCGTGTGGGTTCCGTATCGTAATATTACATTATGATATAGCTTAGCAAAATTATTCCAGAAAGGTAGGTCTACATATCGACTGCGATGTAATCCAAAGCAAGCTCAACCTCTGATGGCCATTGTTATTTATACTGTAGGTTTATAAATCTGGAGAAATTCAAAGAGGGATTCTGGAAGATCTGGCTGACAAGAGACTCTGGCGAATCCGTGTTGCTGTCGGTATAAAATAATTTCTTACAAAGCAGCTCTCGTCTGTAATCCCTCACGGTGTAGGCAGAGGTGCGATTACTTTCAACGTACTTGTGCAACTCTTTGCTATTCATCGACAGAATGTGTCAAAGTGCGAGAACGACATACGATTATTATATGTTACAGAAGATACGGAAAGGTAAAGATGTATGAGTGCCTCTATGTTTGCGAAACTGCTATATAGCGTACACGAATGTGAACTACTAATTACTAATTTTCTTATTTCCACGTAGAGAAACATTGGTTTAGAAACTAAAAGCAATACATTTCAGCAATACTATCAGAATGTAGAATTCTATTCTATCTTACATGCTGTAAGGTCGATAATTTCAAAACATGGAGTTGTCTATGCCCGTTAACACAAGCACTCTTTTCGAGAATGAAACATACATAACATAGATAGCGGGGTATTACACAAAACATTGTTATCGATGAGACTGGTAAGAAATACAAAAAAAGAAAAAATAATTGTCAGACATGAACAAGGCACGCGCGAGTCGCAATTTGCAGCTCGAACAGAGTAGACGTGCATCAGACTTGGCTGTATGGACTAAAGTCCTTTGCCTTTCCCATTAGGGATAAATTAATATCATCATCATCAAGGCACGCGCGTATGCTCAGGTAAGTCAAATCGAACTGAACGCCCTGGATTAAAATATACCTGCGTTTTAAGCCACCGACGGAGGTCAAAGAAATCCTGCGATGTCGCCACTGTTGCCGAGATCAGCAAACTATTTTTGATCACGAATTGCGTTGCGTTTCGTTTAGATAATTAGGCTACTTATCTTGACGAAAAAAATATTTTTAATTTATTTAAATTTTTTTTTTACTATTTCTAAATAATACTAAGCCCTAGTACTAAACAAGGATGTATTTACTGTCAATAACGGGAAGTTAAGAATATTTAAAAAAAAGTTAAGAAAATTGTGAGTTTGGTTTTAAGTTAATTTCAAACACTGTTAGAATATTTGTTTGACCGTATTTTATGGATTTGTATATACACCAACCAGTCGAAAATACTTAATAAATATCCCAAAAAATGGTCACCAAAATAAATATAATAGGTTTATAAACCATATCATCCACAAACTAATTATGAGGTATTTTTTTTTATTTAGTCTAAACAAATTATTTGTTTAACTAAACAAGTTGAAGGAATTGTAATCAATACGTAACCGTTCTTGATTGCTTAGGTCTAGCGATTAGAAGTGTTCCGCTATCTGTCGAAGGCCACGAGATTTGTCTCGACTTTTCCTAAGTCTACTTTTACACCAACTAGCTACTACCAAATGTACCCCATTCACCACAGTCTTATTATAACATAAAAAAGTTGTAATGTGGTGCTAGTTCACAAAATATTTTAGAATGGTAAAAATATTAATTCTAATCAGCATTTGGGAACTTTGAACCTTTCGCGATGCTTTTTGATAGTTTTCAGAAAGTAAAACTTAAAAAATTGGAAGCTTAACACTGTCAGGAGGATTATGAATAGGAAATGGAGTAATGCTGACAAAAATTTTGATAAGATGTCGCGTGTGGTGTGTATATTGTCTTACTAATCAGAGATTTTTTATATCTATGTTCATACTCGTAAATTTTTAATTACTCTGTACGTCTTTCAAACTATAAAACTAACAATTAGTTATAATTGTTTTCTTACAGTAAGTGAATTTTAGTATTAGGGGTTGTACCACGACCTTGCAGAATACCGGCGTGAAGTAAAGGTGTGCTTATGTGTTTCATTCCGTGAGTGAGGTAACCTGAGGCCCACTCCTCCTCCGTATCCCCCGTCCCCATACTCCTTCACAACTTTTAAAAATCCTTAAAGGCCGGCAAAGCACCTGCAGCCCCTCTGGTGTTGCAGGTGTACGTGGGCGACGGTAGTTACTTACCATCAGGTGACATGCCAGCTCGTTTGCCCCCTTTCCCATAAAAAAATCAAAAAATCAGAATAATGCTGTGCATTATTCCTTACAGTTTATTTTTACTTCTGTATAGTTAAGCACTTATTATTTGGTGAAATAAAAAAATCCAAATACCACCCATAGACATCAGTATGTGCCTGTGGGTGGTATTTATTTCATCATTTTCATCATCATCATTTCAGCCTATCAGAAGTCCTCTGCTGAACATAGGCCTCCCCCAAAGATTGCCACGAAGCTCGGTCCTGAGCCACCTGCATCCATCGACTTCCCGCAACACTGCGCAGGTCGACACTCCATCTTGTGGGGGGTCGTCCTACACTGCGTTTGCCTGTACGTGGCTGCCACTCGAGAACCTTTTTTCCCCAGCGGTTGTCAGTTCTGCGAGCTATGTGGCCGGCCAATTGCCACTTCAGCTTGCTGATCTTTACGGCTATGTCAGTTACCTTAATATATTATTATTTTAACTTTTTATAATTGAAAAAAGATAATTGACTTCAAATAAGATGTAAATAAACCATCCTGCAATTGCTATACCGAATGATAAAATCAAATCGGTAAAGAACTAAAACTTTCTATACACGCGATACATTGAAACATTATAGCCGATCTTTTGATAACCTGGTTGACTTTATGTCAAGAAGCTTTATTTTGAGTCGGGTTCGCTATTCCTCTGACAACTGAACACAAACAGGCTCGCGTGACCCTTGAATGTTAAATTAGAAAATGGAGAAAGATATTGAATTGACTTTCAGTATGACCCACTAACTTTCCTTTGACCAATAGGAGTTAAAAAGTTATGTAATGACATAATCTCTGACGTAAGGCGCAATATACCGTCATTAAGCTTAGTAAATAGTTAATCAGTATATGTATACAGAGACAGTGCTTATATGCAAAGTATGCTCAAATTTACGATGGTCTTGTATTGTTATTATTTAAGATTGACTTTCTCGACTTTCATCGGTTTTAGGTATATATCCCGTCTCGTTACCCGCAGAAAGGTATTTACATTTTACCCCCATAATTTTTATAATAATTTTATATTTTAACGTAGTTTGCTCAATAAAGATGTATTCATTAAAATTATAATATTTAAGTTAAAATAGGTTATTAGTGTCCCCCGAACAAGTCGCCAGCGCGTGGCGAGAGGCGTAATGAACGAAGAGGAACCTACATGGCCGGTTTGACTTAGCAGCGCGAGCTGGCCGTCTTGCCAGGAGAGAGAGGAAGAGGATGTGATAGACCGCCTATGGCGGCCTGCACAGGCGGAGTCGCATATATCCATAAGCGAAAGCGTTCCCGGGACATGCTGATATACGGCGGAGGTGGAACTTTGTGGGGTTTTGATCGGTGCAAGCCCGACATAACCCGTCCTCTCCCCGCTACGGCGGGGGAAATGCCAAATGCGTTTCCCCACGTATGAAAAAAACGTCGTGAGTATTTATTGTCTGTTGTATGCTCGATGATATATATTTGTTTCGATGTATTGAGTTGAAATGGTCTTTAACTTATGCCTGGATGAGCGTTTCTTACCATTAGAGATCAGTAATTTTTTGATGTTTTGCAAGACTCCGCTAAACCTACTGGACAAGGTTAATGTGACGTTTAACATAATAGTTCTCCGCTAATTTGTCACATTCTGTGATAATGAGCAAAGATGAAACCTATTATAAAATAAAGGGGGCTATTATATATATAGTAATAATAGCTTATTCCTGTATGGCATATATTAAATAAAAAATACTAAATATTACGTAGCTTTTTAATTAAGGAAAGTTCCATATTTGGCATGTATAAACCTAAACGAAAACTTCCAATTTATATGTGTACCTTATATTTGTATGTATCTTTAATTGCAATTTGCTTCTAAAACTTAATAGCATATGGCCTTCACCTGCAAAGTATTCTTTATAACTTTTAAATCTCGCTTGCTAAAATAAAACTCATATTTCGGGTACTTTTCATATCGATGTCGGACCCTGTTTTTTGGTAAATGTACAAAAATTGTGGGCTCTAGTAGTAGTAGTGTCTAAAATTGTAAAGGTGTGTTGTTTAGAGGATGTTTTAAAAACCTAACAATTTTTTTAACTAGGAATTCGTGTAATATCCTTTTCAATGACTTGTTACTTAAAAAGTCATTGGTAAACGATACTTACGTGGTTTGTTAAAATAACCTTGGTAGCTGCTATTTAAGAATGTACCCATTATCCAGTTGTGTATTTTAAAATAATTATTTTCATTTTAAAACGTTTACTTCTTTCTTAACAACCAATAAACAGTCCACCGATGGTTGGTGATCACAGTATCAGATGCCTCGTAGCTCAGACGCTACCCGTCATCAGTCTGTTTTTTTAGTACATCGGGGTGAAAAAAGAGCAGCCCACCTGATGATAAATGTTTGGTTACCAGTCAACGGTTGACGAGTAGAGAATGCTTCTGGCATTGTCCGCCTATACATTCTACAGTATAAAAAAAAGGCTACTGCAGCTCATTGACCCGCAAAGAAATTCAATCGAAAAAGTTTACAAATGTGTATTTTGGTCTGGTATTTTGTAAGATGTATGATAACTAGTCTAAAAACCAAAAATAAAAAATATCATGAACTTAACAAATTGGGACTATTATTATTAAAAGTCAGAAAATTTAATTTGGCTGGTACATAATTACTGTTCTTTCTCCCTCTGGATTGTGTAAGTCTGAACAGAACTCAATACATACATTTTTTCATATTCAGTTTATCTTCATTTCATCTGAGAATTAGTGTTGCTATTTTCTTTTCTCTTATCAAGTATTTGCCGGTTTTTCTGTTTATCCTTGGAACGGCCAAGATAAGAGGGCCTTCTTCATCGTCATCTTATCAACATCGCTCCTTCGGTTGGTTATTCCCCTGTCTTATTGTCGTCTATTTTACCAGCCTCCGTTGTTTGATCTTTATTTATGTTATGCGCATATTTTTTTTTAGTAAAAACGAGTAACAAAAGTAAGCTGTGTCACTTTATCAAAGTATAAATAATTTATAGTAAAGAAGACCACAAGTGCTTTTGGCTAGGCTTTTTACAGACTTATTAATATTTCTGATTTATTTTACTTTTAATAGGTTTCTTCTTAATATATCTGGTATGACTTGCCTGAATTTCTAACTTCTATGCACGGGTGCAGTTTTATGCAGTACTTATTAATTGCTCCTTGTTCGGCTCAATAAACGTAAAGTAGTTAACTCTTTCCTGAATTTTCAGAATTTACTGATGATACCTTTAATATTTCCTCAAATAGACGAAATTACAGTCGTGTAGATTCACTGTGATGATATTTAATGTTATCAAAATTAATGTGTCTGTTTATCACCAAACGGCGCCCATGTATCATGGTTCTTACGCTCTGTTATGAAACTTTTGTATCAAATGCAATTGCCTTTAATTCAAAGCTTTAACTGTGGCGTAACAAAAACAGCAATTATCAACTTTGTATTCTATATTGAGTCAAAAGGCGATTGACAAAGTGGACAAGATATTTGTGTTCCCGCATTCTTGCGGTTGGTATTTTAAATAAAGTCAATGTTGGCGAACACGAGTACAACCAAACAAAGTAACTGAATCTCAAGCATTATAATAATTTAATTAAGTATAGATAAAGATGACGCAAGCTGAGAAGCACTCGTACTCTTCTTGACGTTTCCGATTAATAGCTTACGCGATAAGATTGGCGGTGAGGTCAAATCTAGTCTCAGTGATCTTTAACTCTAACTTCGATGTCTTGGGGAATAAGTCTAACACTTTTTAAATGTTGAAAATTCTTAAAAATCTCTTTACATGTTAGTAGTACTAAAAGTCATCTACCAGGTCTTTTAGATCCAAATATTTCTATCGTGAGCTTGTGTTTGGTATTTGGCTTTAATTACTGCAGTACTAAGCTATCCAACATAAGCCCAAAGGATCGTAAAGCTAAAGTGGCAATGGGCGGATCACAAATCTCGCAGAACTGATGAACCTTTGAGAGTAAGGTTCTCAAGTAGCAACACCGTAGAGGCAAACGCACCGTAGGATAACCCCTAACAAGATATAGAGACGTACAGCACTGCAAGGTGGATGGTTCCTTTTCTGCTTTGGGCCCTCTTACCTATTTCTGCCGTAATCAGCAGTGCAACCACTGTAGTCTTCCTGTATGAAAGATACAGTGCTCCAGTATATTTACATTTAGTGAGGCGTTCCACCATAGCCCCGACGGTTTCAAGGGGTTACAGTAGCCACTTAACATCAAGTGGACTGTTTGTCTCCCCGGTCTAAAAAAAGTGTTACACCCCGCGTTGTGGTAATCTTAAAGTATAGCGGAAAACTTGTGACATGCAGTATTTATGTCAGTAGAGATTAATTATCTTAAACTTATGTTTTAACATGTCAAGAATTAAGTAATAATATAATATTAAAAAATATAAGTAAAAGCGTGAGTAATGTACCATCGGGAGCGGATAGCCGATCTCGAAAATACCAGACCAAAATTAAGCACACCAGTAACTAATGCAAGGTCTGGTAGACAGTAGCGTATGAGATGCAAGGTCTGGTACTAAGATCGTGGAGTGTGGGGATTATGGCAAATCATCCTTATGGAAGAGGTCTACGTCCTGCAGTGGACTATTTACAGGCTGTTAAGGTTAACGTTAAATGAGGGTTCACTGCGTCATATTGAAATGAAATCGTAGCATATTGTAACATGTTGGTTGTGAAAAAAGTATGGAAGCCAGGATGCTTCTTTACTTTTTTTCAATGCCTCAAAGTCTCAATATTTGAGAGAGTTTTGGAGCCGAGAAACGCCACGCTGCTCCAGTGCGGTTGGCGGACTTCACACCGCGAAATAATATATATTTTTAAATTATTTCTCAGATATGCCGGTGGTACGATCATGTCACAGCCGAACCACGTGGTATATTCAGCACTTAAAACCAATTTCAGTAGTGCCGGCACCGGGGACCAAACCCAGGTCACTGAACGCCCTGATCACGTGGCTACCACGGTTCAAACATGTAACAACATTTAAAATTAAACTTGTTTTTTATCGCTATGTACTTACCTACTCCTGGATCCTGTGCTTCCTGAAACAACGAAAAACTTGATTTAATAAAAATGTTAAATCCTAAATATACAGAACTCATTATGCAGAAGCGAGCCAAAACGTATGAAAAACAAAGTATATTATATGAATAGTAAGAATACAGTCTTGTCTTTTTATAATTATAAATATATAGAAAGTGATTACAGATTTTTGTAATTAGTACATTTTGTAAGTCCTAACGTGTGCAAATTTAAACAATTGAAATTATATTGTTATGAAACGAGAAGAGTTAACACAATTATAAAAAGTGTTAAAATCATCAATGTGAAGTTTTTTTCTCACATTTCTCTTTTTACCCTAATCTATCTACCTCTGTAACGTTAACCCAATTGTAAGATTTTCTCGGGTATCGTAGGATTAGACATAAAGACATTTATTCCTTCACTTACATCTAAACACAGCACATGGTATGGTGATACATAACAATTATAATATAACAAATCAAGAAAAAATAAATAAAACAAACTATGAATATGAAAGAGAAAATGAAAACAGGAAATTAAAAATAAATAAATTGTGCTATAAAAAAAAAAGTGAATATATCACAAGGAATTTGTGTGTGTTGTGATGAAGCGGCGGAAAGGACCGTCTCAGCATGAGCCACGAGGTGTCGCAGCGCTGATTGGTGGAAGTATTTACAGATCTAAATCGCACATAAACAAACTCTGGGTGTTTATGCACGTACATTATCTGCACAAATATTTTTTCCGTTCGTGATTCGAAACCGCGCCTCTTATTAAAAACTCCGTAAAACAAACTGTATTTAATATTAAAACTAGTAATTTTTTTTCTTTGCTCAGAAATTGCCAAATTTTCTAAATTAACCAGTCTGATACTCGTGTATCCACCTAAACGTATTATTAGTTAATCTTTTAATTTATTACAAATTAAGTAAATTATTAACGGGATTATTATTTACTAAATAATTAAATCTATAATAATTGCGACTTGTTTTATGCTTTCTTGTTCATAAAACAACAAATAAAGAACAAAATTATAAATCTCGCAGTATTGTCTTTAACTAACGATAATAATAAACGATGATAATACGTCATTGAAGTTTGAATGATAAATAATCAATAACAGTATTAACAATCTATTAAAAAATTAAAAACTAGAATTAAATACAACACAATAATTAAAAATAATTTAACTAAATAAAAAGTAATCTTACTTGTAATACTTAAATTGGAAAAAAAAATCACGCACTATTGATAAATTGTAGTTTTACATCTATTTAAAAATTCAATTCGTGTTGTAATTTGAAAGTTATGGGACCTTATAGAAAACCCCTTAGGAATATAGTTTCTATACAAATTTTCAATATATCGCCTACGAATTCAATTGGTTGTATGTACGAGTATACCCTCTCACCACTCCTCGGCCAGACTCCTCGATTTTGCTACGCCTATAGAGCCCTCGCGTAAAACCTACCAGGTAATATTGTATTATACCAGAAATAAACTAAGTGATTGCAAAAATGTATTAAGTATTAATAGTGGAATGATTTTTATTTTTTTTAATCATTATAAAAAATACAGATAAAAAAAAGGAAAAAGAGTAAAAAAACAGCAACGATGCTGCTGGTTGATGGTTGGTAGTGCTCATCATTACGAAACGATGGTAAATTAAAAAGAATAGTAATTTGACTAGTTTGAAAATGTCAAAGAATAAAGATTTTGATTTTCGTTGGTGCTGAGTGGATGCTCGGCGTCGCACGGATCGGGCTCACAGCAACCTAAGGGTTCGGTTTGGGATACCGTCAATGTGGGTACAAATTGGTCAAATTTAAAAAACGACAACTATCCATGAAAGCTCCTGTATAAGCTGGTATACCATGCATGAAAGATTTGTCAATACATGCCACACTATGCAGGCGGGTTTGGTGTGCGCAGAGCCGCTAGCGACGCCTAGATTATACTGCTCCCCATCACTAGTCTGTGGCATTTGGGCTTTGCATAAGATTTTCCGTCATTAGTCTGTGACATTAGTCTTGCTCAGCAGGGTATATCTTTTGATTAAAGCTAAAAATTTAAGAAGTTTCATTTCTAATGTGTAGTGTTCGCGTAAATACAAGATAACTTTAATTTGATTTGCATGTTAATATACTTAAAAGCTAGAAATTTTGATAGGATAGAAAACTTAAAATTAGGCTAGACTTTCAACATCTAACGTGTAGTAACGTGTGTAAAAGAAAGAAATTTAAAATTTGTTCGATCAAATTGTGCAATATACTACAAAAAATAAAAAAACCTATCGGCCTTGTTAATGGTCCCCTCTTGGATATATGCTTGGTACAGCTCGAAAATTGCTAATAGCTTTACATTCCATGCACAAGAATGCCACCTGTAGCATTTTTCGCAAAACAAAAGGAACGATTATAATACGTCGTAAATAACCATTTGTTTGTCTGATTCCGATAAGGAATATTACGTAAAATAATATGCTTCATTTGAATACTGCGCATTATTTTGAAAAGTGTGTACCATTCGTTTTCTGTACATTAGATGGCGTTTTACATGTTGGATAGCAGTGATCGATCAAACAACTATTTGTGACATTTTCGTAACAATAAAGTTTTATCAGATAAATATTAAGCCGATTGCCCTTTATAATCTCATGGATACCGATTCCATGGTTTAACGAGAAGCAGTCTATTTAGAAATATATATTTTTTTCATTATTTAAACCTTTACCTCGTTAAAGCGTATACATGCCTACTTCAAATATTGATTCATGGGAGTGGGGGTCAATGTATTGATTTATATCGCCGAATTATGTGATTATTTTTGTGAAATCAGAATATGATGAAAAGCATGCACATAATTAGAAATAAAACTATGCATATTGTTAAAGAATGAGAAAAGGAGTTATTTTCGTAACAAGCCAATCCTTGCAATCTACATTTGCACTACTCCACATAACACTTACCGCCCTATCATTTCCTTACATTCGTTTTCCATACGCGGAAAATATACATGAATACTTACAAATTTGTTTCTCTCTTTCTCTTTTTGTTTAAGTTCTGCCTCTTTCACAGCTTGCTTTATCAGTTCTTCGACGAATTCGTTGGCATGCTGTAGTTTCTCTGGATCGCTCTTAAAATCCATAATGCCTTCAGCTAATGCTGAGATATCGCTGTCTTGCCTCATTTTCAATTATTACTTTTAGCCTTTAACTTTTAAGAACTGAACACCTCACTAATGTTATTGAACAGTAAATTTAAATCAGAAATGACCGTCACTTTTACACAAATCATACAAACAATGCTGAATATGAATCCCCGGACTTCATAAACATATCTCGCTGACACCGACTTTGTTCGTGCAATGGGCTCTTCTTTAAGATATTTTTGTTACATGTAAATGTCTCGATGAATTTGTTTGGTAATTTTTAGTCATTATTACCCGTACAGGGTGGGAAGGCGGGGAAGGATTTTCGTGTAGCGTGTAACAGCGTTGGAGACAGCGGAGGTACTGACTACTCCACAGACTAACTCGGCTGGGTCGGAGCTCGGTCATGCGCCGACGGATGCGAATCGTGTATTTCGTAGCTATGTTTGACAGATTACTGCTAATCACTACCGATGAGGGCACACAGCATTCTCCGCTCTCTGGCTAGGTAGTTAATTAACAACGCTCATGTAAGTAACTACACCACGTGTGTTGTATGTACGCACGCGAGAAGCATAACGGTGTAAGAGGAAATAATCCTTTGAGTACAATTAAAGTATATTGAAGAAATGTCATAATTTATTCAGATTCTGTCCGAGTACCGATCCAAATTTTATTATAGATTAAATGCTAGTCTCTAAGTAAAGTGCTAAGTTGATTTTACCTTTTGTGGGTGCATTTATCTTACGATCGTATAGCTTAGAGGGTAGCGCACCTGTACCTGATTGTCTTAGATTCGAATCCCTGCCGGAACAAATATTTCAGCAGTCAAGTTAGAAGTATTAGGTTTTGGTTGCGTTATATTGCATTCCGTTTCTCTGATCTACATCTTTCCAGATCTTATAGCAAAAACGTGTAGTACATCGGGGAAGCTTGCCACGGTGCATGTGATTGGGGAAGTGATTGGTACTTCCGAACCAACTGTTCGCGAACTTGTGGGTGGAACGGCGATGCTCTTTTTCTGTTCAAGTTAGGTAATTGATTTCTCCTTCTTCACCTGCTAATTTTTTTTCTATGTGATCTGAGCAAAGTAAGGCCTCACAACTCACACTGTGTGTTACTTAAGAGTTTGCAATATTTTGACACCAAGTTCTACGCTTGTATGTGTAGCTATTACTGTTTTTACGTACGAGAAAAAACAAAAAATGTTAAATCCAATGGTATGGAGTATTCTAACCTTATTTTTTTGGTTTTATTATACACATATTCTGTGTGAACCATTTAATTTCAACTGCCTACCTATTACGGGAAAGTTAAAGCTCTCAAGCCTTAAAGGTAAGACTGGGCGGAAAGACGGCGACGTAGGCTTAGTAAAAAGATTCCGTCTGGAAAACTAAATTGTCTATATAAATAGCTTAATATGAGTGTACCACTGTTGTTGAGTAAAGCCTTAATCTAATTTTTGAAATGGTTTTGGAGTCTGAAGGACCCGCCACGCTGCTTGAGTTCGGTATGGCCGGTTTCACGTGTTCACAATAAGTATTCTTTTATTATTTCTTTGACGTTCAGGTTTCCTTACGATGTGTGCCACTTCGGCACATAAAATTTCCACAAACAATTTTAGTGCGACACCTCGGAAATCGAACCCAGGATTCTCGCATATTATGAAATTGAAAGCGACCGCTCGGACAATAGACAATAGGGTGAATTCAATGACTCCGAGGTCATCTTATGTCGCCTCCGTACGATTGCATAAGAACAATACGTCGTTTTTGCAAATGAGAAATGTGACGCTCGGTACATAATTTACCTATAACCTTCTTTACATTTAGATAATTTTCACCTTGAAAATGTTAACATGATAATGATTGAAAATCCAGTCGTTGTGTTGGTCGCGTATTACGTTAGGTCGGGCATATTAACTACCGATAATTAAAAAAAATACTGACTAAACACCGATGAAGTGCGAGACGGACACGCGCACCGAGGGTTCCGTACAACCATACAATATATCTGAGATGCAAAAAACAACAAATAATAAAAAGTAGCCAAGTGTTAGTCGGGCTCGCGCTAATGATTTTTTGGTAACACTAGTAATGTTTGTTTGTACGGAAGCCTCGTTCCGCGAGTCCGTGTCGCGCTTAGCCGGTTTTTTCTGAATTCTACTTAGGAATCGGATTGCAGAAAATGGAGATTCCGGCTAGGACCCTATCCCGAATTATTTAACAAGACCTGAAGTTCGCTATGTACAGGACGTGCCTTAATTCAGTCCCTGCAGCTTAAGAGAGTCGATCGATCAAAACGCTTGCTGTCCGGATACGATCGTGGAAAATACAAAAATGCACATCACAGAAAAAAAAACCATTGAAGTTGAAGAATAAAGTTAATGTAATGTAATGTGCCAAATTTGAGATTGAGACAAAATTGAAGCAAAACGGATTCGTTTTAAGAGGTTGAATTATTTGGTCATGAGTAGAGATGGGCCTTGGCTACGCAGACCGTCATATTATTCGTTCCAATTTTAGGTGTTAATTTGGGTACCTCGCGTTCGGCGGTAAATATATAAGGAAACCAACGTGACCAATTTTTGTACATTTTTAGTTGATCGAGCTTAGTAGAATTTAGTAGTTTTGGTAAATTTTTGTAAATTGAAAGAATTTAATCACAGTGCTTTTTGCAAAACCTGTGATACCAATATTTTGCCAAGACGTGCATAAATTAAAGAACAGTGTAATTCTGCTATACACATTTAAAACATGATTTTATTTTCGGAATCTCCTCAGGTTATGTTTTTCACTAATTTATTGATAACTGATCAGTTATCAAAACCGGAGAGAAGAAAAACAGGAGAGAGAAGAAGAAGAACTAGGAATAAATTAATAATAAAAAACCGAATAACTCAAACTAAATTCACCTTGTTTAGTATGTACCGACAATAAATTTTTATTAGTATGCAATAACATCAAATAAAGCAAGCGAATATCGCCAGGAATATGCGAATATATGGCCGGGAGCCATAATACTTACACTAATGTTCGTTAACATAAATAAATCATATGACATTGTGATGACATTATTTAATTTACTTTCATTCATAGAGTTAATACCTTTCATTACAACCTATTTTTATTTAAACACACCCTTCAAAACTTTTGAAAACTAAAAAGAATACTGTACGTTACAGTCAGTTTAAGTGTCAACAATGGTGAAGAACAAACTTCAATTTAGAGACGTATCTAGTGGATTAAAAAAGCTCAGAGACTTTTTACTTGGTAGAAAGTATATTGTGCACGGACGTTTTCCTCCTTTGTTGGCTCCAAGGACAATACCACCTCCGGATATCCCACGTGGACAAGATCTCAAGTATTCCATGCAATATTATTATAAAAAAAATGCGTTACATTCTGTGAAGCCTCCAGTAATAGCACCCGTAGCCGAAGGTGCTTCTTCCGCAGGGAACTCAAAAACTTCACCTAGTGGCATCAAGCCCGAAGATGTAAGTTTGTCGCTTTTTTATGTAAGTAACGTACCGAAACAGTGAACGCAACTTGCGAGACAATGTTAAAAATCTTCGCGAATTTTCAAACAAGCAAAACTCTAGTGTCGTTTTCTTCTATCTTCATCGTCATATAAAAGACTTTTTTGATTATCAAACATGGCCAATGGTCAAATGGAGTAATGTAGCTTTCAAATTTGAATACTATTTTCTGCCAAGGAACCGTGTATGTAGGTAGCTCTTAATTATTTCTGCCGCTAAAAAGTTATAGAGAGCCAATAAGGCTCGTGGCATTCTGTATTAGATCGCAGAGGAGACGACGCATCAGTAAACTTCTTCTACTGAAGCTCGTGAACTTGGTCTAAGTCCAGTAGAGTTCACTATCACACAATGCTCATTGCCAAACGTAGCGTGAAGATAGATGTAGGATACGGAATTTATCTTTTTGTATAGGCATTTTAAGAGTATTAATTAGTGAGCCGTGGCAGCTTGCTGGTCAGGGGCTCTCTTTAATCTCATTCAAAGCGAGTGACTTGGGTTCTAATCGACTAATGCAGATAATTCTTACCACTTAGTAAACTCCCTTTTACTAAGACTTTTACTTGACATTGGCAGAATTCTTTTGAGAGAAGCTAAAAATTAAAAAAAAAGAAGAATTTCATTTAATTTTATTGGTTGTTGTAGCGTCCCTTGCATGCTGTATCTGTCCTTTTCTGATTTTATCACATCACGTTTCTTCGGGTATGGGAAAGTGAGTGGCTCTGTGCCTGCGCAGATTTCGGGTCACGGGATGTTGAATGCAATAGTCTATTTATTTACAGGTATGCTTTGATTTTGCTCCAACACCCGGCCCCTCGTGGTGGTGGGATGGTCATTGCTACTATGTTTGCACTCCTGATCATGACCCTACGCAGTCTTCGAAATCCCCCTGCACCGTAGTGCCTCCTTGTGGATTAGATCTAAATCCATCAGAAGACTGTCAAGACAGCCAAGTACAGAAGAATATTTCGCAAGATCCTTCACTAAAATAATAAAGATATTCATTAATGTTTCTTTTGAAAATTTTCCCTTGTATTCTAATAATTATTAAGTATACGTTAGCTTTCCAGTAAAATTCGAATTTCTGAATTGTTCTTTACATAGTCGTGTCGGTTAATTTATCATTAAATTATGGTGTTTTATTATATTATGGTATCATTTTAATGTTATTAATATTCATCGTAACATTCATTTTGACACGCTTCCTGTCTAATGACTTTATTTAAAGTCACATCGTATCGTAACTCTGGCCTCCATGACCTACAGGGGACATTAGGTACAAGGTACATTCTATGCAGTTTATTCTAGTGAACTTATAAGTTATTTGAAAAAACAACCTCATAAACATGTGTTAAGAACACAGATTTGGTATAGTAGCAGGCAACATGACGGGGTATCAGTGGTCAGTGCGTTCGCTTTTATATTAGTATTTCGCCAAATTTAAGTCCTTGTAATTCCTGTACAGTCCTATTCGTTTTCTGATCCGGTCGTATGATATATATATATACTATTCCTTCCTTAAATGCCGGCAGCGCATCTGTAGCTCCTCTGGTGTTGCGGATGTTCGTGGGCGTCGGTGATCACTGAGGTGAGCCGCATGCTCGTTTGCCCCCTCTTCTATAAAATAAAATAAAAAATGCCTACTTCTTGTACCACACTTGATAGTAAACGACTAAAGGCGAAATATGCACGCAAAATAGGTAATACGTGATTTTTGAATTTTCGAGTTATTTTTCGAAAGTAATAGAAGTGGCTTGATGAGTTGCTGGTAGTAGTAATGCAATGTCGAACAAGGAAAATCCCTTATATGCTTCGGTCTGAGCGAATAAACCTTGTCATCAAAAATAGAATAGAAATGCTTTTTCTTCGTATTTTCGTTAAATCTGTTAGTACAACATAGCATTATATAGCATACCAAAGAACCTTGAATAACGTTTACAAAGTAGGTCAATTCACTTGGATCAAAAGCTGGAAGGCTTTTGACCTGTCCTAACTCCTCGCGATTTTCACCAGGAAGCGATCAAGGTAGCCTTGATCCAAGTGAATTGAGAAAATTATGACATCATTATCTTCGTCAAATTTTATAACACGCACGTTCTTTTTGAAAATGGGGAAAAAGGTGAAAATCGCGAGGAGCTAGGTGCGGAGAAACTGATGGGTGCAGCATCAATTGAAACTCACCGTTTGGATGGCAGCGTTTGAAACATCAGACCGATGTGCAAATGCATCATCGTCACCATGATGCACCTGCATCATTGAGGAAAGTTGCGTTCCCTCATTGTTTATTTTTTTATTTCTTTGCGTAGTTATTTTATGGATCATGCGTAATAACCTCCGGTTAGAGTCGGTAGTTTAGTTAAATAATCATTAATCAATCATAATGATATCTTCCGCATCTCAGAAGACTGAGGTTATTGTCTTGCCAGCGGACGTAAAGAACTTGAATCCTCTAGTTGGCGGGAAGGAAATGTTTTCCAGACTTTGTTCCAATGTTAACAACATGTACTCGAAAAGTTTCTGGACCTTAATCAATAAATATCAACTCGCTTTCTTTTCTGCGTCTGTTAACATTCGAAAAACCCAATGGTCTACAATGTATGTATTTATGTTTAGTAATACGCATTTTTATACTTATTTTGCATAATCAATTAGTGATGGCTGGGTCTTTTATAATATTTTGTTATTTCTGGGTATTTCGAGTTTTGTGGTATAATATTGTTAGTAGTAATATTATGCCGCAAGTGCTCGTATATGGGTACCCCAGAGTAAATTATATTTAAATGTGTAGAGTAATTGGAAAATTCAATTCAAGACCGGAGATCGCCAATTTACTTTTCATAAATCTGGTAATTGACACTTTCTTTTTGGTTAAAAACCATGCAGCTAATGCCACAATAAATATAAAAATATTATCGTAAAGTCAAGTTAAGTCTTACGTTCCATTTTACTAACCTATAAACGAAAATATAGAATATTTTTATTTAAAATTCTAAAAAAGACCTTTAATTATAATTGCAGGAAAACTGGCAAGAATTGAATATTGAAATGAAAAAAATTGGCTATTGTTTAATATAATAGTAGTATATTTAAAAAAAGTTTTTTTACAAATTGGCTATGTGGTAGGTACTAGTAACGGAAAATATACTTAACAGTAAACTCCCGCGTTTTATAATTTCTGACAAAAGTATTTAGAGTGAAATATTGTGTTAGAGAAGTAAATGTTGTATACTTTAAAAGATTATATCTATGTACTATTAAAAAAACATAGTTTTATTTAAGAAACGGTTGTTGTAATATTTGAAAATGAAAACTCACAAATCTGAAGATGTTGAAGTAACACCATCGAAAAAAAAACTCAAACAAGCAAGGCTACCTTTTAAGCTTATAAGCGATGTATCTCCTGGAGAAGACAGTCCACAAACAAGAAAAAGAAAACTATCAGCTCCCGATCCTGAACCAGTTACAAAAGTTGGTAAAATCACGAAAGAAAATGACTTAACCGATGATTTGGTAGTAATTAGTGATGAGGACAGTAAAGACGACCTAAAATTACAAAATGAAGATAAAACTATGAATCCTTTTGTTAAATTAGTCGATAGTGCTTGGAAGAAAAAACTTCAAAGGACAAAATCTTCGAAAAAGAAAAAAGGTGAAAAAAATTCTCAAAAAGAAGTTAACTGTTGTGAAAGTAAAAATCCTGAAGATGCAAAAGAATCTGATAGATCTGTATGTATGGATGTAGATAGTACAGAAGACAACATAATTGTGGAGTGCAACAATAAGCCTTCAGTTATTCCTTCTAATAACACAAGTTTAATTACATCTAGTGATAATTTTAAATTAACAAGTATTGAAACTAAATCTGGAAATTGTATGGCTGATACCATACATGAAACAAGTGTTGTAATAGCTTGTGAAGACTCAAATAACTCTCCAGACATTTTAACTTCAAAACAGGACAATAAAATCAAAGATATTAAATCACAAAAGACTGAAAAGAAAAATTACACAAATATGGATAATGAAGATGTAGGGTGTGAAGAAAATAATGAAAAATTTAATCGTACATCTCCTGCTAGCTCAGCAACACCAAAAAGAAGTAGTCGAATCAGAGCAAATGTGTGTGCAGCAGCTGAAAAAAAAACAGACTTTAATAAATCTCAGTCAAGCATTTGTGATGAGTTGCTTAATTCAAATACATCAACTCCTCAGCATAGGACTAGAAGTTCTTCATGCTCAAAAAGTCAAGGAGAGACATCTTTAAACAATTCTGCTTTAACACCAAAACAGGTTAGATAAAAATGCATAATTTATGTTATTTTCATATTTACTTTATTTATGTTAATCTAATCCTTTATATAGAATATTCTATGTACCCTATACGTAGAAGTACCAATACTTTAGAAAGTCAATAGACTAGACCCTTTATATAAGAATGTGGATGCCACCTAAGCTCCTTATGTTGCAAGTAATAAAAAAATTAATTGTCCATTTCTTCCAATGAGTTTTAACAAGTCATCTTAGGGAAAAGCCTTTTAGGGCACATGCCCATGCTAGTGATGGGCAGCAGCATCTTAGATGTGGCAGATTTCTTCTCTGTTTAGGAGTCTTTTGGATTGTTACTACTAAGAATGTAGTACCTAGTAGTAAACCTATTGCTGCCTTGTAACAGCATTGTAATGACTGTTGAATTCTGCTCAACGTAAGTACTCTTTGAAAGGTAGAGAGCCAATATAATTACAGGGTCACAGGTCACTTACTATCAGGTGGACTGTTTGTTTTTCACCCCAATTGCTAAACTGCCTGCCAAGCGTGATTATTATAGGAAAGTTTACTCTCCAAACATTAACCTCTTGTGTACTGTGTACAGACAGTAGTGCACTGCGGTTTGCCAGACATGGTTCTAGTAACCCAAAAAAGCACAAAATTAGTTAAAATATGCATATCAGTGTGATGAAGCAAGCATCACAAGTTGAGAGTATTGGTTCTGCAATCATCATCCCAGCTCTATGATAATATAACTAAGTATGCTCCTTAACCTTACCTTAACAATCTCTTAATAGTCCACTGGAGGACATAGGCCTCTCCCATAAGCAGGGTTTTCCATAATAGCTATTCTTTGTAACCAGATTGGCGATTTCAGTACCAGACATTCTGGGTGTCGTTAAGATGGTTATCCCGCATTGTGTTGTTTGCCATTGAGACTTTCAAAGTGTTGTCCTTAATCACCTCTTACCAAACCCATGGGAATAAGGGGGTAGATTCTTACTCCAATACCACATGGCATCCAAGCAAGCATGCTCAAAATTAGCCATTTATCCATGTAAGCGATGCCAGCTTTTTTGTTACTTTTTCAAAGGCCAGTGTCCAGGAGTAAGATTACCCCATCTAAATGACAATTATTTCTTAAATTTTTTTTAAACTATTAACATACTTTTGTTTATTAAAGGTTGAAAAGAAATTGGAATCGGCAAAAAAGAAAGAAGACAAAGAGAAAGATAAACAGGAGAGAGAGAAGAAAAAACAGGAGGAAAAAGACGAGAGGGTAAAACAGAAGCAGCAAAAAGACGAACAAAAAAAGCGAGAACGTGAAGAAAAACTGGAGGCAAAAAGAAAAGATAAAGAAGAGAAAGAAGAACAGAGGAAAAAAGAAAAAGAGGATAAGGAACGACAGAAAGAGTTAGAGAAAAGTATGTAATTTTTTTAATGGTTTTGTTTGGAGAAATTATCATCAAAAGCTAATGTTAAAATATCTATTATTTTTCAGAATTAAGAGAAGAAAAAGAGGAACAAAAACGCAAAGAAAGAGAAGAAAAGGATGAAATCCGTCGAAAGGAAAAAGAAGCAAAAGAAGAAGAAAAACGAAAAAGGCAAGAGGCTTTAGAACTGGAAAAACAAGAGCAAGAACAAAAGAAGAAAAAAGCAGCAGAGGCATTTGTCAATTTCTTTGTTCCGAAACAGAAAAGTGACAATCAACCTACTGTCGGTCCTGTAAGCAAAAACAGCATGCTCTCAAGTTTTACTATAAAAGCTGAAATGAGACTGGCACCCACTACTAGAAATAATATAAGTGATGATCAAAAAGAAATTTTAGACAATTTTTTAAAAGAACAAATTTTAACTGTTAGAGAATTATATTTAAAGAGTTTGAACAAAGGGGACAGGAAAGCAATGAGCAGTAATAAAACCTGGCCATTAAGTGAAAAAGAGGATGACAATGATGTCATAATTGTTGGTTAGTAAAAAACTGATCTTTGTAGGTTACTTTTCATTAAAAAACAACTATGGGTGAATCTTTTTCTCAAAGTCAACCTCACCAGCATGACGCGGCGTGGCTGTCGTGGTCTAACTAGTGATGGCGATGGTACCACTAGTGCAATAGCACTGTTAATCAATTTGTCTATCTGGCATGGTGAGTATATAAATATCTATTGGTAAGCCTTTCTATATATACTTAACATAAACTTAAACAGGTTGATGATAAGGGAAAATAGTGCGGTGGCTGCAGAGGCTATGAGTTTGATTACGGCGCAGAGGGTCGCCAATTCGTCTGTGACAGAGTATTCATGTTTCACATGATATACAATTAATTAAGCATAGGGTGTTTGTGTAAATCGTTTTCACAGATCGGGAGAAGGTCCTTCATTAGGAGAAAGTTTTATTCTAAAGATAAACGAAAAAGATTTTTTTTTAAATTTTAATAAAAATTATCACTATGTAGGTAAAGTTTGGCTTAGATATTGCTTGTTCTATTGAACAGTATTAACAACCCTCTGGCTTACAGACCATCTCATTATTATTGTATGTGTGGTTAAAGCTACTTTTTCGCATTTCAGAGGATGACTTACCTCCAATAGATGATGCTGATGAAATGTTAACTTGTGAGCCAGCTGTGCGTGAGAAGCTTCGTCCGAAACTTTTAAGTTTTCATGAAAATAGGCGTCCTCCATACTGGGGCACTTGGCGAAAGAAAAGTGCATTTATTAAACCAAGAGATCCTTTTCAACAGGATCAGGTATTAATAATAATAAATTGATTTTACTCTATATCAAGATTATTTATGATTTGTAAACAGATTTGTTAGCATGTTTTGTAAGATGTATGGCTAGGTGTTAATATGATAAGTTTAATCGATAGACATTGCAGTACATAACCAATCTGTGTATTTTCGTTATAAGAGATGGGTATTCTGCCAACTGTTGGAAGCAAGGTTTTGCAGGTATTTCCTATAGTTATGTTACAACATTAGCGATAGACATCATCCATGAGAAGGTATATATACGAAAGGCGTAAGCCGTCGCTTAATAATACATGTATAGTCAGAGCGAAAATTGTTTTGGGATTTTAATTTATACTTAATGATTAAATATTTTTTGTTATAATTATATGATTTTGTCATAATTCTGTAACTTGATTTTTTTTTGTGACAGTTGGTTTATAGATGAATGCCAGATTTAATATTCGTATTACAGAAACAGTTGGACTATGAAGTGGATAGTGATGAGGAATGGGAAGAGGAGCAAGAAGGAGAGAGCATCGACGGCAGCGCTGCTGGAAGTGATGATGAACAAGATGCTGACGAATATGAGGTTGATAATGAAGTATTTGTTCCTCATGGATACCTTAGTGATGAGGTATTTTTTTATTTTCTACATTTTAATAAATAAGTACATTTAACACAAGTTAATGTCAACAACACTTCCAGTTAAAACATAGTGTTATTCCAGTATGTTTTAACTGCTTCACTTTTCATGATTCTAGTAGCAATTCCATATTTAAATTCAAATTAATTTATATCTTCGGCTATCTGTCCATATTTAAATAGTGTTACTTATTAATTTTACCAGCTGCTGAAAAAAAGCCTTGGCTTATACCTCATGTATAAATTCAAAAAACAATTATATATTCATTATACTTTATTATACATACTACCATTATTTCTATACATTATAAGGTCAAGGTATCTTTCTAATAGTCATTCATATTATTGGGTGTATCAGGATATGGGTTGGAGCATTTAAAACATATTTGTTATAATATAAACTTTATGAAAGATGCCATGTTCTATTCCAAATATATTTGTAAACAACACATAATGACAACAGTCCATAGTAGACGGCCTGAGTTAGCGGGATGGACGAGTTTAGGAGAGGAGTGCTGGTATTACATTGGGCCACAATCACTATCCTCTACCATTCTATCGTGGCCGCACCGCTGATGCGGTTGAGGTGGGGCCGCGAGGAGAAAGGAGTGTTAAAATAATAATACGCCTATCTATTTAGTCTACGCAGCTGAAATCTGTGGCAGGGAGAGCTGGTGGCACAATGCAATTCATCATTATAATTTTACGATAGTATAATCAATACCTAATTTGTTCCAACGTTATTAATTTTGTACTTACAAGAATAATAAAAAAGCATTTAGAAAAAAAACGTAATTTCGTTTCTAGACAAGAAACATTATGAATGTTACTCGGCTTGATTGACAGGCACTGGCCGATTGCACCATTTTGGTTCCTATTTTATTTCCTATATTATATGATGGAAGGTGTTGAAGACAGTAGGTCCAAAAAAGAGACAACATTTTAGCATCAAACATGAATTTTATTGTTTAACATATATGTTTTAGAACATCAAATCAAATAATAACATCAATTATATTCTCTGTTCCAAACCTAAACCTTCTTTTGGGCCAAAACATGGCCCAGAAAAATGCTTTAAGTATATAATAGAATCCATAAGTAATTTCTTACCATATACAGTCAAAGCGACATAATGTTTACCTACTAAAAAAATATGCCAAGTTACATTAAAGATTTGTCCATGTGCCTAATTATTTAAATTATTTTGTATACTGCTTCTCATTCTGTATTACAGTATAAAAAAAATATTTATTTTAGGAAGCGACAATGGATGAAGATGATGTCTTATCCCTCTCGCCAGAAACACAGAAAGCAAAACTTAAACATTTAGAAGATGAATTCGAAACAGAATTGAAAAAACCAACTGAGAAATTAAAACCCAGAATGTATGGGTTACTATGGGAGACGGCTGATGGAGAGAAACCTGACAAATGTGTTGATGCATTATGGAATTACTTCAGAAAACTATCCATGATTATGAATGATCCAACACCATTGCTGCAACCATCAAGTGAACTAGAGGAAGCAGAAAAGAAAAGAAATAAAAAGAAAAAAAATATTCCGGATGGAGAACACACACAACATAATTCTGAGAAAAAGAAATTGTCAAAGCAAGAAAATAAGGAAAGTAAAAAATTAAAACCAGATGCAAAAAAAAATTTAACAGATACAAAGAAAAACCAACCTGGGATTAATATATTCTTAGCAAAATTAAAGTCCCCATGAATAGAATTTCCTTTTAATGTATTTAACTTAATGTATTTTATTTAAATCCCTCGATAACAAATTAAATATCTTTTTTATAAAATGTCCTTAAAACGATAAAAATATTTTAACTGTACCAACAAGATTTTACTGTACATTAGACAACATATTTAATTTGATTTAATGACATCAGTTTAGAGATTATTGTAATGATTTAAACATATCAAATAAAACTTTTTTTAAAGAAGTGATAAATGTCTTGTATATTAATTATATCGATATATATTATATTATGTTCAACTTTTAGTATACCTTGTTTCATTTTATGCATCATTCATGTTTACCACCGCCCCTAGTACAGGCCACACTTCTTAACAGCCTGTAAATAGAGTACTGCTGGATATATACTTCTCCCATGGTGAGGTTTTTCAAACCCTTCCAGTGACAAAGTTCTCTGTCCGGTGAGCCGAGATAAAATATCTATTTTCTTAATACTTTGCAAGAAATAATAGCTTTTGTGTGAATAAGACTGGTAATTTCACATGTGAGATAACAGAACTGCAGTGATTGCTTTACAAAGTGTTAGTCGTTTTTATAAAAAGCTAGGCATCCGCCCTAACTTGCTTACTATCGACAGCTACACCAAGAACATATGTCGTACAGCAAAAGCGGCGGCTTTTGTTACTGTACGTATGGACCGGCTCGACTGGGGTAGCTCCACGGCCTCGCAGAATACCAGCGTGATGTAGACCCACCTTATGCTTTTGCGTTTCGTTCGGTTAATGAGGCTCTGTCCCATCCTCTCCCCAATCTCCAATCCCCCAAATATCCTCAAAAGCCTTAATTAGTTAAATTTTTTGTTTAATCTTTTAAATCTTTCTCTCTCTTCTTCTCTCTCTTCTCTCTTCAATCTATAATATGCAGTAGATTCGTACACAAAATAGTCATCACCATCATCATTACACACAGTCATAAGTTCAGTGCTGTCCTCCAAAGATTACCACAAAGCACTAGTCTTCCTCTTCGTCATCCTTCAATACATATGCCTGTACGAGGTTGTCACACGAGAACCTTTCTTCTTCAACGGTTGTCAGTTCTACGGCGTTCTACGTGGCCGGGCTATTGTCCCTTTAGCTTGCTGATCCTTATGACTATGTCGGTTACCTTAGTTCTGCAATGGAAGATATCCATTGCAGAACTACTTACTACTACTTTTTGTTCCCTAATTGGTGTATTATTTCTTTGTAGTCATGTATACAATTTGGAGAATATTACATTAAATGAATACAATAGTTATGTAGTTACTATTACAATAGTCATGTCAATTGACTTACAAGAAGTATATATACTTAATAATATGCATTTCAGTTACTTATGCATTGATACAGACTGTGTTTTAATAAGGTTCTCAGTGCCGCGACAGTTACGCAGAACTGTAAATCCTATACAGATAGTTATACATATATATATATTACTATTGTTTTATTTAATTATACTTATTTGAAATGTAATGCCTTATAGCATTCTCTTCTCGAGGCGTATCTTTTTCTTATAGCAATTGTTACAATTTCTATATTTTACTTTATTAACACTGGTAGTAATAATTATCTAAAACCTCAACTGAGTTTACCAAAAAGAATATAACCACACATAGTGATTACATTCTCTTTGAGAACCACTGTGTTCCTGGTTTTACATTGTTATCATGTTTATTCTAATTAGTATATTATAATATTAATAAAAAATGTACACACTTTTAGCCACTTTATGGAGTTCTAAAGTATAGGTTTTTTGAAATTGTTTAGCTATTTCTCTTTTTTTCCTTGGCAACACTGACCGAAACGATTCCTAAAAAAATTCTCTTCATGTTAAGTTGATTGAATTGAATTGGAATTGAATTGAAATTTGCATTGGATGCGCGCGTCACCGCGTAACGTAAAACGACGTAAACGACTATTTGAAGTTCTCAGAGTTCCAGTTTTACTTTGCATTACGTGTAGTGAATCGTGATATCCTTATTTAGTGCACATGTAGGCACAAACGAAAAAATTGCTTCATGAGTAACATGAAAAACGTTCATGCAAGATGAGTAAGATGTCGAAGAACAAACTTAATTTGACCCTCCCACCAGGGTCTATTGATACTGCTGCAGCGGTTACGCCGTCGAATATGACTCCTCAGTTAAAGTCTGCCACTGCTTCTGAGTAAGTTAATTTAAAGTAATTGAAAGTTAATTTAATAGGTATAAACATTATGATAGCTCTTATCAGATGAGCTCTTCAACTCTTTATTTACCTTAATTCAGTTCTGTTTGTCTGTCTGGCTGTATATGTAAATCTTATTAACGGTAGTAAGTAAATTTAAAAACTATGTTAATTAAAATCTTTGTAACCCGGTATTTATTGGATTTGGATTTTTGTGTTCGAAATCAAAAATTAAAACAAGGTCATTAGATACTACGATTTCTTGTATTTCTGCGAAAACTACTCATATTTATTATGAAAAGAGAAAAGAAAATAGTTATCACTTTTCTTTTTTATTCCCAAAGTTTTGAGTGCTTTACAGCACCGATGGTCATGAGGGAACTGAGGTGTATGATGTCTTGAATTTTTATTTAACCTAGTAGATAAGTAGTAGATAAGTAAGATAGTCAATACTTTCTTAATAATGAATTTTTGATCCAGTCTATGCAGAACAAGTTCATAGTATCTTTAGGTTGTGCTGTGGTATGCATGTTCTTTGCTTTAATTTATTATAGAAACTAGCTGGTGGTAGCATTCAGGTATCTTCTCTATTGAAATTAGGATATTTTTAATTTCAAGCCTCATGAATCATGCTTGGTAGCAATCGGTATCCCTTTGCTAGGATTTGTGGTCTGTTAAGCCTGATGTAATGAAAATAAATAGCTTATAGTAGCCAGGTTAACTATGCCATCAAAATCTCATAAACCTCAGTTAAACTATAATTATAGATGCTGTATGCAAAGCAAAATCCTAAATCATGTGGATAAAAAAAGTCACATTTAAATACAATAAAATCTGTATTTAATTTCAACTACTTTTACTTACTTAGGTAGGTGGCTGACAAATTGGTATGATCAATTATTAGTAGATCCGATATTATCTACAAACAAAAATTCATAAAAGTAACACTAAAGTAAGAAGAAGTGATTTTCAATGTTTCATTCAATGTTAAGAGAGAGTTTAAAGTTTAAGTTTTTTTTGTTGAGTTCTCAATAAATGAATTTATAAATAAGTAAGTGTAGGTGCTCTAGCTCCTTAATCCTCATTTCATGCAAGAAATACTGCTATAGTAAGCATTAATTATGATATGGCAACTTTTCCTGAATACTTTTGGCAACAATTTTCAACTCATGGTCAGGCCATAACTTAGTGATGCTGTGTATGTGCAAACACAGAGGCACTCCCTCATCTTTTGGTATCTGATGTAATGCATATGCTATAAGATCGGAGTAACGGTCAGATGCTATAGTAGAGACACGAGATGCTACACAAAACATTCCTGCACAAAACAATCACTTATATTTTCGCATAAATATAAACTTTGTCTAGTATTAGAACTCAGGACTTTTACTTAGCAGTCGGGTAAGCTAGTAACAACTAAGTTAAGCAGTAGTTGATGCATGTAGAAACATTAATACATGCTGTACACAATATTTTGGCAGGCGGCAGGGTTTAGCTGGGAAGTCAAAAACAAGTATAGAAGCACTGACAGAGAGACTAGAGCAAATAGAGATGGATGATACACAAAGACGGAGAATTGAAGTATTCTTATGTCAAAAGGAGAAGATTGGCGAGCTGAGTGATGATGATTTTGAGAAACTAGGTGAATTAGGTAAGTACAAAAATGAATTAGCAACAAAGAGAATTAACAACAAAGAACATAGTCTTTGGCTTGCACACATGGAATATGAGCAGCAGCTAAAATCCTTAAATTAACCACACTTGAAAAACAGAGGCAGCACAATCATGTCAATGTAACCTGAAATTCTATGTGATGATGTCATTATTACAATAATCCAACATTGTAATATATATATTTTTTTATTAACAGCCATTTCCATGAAAACACTAATATAAGCTGGCTTGTAATGTAAGGAAGATTTGACAGAACTCACAATGCTGGGCACGCAGGTTATGATCCCAGTACTTGTAGAATCGAATTTTGTGAATGTCAGCCCTCCCTTGAGCAAGAATCTAAATCTGTAACGTCGGCTAACACATCTGCAGTGGTATATGTGACTTATTCTGGTGCATGAGTTAACTGTTATGTAGACAATGCAGATATCCCCGCAATCAGTTTTTTCGATTAAGTCTTCTCCAATAGCTAGACCGTTTAGATATCAGCACTCTAACCTCTATGCCACAAAAAGTTAGACCAAAATTATTATGGGTGAAGTCAATCCTTGATAAAATCATACTGTGATCGAAGACAGTTTTGTTTATTGGTAAACAATAACCATGTCTTGGATAAACAAAGCGTAGGCATAACAGATAAGGCCCTTGTAGTAAAAATACAGAATGCAGTATGCTGAACAGCCCCCGCATCATTACTACAGTTCAGTACCATCCCCCAACCTCACTGTACACACAGGAAGACAATGATTTCATATAATAATATTTATAATCACTTTAATTTAAAGTTGATTTTTTTGTATCCGGGTAGTTACTGACTGGAAAAAGGAGAATGCTTATATATTGACTAACATCTAAGTTTTACTTCTTGATGACTTATTAGACTTGGGACTCTGGTATACTATATACATATATCATAATCCTCATTAATATGTTATGTCCATGTCACTTATATTCATTGTCAATAAAAATTGTATTTAAAATATGCTTTGTGATAATGAAGGATGGATGGAATGCCTGAAATTAATTTAACACTATTTTTTTCTTAGGCGATTGGCAAGTCTTATTTATTGTCTAAAGATATCTTTTAGGCATTTGCAACTAATGAATTAGAAAGTCGACGTGGAAAAAGAAATAATTTTTATTGATAAAACATGAATAATAAACTTTGTCTGTCTCAGGCAGATTTTATTATTGATCAAAAAAATCTGTTCTTGAGAACAGATTGTTGACAATAAGGATTTTAAGAATCTCTGCATCGACTAACAATAAAACAAATTCATCTCAATGGAATCTTTAAAGATTCAATTAAATTTGCAATATTAACTATTTGTTATTTCAGAAAAAAAAAATTGCCTTTTAGTGTCGAGGCCCATTCTCTGGGTCATGTTCCTAGACGGCGTATACATCCCGTGTGGTATCGGCGTAAAAATCTGCCTCCCCCAATCTTCGCGTAGGTGTAGCAATGGTTTAAGACAGCCACCTGACACCTCGCACCTTAAACACTCTGGGTATTATTGGAGATGGTTATCCCCGGCATCTGTGGTTAACCATTGTGAGTTTCAAGGTTTTACCCTTAGTTGTTTCTTACGACACCCGCGGGATGAAAGGAAGTGGCAGATCCATGCGCCGTTACCACACGGTACATACATGCCTATTTACTACGCTTTGTATATGGATAAATGTTTTTGTCCTTAGGTCAAGGTAATGGCGGTGTTGTAATGAAGGTCCGTCACAAGTCAACGGGTCTCATAATGGCACGCAAATTGATCCACTTAGAAGTGAAGCCGGCCATCAAGAAGCAGATCATAAGAGAGTTGAAAGTTCTACACGAATGCAACTTCGCTCACATAGTAGGCTTTTACGGGGCGTTCTACAGCGACGGAGAAATATCAATTTGCATGGAGTATATGGATGGCGGGTCTTTAGATCTCATATTAAAGAAGGCCGGAAGGATTCCTGAATCGATTTTGGGTAAGTTTTAATTGTTACACAAGTGGCAATGTGCTTAAAATGCATTTGACTTGTGACAGATAGTGGATATTCAGATTCTTTATTAAAGTTACAAACAGTGTAGTTTAAGAGTTTTATATTAAAAAACGGAACTATTATGAGAAATCCTTGATGTAACTCCCTATCCTCCTTTCTACCATGGGACAACTAGACACAAGGGGGGTTACCATTCTTATGTTGTGGTATTGTGGATATCAATAGCATCCGGGAGAAGGGTGTTAAACATTCACGTGTGATCCGCGCTCTAAATCGCCCCACAATACTAACGACTTCAAATAAATCTGTGGCTAACAAAATCAAGGATGTCATGGAAGAGTTAAGTGTGTTGCAGATCTGCTCGTCCAATTGTAGTGAGGACGAAATACGCAGAGCCAAAGCACTTCTATATGAATCGCTGGTCATGGCGGACCAGATGCCGTATCATTCAAAGTATTAAAAGAGACCCGGACGACGTTCCTACATTCGTGGCGAAAGACTTTTTTTTTATGGAAAAGACGGCAAACGAGCATGCGGTTCACCTGATGGTAAGTGATTACCGTCGCTCACGTACATCTGCAACGCCATAGATGCTGCAGGTGCGTTGCCGGTCTTTAAGGATATTAGGGAGTTGGGAGGGAAGAGGAGGGTCCTATAGGAGGGTACCTATCCCGTAGGGGGTGTGGGCCGGTTACCTCACTCACCGAATGAAACGCAGAAGCACAAGATGCCGTCTAATAAAATAAAAGATGCATTCTACTTCACTCCGGTATTCTGCGAGGCCGTGGTACCAATCCGGTCTAGCCGGCACGTTCGAACAGTAGCAAATCTTATGATACTTATAGTTCCATGTTTAACATTTCTTCTTTATAACACTTTCTTTTTGATTATTTCTCACTACAGAGCTAAAGTTTGACATGTGCCTTAATGCCATCAATGATTACTACATGCGATGGGCCATTTTATTGCACGGTTATTTATGACTTCGTTTATAAATGATTTTTGTGTTACTCGTTTCGAAGATACTTGTATGAAGCGGCTACATTATTCGATTATCAGTACGTGCATTAAAAAAAAACTGGTTTGCTGCATAAGGTTTTTTCTTTTAATCGGCAGCAATAAATTTTTATGCTTCCTATCGGAAGTAGTGTTTGTAAAAGAAATGCAAGGTCAAAGTGCGCTTTGTGGCTCGACTTCGGTGTGCACGCCTTTTTCCGAATAACTACTATTGCTATCCATTTCAATTTTGGCTGGGGGTACGTGTAGAAACACGTATTTATTTTCGATAAAAGAATTTATTTAACCCGAAATTGATTTTATGTTAAAACTTTCAAAAATACAAACATACGTATACATAATTTTTCGCGGATAGGTGTGAAATAAGTAACAGCTGATTCATAAGCTCCGATTTATTATTTTAATTATTAATACCTTGAAGTGATATTTCCATTATAATTTACAGTAATCAGTTTGTTTATAAGTGCCAAAATATTTAAATCAAATAGATCTATGTAAAGAAGATTTAAAAACTTACAGCATGCAAGTTAAACTTCACTACATTACAAGTTAAACTTCACTCAATTGATTTTTTTTTGGGGTGGTTGGAAAATGCTTTAAGTGTATCCGCTGCTGGCCGGGAGGCCACCCATCGGGTTATATCGGACTCGGATCTCAGAAGGAGAAACAGACCGCCTAAAAACCATCCACGTTGCTGTTGGCCCGGAGGCCTTTACAGCTTCAAAAGAGACTTGCGAGAGCGGAGGCCCGTAAGTTGGAAAAAAAATGATCGACGATGGCTTTTGCTGTGAAACGCTGTGTCCCCTGAAAACGAAAGAAAATCTTCCAAGATGACGGGAGAGGCTAGGCGATCCGAGGGCTCCGAGATGGAGGTGAAACCTCTTCTGGGATCGCTGCCTCTGCCTCGAGCAATTCTCGTGCGGGTCGTGATGTACTGGCGACGAAGTCTATCCCGCTGTGTTAGCCGTAGGACCTGGCAAGTGTGGGTATTAATTTGGGTGATTTCGTCATCATCGTCTATGATGAGGTTTTTGGGTCGCAAGCGGAGTGTTGTATCGCGCGCTGGTGTGTAATTACCTAGCGTTGTCACTAACGGGTTTGGATGTGTTTTAATTCTCTCGAAGTAGTTAGTGGAGATTTTTTTAAAAACGCCTGCCATGATGGGCATTTGGAGGTCGCGGTGTAAGTTTACATTCCGCATGTGTTGGGTTGCACCGGTTTCTCGGCGCTTGAAGCGATTTTGAACCGCTTGAAGTGGGTTCAGCCGTGCTTTGAGCATATGCGCGAATACAATGCTGGCGTACGACTTACTAGGTCGTACGCAAGTTTAGTACAGACGCATTTTATGTTTTAATGACATTTTGCTACGGCTGTTGGTTAGGTAAAAGGTGGCCGGATAAAAAGGCCGCTCTATCCCTGACAATTTTAATATGTTTCGTGAAGTTGAGTTTACGGTCTAGGGTAACTCCAAGATATTTTACTTCTGTCTGTGGTTTGTCGATATTTTTGTATTTATTGGGAAGATTTGACATTAGTTTCCTGTTGAACAAGACCGCTTTAATCTTCTCAGGGTTTACGTCCATTCTCCAAGTCCTACTCAATTGATTATTTAACACAATACATTTAAAATTGCCAGCCAGCTGGAAGTTAGTTGGCTGAATTAGAGGCAGAGTTTGAGGATCAGCTAAAGGCTGCATTAGACCTTACAAATCCAACTTTGTTGCAGCTATGCTAGGACTTTTATGCTTTCAAAGAGCTGTTTAGCAATATGCTTAAACTTCTACAGCAACAAGTAAGAAGTTGTGCTCATGCAGTTGATGAAATTGAAACACGGCATCGGCAAAATATATTGTTGTGCTACGGAATACCTGAGGACCCAGAATTAAAAGTCAATGCAGAAAGTCTTGGACCTGATCCAAAATAAACTGGGACTGACACATCTAAACAGCTCTTCTTTAAAGCGATGTCATAGGCTGGGAGCACATGGTAGTAACCGAAGCAGAGCTACCTTTTACTGTTCGTGAGTTCCTTACTAGAATGCGTCAGAATATTTATAAGATAGCCCGCAAGCATTTTGAAATGTGTTGATTTCACGTACTTACGCGAACACTACACATTTGAAATTTAACTATTATTTAAGAATTTAATCGTGTTTAATTTCTGTTTTGTGGCTAGAGTTAACTATAATATCAGTACGTCTAAAACCTCAGTCCCGTGCGACAACGGGTGCTGAAAAGCACTCGAAACGTCGTTTCATTTCAAATACTGTTTAAAGTTGGTGCTACACTGGTAATTTATTAAACTTTGTGATAATATTGTCATGACTTTGCTGATACGGAACTTTTATATTGCGAGTACTTTTATTTACATGTTTTATATTGAGCGGTGTTGGGTTTATACAAATAGTAAATCCTATACTCCGAACAATTGGTGCAAAAGCTGTCACTGTGTTATGTCTTTGTCTAAGCAATAGACGACATTTTACCTCGTAGAAGTTAACGTTCGTAACATAATTAATTCGATTCACGCGCACGTCCGTCCGTCGTTCATTCCTATTGCCTTACCTATTATTGTTCAATCAGACATTAGATTTAGTAAAAAACGATAGTTACCACGCCTTACATGATCTAAAATCCTCAGTTATGACGATTGAAATTAGATGCGTATTTTTTTCTTCTTGAACAGACGAAGGGTTGAATTGTTGTAACGTTTTCGTCGTACGGGGATATAAGTATAAGTAATATACAAGTATAAGAGCTGTAGAAATATATTATGAAAAACTGGAATGTGAATGGAATGGATGTAAAGACATTACTATAATATGGCAGAATTTTTATTTTGACCGATGACTGGCAGCTGCCTTTACATTAACCTGCCAGACGTAGTGATTTCTCAATACACCACCGCTTTCCCGGTCTTTCGTTTGCCACAAATAAGCTGACAAAAAAAATATTATTGTCTCAAAATAAGCCATAAATTAATGAGAAAAAACTGTAATCACAGTATTTCATCCAGTAGTTTGAGTACCCCCGTATGTGCAAACTCACGTCAGGAAGACTTTGACTCTATGACAGTTACCAACCATCACTTTATATAATACTATTCAAATATTTAGAGCAGACGAAAATGATCTCTTACAGGTACCATTACTTCGGCGGTTTTGAAGGGTCTCAGCTATTTGCGGGACAAGCACGCGATAATGCATCGCGACGTGAAGCCGTCCAATATCCTCGTGAACAGCAACGGAGAGATCAAGATTTGTGATTTTGGTGTCTCTGGGCAGCTCATAGACTCTATGGCGAATTCTTTCGTAGGCACTCGGAGTTACATGTCCGTAAGTAGCTAGTAACTGTAGTATGGAACATAAAATTACAAACACAGCTTGAAAATAAAAAAAGCGATAAAAAAACTTTTTTTTTTGGCTGATATTTACAATATTGTAAAAATATAATGAGAAAACTAGAAAAATCGCGTCTGAGCATAATAAAGCTTCGAAACGATCTCTTTAATAACCGTTTTTACTAGGATTTGTTTTTTTTTTCACTTATATGGGTTTGTGCTTGTCACAGCTATAATTCGTTCTTACGCTTTACAGCCGGAACGTCTTCAAGGGACACATTACTCGGTGCAGTCGGACATCTGGTCTCTTGGTCTATCCCTGGTGGAGATGGCAATCGGCATGTATCCTATACCACCACCGGACGCTAAAACATTGGCTGTGATATTTGGCGGTCAGAACGAAGTCCATTCCCCGGGTCAGGTAGGTGTTTAGATTTGGTTAAGATAAGATAGGTTTCTGCATTTATAATTCTGACCGGTCATTTGATTGTGAATCTTCTGAAGTAGCATAAAGGTTGAGAGTTTGTGTCACTTGACTTATTCATGTTTCCGAGGTAAAGATATCGCATACAAAGACATTGTATGGACAATGAGACTTCAATATTTCAGAATGAGTTCTTTTTGTGATCGATGACAAATGCTCGAAAATTTATTGTAGTATAAGCTCGCTAATGGCATCATGCTCCTGACTAGTTATCCCTTCTTTACTTATCTGTTCCCTCGAGGTTGCCAATACCCACGAGATTTAACACTTTCACAGATCGTTTAAATAAATCGAATCTTGGACAACATGCGCCTCTTTACTGAATAGTCAAGAAATATAACTACCTAGCGAAGACTTTAAAGTTAGACTTGTTCTCAGATGCCATTGGCGGGCTTAAGAGTAAGTTGCTATTATTTTAACAAATTTAGTTTTCATACTGTTTATTTATAACTTTTTGTTGTTTCATCGTTCTCGCATTTTTTTTTGTTATTTTTGAGAGCAATTTATTCATAGTTAAAAAAAATCTTAATTACCCATAAAGCATTATTACTTTTTCTATGATTGTTTTGTGTTAAGTAAAAATAGATTTTTTCGCTCATAATATTTTGCACGTAGTCTTCGCCTGTAGATGTAAGTTAATTTGTCGTTCATTAAATAAATTACCGATGGGGTGCTATCTTGAGTACTTAGGTGGCTAGTAATAATTTGATATTAACATATTGTGTCCTTATTATATATATCCTTTAGCTACTGTCTTGCATCAAAAGTTGTCTTGTTCAGACGTCCATTTGACTTGCTCTCGGAATAGGGTGGCATCATGCGTTTTTTTTTAATCCACAGGCACCCAACTCACCCCGGCCGATGGCTATATTTGAATTGTTAGACTACATCGTGAACGAGCCTCCACCTAAGCTACCTTCCGGAATCTTCTCTGACGAGTTCAAAGACTTCGTTGATCGTTGTCTCAAGAAGAATCCGGACGAGAGAGCGGATTTGAAGACTCTTATGGTATGGTCCATACAAACTTCATAACACATAATAGCATAAAACTAAAGTGGTAACCTGCTTTAAATGTCCCTCTGCTGGGCAAATGCCTCCTCTCAATATTTCAGAGGGTTTTGGAACAGGAATGCTGCTCCATTACAAGTTGACAGAATTTACATGTTTTCGAAATAATGTTATATTTTATTATTTCTCAGACATGTAGTTTTTCACTCGATGATTGCATTCACTGACGAGCACATCTTTAATTCAGCACTTAAGATGGGAATTAACAGATTTAGTAGCGCCGACATCGGGATATGAACACAAGTCACTCACGTACTATCAAATTAAAGCGGGCGCCTGGACCTTTTAGCTACCACGGCCAATATTAATTAGTCTTTTTTTTTTATTCAACGTAAGTAACAAGCGCCGACTTGTATTTATTGGAGTACAGCCTTTACTCTCAATGCTGAACAGCAGGACTTAGGTACTGTCGTAGTGGCAAATAATACTATTTTGCTGATGAAACGGCACTGAAAGCATAGAAGTAGTACTAGTGTACTAATATACAGAAGGCCACTCACCCCTTCCCGTCGATCCGACTTATTTCACCCCGCCCGGATTTTTAAGGATTTGAATTGTAAACTGACATTGACACCTTATTGTAAAAGAAAAACACGAGACAGCTATATGTCTAGAGGATTCAATGTACAGAGACTGCAAACAGTGTTGCTCTTTCAAACATGAATTCTTTGAGAGTGTGGTCCTTCCCAGGATGCATTCTTGCTGCAGCTATAGTACACCTGAAACATTACTCAATGAATGCGTATAATGTATGTTCATGCTAAAAGTAGCAGTTAATGCAACCCGCTGCCAGAGAACCTATTTCACGCAGATAACAGCGGTTGCAGTAATGCATCCACTCTGACTTCTCGTAGCTGTGATATGATAATTTTTATCTATTCATATTTGCCAACACCTTAATCTTAGAGTTACAATAGGCGGACTTAATTACTTGTAGCATTCTCTACCAGCCAACCCTCAATAATTAATCAATATGTAATTTTTTTTTCCTTCATTGCAGAACCACGAATGGATCAGAAACGCGGACGCTGAAAAAGTCGACATAGCGGGCTGGGTCTGCAAGACTATGGATTTAATGCCATCAACGCCAAATTCTAACGTGTCTCCTTTTTCTTCATAAGCTGCAAGAAGTGCATACTTTCATCAGCGAAAAAGGGTGAGTAATGAATTAGAATGATTTTGTTGTATGATGATGTGGAGTGACGAGTATAAAACTCGGTAATTAGTAGCACCAGGTAAATGTCCTACTCCTAGGCAAAGAACTCCTTTAATTTAATGCAAAGCAAAGACGGGACGGGACGCGACGGGACGGGACGCGACGGGACGGGATAGGTGTCTTGGAAATTTATTTTTAGAATGAGTATGGCGCGCACCGGTAACAAATACAAAATAATAAATTAAACACGACAAACATAAAAAAATGTTCACAATAAAATAATAGACCTTTACATAATATGGTCATCAGGATGAGAGAATAATGTAAGGGGAGGAGGAGAGAAAGAGGAGTTAGACAGACAAAAAATGTTCCTTGATCTGGTTTTTAAAGGATTCTGCAGTTTGAGCATGTTTAATAGGCATTTACAGGTTATTATTAATTGGTTGGCAGAAAAAGTTAAGTCCGTCGTTTGTACAATCAGCTCAATAAAGTGTTAATAAATAAATAAAGGTAATGAATTACAAAGTTATACCGCTACAGCAGAAAAAGATTTTTGATGAAAACTAGACGAGCACATAGGATTTTTAAGAGAAAGGTTTTCGTTGGATTCTAATAGTTGGTTCAAATTGGGTGAGCTTGATAAATGAAATAAGACGCAGCAGAGAGCAGAAAGAAATTAAGTATTCCGGCAAAGACGAAACGGGACCCACGATGTTTTTGAAGAAAAGTGTAAAGTGGCGATTTGGGAAAATACTTAAAAAACTTGGTACAAAGAATTTACTTTAATTTGAGATTTTTTTGTTATAACAATAATTGTTAAAAACCTGTAAATACCCTTCCCGGCTCCAAAGCCCCTTCACTTTGGCAAAGGACCCTTAACTTCTTCGCTTCAATATTAATAAATCTATTACGATGTGTCCTTGTTTATGCCAATTAAAAATAAAACCAATTTCAGGTCAAAACATTTCCCAAGAGAGAGCGGGTGAAACGATCAGTGAAGACGCCGGTGGTGAGGAGTAGCTTCCCGAGACCGCGCGATGTGTCAGTACACAGTATGTCAACTCTAGATACCATTGTCAACGCCTAGGCAGACTGAACGCAACGAAATTTTTTCAAACCCACACAAGCCTTTAGGAACGCCAGAGCATGCAACAGAATTGTCTAATTCGTTACCTAATGGGTTCATTATCGTTCCAACAACAAAATTCATCTATTTATTAGAACAGTATATTTCTGTAAATTTCAAAACAGATGACCCGGTTATAAAATGACCCTAAGGAAAACATTTGACATGTCTGAAATCAACATAATATTTTAAATTTTAGCGTGTTTCTTTTTCAAATAACTCACAACGACATGATAATTTTGTGTAACTTAGTCCGTATAAACTTCATAAAGGGCTCTCAAATCGATCCTCTTGAAATTTGTAAAGGCTTTCTGTATCATATACTGGATATATGGTAACCGGAAAGTTTTATGATATAATTCATAATGCAAACAGTGCCAAGGCATTTGAAAAATAGATATAGGTGTGATACTAAAACATAGTGCATTTGTGGACGAATCGACGTTTCTTAACGAAAGTAATGTAACAACTAATCGATAAAATGGTCAAGTAGAGTTGATTTCACTAGTCGCAAGTCGAAAAATGTTAGTAGTGTTTTGACATATTTTTCTTTGCTGAAAGTGCGTAATTCATGTCAGCTGATACTTGTTATATAAAATAGTTAAAAAGGTGTACCGCGTTAGCGGGCGCTTAGAGCGACGGAATACTCCAATGGCGGCGTTCCAATGGATGCCGGCATGAGAGTGTTCCGCAACTCGCAAATCATTTAACAGTCTATAAAAGTAAAATAAAATAAAAAAAAATTGAAAATCGTAAGCACGCATTTTTATTACTTTTACGTGATGCACTTTTCCGTTTGGTTAGTTGTGTTTTGTTTATACGCTTTGTTTTAGTAAACCCGCCTTTTAGCCCTGTTCTTATATCGAGCACCTACTTTTACGTATCTATCACCCAATATTCGCTAATGCAATGTTTGCGCTGCTTAATGTGCGTGTGTGTTTGTGAGTGCATACGTTACTGTCGACGAGGTGGAAGCGCGAAATTTAATATATCCCGCCCTACTACAGCCTATATATAGCCTTGGTATAATTAATTGGTTTCGTAAGTTTTCGACTGACATCGGCTATTATTTACCACGTCTTCCTGTAAACGTTTTAGAAATATAATTAATGTGTTATTATTTACGTATTTATGGTCTATTTTTCCCCGCATGTATTTTTGTTTAAGCGAACATTACGTAAATTTTTTGCATTTACAAAGAAACACAGTATGAGCTAAGTATCTGTAGTTGATTAAAATTAATCATTTCTAAATTTTATTTTCTTTGAGCAAGAGATTTCATACCATGCGACGGAATGCAAAAATGTTATAAATTTTCTTGATATATTTTATTCATTGAGGTAATTATTCTCCAAGGAAAACGTTATTAGCAAAATACTATATTAGTTTTCATAATAATACATGTATGGTAAAAATGGTCTTCTCGTTCGTTTAGTTTGGCTGCGGATATTCGGATCCAGTACCCAACCGTATGTATGTCATTATTAATTTTATTTGGATGTTTCGAACACAGTACTAAATATTTCAATTATTGGTGTCAACGACGTTTAAGGTATTTGTGAGTAGATATATTTGGCAATGAAATTAGAAATATCGTTTTCAGTCTTAGTGCAATTTGATATTTATTCGGTATGATGTTTTGTGATTAATTCACAAAACATACAGTAGTATTAGTTATTTTTGTCGATTACTACATTGAAGTTGGTGACCTACAAAGATCATAGTCTGATACACTTATTACTGCAATAAGTATAATTTTATATTTTAAGCAGCCATTAAAATGTTAGTTTTAACTTAGCCCGTTATTATAACTATTTTAGCAAATATCGAAAATAGGGAGAACCTACTCTCTAGCAGAGTTATTTACAAGTCTTTAAGACAATTTGTGTATTGCTGGCAACATTGTCATTTTCACAATCTGTCTCATTAATTAATTGTCAATTTTACTGCGCTTGTAACAAATATTCCATGAGATTATTTATATAATCCATAGTTAAGAAATTGTTATGTTCAAATTGATAATTACTTTTATTACTTATATTTCAAAGATGTAACATTTGCTGCGTGCATTTTCTGCGATCTCGTTGTTATATGTATCGTCCCTTAAAGCATTTTATCATCTGATGCTATGTATGTTTTTTTTTAAATGAATAATTTTACGAATTACTATGGAATAAAACTTGTTTGTGCAAGCAAGTTATGGAAACGCAAGATTGGAACATAAAAATTTAAGTAACATTGGGGTTGTTGACAGCCATCTTGTTTATTGGTTAGAATTTGATGAATTGTTCAAAACTATGAAAATATACTTAACATCTGATACGAATGGCAGTCTAGAATATATGAAGTACGAAATCAAAAATGCCTTTCGTTACCTACAAACAATTCTGTTAAAATGTTCTTCGGCTTCTTCTTTCTATCAAAAATGTTTCGTTACTTAGTATTTATTTCTGTTTAAATGAATGACATTGTTGATAACATGATCATTGTTTGTATGTTATAGAACTATTTATAAAACTCGTAGAAAACATTACTCGACGGAGGTAGGTGAGGGATGGGTAGGATGTAGTAAAAATGTAATTATTAGATAATCAAATAGTCTTTTAGGTCAATAGCATATAATAGGCTATAACTATTGCAAAGCGCAGTCTGCAAATTAGCATCGCTCTCAGTTATAAAAATATTACTGAACATATCAAATTGGTGCGCAAGCCTGACAACGGACGGGTTGGACACATCTTTTGGGAGGTTTGAGCATGGTGTTTAAAGCACGAAATTCCATAACAGCTAAATATATACTTGGATTAAATGTGAACCCCTAAAATTGACAAAGGCATTTTAATATACATAACCACAAAAGGTTGTGACTGAATGAAATGGCAGATAAAATAAATAATTAACGGATGGGCGGTGTTGCCAGTGAGCTAAGTAAACTACCATCCTAAGAGAAAAAAACGTACAATGAAAATTGAATTACAAAGAGGTGATTATGCCTCCCGACTGCCCATCCGTCTCTTACCTCCCTACTCTATATTTTATGTTAGTGATTGAGAAAAAATAACGTTTGTTTCAACAATATATATAGCAAATTGTTTACAATTCCTAACCGTCAAATATTGCTTAAGATTGTTTATAATAAATATTTGTTTTATAATAAGTCAAAAATGTATCCAAATGTGTAGGAAGGTGGACTATTATGAAATTAGCTGCCTCGTGATTTACAGTATTGTAATAAATGGTTTTGTATTATTATTATATATAGTTTTGTATATTGTATATATGTATTGGTTTAGCAATAGCAGATTGTACCGATGCGATTGTGTTTTTTACGCTATTTTTTGAGAATTTGTACTTTATTATATTTTTATGCACATGCTTCATATATTTTCGTGTTAAATTTTCTTAGATAATTTCTAAATGTATTTACCCAAATTATTTTTTGTAGATATTGATGTGTGACTATATTGTTCGAAATAAAAAAATAAATAAAAACGAAAAAAATTACTATGTATCGTCTAAAAATTATAAGAGTTCTTATAAATCTTTAAACAGGTGGAACCTACCAAGATGTTTGTTCATAGTTCCTGACATTTCATTTTGTAGTAAGCTTCTCTGTTAGGATGCAAAATATAAATTAAATACAAAAAATAAGTTTTATTTGTCTTCCACTCGTTATCTTAGTAATCTACTATAAATATTAAATTATGCAAAAGATTAACAATACTACTCGCTCCCTGTGGGGTCAAGAACGGCTAACGTCGCTCACGCACTTTGGAGGGTATATTCTTATAGTTACAATGGTTGTGTGTAGCTTGTAGACAATAAATGATTCAGTGCGCTATGCAACTCCGCATGCATGTCTAATGCATATCGGTCGGGTCAAGGGAACGCTCTCGCACACCACACAGCCACGGACCCAAAATCGCGAGCCGCCTTTGGCTACCCCTTGGGTAAAAACTTCCTTTCCCTTTTATTCCAGACAAGACGCAAGGAACAAAGAAGCGTCCTAGGCGGTTTTCAATCCCAAGACATTTCGGCCGCGGATGGTGGGATGGTCGTTATAATACTCCATAGAGTACATTTATACATATTAAAACTCCTATCCCCGACGCCACACCACGAGAGATTAGGATAAGGAGAGTGGTGTAATGCAATACCAAAATATTTCCTAGTGTTGCGTGTGGGCAAATCTTCATGGCAGCTTTTGTTGGCGCAGTCGTGGACTTACCAGGCGAAAGAGAGAAAAACTAAAAACTAGTTCACCAGCTTAAATTAGTAGAAGACCTGGCGTTTTTATACAACCATACAACCTTCAGTACCATAAATAATAGTTTCTTTTAAAATGTTTAGTGTTCGCGTAAATACAAGAAATCATTATATTGTCTGGTTTTATATTTCATATACGTAACTTGAACAAACTGAAGTATACGGGAACATTTTACACTGTTGAAGTTATGTTAAAACCCTATTATTAAATTGCTGGTTATTCCTGGTAGAGGTCGAGACCACGACGCGTATGTCGAAAGAGCGAAACGACCGTGCCGACAGCGGCTGAAGGAAGTAGCTCTATTCATTTCACATTTTGAAATATACATTTATCATGTACATTATAGGAAATATCAGTGTGACAGGCTGAAAAATAAGATATTCTTTGGGATTTTTTTTTGAAAAAACGGGTAGATCATATTTGAAATTTTATGTATATTGAAGCAATGAAGCATACAAGGTATATTTTTTTTTATTTTTAGTACATTTTATTAAGCAGAAGAGCGGTTTCAACATGGCGTCTAAAAACAAGACTCCCCGACTGTTGACAGAATAAGTGCCACAGCAAGCATCTGAAATCAACAATTCAAAAAGATTATTAACTAATAATAGTATAGCTATCGCAGCATCGTAGGAAATTTAAAAATTTTATGATGTAACTTAAATATTAATATAAAACTAGTTCTTACCGATTAGTCTGCTATCCCTGGACCATACAAAAGCTATTTTACGTCCAGCAATATCATATCCTCATCCTGGAGTGGGTTTATAGCACTCAATAAATTTTGGCGCTTGAATAGACGAAGAAGGTGTGACGCGTCCGACCGGCTGCGAGAGCGTCGACGCTTGGCGCCAATTTCGAATGCTTCTAAGCGGAATATTGTTTTGAAAATTTGTAGGCATATTGTTAGAGGCTTAAACTTTATAAGAAAAAAAAACTTTTTTTTTTCACACTGATATTCCTCCGTAAGAGTCGGAAAGGTTAAATTACAAATGCGACAGAAATGTATATGTCTAGAATGATCAAAGATCTCACATAGCTTTACTTTCCGATTGTGACTTAAAGCTGCCATCTGCACAAAGTGCCCGCAGAAACAAACATAACAAACACAATTTGAAACAGACTCACGTTTGACCTCTATCCCTTTTAATGCAATTACTTGAGCTTTGTACGTTATAAAGCATCGGAGTGGAATAACAGGACTCAAAAGCTAACATTGTGTAATTTCAGTTGAAATTTAAATGTTTTTAAAGTCGACGTAATATTCTTTACCATGTCGAGAAGTTAAGAATTGTTGAAAGACAATATTCTGTAGGCCGATTTTGACTACGGGTAACTTTACGGTCCCCGCCAGGGGTAGTCAACTGCCTAAGGTGTAAGCAATGGCGAAAACTATAGCGATACGGGCATATGAAGATTGGGATGCCATATATCAGAGGCAAAGGGACTTACCCCGAGAGCCCAGTTAGAAGCTGTTTTACGACGTTTGTGCCACTGTAGCACGAATCATGCTACAGTCGAGTCACGTGTGGTAAAAAAAAAACATGTGGTATCACATAATAAGATTACACGAAAACACTATTGTTTTAATATTAAATTCCAAAATTTATTCGAACTGTTAATTCATAGCAAATTGAGTTTTATCTCTCTATGATATATTCTCCAATACGTACGCTATAATGTAAACTATATTTTAGTTGCTGAAGCCCAAGAATCCTTGGAAATACATACTAATTAAGCTGTAATTGTTGTGGGAAACTTGTCTTTTTAGCATGAAGAGAACAATTAGACCGCCACTGCACAGCATCGTTGCGGACACTTTCAGATTAAATATAATAGAAATAAAGTGACGACTTAGAAAAAAATATCTATATTAAATGTCTAATACTTGAATCTTTAGCCATCCTATTTTCCCTCGGTGTCGTATGAGGCAACTAAGAGTAACCCTTCAAAATCGATTCGCCATCTGCCAAGTTTAATCTCCCGGCCAGGTGAAAAGAGGGTTTCGGTCGCTTATTTGCTTACACTGAAGAGAATCTTACTAAATGTTAATCTTTGCCTACCCCAGGAGGGACAGGCCCGAGGTAATAGTGAGATGTGTGTAATGGAGTAAATAGCATCTTTTTTCCGAAATGACATTCTCATCTGCACCCCTCTAGCTATCAAACGAGGCTCTGGCGACCACCTGATACACCGAACCCTAATCACACAGAGCAGTGATGGGGAGCAGCGTCACTAGTGCTCAGTGCGAGGGTACCGTTACTGTTCTTATCAACCCGTCTACCCAGCGGTACCCTAAAATTGTTAGTAGCAATTTAAAGTGCTGTATTTACCACGTGCTCAGCTGTGAAGTAAAACATCGTGAGGAATAATAAAAATATTATTTCAAGGATATGTGAAGCCCGCCAACCCGCGCTGGAGCAGCGTGGCGGGCCCTTCTCGGCTCCTTAACTCTCTCTGATACTCGTGTTTGAAAAGGAGCCTTTGCCCAGCTGGGGGCACTTACAGGGTCCTACTTTTTACCCAGCGGTATGGGCTAATCCTCCAACATATGCGTGTTGACTTTGGAGACTTTTTGGAGAAACTACAACTACTAAATATATTCAACAGTGGATATCAATAGGCTGGTGATGCTGATAATGGTTAAAATAAGGTTTTTTTTAATTATTTGTTTGCCATTGCCACACTCAATGACAATGTAGAGAAAATTGTCTAATGGTATGGTCAAGAACTGATTAGTTTTCCACACGAATTAAACAAAATATATGTTATTTGGCACCAAAAAGCAATCAAAATTATTACCATTATTTAGGGGAGGGTTTGAGTTTAATTGAATCACGCAACCTGGGTGTAATTATGTATTCTAGTAAGTTCCACAATCATGTCTGTCTGTTACAGAATGTCAGTCACAGTTTTTAACGTTTAAAGATATAAGTATTGTGTATTGTGCTTCCACCTAGATGCCATGCTACCCTGTTCCTCAAAAAATATTTTATATTAGAAATTAAGTCCAGGCATAAGCTGCTCTTCGTATGTCTTATGTTTCTTTTTGTTCAGTTTAATGAACTAACGTATCTTTATCATAAGCTTAGGTAGGAGTCCAGCGAACGTGCGGGAAAAGGCAGTACTCACTACAGATTTCCATTCCACCACATAAGTCAGTTCCATTTAGATGTAAATTCCGTAGAGGTAATATGCTGCATCTAATGTGACAACCGCCTGTAAGATCATACAAAACTATTCACCTTTAAACTAAGCCTTCGGCGGTATCAATCATCCAACTGTCGATTGACAACGGTAGCTTGCTATTGTAATGTAAATTCGTCATTCATATGATAATGTACATATTTAAATAAAAAATATTGAATAAGTTTTGTTCCAGTAGGTCACCTTTATATTACAGTATTCTTTATCTCGCATAAGTATATGTTTAGTTACATTTTAACGTATAACATCATATTTATTTGTTCTTATTTATTGAGTTACATAATATATGTTTCGAGTATACTTTTGCTTTTAATTTTACATCCGTGATGAACATAGGCTCCTGATGAAAACCAGCGTCAGGCTCTCTTAAGACTGATAATAACCTGATCTGAATACCCTTTAGTCCAGCCATGAGACACGTACAATGAATGATATACTCATAATGTTAAATCTGATTTCACTTTCGGTTTTATGCTTTTATTTTTGTTTAATATTTTCTCTGTGTATTGTCTCTTTAAGCAGCGTTCCAATGAATCTTGTCTTTCTTTCCTTCAAAAAAGTTTAGTCAAAAATGCTTAAATAACAATTTTCCTGATGTTCTCCCAATTACAACTATTTTAAAAATTTAAGTTGTAATAATCTGTATACGGTAGGTAAACAAAATCCCCATTTCTATCAGACGTCGGCGAGTAATTTCCTCCCAGTCAGCCCAGTCGGCCCAGTCTCTCCCGGACATCACTACCGCAATAACACGTTCTGATTACGTTGATAGATTCAAAATCGACTTCTCTCCGTCATGCTTTCAATATTCACGTTAGTTATCGCTTACAAAGCCTCCTTATAGAAATGGCAGTATGAGTAAGGGCCAAACGTATACGCTTTTAGAACAGAAAGACTTAAATTACTCCTTGTACAATTTATAAATGTTCTCATCTAATGGTTAAATTCCTACTTATAAATTTAATAATGTTAGCTTGACGTTGGACGACCGGCAGTGGCTTAGCGAATGGCTTAAAAGATACGGATAGTGGGTTCGGTTCCACACAGATCAAATATTTGTCCTACAGATAATGTTTTAAACTAACATGTTGTACTAAATATACGGACTGAATATACTACCTCATGACGGCCAGCATTGTCAAAGATACGTGGCCTTTGATATCGTGCTTACCAACCCAACAACCACTGCCAAGCGTTGCGATTATAGCGTATCCTCCCATTCTGAGACACCTTAGCCCTAACAGTGGACTGTTGACAGGTTGATGAAAGAGAAGATAGAAATTTTATATATGTAATTTTCGCTTCAATTATCATCATCAGTCATTCTTTACTTCATTGCTGGAAGGCCCCGACATAGTCTGGTATTCATTCTCGTGGACGTTTGTCTATACTGATTATGTGTGATCAGTGAAATACGGGTAGGTAGTAGGAATTTAAATAAGAAAATTCCTGAAATATTTTATTGGAAATAGATATAATACCGAATAGGGTACTACATCCGTGCCAAATTTAAAGTCGATAGCGATGAAAATTTACTAATACATAAGATAAAGAATTCTCATCATAAAAGTTTAGTTCGTGAATTTGTTAGACGAAAACACCGTCAAGAGTGGTCAGAATAGCATCTGTAATAATCTAATAATATAGCACATAGGTGAATGTGCTTAGTCTCATGAGAGTCTTTGGAGGATACAATAGCTCAATTACTTGTGAGGAATGTGCGTGAATCTATAGACTACACGCCTGGTTCTGTAAAGACTGAAGAATGACATTCTCAGTTATAGATAATTTTAAAAATATATCCCTTCATGAGTCATAATAAAGTAATTACTGTTGATTTAACATGACAAGAATATCTAGTCTTTAATCTTGAAATTGGAAGGGATCTCTTGCGAAATCTGACAAAATTCAAAATTTTAACTAATTTGTTTCTCTTAACGCAATCCGCGGGAAAACATTCGCGAGAAGCTGATGCCCTATTAAAGACTAATTTTGTTTTTAAAAAATATTTCAACGGCCTTATCCTAATCATTTCGGTTTATTTAATACACGGGTATTTTTATATATAAATTCTATTCCTCCATATATATTTAAGGGGAAGGATCTCATTAAAATCACTGATGCCTCCCTAAAGCCCTGTCGTAAATATGGCAATACTTTGTGGAATTAACTGCCGCCAGCGGGATTTCTAAGTAGTTCTAAGCCATTTAATTTTTTTTTCTTTCTCAAAGGCAGCACCTGCAGCGTCTCTGGCGTTGCGGAAGTTTGTGAGCGTCCTTGATTACCATCAGGTGAGCCGCTGCCTGGGTTGCAACATTTACTGCACAATCACGTTACGAACATAGAGTAAGTACCTTGACATTAAAACTTTTAAAAATTCAACCAATTTAATCGATCAAATAATTGATTAAAGTCAGATATGAATTAAAGTCATAAATAATTATCAATGATCTTTAATATTATTTTATATTTAATTGCATAACATAATATATTTCAAACTGTGATTATATTGAAGATAGAATTTAGAAATAACGTGTAAAACAAATTTTACTAAGGTACTCTTAATAAATGCTATCACTATCAAAGGGGCAACAGGTTAGACAAAAAATATTTAATTGTAACTTGTAGAATTTTGAAAAGTTTTTTAAAAAGTAAAATTCATAAAATGTAGGAGCTTGTTTTAATTGAGATAATGCGAGAGGGGTGCAATGGGGAGTAATATCTGTCATGCTGCACCGTGCTAGTAAAGAAACGGGACTCAAGTGACCGAGTGATGGGTAGCAGCATTACGAAACCTTCCAAGAAATGTATTGAGGCTACGGCTGGCACTTTCTTGGAGTAGCCCATATCCTGTAGTGGACTACAATAGGTTGATGTAGATATAGAAAGAGAGTTTACCGATAAGCAAATCAAACATTATAAATCATCCATAAAACAATTATATCATAAACCTATCCAGTTACCTTAAAAAAAAAAATAGAAGGTTTTAGTTATCACAGAACTTTTTTTTTTTATTAAAGAAGGCGTCATTTTACGAAGTTGACTTTGTAGGCGAGCATACTTTAATATTGAAAGCGCTCTTTCACTGTGTCTCTCCAAGCGATAATTGACGTGAATAGGTAAACGCGTGATGGAAGCAAGACGGGAAGCCGGTTCTAAATCCATCACTGTAATCACAATGTGTCAAAGCAGTTGTGATTTTCAAGAGAATAAGAGGAAATAGCTCGTCGACGTAAATGCAGAATGTTAATGTACCCATAACGATTAATAAAGACAATAGCATTGTGACTATACTTTGTACATTCGTTTTATAAATTATGTGTTCTATTCTTTTTTTTTTTAATAAGCTGTTTGGAAAAACCCCTAAACATTGTCACCTTCTAACATTAAATTAACAACAATTGTTTCTATTTGATTGTTCATATTTTGGAAAGATTATACAACTCTTAAAAAGCCATAATCTCACTTATTATATATATATTTAACGCCAGACGCCTCACCTTTTAGATACTGCTGCCCTTCATCGATCTGTATAATGTTTGACAGTAATTGAGCCTGCCTTCGATTTTATAGCAAAAGATTTAACGAATATATGTTATGTATTCGTATAAGTTGTCAAATAAAAATAAAGTGACTATGTACATTTTCAGAACTATTAACTTACATCAACACCAGAAGAGCTTATTGAAGCTGTACATTTATTTAATTGGAAAACCGAAAGCCAAACAAGACTAATTTTTAATTTCGCTTAATTTTATTCGCCTCCTTTGATTACGAAATGCAGTAGTATAATGATGATCAACAATTGACAAGAACACTGTTTTGTGTTTGAGATCAATCAATAAAGAAAAGTGATGAATGATGAAGTCATTATGCTATTTCTGTAACGAATATACCTAAACCACATAGAAAGATAATGTAATGTAACCGTGAGCTAAGTGTTCTGTCTCGTCACTTATTAAGCTCAATGCGTATACTTTCTTTTCTGATAGTGAAGCTGTGATTCGGCGCGGCATTCTTTTTAAAAGCCCTGAGAACATTTGAAGTGCTTTATAGCAGCTATTGAGGACTTTGTTGAAGAAAGGCTGTGATTTTAGTATTCTTTTCCACATTAACTATCTATAAACAAAACTTGAGTATCTCATTTGCCTAGTCAAATCAAATATGTATAAACAAATATAAAATAATTAAAAAAGTTTGTTTGTAAATATGTACTAAAGACTACATAAAAAGTAGAAGGTGTTATCATAATGTCTAAATTATTATATATTTAAAAGTGTTAATGTAAAATGTATATACATAGTAGTAAATGTTATTTTTTTTTAAATAATCATAAGAAGCCTTAAATGTACAAAGTGTCAACAATGTGTGAAATGAAATGATTACTTCGAAAATCCGTGATCTCCTTTATTTTTACTTTTTTAATCCCGACGTTTTTAGTGCTTTCCAGCACCCGTGGTCCGCCTCACCGGCTACCGTCAGTTTTCTAAAAATTTATTTTGGTCTGATCTACGCAGAATGAGCTTACAATATCTGGTATGCTTGGTCTTCGATTTTTTTTATTAATGACCGTATTTCAAGCAGGAGGCAGCACCCAGCAATCTTCTCTATTGAAATTCGGACATTTTTAATTACAATAGTCTCGTGAATCATTCTTGGCAAGATGCGTAAATACAAGAAATCATTAAATAAATAATACATTCCGTATATTAAAAAAGTAATATTTTAATGATGTAGCTAAGTATAATAATCCAATTATATAATCAGAGTAAGGTATAAAAAAGAAATACGATTTACTGCTATAAGAGATCAAAATTATATACCATTTAAAAAATAAAGAAATTACTTATTAAATTAGATATCTGATCATCCCATCTGGTATTGAATCAACCTCCCGCGTTGTCAGTAATTTTGTCTTTAGAGTACTCTTAGTTGCGTTAAAAAGTATACATAACTGCTAAAATTCGTACATTCTTTTAAGTGTGATTGAAGGACACACATGTAAAGTTTATCATAAAAAGAAACATTTAAAAAAGTTCGATCAAAATCTATCAAATAGCTTTAATGTTAAATCAATGAAACGTATAATTTTATGTATTAGTATAGATTTATTTTTCAAAATTTGCGGAGAGACGCAAGAAAAAAAACTTACTTGAATTTGACTTTTCTCAGAAAGTATACCCGGTTAAGTTCTTAGATTTAAATTTTCCTGACATTGCAATACTAACAAGGCATTCATCATATTTTCATCTTATATTCTTTTTTTCAATCTAAGTGATCCTTATGTACTGCGGAAACGAGATTTTATTTCACGAGTAGCTCGAGTGGGAGAACCGCAAAGTCGCTTCTATTAATTAGTACTTACACATATAACAGCAGTGCATCCTCACTATGGAAGTTATAATGATATTTACTTTGTTATTCACACACGAAATAAAGCAATGAAAATTACCCTCAGAGATTTAAATCATAACTTTCTGTGGGTTTTGGGTTCGGTAAATTTAGATTGCTTTTCCGTCATCATGTGGTCGCCGGAGCTGTTTCGTTTTTATAAAAGAGATGTGATGTTTCTCCTTATGCTCCTGTTATAAACAACAAAATATTTAGATACAGCTTGGTAAGATCAAGTTTTTTTTATTGAATTGGGGTGTAAAACGATCTACCTGATGGTAAGTGACTACTGCAGCCCGTTGACACAAAGCAAACAACTTCAATCGAAGAAGGTTAAAGACGCGTTGTGGCTTCTGTGGGCTAAGATGAAATGCCACACAGCCCGTAATTGTACTGATTCTGTATACCTTTCAAACCAGAACACATCAGTAATTGAATAGCTGATTGGCGGCAGAAATGTGTAAAAGTGTGGTACAAACCCAGATAACTCCTAGGTAGAGAAGGAATGCGGGTTATGATCATCCATGTATCAGGTATATATATTTAAATATTATTTCAAAACTAAAGTTAACAACTTCGTCTACAACGTTTTAAAATACTTATTATTAAATACTAAATAAAAGTAAAGTCTCCTGTGGTGTCGGCGAAAGAATCCGAATTCGATCCCGGGTAGATCGTCTACTATGAAATTAAAACGAGGGCTTTTACCAGAAAGTTACCGCGGCTACACTCATAAATACCTAGCTTCGGCTACAATTTTATTATCTGTGATGAGAAACAAAGATAAAGAGCCAAACGCTCGCTGCTGTAGGTAGTAACTATCATCTAATCTGTGTCATAGGTGCGCGGTGCGTATAGTAATGAAAAAAAAAGCTACATTAACCTTTGGCTATTCGAAAAAAGTAGTGGAACAAAAGTTGTTGCTTATAATAATACTAATTCTTACCTAAAATAATGCAGGAATTTTATAAATAAATTTCATGATAAAAAATATCTATTCAGAAAGAAAACAATTAGACGTTGCCTATTTAGAGCAGAAAAATTCGTATGTTTCTATTTATTCTAACGTGTATAAGCCTTATTAATAGAGTCGTTCTTTAACCCATTTTTGCTACGGTTGCTTTTAAGCTAAAAGCATTTTTAAAACTTTCATTGAGACATTACATTTATCCGCTCAAAAAAAAAAGATAGCTCGATGATGTCTGCGCCGAATTCTGATCTTTATTATTCAAGGATTATTCCTCGTTATAATGTTATTTAATGTTTCATTTAATCCGTACACGTACAACAAATGCGCAAATACTCCATTGAAAGTTGTTTAAATATATACAATTTAATAAAATGTGTTCATGCGTTTTCTTGGGTTCCGGGACTTGTGATTTTATCATTTCTCTGACACTGCATCTGACTTTGCGTCCATCGTTATAGCCAATAACCGTATGGCTTAGTAGTTAGTGTACCTTACTACTGAGCCATGAGTGATCCTGGATTTGTATGCCAAAGAAAGCCAGTATTTGTGCAAGAACACCAATAATCGGTTTTTGGGCCCTGTCGTGTTATGTCACGTTTCTCTGACCCTTCCTTTGAACTAATTGCATATATGCGTTACATCGGATACGGGAAGGTAACGACGAATAAGTGCCTCTATGTTTGCGATTACACTTAAGGCACTATAACATCCCCTGCGGGGTGGACCAAGAATTGTCTCTTCTCCACTTTCTCTTCAGACTTAAATCCTTACCTGAAGATGTTTACAGAGAAACCTTAGGGATCATTACACTGCACCTTAATAATATGATGCATTACAAAGTTATTCAAATGCTGTCGAAGTAAATATTTTACAAGTAAACATTATACAACATCTTATGTTAGTGTTTTTTGAATGAACGCTTTCGATAATTCTATTTCTGTCATGTGACAAAAGTCTGTGCAGACGGTATCATGTCAATGCGACTGGTGATGTTAAGCTGGCGTTATTATCGTGGAAAATTAATTTCGGTCTGTAAGTCTGTGCTCACTTTTACTTTGTGGAATCAGCTGTCGCCAGTGGTATTTCCGGACAGTTACGACTTAGGGATCTTCAAGAAAGCCTGTACCTTCCTTGAAAGCTGGCAACGCATCTGTAGCTCCTCAGGCGTTGAGGATATTCGTGGGCGTTGGCAATCACTTAACCATTTGCTCGTTTGCCGTTTTTCCTATAAAAAAAAAGGTATATAAATATTCACGAATTGTATATAAAAGTTATGTCTAATATCGTAAAATGCAATTCTAAATATGCGTACGTACGTAATGTACGTTGTAGAAATAATAAGTATAATTTTAAAATTATTATTCACTAAATAATACTATTGTCTAATTTATTGCTTCTTGAAGCAGGTATTTGAATGAGTTTTTCTTTGGTGCATTCTAAATATCTTTACTATCTTCGGGTAGATCGTCCCGGAGCAATATAGCTTGAACACTTAAGAAAGAACTGAAGAATTCAGTAGCTTGCTGTAGAATACTAATTTTAAAACTATTTGATGAGTGGGGTTCACGATCATGAGACAAGTAAAGAAATGAGGGTTATTTGAAATAAGATTGTTTGTTTTTGTAAGAAGAAATTTAAATCATTTAAAATTTGATAAAGTACTAGATTTTTTTTGTTTTAGAATGTCACTGTAAAATATATTGGTAATGTGCTGCGCCTTTTCCGAATAGGGAGCTATTTAATCTTTGATCTAAAAATGTGTGCAAAATAAATCTAATAGAATTATAGAGCAGGCGCTCCAAGATTTTACGATAAGTCTCAGGACACATCGGCATAACTCATAATATAAAAAGGCAGTATAAGTGAATGAACTAGCGTAAGCATAGTTTTGAAAGTGAGGTAAGTGAGGTAACCAAAGGCCCACTCCCTTTCCTCATCCTCCCTCCCATCTCCCAAATACCTTTAAAATCCGGCAACGCACCTGCAGCACCTCTGGTGTTGCAGATGTACGAGGGCGACGGTAATCACTTACCATCAGGTGAACTGTTTGGTCGTTTGCCGTCTTTCTCAAAAATGTAAATATGTTTAGTATATAGACATAATTTTTTATTCTGCTAACACATAAACACACTATTTGATTATTGCACTATTTATTTTGCTTGTCAACTTTATAAAATGCAGGCTTAGGCACAATTACTTCTACAACATCTAATAGGTCGTGTCGTATCTAAGCAACTAAGTGCTAAAAGAACCTCTCGTACCCTCTGCGTAATCCAATATCAAAGGCTACATTAAAAGGTCGATTCAAAACGCTTCTACCGTACAAAACTATGTCTTTTTCACTTCCTTCCTCAATACGTTTATTTTATCTTAGGATATAAAAGTCCTTGTATTTTTATCTTGTCTGAAGGTAGGGAATGTACCGCAAATTTCATATTCTAATCTTGTAGGGAATTTACATAATAAAGCATAATCGGCATGTTTAGTTTTTTGTTCTTCGAGACCGTAAGGCGACGCGGTAAGACATAAGAAAGGTTCGATTTTTCAATATTCTGCTTTATCTTCTTCTAAAGTATAAGTGTGAAGTCCACTGCTGGACATTGGTCTTTCCATGTAAGCACCGACAAAAGCTGGTGTGCAATTGGTGATAGATTTGCCCATACATACACGCTGGACCGGTGGATTGGTGAACGCAGTGCTGGTACCCTAGAACTAGAGAACTAGTCCGTAAAATTAGGGTTCATCATATTCGGGTGGTTTTTTTGCCCTCAGTCGATCGCCGAAGCCGCGTCCGTTATTCAGCTGCGTGCACCGCAGGTGACCTTTGTATATAAATCTGAAATAGTGCCAAAATGCAATGTAACTTTAGGTAATGGAAGGAAATAATTTTTCCATATAAATATAAATAATGCCCAACTTATGACAAAACGACTAGGCAGCCGAAATGCTCGTAACTGCAAGCAATACAGGAAGCTGAAGTGGCAATAGGCTACATAGCTTGCAGAACTCAAACATCAGTCATTGTGCATGCAACGCATCTACAAACGCAGTGTAAGACGACCCACAAGATTGAGTGACGACCTGATTGATGGACAGTGTTGCTGGAAGACCTTCAATGCAAGGTGGCCCTGGATTGTGCTTTGTGGCAATCTTTAGGGAAGTCTATGTTCAGCAGGTGACTTTTAACAGGCTGTCACGATGATCATGATGATAAATACCCCTTCTCCAAGATTTTTAATTTTCAGAACGTATTCTCTGTGCCTAATTTCTTTCAAAACTGGTTAGTCGAAGGTTTTAGGTACTATTTCGCATAGTTATAATGTTAGTAGGAACATAATGACTGGAATAGAACGAAAAAGGGTAAAGCAACACAGGTAGTTGAACTTTAGTTTTAATATTGTACGAAGTCGCATAGGTAACGAAGACTAATTATATTATGTTTTAAGATAATTGAATTTGTATTACTTACTACTGTTTAGTTATGTGAAGTTGTTGAAAGTTTGATTCACAATTTATAACCTTACCAACTTTCAGTATTGTTAACTAAAAGATCGTTTTAATTACATATAGATACGGTGAACTGTAATTTGATTTAATTAGAGAAATTAAGTGTTAAATGTAAGTAACTTAAGTCTTGGAGTATTTTAAGATCTTTTAGCACTTCGTTTAATTAGTCTACTAATCTCGTAGTCTTAAAAGTCCCTGATTAAATATGAATGGTTAAAATATTATTTTTATAGAAAATAATGGAAGCAACTATTACATAGTGTGGTGTGGTTACCAGTGGTGATAGTGTGACTGCTTATTCTGCAATTATTTTGACACATCCTCTCATCTGTAACTAGTTCGTTCGTAAAAATTAAAAAATTAGGATAATGAATTCTGCCTGCTAATAAGCAAGTACAAGTTTCTGCTAAAATAAATATTTATGTTTTACGTAAAGTATTTTTTTGGGTCCTTTATTATTATGTATTTAGTCTCTAACACTGCACCTAAGCTTCCTCCGCTCTTATCGCACAAGCGTTACATTTGATACGATATGGTGTGTACCAATGTGTGTGGCACTAATAATACCCGATTTAATCGAAATACATTGGCCCCAAAGCCATCAAGACAATGCAAATATTAATTTTCTATATACATGGTGACGTTTCACCATATTTTTATGTGGTATCAACATTTAGATTCAGCACTGTTACTGCCAAATGGGCAGTCACAAATTTTTTTGGGTAAAACTGTAAGACTAGTTATTGAATTGATATAGTTACCTTCCGAACGCCCCTGTGAATATATATAAAAGTTTCAAAGCTTCACATCAAAATGTCCCTGCTATTCGGCTACGGCTGTCACCGAGGTCATTATGGCTATGCCATGGCTACATGCTGAATACCAGGTTCGTGCGGTGCTCCACACATTAACTATTGGGCTGCTTCCACGCCTCGTTATGCTATTGTTGATAATAGATTTTTAGTTCTAAATATACCTTTAAAGTTAAATACATATGAAGTTAAAACTTCATCAGAAATCTATTGAATTTTGCAATATTGCTTTGCGAATTTGATTATGCCACGAACCGTGCTCGATCAGAGATACATATTGTTCGCTTCACGAATATCAACGGACAGCTACTCGTATGAATAACTAGGAGAAGTCCATGGCTTCGAATAACTTTTAGCCTCTTGTTTAGCGATATTGTGAAAATATCGCATCGGATAGATACTTACCTTTATTTCAAAACGTTTTGAATGTTACACTACACTACTTACATTAAATGTTCTAGAATTTTTATACTGTGATAGTCAATTATTATTAATTAATAAATGCATTCGTACATAATATGATTGGTGTGATTTTTAAAACAGTATGCATTAGCTTCATCAGCCTGCATCAGTCCACTGTTAAACATAGATAGCGTCAAAAAAGCTGGCATTCCAAATATGGGACGTTTAGCCATTCTCACCACTTTGTCCAGGTGGATTAGGGAGCGTGGTGCCGGTACCTTTACCAGTAACCAGTTTTTCGTACGTTAGTCAGAAATGTGTACCGCGTACAATTGACGACGACCTTTGAAGAAAAAATAAGAGGAAAAAAGGTGTAAAGGAAAAACGCGAAGAGAAAGAAAAAAAATAAAGAAGAAAAAGAGAGAAAGCGAATTGAAGGAAGAACATGCAGTAAGAGAAGGGTTGGTAGTCAGTAGCTGATAACAGTTTAATTCAATTCACTTTATTTGTCTAAAACAAAATACTCTTAAGTCTTTTAGACTAATAAATAGAGGATTAAGATACCGGCTTTTCACTCCTATCACCATATATAAACCGCACCACATTGCAATATTTTTCCTTTTTTTAAAAGAGCCGGCAATGCTATTTATTAAGTAAAATTACTAATATTCCTGTTAACCCTCCAACTAAGCATTACAGCTTGTATCTGGAATGTTTCACGACAATAGTCGAATGGCGGGTTCGAACTTACGACGACATGTTTCGTAGTCCGCACCCTAACCCATTTGGCAATATAAGTATTGTGTAATATATACAAGGAAGATATTGATCTGGCTCTAATTTTTTTTAATAATATTTTTTAACTAGCATTAATCACTTTTTACTGTTTTAAAAGATTCTTCATTGCTTTACGCCAATTATAAAAAGACCTTTATTGTACTCTTTCACACTTAAGTTGATTTATTGTCCCCAGCTGCGTTCTTATAAATAACAATTATAATTCCTTTAAATTAATGGGTTTTCTTTTCCCATATCATTTATTGTTTTTAAATGAACATACCGATTTTGGTAACTTGTGATGACATTGTGGCCTGTTAGTGTAAGATTCTAAACAACTTACCACCCATCATTTTAATTTATCTTTTAGTTTTAAATATTAATAAAAAATTTCGCCATTAAACTTTTCTTCAAAAATAAATCATAAAAAAAATATGCTAATGTGATTGTTATCATAGGACAAAAATAATTGAACAACAGACTGTTTTAATAATTGATGAAATAAAACGCTTAATGTATTTGAAGTTGTAAATAAAGTCAAACTTGGCTAAAATGTCAGGGCCGAATCGCTAAAAGCTCTTTAAATAATATAGTAAATAGAACAAAGTAACACGATTGTGCTCTGAGTAGCTTAGTGTTTTGAGCACTCACTTCAATTTCATAAGCGAATGACCTGGGTTTATATCCTGGTGTCGGCGCCATTAAAGTTCTTAATAGCAATTTTGTATGATGAATGAAGGCCTGTCAGTCCACAGCCCAACTCGTTCGGCAAGCTGAAGGTTATTCTGGTAGCCAGCTACCAAATGGAAGGACGTTTTACAACTTACAAAATGCATGCAGGTCGTCGTTACAGGTAATAAATTAATATGTTTTGGTAAAAGCTGAACTTTTTAAATTATACTTCTTTTGGCGTTTTTGGGAAGAATGATGAGAGTAAATTTTTACGATGCATACGCACATCGACACCATGAAGTTGGTTGGTAATTGTATCTCAAGTTGTCGTGAGAACTGATAACTATATTCAAACACCAAAAAGTTCCGCCTAAACTGTAAAAGCCACCGGGCCAACAGTGTATCTCCTATTATGGAGTTTTCGTCGGTCCGGCACTTAATGCTAGTCCCGACATGCCTTATAATAACATATTTGTCGTAAAATATAATGATATTATCATACAGAACCCGTACAGCGCCATACCTTCTCAAGCTCAAGCTTCAAAGTTACTGTCATAATTTTTTAAGGTTTTTTTAACACTGTGCTATATATGCTTTGATTCAGTTCTTTAAAATTATAAATGCATATTTGATTTTTGTTATCAAACAGTTACATAACCAAATCATTTATCAAACGGCATGCAGCAGTCACTTAAAGAAAAGTAAAGACATAATCTTCATTTTACATCAACGTAGTCGGATAAAAAGTAGCCTGATGTGATGATCAGGGTAATAAACTTTCGGAATATTAAATTTTATATAATTCTGTTCAGTAGATTTTGCGTAATATGCAAATACAAACAGATAAACGGACAAACATTCTTAAAATGATGCACTTATTTTTTCCCTAAAATATTACAATTACAGAAATCATTTGTCTACAGTTTTGGTATATGTATAGATGATTTAATATATAATAATATTTAAGCCTTACGTCAGTCACCTACATTTATATGGGTAGGCAGACATTACAGATTTTTGTTTGGTTCGACTTCACGTAGCTAAATGGGCTGTCGCAATCCACTTGTCGCCTCTCAGGTAGAAAGAAGGTCACAGGTGGCGCCCTCGTCACCGGCCTTGCCCCTGTTAATTGACTTGAAGTTTTCAAGGATGACGATGAACATTAACAATATTTTTGCATTGTAATTGTAATAGTCCACTGTTCAACATAGGTCTCTCCCATGGAGCTTGCCATACTTGGCTACGCTTGGCAGACGGTTTGGTGGTCGCAATACAAGGAGTTTCAAAACCTAGACGTTGCTGTAATATCTGTGTACTTTCAGTCTCTCATCTTTTGAGATGTTCAATCTACCATCCGCCGGACGTCACCAACCTCTTAATAGTTCACTGAACATTGGCATCTAACGTTCCCGTGCCGGGTCGATTAGCCCACAATATCCACTTTTGTTTAAGCGAACGGTTGTCGTGGCATATCGTACCTGGAAGCGTTTCAGTACCGTTCTCATTACCGGTATGTATATTTTAGGTGAGGCGTAATAAAAATACTTATTCCATTCGTCGAAGGCCACGAACTCAATCGATTTTTACTACACGAATCGGATGAAATGGAGTTCTACATTCTTTTCCACCGCCATCGCAACCTAAATATGTGGATAAATTGTTGTTTTATAATTAAAGGACGTTCTCCGATTAAACTTTAGTTTATTCATGAGTAAGAGGAAGTTATAAGTAAAATTAATTTATTCAGGGATTAAATTTGAAGGTTTCCATGTTCCAAGCAGTCAAAGTTCAAAAACTAAAAGCTCTTTGTAAGTAGGTAGGTCTCAGTAGGGTTAACGTTGCATTATTTTTAAGTAAAAACAAGAAACAAGAACCGTAGTCACATTCTGTAAAGTGAACTATGTGTCCACAGCTGGGCCACGTGGGAAGTTATAGCTGAATACCGATAACAATCATCACAGCCGTAAGTGAATCCATTTTTGTTCTGTAATGTATTTTTTTAAACATTTGAAACTAGCGCTCATTTCTAACTATATTTAACCAATATCGATATATCAGTTAGGTTTAATATAAAAAAAATTCCATTAATAATTTTCTGACTGTGATTTCTTGAGGTGCTTCATCCGATATCTGTTGGACTCGAGGAAAGGAGTGTGACTGCCACATATTTATTACTTACCCTACCGCAGTGAATAAGGTTACTTTAACGTACATTACGAAGCCTTAATAACTTATAATATTTAAGTATGGTGTCGGCGTTAAATAATTTGTCGCTAAAATATGACAAATATCACAAAAATCTTTCAATGGAAAAATCCTTGTGATTTTCACTAAATGACGGAATAACAATTCCAGAAATGCCAGGCTGAAATTATTCATAGTGGTGACCAACGTACCATCCCTGGTACAGCGATCGCCAAATCCCCAACCAAGCGTTTAAGGCAATTATTACCATTGGGGCCTATGTCCAGCAGTTTCCTGAAGGCGGCTGAAGCAGGCGAAGTACTGGTGCAAGCCCGTAGTCTCCTTTACCTTTCTATATCAGTCGGAGAATAACCCAGATCCATAATGCAAACATTTGTGTCTTTCCCGAACATTGGCCCCGGCTGGTATTAGAAAATACTTGGCGTATTTTCATTACAATGAAGTAAATACTGCGATATAGCTCCAAGATCGAATAATATGATTATATTATATTAAATAAATAAAAAAATATGTTAATAAAAATGATAAGACTAGGCTTTTGGTTGCTGTCTGTGAGGATTTCTATATCACTTTATTCATACTTAATTTTATGAAAAAATAAGCTTGAATTAAAATACAATCAAAATAATTTTAACGTGAAACATTTTATGAAATTTTATTTTCCCCAAAAGAATGCAAACAGACGTTCTCGAATCAAAATTTTCTTAAGTGGAAACTGATCTAAAAAGTTGTAAAAATGTACTTAAGGGATAAGAATCTTTACTCATTAAAACATTGAGATTTTCGATGGAATTCATACATATAATAAATCTGAAGAAAAGTGATTTCGGTTTAATGAAAAGTCTTTCTTTTCTTAAAGTAAAAATACTAGTTTCTGTTCTTATACATAGTTTAATCCTAAAAAAGGTTATTATCAAATCAACAAAATTAAAATGTGATGCAAGGAAAGACATACTGTGGATTTATAAAAAACTTCCTACAATTAAAAATAAAAATGTATTTAAAGTTTTCTCTAAGAGATACAAAACAGTTATTGATTTAACGAGCAAAACACAAAATAGCAAGAAAAGGTTCAACATTACGGCATCCTCAAATATATCAAAAGCAAAATGGAATGTTATAAAAATGCAAAAGCTAAGGCATATTTAGCCTAGCCTTTGATATTATATCTTGATTTCATTAAAATAAATGATATTGGAAATATCTTGACTGGCCGGACTGTAATATTTAACACTTTTAATAATTAGTTCACTGACAGTGTATCTCCTCAAAATAAGTTGTCTAATTCATATGACATTAAAGAGGCAAACGAACAAGCGGCCCACCTGAAGGTAAGTGATAACCGACGCCCACGAATAGCCGCAACACCACAGGGGCTGCAGGTGTTCTGCTGGCTTTAAACTAAGAAATAGGCACGTTTATGGAAGGTCCCTAAGTCGTGACTGTTCGGAAATGCCCCTGACAGTTGATTCCATAAAGTGGAAGTGCATGGCAGAAAATTCCACAGTGGTGGATTGCCAATCGTCTAAATGGTGTTGGTACTGCGACGTGATGTACCATGTGGAATTCAGCGGCTCTGATCATTCCTCGTTGTAAAAGCGGTAAAAAGCGGAGAAGCAACATCTCTTCGCAAGGCCAAAGGATAAAGCCGATCAGAGAGAACTTGGGCGCCGATGATTTGTGTCTCTCCGTTAGATGTAGTCAAATGAAAAAAGTTGGTACTGGGGTGCCCCTGCCAAGAGATGATAACTATATTCTATGTAAAGTCGTACTTGGACCGGCATGAAATAATGTCCTGCTCAGCTGATTACACTAAGCTTTTTAGAGGTCGATGTGGACTTCCCCTCTTGGTGACCGCGGAACTTAACGTTGTTACGCAAGAAATTTTATCGCAAATAATTCTCCGATACTGGCTGAGGCGACAAGGGGAATGTTCTCAAAAAGGGGAGAAATGATAAAGAGATTATTTTTAGCGGAAAACATAGTTCTGGCACGCATCGACATATTCCCATTGAAATATTCGAACGGCCCCATCTGCGTCTCGGCATGAAAAAGCTCGGCCGCCTTCGTCGTTTCCAGATGATAATGAACGGTGTGAAGGTTAGAGAGGGGTTCCCTGATATTGCAGAAATACACGGCGTAGCGGGTAGTTTCTTTATTACGTTTGCCTCGTGTAGGTGGTACACAGTGGGATTTGTTGTCATACACACTTTTAGATTTAGTCGTAACTACTAATGTGATATGGAACGAACGGCTTGGGACTGATCGTCCCAATATAAACGTAAAAACTGAGCTGCAGTTCTGAGCTAATATACTAAAGGATAAGTGTTTTTCAGGGGCTACTAAAATTATATTGCAAACCCGAATTCAACGCGAGTGAAACCGTGGGAAAAAGCTAGTAAAATAATATTAAAAAACATTTTTTAAGTGGAAGAGTACGTTGTAGATTGTTATAGCTGCATCTTGAATGAGTTAGCTGGGATACGACTATATACTCACAGAATAGCAGCATTAAAATAATGTAATTGCAGCTATTGAGGACGAGGTGGCTGCCACCCGTCAAGAATTTTTCCCTTCCGGCAGGTGAAATGTGGTTTGGGGAAGTGCGCTGATCGTAGCAAAAGTAAAAGAATTATCTTTGCCCACCTTTCTGGGTGATAAGCGCGGGTGCTTATTAGGCAGGATGGTAACCGCGGGTTAATTTGACTTTACAGCCACTGGGCGAGATAGATCTATTAATGTTTCTTGAACTTATTTGTGATTTTTCCATCGCTTTTTGCCAAATCGCAAATATATTTTAGCATAAATATCGATTAAAGATAAGATATCGAAATTTTTAGGTTTTAGAAACCCTTTTTTTATACTAGTACTATTGTATTAGAACAATGGAAATGATTTAGGGATTAAATTGCGCTGAGACAGCTTAACAACTTTAGAGCATATTCGACGTGTTTGCGCTAAGGGTGTTAAAATATTTGAGTTATTTTGTCTAAGAACGCATAAAGATGAATATTTCATTATTTTCTACAAAGGTCCTTACGCACACGCGGAGCATTCCGCTCACTAGCGGCAGAGGTCACACCGGCCGCTCTCAGTCCACTTCAGTTTTCTCTGAATCTAAGATAGTATGGACTGTATCTTCATAGGTTGTGAGAGTGTCGAATCTTAATGAAATGTACGATAGAAGATTTGGGGTGCTGTGTCTTGAATTATCTTCAAAATATATTCTCGATCCAGCCGTGACTTCGTTTATTCTCGTATTACTTCAGAGGTTTTCATTAAAAGCATTAAAACTAAAATAAGCAGTCTAAGTGATACTAAACGTCGAATTGTGGCCTCTTCAGGACGGCCACGAAGAAAATTAATTTGACGCAGCGCTAGGAACATCAGTCGAATCTAATTATTTTTAATATTTTCAACGCGTTCGTTGAATCATGTTGCGTTCCATGATTAAATGTCAAGATTTTTTTGGGGTTCCTGATGGTTAGTGATTACCGACGCCCACGTACATCTGCAACACCAGAGGAGCTGCAGGTGTGTTTCCGGCCTTGGGAATGTTTGGGGAGCGTAGGGAGAATGGGTAAGGGAAGAGGAGGGAAAGGGGCGGTGAGGGAGGATAGGTAAAGAAAACGGGGTAGGGGGAGAGGGGAAAGCGGAAGGACTAAGGGACAAGGGGGTAGGGAGAATGGCTATTCCGCCGTTGTCGGAAGCAATGACATTTTTCTGACATTTCCTTTAGTCAAGTTTTATGATGCCTGAGCGATAAGATGGGGTTACGTACCAATGAGTTTTTCGAATGAATAAATAATAATGTACGATTATTATCGTGGGGTTGAACTCTAAAACAGAGACAAACTCACCCACTGTAATGTTGTTTCAAATATAGCTTTGGCGCAAAGTGGGTTAAACGACTTAAGTAAATGTCTTATTCTCTGACACCCCCCCTCCCCCAACCCCTACATCTAATTGGATATGCGATTGTAAGAAGTTTTTTATCAACATATTTTTTTGTCCTCTTCATATATTCATCAATATAGTTTTGTTAATGTTCCGAAACATTCATTCGAAACAAACATTCACGTTATCACCAAACAATTAAAATACTCTTATAATAACAGCGATTCGAGCAAGCAATCCTTTTTAATTATTGCAAATCAATTATCAGTATATACATAATATATGTAGTACATACGATATGATTAAATAAATTTTCTGTTAATTACGAAAGTTTTTTAATTTTTCTTACGTTACTATAAACTCTTTCATATCCTTATTCTTATGATCGATTATAATACTTCCTTAAAAGCTCTTTTAAAATTAACGAGGTGGCATAGGTTTGTCATTCGCCATTGAAAATGAGTCTAGAATTAAGAGTTTTTAATGACATGTAGATTATTTCCTACTGGGTAAAGAGCTTCTCCATATGTGAGGTGGTTTTGGAGCTGGAAGGGGTTGGACCTGAAAAGTTGTAATCCAGAAAATATGCACAATTATTATGTTAAGTAACAAACTATCATACATTTGATTTTTGTGCAAACGCGCGGGTGTGTGTTTCTATGGGTGACAGCAACGATGATGTCCGCAACTAAATAAGGACAAACGCTATAATTTGAAGGAGCAGCAATTTGAAGTGACTTGCTGTCCTGACAACCGTTGGAAAATAAAGGTTCGTGAGTGATAACCTCGTGCAGGCAAACTCAGTGTATGACAACCAGATCAACGGATAGAGACAGGATGGACTGACGACCTGCACCTGTGTTGCGGGAAGTCGTTTGAGTAGACGTAAGCCTATCTCTACTTCTGGATTGTGAATGACTAGTGTCACGGAATAACTAATAGTCTAGTACTTAGCACGTTTGGTACAACGGTTACCAAGTCGATATTGTTAATCTTATTAAATTTTCCATACTCGTATAGAAATTATAACATATCGCATTTTGCACTTCTCTCTCCAGGGCCGAGACCGCCTTATATTACTATGTGTAAGTAGGAGTGGGTGTTGGGCGTACTGTAGTCTGCCACCCTGCTCCACTGGGAGTTAATGCATAATATTTGTTTTATTTTTGATAATTATTAAAATACGTGTTTTTATTTAAAATTGTAAAATACTGCTACTGCTGTAATATTTTGTTTTATCTAAAGTATATTTAAGTCCACTACGGCTTGTTTCCATCACGGCAGACGTTTTGAACTGTACCTAGTTTCATGACATTTAACTAGCGGCACGCTATGATGGCTGTTTTGTCGTTTGTCCGCTCATGAGGTTTTTGTAAAAATTGACAACTACATTTGAAACTGACGTGTTACTGGCAGAATTGTTGTCAGAGAAGCCATAAAAGAAAGAAAACTCAGTGTTAAGGAACAATTGCTGTACTTAATTGTCAATATTATTGCCATCAAACTTCACGAGGTGGAAAAACGACTAAATGGCCATAATAGCGTGCCGCAAGTATAATTGCAATTTTTGTTAAAATTAATGTCTCGTAACTAAGTTCATCGTGTAAATACAATACAAAAGAATCAAACGAAGTAACTTAAATGCTGTCGGTGCCGTTATTAAAACTAGTTTCGTGAAATTAACTTGACCATGCATGCTAATTGGATTTTGTAATGTAAGTTTAGACTTTAGATAATAGTTATTACGTAGCAAGATACATTATAGTTCTGCAAGAGTACTTACAAACACAGAAGAAATAATTCACTCGTCTCTACTTTCTTGTAGCCGATGTAGCGCTTATGCGAAAAAAACGATGGAAGCCAAATAGCGATGCAATAAAACATAACAAAATCCGAAAGCCAATTATTTATGGGTTGTATAAATAATAGTTCCAGCCTTGTTGGAACTACAGACTGGTATGAGTAACCTAAGAGTCAATGGCTACATTAGGGGAAGTGAGGGTTAGAAGAGGTTTACTTTATGATGTAAAAAAAGAAAAACAACTTAAAGTAATCTTCTGTTTTAATGCCTTGACCGAGATCTTATACGCCTACATAATTGTGTAATTGAATGGAAAGCTTGTACGGACATGATGGAACATATAGGTTATCCCTATACTTTACAATTGACACGCAAGCAATAACCATCTTCTGTCTCGTTACACAGCTCATGTACCAAACCACAACACTCTAAACACAGTATCCAGTACTCTGCAAGCGATTGAACATATGGTTCACCACATAATATACAAAATACATCATCTAGTGAGGGCTCCTCCGAATGTGGTAACATTTTCTCATCTTTTACTTTGCCAAGTTCCTTGAAATATCGCAAACAGGTACTTTGAGGCTCAAAGATTGTGAGCAGTTATCCACCAGGTTATAAAGTTGCAATTACTCGTGGACACTACATTCCGAGCTGTAGCTTGACATAAAACCAATACACAAATATTTCTTCATGCCAAAATCAGACAAAATACTCGTACCTTTAGTGGTTTTAACGAGATGCGTGTTTACCCAAAATGCCAGACAGACAGACAAATAAACATTTTAAAAATTGTTGTTTTAAGCTCTCTTTTATTAATCTATATTTAATTATGGTTCATAATTCAACTTGATCTAGACATTTTTGGACTTAGACATTTTCCTGAAATATTTCTTAGTGAACGTTAACGACACCCACGGGACGAGATAAGACGTTTTATCTCTATGTGATTTATTACTGATTCGTAAATGACCTTAGCTAAATTAATGCCCAAGACAAATACTACTATATACATCGATGTTTTATACATAGTCGTATAATAAATGTGAAGAAAAGTGATTACAGAAATTCTAATATTTTTGGGGAAAATCAATGCCACATCAGGCATTTAAAGAATTCTGAATGTCTGTGTGTACGCATTTTATTTCTATTGGACGGATTTGTATGAAGTTTGGTATGCTAGTAGTTTATGACCCTGGTCAATTTATAGGCATTTTCTTTTTATCTGACAACGTTGTCAGTCTTAAAAAAAGGGTTATGACATTTTTATAAATGATTTGGTTACATAAATGTTTACAACAATAACGCGTGATTTGCGCCGTGGCAATCTTTAGGGAAGGCCTATGTTAAGCAGTGAACTTGTGAAAGCCTGAAATGATGAAAAATTATGATATAAATAAGGTATATCTTAACTTAAAAATTGTATTTATTATCAACAAGGTCCATACAAGAGGCGTCTAAGTAAACTAACCACCCTCTTATCTATTTCTGCCCCAAATCTGCAGTGTGTTGAATTTCGGTATCAAAGGTATAATGTACCAGTATAATTACAGGCTGTGAGGCCATCTAGGTCCTCAGCCACAACGCATCTCAAACCTGTTTCGATTGAAGTTGTTTACAAGTTCCCATGGGTTTCAGTAGCTACTTACCATCAGGTGAACTGTTAGTTTGTTTGTCACCCTAATCCAAAAAAAAATATTACAACACAAAGGAGTCAATAACATCAGACGGGAATGACAAAAACTTCTTTGGTAAAGGAAGTCTAAAGTTTTCGTAATGCTGAAAATTTATGATAAACAAAAAATATTGCATTTTTCCTATTTGTTCTCTTTTTTATTCTTTCCATTTTTTCTATTGTTATCATCGTGAACTCTTATCTCATGTCTTTTGAGGAATAGAGATGATTCGAAGCGATTTGGCACGTTCTTATCGCCGCCTTTTGTTGGAAACTTTCATTTTGCTGCAGCATCCGCTTTGTTGCAACAACACGTTGATTAAAGTAGTATTCATGGAATTTTGTCAAAGAAATGCATTGTTGACATTATTTTCCTTTACCTTTATACAGTTACTGAAGGAATAGAAAAATGTATGACATGATTTTTATTTTATTACGGAATACTATTAAAGAAAAAATATATAGGTAGAAAAATACCCTGTTCGTGGGAAGTCAGCCAACTCGAATTCGAGCAGCCTGGTGGAACATTTCTTCGTCAACACCTTCCCAATTAATTATGAGGTAACTGTCGTCAACAACAGGCATTAATAGGTTACCATTTTACTACTTTAGGTAGAAAACAACCGCGTGAAGGTGATGCACGAGAATGGTGACAGATGGCTGAAAAATTGCCGAAATTATCCACATGATGATTACGGCACCCCTTTGTACTCATAAAGAAATAAAGGGTTGATTTTAGTAGTGGACTATTTACTGCTATAACGAATCTTGTAGAAGGGTATCAAACGATCATGCAAATTCCTATTCATCACCTTTTAATTGAAACAGAAATTATTTATTTTGCTACTTATCGAACATAATTTTCACTTGTCAAACATCGTTTTTCATAAATCTTTCACCGTTTCGTAATACAGTTTCTCTGACGGTGGTGAAATAGACGAAGAATCCTCTTTTTTGAAATTTTCCTGAAATGTAAACGCTTGGGTGCGATCAAGTCTTAACTTTAGTGATAATGTCCTCCTGAGCGATGACAACCACCGCGATAACATGTGAATACTATTTGCCGCAGTTTTCAACTGCGCAGGAGATATTATAGTGCGGTTAATGTATGCGAAAACAAAGAGGCCCTGATTCGTCTTTGCCTTTCCACATCCGATGTATCGTATAAGCATTACACACAACACAACGAGAGTCGAATACCAATAATTCAAATTTTAATAATTCAATCTAAAAATGGAACAGGAATGTTAAAAAGGAATAGGCAGGTAATATTTACGTTACTCTTGCAAATGTTAATAGTGGTCGATAGATTTGAAACTGGGTTAAATTTCCCGCAGCCAGGTAATAAATAGTTTACCTTATTTTACTTTATTTATGAGACACTAACGGCGCTCGTATTAGAATACATAGGGTACATATATCTCTGCTTATAATAAAATCGTTGAAAGGTCAATTCTGTACATGAAATATTTTTTAAAATTTCATATTACAAATTTTTTAATGTACATACATTGTTTTCTTCGCCTACTGTGAGGACTATTTTTATCCCGATAAAATATCCCGTTTCCTAAGGGAAATAGTTTTATATGTTTAAGCAAGGTCAATTTCTAGCCAGTGCAAAAATGAAAGAGAGCGCAAAGCAATAAGTTAAGAAAATCTATATCTATTTGCCTAAGTACACAAAGTACACAGTCTCACAAAAATCATTGAACGGAATTTGACCAAACGGGGTGGTTTTCAGTGATCCAGTTCCCGAGGTAAATAATTATTTGTACGTGTATTCAATAGCAGATGACAACATGTTTTCTGAATCGAGCTAATACTATGATTTGACGCTAAATTATTTAGAGTTTCTTTCTTTTCACGAGCCTGGAGTTCTTTAAGGCTAAATATTTACTATTTGCCAGTGTCAAAGTGATATTATAACAATTTTCGGATATAACTCCAATAGACCTTGAAAACTTCTTCAAGTATATCGACAGTAAAACGGACAACGTTTTCCAAAAACCTGTTGGACTGATAGCACCCAAACTAAAAACGATGATTTCCGGCCTTCAATTGAATTCTCAAATTACTGTACATATTCACAAAACACTTACGGAATATTATATTATCAATATCATACATTAAAACTCAATAACAAAAGATATAACCTATCACTCTTCGAGTTCCCGCCAAAAGTTCAAAATATTTTATCTATTTAGTAATTATAGATGGCTGTTTGTGCTTGTTTTCTAGGTCAAGCTATTGTAATGTCACATGTAAATCTTGTTGCAAATTTACTTCTTTTTACAAATTGGCTTTCACATATTTCTCTCTATGGATTCGAATTACAGTTTCAATACTTCTTGGTTCAGTTGTCGAATTTAGTAATTAGTTTAATGTTCTAAGTTGATAATAAATCACGTTATTGTAGTCCGAGATATTTAATTTAGTTTGGCATTTATCAGAAATATTTTTTTAATGTTATCAGATTTCAGTATTTTCATAAGAATAAGAAGAAGATGAAAAGAAATTTTATCTCTCAGAGTATTCAAATGATAAATCAAATATTTTTCTTAAACACACCAAACGGTTCAAACTTTTCTAACAATGTTAACTTAAGCTCAGCCTCGCGGTCTTGGAAAAATAGCACAGAGTGTGACGTATTCGGGTACAAAAGAAAGTCCTCTCAGCAACATTTCAAGGAACAGTGACAAAACGAAAGTTCTAAGTGTCTGTTGTTTTTTTCTCCGGAATGAGTGTTATGAGGCTGTATAAGCTGTTGATCAACGCAAATAACAAGTCGTGATAACACTTGTTTATTTAAAAGAGCAATACTTATACTAGGCAACGACACTAGCCTGGCTCAATCTGTGTTATCGCCTAAGTCGTAGCCAACAGTTATGTCAATTAATTTTTGGTCTCAGGTCATTGCTGTCATTAAATTATCCTGGACGTGTACCAGTAATTCAACTGCTTAACTTTAGCCTGTATAAGTTACGTTATTTCATGTCACTCGACAGAAAATTGCAGGTTTAGCAATTACGGCTAAAGCACAACTCTCAGCAAAACTGGGGTTAAGTTCGTAAGTTAGATAGTACGTAGAATTCGTATACAAAAGGTTTATGTAGCAGGAGAAAATGAGGGAAGGATTTTAAAGCTTTTTTAGGCAATCAAAATATGTCAGTGCCTTAAAAGCGTTTGGGGCGAGGTTAATTTTTCTAATCAGGTCAAATGTGAGAAAACACATCATCATCATCATCATTACACTCTGTCACAAGTCCGCTCCTCCAAAAATCGCCACCACGCACGGTCCGGAGTCACCTGCAGTTATCGACATTCACACACAACACGCTATCTATATCCATCTTGAGCAGGTCCCACTACTCTGTTTACGTGTACGAGGTTGAGAACCCCTTTCCCCCCCATTGGTTGCCACATCAGCGTGCTGATTGTTAATGCTAAAGAACTATATACGTGTAACAAATTTCAGCATTATATGTTTCTGTTAAAACCAATTATAACGGGCAAATAAACACTGGAAGTTTTGATCGATCAAAAGTAAAAATTAAAAGTAATAAAATATTTTTCATGCATTTTTTATTGATTAACGACTACCATTGAAAAAAAAACACAAGTCCGCAGATGGTTCGTTGAAGCTTAATTAGACATAAGGCTCTATTTATAAAATGGAAAAATCTCCTTTTACATTTCGATATTATGCTATAAAAATCTGGCTTCACTGAACATTTTAACGTATGGTTCGGGTATACGTTTTTATGTGAAAAAACTACGAATGTCGACTAATAGGCTGTCAGCCTACGTTCGTAGCTTTTTTCACCTGTCACAACAAAACATGGCAGCAGATATAGGTAAAAGCTTATAGAAGGTGTTAGCTTCTCCCGCGGCTTCATCTGTATGTTAACAAATTGTATCCCTAGAGAACTTATCGTATACGTAACTATAACTCAGGACCGCATGTACTCAATACTGGGGTGGTCAAAGGTCTAGTTATTTTTCAGTCTTTTCAACACACTTTCAAACATTTGTCGTGACGTCAGATTCTAATGAATATTTGTAATATTAAGTAAGATGCAACGTAGTCTATAGCAATTCTCGAATAATAAGGATACATATATATTTGTATATATCATCATGTTGAATATATATATCATTTAATTTATAATTATAAATATTAAAATATCAATGACACAAACCTTGGATGCTCAAACATTAATAAAGTTACACATCCAAAATATTTAGGCGTTGTAGTGGATCAAAGACTATCCTGGTACCCCCCGTCTCAGACAAGTTGCTGATATGAGTTAAAAAATTAAACTGGCTTTGCAGGACACGTTAATTATGACTTAAAACCTCGACTCTCAAAATCTCCTAAATGAAATATATGTGGGCTTAGTGCAATCGATCTTGTACTGTATTCCTATTTGGGGAGGTGTAGCTAAAATGAAATTCATCGCATCGGAGCGTACGCTGTGCATAACATGATTAAATTCATGTATTTTAGATATAAACACTTTAGATATCCTTCTGATGGCATTTATCATAATAGTAACTTACTCTCAGTTAGAAAATAGTAAAAAACCTCATACCAAACTAACGACACCATAATACACAAAGAGATAAATGCATGTACAAAAAAATTAAAAAAGATAAAAACATGTACAAAAAAATATTATGTATGTAGAAGTTAACTAAACGGATAACATGAGTCACCTATAAACAGACACTTGCTACATTTAAAATAACACACAGACATACTCACGCATGCAAACATACACAAGTAGGGGCATACAAACACACACTCTTACTACATGTACTATATGTATTATACATTTTACACATACATACATAGTACTAAAACAGTTTATGTATATAATAATCTATAACATAAATTAAAGCGTATTCATTTTTTTCAACACCGATAAGGTATTAATTTTTTGGTTTTAATTTTGATCTAATTTGATCAATAATTATTACTTTCCTTACCTACCTGTAAATAGTCTACTGCAGGACATAAGCCTCTCCCATGACGCAGATTTGCTATAATCGCCACGCACGGCAAGCGGATTGTCTATCGCAGCATCCGACTGTACCGCTTGCATAGAGATATCGTTTATTCTCACCGTCTTTTTACACGTGTGGTAACGACGCAAGAATCTGCTACTCCACCTCGTGTCGCGGTCGTCGTAGGCTTCAGAAAAATAATATGCAGATAAGGCATACAGACTGGTAAGGTTTACTAGGTGGAAGGATTTCTTTTCTGCCTAAGTGTCCTTCTGTTGTTAACCAAAATAGTAGGTACCATAATTTTACCTAAATAGTCAAGAGTCTACTACCTACAGTCAGCCAATGTTGCGTTCCAGGTTTTCCAATATAGAGAATCAGTATAATTACAAACTGTGAGGCATTCCATGACGATGAATCACTTACCAACTGATGGAGAATGATGATTTTCATCACAGCAAGCCGCATCTAGCCATTTCTGAACAATGGACGTAATCTTTAACTCATGTAACAAGGATTCGTTTTAATCGCAACGCCCGACAGGCGAACCGTGATCGCCGATCTATTTTAGGTTTGATATGTTTTAGATTGTTATCATGTATGCAGTCGGATACAGGGTTCTGGATTATCTTACCCCGCAACCTGACGGCGTTGAATAAATAGAACATAAATAGAATGATTCTTGTCGTAAGGGATATACTAATATAGGGATAATCAATTAATTTCTTTTACTACTTTAATTAAAACGGTTAAAACCAATTACAATAATTAAAAACAACACAGTAATTCTTATCGCTCTCAGAACTTCAAGATATTTGATGATATTACTATCCATTCTGATCTCGGGAGAGCGTCGAGCGCAGTTAGGGGTTGGAGGTACGCTTGAATTGGTGCGCGAGACCGTGCGCGTCGGTGGCAAATAGTCTATGACTACGATTCCTCCAGTAATTATTTAGCACCATAAATTGACAAAGCTATACATTCAGTTCTGGAGCATAAATAGTATAAAATATAGACGCAATTCACTTTTGTCCGTATATTCGCTTATAACTTCTAAAGTTCTAAGTGAATTTAATTTAATTTATTGCATATTACAGATCTGGCCGTGCGAAGCCGGGGCGGTTCTACTAGTAGTCTAGTATACACAAAATGTTTTTTTGTTTGTTTGTCCAGTATAGGCTCGCTAATCACTGGATTAAATGCGCCCAAATTTAAGGGTTATTTTCGACTGCTTAAAGGAAAGGTAAATTATTAAAAACTTAAAAAAAAATCAGTACTTTCAAAAATAGGTTCATCTAGTACTACTCGATATTCAGATTTCGTCTATATTTTCAGTACTAGATCAATGATGAAATTTTTAAAAAAAATTTTTTATTAAAATGTTTGCAACGCTTAACCTACGGTAGATCAACGTGGTTTAAAATTCATTAATAAAGTGGATTTATCCTGAATTGGAAACGAAATCGAGTCATCACTTTCCGTTTACGTGGCTTGATTGCGTAATGTTAACCGCGCGTTTTTCAGCATTTCATTAGTATGAAAAAAACAAAGAAACGTATGTGTTGTGCCAAGTATAACATTATTTTGCGTGCAAGGTAAACATTATCTGCCATACGGATCGTGCAACGTAACTGATCTGACTGCAACGACTACGTTAGTTTAGATTTTTCGGAGTATATATTTTGAGAATACATTGTGTTCTGTAAAGGAAAATATAGACAGACACATTCTCAATATTTTGACACATAATTTTTTATTGCATTAAAGTAACAAACGAGCTAACACTCCACCTGGTGGTAAGCTATTACAGTCCATGTACACCTGTAGATAACTGCTGTTGCAAAGAATGTTATAGATGCGTTGTAACACCTGAGGACTATGATGGAATTCCGAACAGCCTGGAATTCAGCTCTCTCTACCCTTCGTACTGGAACCCCACATCCGATTCGGAACAACCAATTTCTGAAATATCTTTCTAATAATGTTTCGTGGTCTTTGTTCTTTTTAATCACTATATGCATACACCATTCATTCGAATAATGGATGATTAGTCACATGTACTCGTAAACCATAGATATCTCAATTTTTAGATTTTCATTTGCCGGGTTGTAACGGCGTAAAAAACTGCTCCCCTCTCTGGCCCTCTTCTCGTGGGTGTCGTAAGAGGGGACTAAGTGAAAAGCCATTAATGTCTCATGAGAGCTAACCTGGCAGCGACGAGCGCCACCTTTGATGTTTTATTTCACGTAGAGGCGAAAACGGAAGCCTGTTTGCCCAAGTCGTGCCTATATACGTCTTACCTATCCCTATGGGCGAGTAACAGCCGTGAGTTATTGTTATAACATTTTCAAATACGTATGTCTTTGTTCATTTAAACTGACAAAGACTAATTTATAACAGGACTTTTCAATTTACATTACAATAGGATACCCTATACTAAAATATATTCTCAATAATGTATTTTGGTTATGATCTTTATCTTTTCATAATTAATCGATTGATCTAAGCTCGTGTCGTAGTAGGTTAATCTTAATATTTATTAATATTTACGCTAAGCGGAGAAATTAGCGCTTGTTCGGTTCGCTCAAATAGACTCCTTTTATTTATGTTATACGTTCATAGTCTCGCAATATTTTTGTAAATCCCGCCTTGTTTGTTACTCAAAGCAGAGAGATTATTTCATGTAATCTAGTTTAACCGCCATGTTTACTTTAGTGAAGTGTGTAGTGTAATAGTGGCGAAGAGTGAAAGAACTTGTTCTTGAGTTTTTTGTATTCACCATACCCTACCTAAAGATTTACACATTTCGCACGTAACATCTTTCATAGCATCGTGGTTAGCGTTCCGCTTTCGTCGTCCTAGGGTTCCGTAATTAATTGAATATTTTTTTTAATAAATTAACACTAAGTACACTTGACCCAGCTTCCTCAAGGTATTCTGATCCTGACTGTGTAAATCAAGGACCATTTTAAGGTACTTCACTTTAATCTATAATTCTCTATAATCTAATTCACAATAATCCATCGCGTACTGATTCGAAACGCTTTTATTACATATTAAATCACTTAACTAGTAATGCCAAACCGTCACAACTAGGTTTGTTACAGCAGCGGTTAATTATAAAACGGTATGTGATGTTCTTATCTCAAAATACCCCGTGTAGTAATAAGTGTGGTTTTACAGCTATTAAGCAATTATTGTCCCTGAAGCCTTCCGCTGCAGGGTCAGCAAATTTAGGGAAAATTGGACTGAAATTACCGTGTGGGATTGGCGTAAGAAACTGCCACCCCCTTTCTTCCCGCGGGTGTTGAGAGATACGACTAAAGAAAAGCCTTAAAAATAGCAATGGCTATGATCTGTGATGAGATGCCTACGAGTATGTCATGCAGTGGACTGATTGATTTTTGGAATGTTTTTATGATTTCAAATCACAATGATCTTTACAATGATTTGTATTGATGATGATGTGTTAAAGGAGAAGTGATGCCGTGGTAGCCTAATGGTCACGGCGTCCTCTTTAGTTTCATAGAGCGCGAGTGACCTGAGTTCAATTCCCGGTGCCAGCACCACTAATATTTGTCAACAGCAATTGTAAAAGCTGTATTTACTACGTGCTTAGCGGCGAATGATAACATCGTGAGGAAATCTGCATGTCTGAGAAATAATAAAAATATTATTTCGAGGATATGTGAAGCCCGCCAAACCGCACTGGAGCAGCGTCGCGGACCCTATCCGGCTCCTAAACCCTCTCCGATACTCGTATTTGAGAAGGAAGCCTTTGCCCAGCTGTGGGCACTTGCAGGCTGCTACTTTTATTTACTTTAGTTTTTTACAATAATTTACATCTCAAGGTTGTCGCAATCGTCGCAAGTGTAGGGAGATGAAAGAAGTACAAGTCGCATTAGACAGTGGTGTGGATGATTAGTGTTGTGAGAAATGTTATACCTTGCATTAGTACTCTAGAAGCTGTAGTGCCTCTACAATCAAACATGTAAAAATGGTAAGAACCTACAGATCGTGGAATGGTATTTTTATCAAAACATGGCCCTTGCGTCATGGCCTAGCTGCAAAGCGGCTGCGAAATGATAATCAGTTTACGCTCGAGTGCTTGGGCACATTTTAGCACGCAGCGAGTGACGATGAAACAGAGTAGACTGTAATTAAGGTTATAATTAAGGATATAATAATTACAATATCGCGGTAGGCATACTTAATTTTGAAGAGACTGATTTGTTACCTAGTAAGTATTAAATAATCTGTACTTGAGGACTATTTTGAATCTACTATTTTAATTTCACGTGTTATCACTATCAGTACTAATTTAAAGGAAAAAAGTTAGCACGTATGCAAAAAATTTCAAATCGGAATAATATTTTTAAAATATTTGTATCACTTAAATTTTGGTCTTGAATTTTACGCGTGCAAATTTTCGCCGTTTCCCTTCGCTTGCGTAGCATCCACTCGCGGCGCGTCGCGAGTGGATAAGGAGACAGGAGCCCAAAAGTAGTTAAATTTTCTAAGTTTTTAAGGCCAAGCTGGCGATGCACCTGCAACTCGTCTTGTTTTATGGATTCTTATGGGCGTCAGTGATCACTTATCATACGGCCAGCCGCTCGCTCGGTTACACCCTCTTCTGTATAAAGTCCGGCCAAGTGCGAGTTGAATACGCCCACCGAGGGTTCTGTACAACCGCACAATGTATCTGTGTTGTGTATTTACCAAATATTGTATTTTCCCGATTCACATTTGGCCGGTTTGTGTTATTTGTATAAACACACCAAGTCTTATCACTATAAATACACCAAATTTCATTATTACCGCTTAAGTACAAAAGGTATTACCGTTTTTACGATGGAGCAAAAAACAAAAATCTAATGAATGCCGTTTCCTGTGTGGGGCTGGGACCCTCTTAATTTTTACTTTAATGCTTTTTCTATGACCACTGATATCTGAACCGACTACCTATTAGGGGTACAAACGATAAAGCTTTTTAAAGTTAGACAGACAGACGGACGGACAGACAGTGTAGGCTTAATAATCGGGCTCAGCAAGAAACCTTAAAAAAAGAGTGCAATTTATTTGGGAGCGAATTTTTCATAATTTTTCTTAATTTTCATTCCTGTTAAGGCGAATTTATTTCTTTAAATATAGTTTCTGTTACTTAAATAAGTTTTGACAGGTGTCGTATTCTTTATGAACGGGACTAAAGAAGTTTTACTTCGTTTGATGTTTTTAGGACGCTTCAGGCGCGCGGTTGCGTTTGGCAGGTTAGTTATTTAAAACTGTAACCACCAAATTAAGTTAGTAATATAAAGTCAACATTTACTTACATTATAAATTAATAACAATAACTTTAAAATTACAGAAGGCGAATTAAACATTTTAACGAATGGATTTTATGTGAACTGAAAGAGCCCCAGTAATTGTGCTGTAATTTCTTACGTCTTAATATGTCGAGACGCATCGTGGTTTAGTGGTTTAAGTTATTTAAATTTAAGTATTCTTTTAACGTCGGTGGTGCAGTGACTAAGCGTTGCTGCGGCGTTGCGGATCTCGGGTATGATCAATGCATGGAGCAAATATTTGTATGGACTTCAAGTCTAGATTTTTTTCAGTATGGAATTTATGTATGTAAAGTGCCTTGCGACAGGAGATATTCCTAGAGAGACGGTTACGTTTTACCAAAAATAAAAAAAATAAAAAAGAACAAAGTAAAAATAATATTGTTATTATAATTTTTGACGTGTGACAGACAGACTCTTAAGACGCTTGTCTTAAGAGTCTGCCACTTCCTTTCTTCCCGTTGGTGTCCAAAATCCGGCGAAGCGTCGTCCCACTCGTCACGTTATAGATATAATGACAGATGACAGATGTCACAAATTCGAAAAGTAGGTTACGCTAGCCTTTTTGGCTGCGCCGAGTCGAAATTGAAATGAAAGCCGTAATCTCTATCTACCCCTATGACTAACAACTCGGGCACTGGACGCCGACATGGACAGTCGAGAGTGGAGACAGGTCTTTGAACTGTGGTGTCGTTGGCCTATTGATCTAGTAGCACAAATATGTATTGAGGCAAATTAAAAAAAAACTAAAAATTTATAATTGATATCTGACGTGTGACTTAGAAACAGACTGTACAATGTGTGGTGAAATTTAATGTTGTAATGTCTATCATATATGAAATAGATATTGCCTTATATAAATGGCCAGCCACTGGCTGAGTTTTGCTCTATTACAAGGGCCTATTGATTCATTGTACAAATATTATATATGTGATATGAGACCGCTCGCTGGACTCGCGTTGTGGTCAAAGCTCCAACCTAACCTAGCCAACCAGTACCTATAAAATTTATTATACTCACGTAATTTTGGGCGTCAACGAAAAATAACTAGAATACATAAATTAATATACTTAGTCCAAAAATTTTATACATTTTTCGTCAAAGTTCGTGTTTATTTTTCGTTATTATTAAATAAAACTCCTCATCCGTCGTTTCCATTATGACATATTTTTGAAAGCCAGTAATAGTCCATCGACTTTCGTTGCTTGCACAATTAAACGATTAGGCCAGTGCTGGTTGGCGATTTCAAGAAATGATCGAATTCTACGATCGAGTCACAACACAAACAATACTTGTATATGACGACGTAAATCATAACATAAAGGGTATTTACAGACACATTGACAGGCAGATAAACTTATATGGTACGTACAAAAGGCATTGAAATATTAGAGAAGTTAATACATAACTTCAGTGTGTAAATGTAATACATTCTTTCGAAAAGTTTCTAAGGGAAACTTGAATAACATACAAAATATAACATACACGTATATTTATTTTTCTTATAGACTGCTTTATTTTAACTATTTAATTTTAATTAAAAATGTATGTAGGAAATATCAATATTAATTTTCCCGATCATTAATATTTGAATTTTAAACACAAAACGTTCAATATTCAACATCCTCTCTTCAATCAATGTAAACCATTGTGTGCTAGCTCACACGACTAGACTATAATTATTCCAATATAATCCAGATTTAATAATAATTATGCAGACAGGTTATATATTTTATGAATATTTTACAGATTTTTTAATATTTGTTCAAAACACAAATTATTCGTTTTCGGATCTGGTTGTATAATGTTGTGTCCCATATGCATGCTTCTGGACCTTATTCCTATCGCTAAGCGTTACATCGGTTATGTAAAGTAAACCGATTGGCTGCTCCTGTGTTTGCACTGTAATACGTCCTGCGCAGTTGACTGCTGCTGATACTATTTCGAAGTTGTAGTCGTGGTGGAAATCGTGCGGGAGGACATCATTAGGATAAAGTCACACTTTCACAGTTGCACCCTCTTAACTAATAAGGTGAAGCAAAGCATATCTTGTTTTGCTTGCGGATTTCCAAACGGTGTAGGCATCATACGAAAGATTTCTCATGCCCCATTAGGACGAGTCAATATACGAAGGTCAGCGGGTAATTCTGTGTTCAATGACTTGCCTGTATAACCTGCGAATTATCGAATAGAAGGCGATCCACTCAAACAGCCGCAATGTGGTCGTCTGCGGCAATAGGTATATGCGTCTAGTTCAGGTGCGCGCACGGGTCGGACACAGTTACTTCTGTTTAGTTTTACACACCCGCGTGGGGTAAAAGAGAAATGCTTTCAATCATTGCAATTAACCATTGCGCGGTGCGCCGACGATCATTCGTAACCACAACCGACTGTGTAGTGGGACCGAGAGGTGGCACCACCTGTACGTTCTCTAATTTGCAAGGTGAATACAAAGACGTAACGCAGAATACCCGCGGAGATGTCCAATTATTTGACATTGTATTCATATTTGTTGATATGTATTTATTCCGTTTGTATGTATCTAATTGTAAGTGTAAGTTATTCATGTATTTTAGTACTTTTTTTATTTAATTTAATGTTTAGCACCCTTACAATTTCTCTCCACGCTCCGGGTTGACTGGCAGAGAATGCCAAGAGGCATTAAGTCCGCTCTTTGTAATACTTTTATTTAAAGGTATTTAAATAAAGTTTAAATAAATAAATAAATATTCGGACAGCCGTTTTGGTGTGTCAAATTACATGTATATAGAAATTCTTTAAATTTTAATCAGATGTTTTTTACATATTTCAACTTATATTGCAAATATATTGCGAATTTCACGAAAAACGAAATCATCATCTGTGAAAGCTTTCTTTGTTATGAATATTCGTCATTACTCATAGAAGCATAATCGTACTTGTATACTGTAACAATGATTAATTATCAGGTGTTTACGTTAATTAAAATACACAGCATGATTTTAGGTTAAATTCGGTTATAAATTGTGTTGCAATAATTGATTTTGTATTATGCTAATGAACATCTACGATTTGGATGACGACTTTCAGGATGTGGTGATATTTCAAATACGCAAACATAGTTTTTGAACACGCTAAATTCGTCCTCATTTTGCCTAATTAGGATTTCTGTTTCTGTTTGCGAAGCATTTCTTCAAATGGGTTTCCATTTGTGTTCCATCCTATTGTATAGATCGGGTCTTAGTAAAATAGAATGAAAATGTCTGTGTAGTACATCTATAGACATAGGGACTGTTTCGTGTTCAAAATAATGTGATTTTTTTGTAACCTAATCAAATGTCATATAAAAGTAGATTTATTTTATATAATTTTTATAGAAGCAAACGATCATGCGTCTCACCTGATGGTAAGTGATCACCTACGCCCACGAACATCTGCAACACCAGAAGAGCTACAGATTCGCTGCCGGCCTTTAAGGAAGGAATTTTCTTGAATGAAGGAATGCTCTTTCTTTGAATGTCCCTAAGTCGTAACTGTTTGGAAATACCGCTGGCGACAGCTGATTGCACAAAGTCGAAGTGCGTGGCAGAAAACTTCGAAGAAAACATACTGTGGTCGAATGCCAACCAACTAGGTGATATTGGTGGAATTTGGAATTCTGTCGCGATGTACGATGGTGAAACTCAGCGGCTGGGATCATTCCGAACAGTTCCTCAGAACATTGTACCTTTTGAGTACATAGTACACTTAGATTACAACCACTAATTTTTTTTTTAAAGTATGTAAAGAATATTGTAATTAGGAAAACCTTAATTAATGAACAATGGTTAAGAAAACAGACAGCATAGCAATTACTCGGAGAAGAGCAACTTTCCTCGAGCAAACTTATTTGCTTAATTTACTTTAAGGATGTAAATTACACTCAGAACTTTAAGATAAATAAGCGCTTAAGTGTCAAAGAGCCAGATAACAAAAAGTTTGGAATTCAAATTTACTTTTATACAATGTTCAGTTTAAGTAAATAAACAATGTAGGCCTTGATGACAGAACTTTGACAGAATTTTTTTTTTATTAAATTATCCTTTTTGTTTTAATACTTTACTTTATTTCGATTCTTGTCTCATCTAACCTTCTAAAAGTTATTATTTTTGTTGTTAATATATTACGAATTTGCCTGGAAAAAAATTTCCACATGGCCAGATTAGTGATTTTGTTTAATGTTGCTGAGTAAACATTCAAGCAGATAAACGCTAGTTCACATACAAAAATATTAGGTTTGTCGCTACTAGCAATAATGTACGGAAAACGTTTAAAGAGTATACGCAAGAGGTCGGTACATAATAATTAGCAAGAAATGTTGAGGCGGAGAATATAATACATCGTTCTACTTTTTTTAATTCCCTACGCACTAGCATCTTACCACATTAATCAAAAATGATCTATATTACTATTAGAGCATATAAAATTCCCAATTCAAGTCCTTTTAAATACTGTATAATTTTAATTTCATTCCAACCAACACATCATGGACGCATACATAAAGCACGCAATCAAAGTTTCTTGCTTCCTGCACCTCGAAACTAGACAAGTTGAATTGGAATTCTGACCTTGGAATGAGAAAACTTTAATAGCTTATCAAGTAAACCGCCGGGCGTAAGGTGTACTAAATAGGTATTAAATTTGATAGCAATAAACAATTATTTAATACGTTTTCAAGGAGATATATGTACAGTAGGTATCATAATTTATTATTATTCTTATTTATATTCATCTGATATATACCGGCCAGTTCAGAGAGAGAAGAAAATCGAAAAAATATTATATTATGAACGGTCTAGACCAGAGGTTCCCAGAATTTTTTTCTCATAGACCACATTCTAAATTTTGCTGGTTCCGGTGGACCCCCTGGAGCTATATTTCTACCATATTCCCAAAACTCGACAAAAAATGTGAAGATTAGATGTAACTATGGAACTTTGCGTTGCGGCTGAATTCCAACAACGAATTAACAACTATATCTGACACTGGCAAACACTAACATCGATTCAGTTTTCTTTATTTAGTTCAGTTTATTTCTTTTGGAAATTAGAAGTAACAGTCGCTGAGCTTCATAAAATATTATCTGCCTACATTGATAGGTGAAGTCAAGCCAACATTTTAGTTCTTCACTATCGAAAGCTATATTTTCATGGACCCCCGCTTAGGAATTGTGAACTCTATTTTTTGTCACGCCAACGTGGACCCCCGTCGAGTCTCCCGTGGATCCCTGGGAGTCTACCTGGACCACTTTGGGACGTTTGCTTTCAATGTTGGTGGAAATGCTAAAATATTATTAGAGATCATGTGAAATCCGCTTAACCGTACTTGAGCTGCGAGGCGGCCCTTTCCCGGCTCCAAAACTTTCTGAAATATTTGAGAGGAGGCATACGCCCAGCTGTGGGCATTTACAGGCTCCTCCTACTATACTTTATTATCATTTATTGTAGAACACAATCTATAATATCTTACGCAGGTTGCCATGTTCTGTCAGACAAATGTATTTCTAAATCAAATCGCTCATGAAGAACTATTTGAAAGTTTACAGAAGCGTTTTGACAATAAACAGGGCCTTGTAAACTTTGTTTTCCGTTTCCTGTGAAAGGTAATCGTATCTTGTTTAGAAAGTTGCAAACGCCAATGGAATTCTAATTTTAGTTGGATGGTTCCAAATGGAGACCTATTTATGTTTATGTTCTTTCGTTTATTTTGTTTCGAGTGGTGAGTTACTTGAGTTACCAAATCATGTTTGTTGTGATTACATTAAATTTATTTTCTCCTAGTGAACCGCAAGGGCTTCGCACTCACAGATCTGTAATAAATAAACTAAATATCAATACTTTGACTACTATATGATGACTTACGATATCGAACTCGGTGACATATTTCCATTTCTATCGGAAGTTGTCAACTGTGCAGGGTCTGTATGATTGTTCAATATATTTAATAAATAATTATTAAGTATATTGAACAATCACACAGCTAAGACGAGGAGAGATAAGAAGACATGTACCTACATAAATAAATAATCATACATGTTTTATATAAATATCGATAACATATTTACAAATATTTACACTCATCATACAAATGTTTGACTCTAGCATGATTCGAACCCGCAACGAACTAGTTGATGGGTGGCGAGGGTGGCTTGTCACTTAATCTGCTCCCGGAAATTTTTATAGTATTTTTCAAGGGTTTTCCTTTAGTCGCTTCTTACGAAAGTACCGTAAAACAACAGTTCAACATATTTGTTTTAGAACGAAAGCCGCCACCGCGTATGTACCTATGCATAGGAACTTTATGGAGAAACTGTGAACATGAGAATTTAAAAATAAAAATTTAAATACTTTAATTTTTATTCATTTAAAACTTAGAGGTTATGTACTTAACAAAAACGGGTTTTAAGATGGCTTACCTGATATATTATATAATGAGTATATACATTTTAAATAACCTATGCAGTCATAAATATAAATAGGGCCAGTAAGAGAGTCACCCAAAACGTCACGTTTCCAAAATACAAATTAGCATAGAATACGAATTTAATATTATAAATGTACAAAAAAGTCTTGATCATCAATACAAACAATATATTTCATGTCACTTAACATGTATAAGATGAATGGTATTGGCACTAATACAACTTCGATAGATTATGACACATTCGATTTAGAAAAACCGTTGTAACTTTGCAATATATTTATATAAAAAAGTAAAGTAGCAGCCTGCTATATTGCCGACAGCTGTGCAAAATCCTCCTTCTCAAATAACTGTAAGGGTTTTTGGAGCCGAGAAAGGCCCCCCACGCTGCTCCAGTGAGGGTTGGTGGGCTTCAAATATTCTCGAAATAATATTATTATTATTTCTGAGACATGCAGGTTCCCTCACTATGTTTTCCTTCACCACCGAGCACGTGGTAAACACAGCAGTTAAAAGTGCTATTAACAACTTTAGTGGTGCCGGCACCGGGAATCTAACCCAGGTCACACGCGCTCTATAAAATTCAAGTGAGCGCCCTGACCACTAGGCTTTTCATATATTTATATAAGTTCGCTAAAAGCGTTCAGTTCAGATCTTACCCTTTAGAAAAGAGAGCGCAATCTAAGAGAGATAAATCTAGTTCTATGTACGACCTTATGACCAAATAATACAGTAGCTATCGCAATTCCTCTGCTCATATTTTCTTTATTTAATCAATTCAGTCTCGGCTACAGATTCCGACTCTTATTGAAATACGCATGATACAGGAAACCGTTAACGTGTTACGCACTTTCTAACATTGAGGTTTTGAGAATCTCGCAAAGGGATTAAAAAGTTTTAGTTTTTTATATATGAATTACTATGAATACAAATAAAATAATTAGCAATGTTTAACATTGTGAACGTTAATTGAATCTTACTTTAAAATAAGCAAACATCGTCTTCAGCAAAATACATGGACTTTAGAATGCCACAGTTGCCATATCACGAAAATTTCACAAAATGACAATGACCCTTCGCACACGACCGGAAAGAGACTCAATGTGCTTTTAGATGTTCGTCTATAAACACACCAAGATATTTAAATTAATGACATCGGTTCAGATAAGATGCTCGTAGTTTTTAATATCTATGTGTGTATGAATACTTCTGAATTTTAGTGTTAGTTCTTTTTGTCGCTAATATCGCGGCGATTTTTTGTACGTGGTAGAACCAAGCGGCTGCTTTTGCTTGTGCTCGATAGGGCCGGTTCGACCGGGGAAGTACCACGTCCTCGCTGAAGACCTGCGTGAAGTAGAGGCATCTTGTGCTTCTGCATTTTGTTCGGTGAGTGTGGTGATCGGAGACCCACTTCCCTCTTCCCCTATACCCCCTCCACATCCTCTTTCCCATCCCCTAAATACCCTTAAAGGCCGGTAACGCACCTGCAACTCCTCTGGTGCTGTAGATGTAGGTGGGCGACGGTGAGCCGCTTGCTCGTTTGCGCCTTCTTTCGCATAAAAAAGGTATTTAATGTTCGGAGTTTATTCTGACGCCATTCAGACACTTGAATCATTATCATTTCTACATAGAATAAAGTATGATATCCTGAGAACCACAAAATGTAGCAGCTGTTCAACAAACGTGATTTATTTAAACATTAAAAAACTTTATGGAAGGTGCCTCTACTTCACGTCGGTATTTTGCGAGGCCGTGGTTAAACCCACGGTCGAGCCGGTCCATTCGAGCAGCAGCAAAAGCCGTCGCTTGGCTTTACCACGTATAAAGTATGCGAGATGGCTGCAAGCGGCACAGGACCATTCTTTGAGACAATCTTTGGGGGAGTTCTATGTTTAGCAGTGGTCTTGTGTGATCACCTGAAATGATGATGATGATAATATACTTCTATGTTGGTTTCTTAACTTAACCTTACCTGACAGCCTGTAGTCCACTGCAGCAAATGGGCCTCTCCCATAAGAAGGATTTGCCATAATCGACACCTTTCACCATAGACTGACGACTGCCCCCCCTCGAATTGCTTAATTTTGGTAACTGATTTTCGGTGTCTCGGTAGCCATTCTGACTTTCAAGACCTTTTCCTCAGTCACCCCTTACAGCACCCATGAGAATATAGGGGGCGTCAGATTCTTACGCCGATACCACACGGCCCAGGTGGTTTGGTTTCTTATTACAGAATTATCTTAGATAATCATAACAAGAAAAAAGATGAACTTTATTGAAACATTTCAGAATTTCCTTTGTAAAGAAAATAAATTACTAGGCAAAAAACGGTTTCGCAAATTTAAGTTTTTTCGGTAATATTAAAGCGACCGTCGCTATTTATTCCCCGAGGGTAGGAAAACAATAAATTGTTAAAGTAATATCCCTGCGCGTTTAAATTCAAGGCAACAATTTATTTAGGTGTATTCGCCTGTTCGTGGTGCTTCTTCCGTTTTTAGAAAGGTATTCATTTTCAACGGGAAAATATAAAAAGCGTCCGAATTTAAAAAATAATGCAAAATACATGTAATAAATTTTCGCCATTTTGTACAATGAGTTATTAAAAGAAAAGTAGTGAACTTTTCATAATTCCGTCAACCTTTCATAATCTACAGAGTCTAATTTTTCAGACAACTAATTAATATAACTATACATGCACGTGATAGAATCTGTAACGAAGACATCCGCAGCAGAACTAGGGTAACCGACATAGCCATAAGGATCAGCAAGGTGAAGTGGCAACTGGCCGACCACATAGCTCACAGAATTGGCAACCGGTGTGGAAGAAAGGTTCTCAAGTGGTAACCTCGTACAGCCAAACGCTATGTAGGAGTGACGCATAAGATGGAGTGACGCATAAGATGGAGTGACGACCTAGATAATTTTGCAGGCAGTCAATTGATGCTAGTGGCTCAGGACCTGCTTTGTGGCAATTTTTGGGGAGGTCTACGTTCAGCCGTGGTTTCAGCAGTTCATTTGTAACTAGCTGTAATGATGATGATGATGATACACACACGGTTAATTTTGGGCAAAAATGGTATAAAATAAACTGGCATAAAAAGTCATCGAATCATTTTGTCAAACCTTTTGAATTAGGTAAATTTTATTATTAATGATTCACCTATGCTTATCAGTAAAAGAAGCTACTAAACGACCCACACACCAACTATTAGCGTCTTATGTGTATTTCAGTCAGCAATAGGGTCAAAGTATTTTAAATTCTATTTATCACCTGGTTAAAAATAAGAGCTTTGTAACAATTCGTATGCATATCGAGAAGCAATATCGAACATTCAATCATGATAAAAACCAAGAACTAATTATCATTTTATGATTAATCTAAATCTCTTTTTTATTCTTACTTTGTCAAATTTGAACTTTGTCAAACTAAATTTCAATTCTTAAATGGACTTATGTTTAACAAAAGACTAATTGAACTTCTTGCTCAAACAAAAGCTCTCAACAAAGAATATCGAGATTGTTGTCGTAGAATAAAAAGATCGTGTACCATTTTATTCAAGCATCTTAACAAATTATTTAGATCAGCGAAACAATTGGCAAAACAAATAATTGCCTATTTATTTCTTAGAGTATAGTATTATTGGAAAACTTGTTCGCTTACGCTAATTGGGTAACGCATATTTTTTCTTTGTAACCAAATATCAATATGTAAGGCGTTATTTATTATAATTTATAAGATTGTTCGAGTTTTTACAATAATAGAAATAAGTATTCTAGAAGTAAAATCTCATAAGTAACTTTATATGAACGGAAGAGCAAGCAATTTGTGCAATAGTCACGCTTCACTCATTCCAACCTCGGACCAAGGTCCGATTCGTTCATCCAATAGTCTCAAGATTAGTATTCCACAATACAGCACTGTATTCTTCAGCGGATGTTTTACTGTACGAGCTCTACTCCCCTACGACGTTAGAAACGCTCCCGATAAAAACTCCTTCAGAAGTCTGATTCATCGATATTTTCTGAACTGAATAACAGTCTGATCAACTCCATGTAATATTATAAGTGTATTTATGTATATGTGTATATATTTTTATACCTTTTTATTAATAATAGTGCACATTTATTTATTATAATTAGTATGTATATTTAATGAAAGTGTATTACGAATTGCATTTGCATTATTGTAATTGGCATGTGGATTTACGATTGCAGTACTAGACAATACTATTCATATTTTATTTATACTGGCTTCCGCCTGCGAAATGATTAGCGGGGAAAATATTTACATGGCTTTCTTTCCTCTTTGGCTGCGCTTAGGTTCAATCTCCGGAGTAAATTTCATCAAAATAGATTTTGTGGATTAACCAAGTAAATGTAACGGACAGGCAGACATAGTTACTTTCGTATTTATAATCTTAGTATAGATTAGATATACTACAAAGTATTAAAAACAATATTTGTTAAATAAACTGTCGTTTTTTATTTAACTGGATTCATGCCTTCCATATAGTATAATTAATTAATTACCTTTGGAACGTCAAATAGTTGTCTGTTTTATTAACATCAGCGAGAGGATTGCTGAGGACAAAGAACTGCTGGTTTTAACTCCAACCGTGGAGGCAAAATGTGGGTATATTAATGTATGTGTTAGCACCGACACTTCGAGAAATATTTGGAACACCGTCTTTGTTTTCTTCGCGCCCACTACAACCTTAGACCAATCATCGTCCATATAATCTATGGCAAAACATTGAAGAACTCATGACATTCGCGTACTATGAAATTAAAGCTGCCTGACCACTAGGCAAGTATATCTAAAAACATTGTCAATTTAAAGTTTTGGTAATTGTGTAATTGAATGTCAAATCGTGGAGTTTACGTAAATGTAATAATTAATAAAAAAAATAACATAATACATAAAGTTTAAATCCTACCAGATAAATTTTAAAGGTTTATCTTCATGTCACTTTGAAAGTTGCAACAAATAAGAGCCTGGATGATGTCATTCAAGAAATCTTAAGGCGGAATAAATAAAATCGTTAAACAATGTCGAGTACTACGGAAAAAGATTTAATATCATATCCAACAGTTAACAGAATATCGCCCAATAGCAAAACAATTTTAATATAAAATCGAAAATTAACAATAGGCAACGTAGGTAACAACAGATGCATCTCTTCAAGTTGATAGCTTGTTAAAACAAAACTTCGCATCGATAACAAACCCAACACTGACTGAACTGTATAACATACGAGTGCAAACAATTAACAAACGTAACAATAAAATGTACCTGAAACTCGATTCATCTCCGTTCATAAGTTATAAGTTTAATATGCTCCAGATTTAATTAGTAGAAGTTATTCGATTGAGGGCACATCTAAAAATAGGAACAGATCCTATTTTTGAAAACTGCTTGGAGTTATGGAATGCTAATCGTTTATTTATTCAAACTTTGATTGCATAATGAAAATGGGTGGTCTCGTGTGGCAATCTCGCACAGGAAAACGTAGTGTAAGATGACCCCCACAAGCTGTGTGACGACCCTAAGAATGTGGCGGGAAAGTCGATGGATGTAGGAGCTACGGCGAAACCCCCTTAAGCTGTATCTTGTATAGCGGTTGTAATAAGGCATAGGTTGCAACAAGACACCGCGTAAAAGACAACATCAAAATGAACGGTCGTAAGAAAGGCCCCGAGGCTTTCGAGTCCCAGCCATCTAAACCCGCGCCTAAACTCGTACCCAAACCTGCGCCTCTATGATACTGCTGAACAAACGCAAAAACCCAAAGCCTGGGTATAGTCAAAAGAGCTCAGTGCTTTCTTCACCTATGACTAGTCAACAAGAATATGAAATTTTGTAAATAACTGTTCTCTTTCATCAAATATGTAAAATAATTTTATTTTCAACGGATTTAACTTAAAAGCAAATTGACAGATAATGATGGATTTTTTTTTAAATGTTTCTGACAGTGTATGCCCAGAAGTGTATATAGTATTTTAGTATTTATTCTACTTATTACAAATATGAATATTTATGTCTGTCGTTCAATCACACTTAAAGAACTGAACGGATATAAACAAAATTGCAGAGACATAGATTATACCATTGAACAGAATACTTTAAATCTTAATTTAAAGTTTCCTGGGAAAATACTGTGATCAAGTGGGTAAAGCCGTGGGCAGCTGATCTGATGAATCTATAGTTAGGCTATATTCGTTATAATTAAAATAAAAAGTTACAATAAGTTATTTAGCAAAATAATTCATAATAAAATAGTAAAAACCTAGCTTTCCTTTATTTGATTGTAGGTCTATTTTAAAACTAATAGATTCAATATTTATTAAAGTGCCCAGAGTCTGACGTCAAGTTCTATCGGTCCCTCTTTACTCCAATTAATGTCATCTTATATAAGTAACTAGCTAAAGGAATTGCATTTGTGTTTAGATTCCAAACTCTACATTATATATGGGCCAGACCCATTATAAACCAGACAAGCTAAATTATGAAAAATCCTCTTGAGTTGAATAATATCTTATTCCTTATAGTCGTGGTAAAACGACAAGAATTAATCTCCATTGTAAGCGGGTTACCTACGTTCGATATTCGGCGCCGGTACTAATAAATATAAATAGGTAGCTAAATTGAATAGCTGTTTTAAATGCGTAAATCAGCATTCAATTCGTGCTCTCGGCGGTAAAGGACAACGAAACTTACAATAGAAAATAACTAACATTTCGAGAGATTGTGAAAACCCGTACAGACCCACTGAAAAGTAACCTGTGCCCCAAGCTCGTGAGTTATAACAGCAGACTCCCAGCGGTACTCTTACACTGCACAGCTACGTGTACGTGGCCGCTCAATTACTCTTGCACGTGCACGACGCGAGTGCTCAGATCCTTGCTAAGTGCTTTAAGCTTAGTACTCACTAAGCTTAATTTCAAAAGTGAGTAAAGTGAGTGTACATGATATTTATTTTGAAAAAAGAAATACAAAAGAATTTTTTTTTATTTCTATCATTAAATTGTTTTCAACAATGTCAAACACATTATTATAACCACTAGTACTAATACATGTCCATAAGGTCGCATCCAATCTGTATAATTACATATTTATTTAATATTATGTGTATATTTTTTACGATATTATTTTGTACGTGGTAGAGCCTAGCGGCGGCTTTTGGCGGCTTTGTCTTTGCCATGATTTATCTGTGTTGCAACGTTGCCGTGAAAAGGAGATCACTCAGAAAAGGCGGCAAAGGTTTTCTTTAAGATAATAATATAAGCTAACGAGTCGTATTTAATCCACTAAGACAGTGTCTCTTACTCTTTAAACATAAATACTAAATATGTATGGCACAGGATTTATCTTATAATTTATTCTTATTGCTGTAATCAAGAAAGAACTAAATAGAAACTTAAATATGTTCAGGTAAATTAAAGAACTTTTACACAACAAAGCAACTTTAAGACCTTTCGTGATATCGTGTGCAGCACGTAGTCGCGGCATACGGTAATGCGGTTTTTCGAACGTTGTATAGTGTTATCCCCATACGTGGAGGATTCTTTACGATCATTTTATTCAGCGTCTTTAGACGCTTATGCATAAAACATATTTCTAATGTATAAAAATAACACATTTCTACAGGCTATGTTCATGTTCATTCACGCAGTTCCAATATGCGTTGACGGATTTTATTTAATGCCCTCGAAATATTTATGGAACATATTAATATGTTTCTAATATTTTCTGCGGCAGCATGTAAAATGTTTTATGGAAGCCCACATCATGATGTTTCAAATCTCGTCCGTAACTCTTCTGTCGTTCATGTGTGGCTGACCTTACTCGCTCTATGGAACGTAGGCCTTGCTTTACTCTAACACCACACGTAAAATATCGAACAACTGGACGTCCAACATCTCGGCCACATGGTTGAACACTAAACATGGACATTTCTTAACGTGGTAGAGCCAAGCGGCATTTTTAGCTGCTGCTTGAATGTGCCGGCTCGACCGAGTTAATACCACGACCTCGCAGAATACCGGCGTGAAGTAGAAACATCATGTACTTCTGCGTTTCGTTCGGTGAGTGAGGTAACCGGAGGCCCGCTCCCTCGCCCCATTCCCATCCTCATCCTCCCTCTCATCTTCCATATAACCTTAAAGGCCGGCAACGCACCTGCAGCACCTCTCTGATGTTGCAGATGTACGTGGGCGACGGTAATCTTTTCTTAATAATTCGACTACTAAACCAATACTATTAGAATATATTGTGAATATAAGTCTTTTTGGTATATACATAAAGAATTTGTTAGTAATTTGACCACAGCGCCACCTATCGGATTCTATGAACATCGTCTCGATAGTACAAATATATTGTAGGAATATGACCTCAATCGGTCAAGTCTTTCAAAAGTGACGCGATCACTAACAGACGCTCACAAGATTTTTATATGTAAAGATTGACGCGAATGCTCGATAACATCTTGTTAACTATCACGTCATCGACTGACATGTGAAGAAAAAGGTATATTTTATAAAGTTTAGATACTTTATAAAATATCTGCCACAAGTGGTCGTTTAAGAAAAAGGAATTTATTTGTCGCTGGCAGTAAGCTGAGAAGCTCTCTATGTAACTCGTTCAATGTCGAAGCTTAAGATACCGGATAATATTTCACTCCAATCCCACAACCCATACCTCAACAATGTTATAAAATGAAATATTTACAGGTTGCCCATTTCGGCCGCTGGACAGCAGTGCAACTACTTTCGTTTTCCGGTTTGGCAGGTATAGAGAGCCAGTATAATTAGGGACTATCCATCTTAGTCCTCAGGGGTGATAACGCATCCATAACCTTCTACGGTTGCAGGTGTCCATAGGCTGCAGTAGCCACTAAGCATCAGGTGGACGGACTGTTAGTTCGGTTTTCACACTAATCCTATAATAAAACTGACTACCGAATTATGGCGAAAACCCGAAATTACGGAACTTTGATTCCACCGGTTGTTCCTTAGATAATGACACAAAAAAGGCCTCCTATCAATATTTGAGAGTGTTTTAGAGCCTAGAAGGATTTTCCACGCTGCTCCACTGAGGGTTGGCAGATTTCACGGATCCACGAAATAGTATTTTCTAATATTATTTCTCAGAAATGCAGGCTTCTTCACCGCTGAGCATACCGAATATACCGAACTCAAATACCAAATGAGCAAATCTTCCATACATGGCATGTTACTTTTAATTAGCGCTCTCATGGAAAGGCTATGTCCAGCAGTGGAGTTACACAGGCTGGCAAAATAATGAAAAAATTCGAAGAAATATGTCAAGAAAATCGATTCACGTTAATGTTTTATTGCAAAATGTGCATATACATGGAGCGAACGCGAATAGATTTATCACCATAATATGACACATTCATTAAGAAAGCAATGAAGCGAAGTACTGAATTATTTTGAATAATTTATGGTGATATTAATACAAGCATATGCTTAAGAGAATATTATGAATGCATAAATCAAATTACTTTTACATGTATTACATTTATTTTGTGAGTCTGTTTTAATTAATGTTGTAAATAAAATCCTACTCATTTTTTTAAAGACCTTAGGCGTTTTTACGAACAGTGAAAAAGTATTTTTTACAATAAACTAGCGAACCTCCTCGGCTTTGCACAGACAGATCTTTCTTCTGTGTTATCTTCTTTATGAAATGCTCTAAATCATTGCATCACCGCATTGAAATACATTTAGAAGTTAAGAAGTTATGAGCATACACGGACTAATTCGGATTGCGACTTTGTATTATGCTATTTAAGAATGAATATAGATAAAGATATGAACGTAACAAACTCAAACTTATAGACTTAAATTTTATATGTTCTCCATCAAGAGTTGAAAAAATTACTCGTAGGCTTGCCATGAGTAACAGCATGTGTTAAAAAGGCTAGTTACATTGCATGCGGGTCACGTAGGGTACCCACGCAGGGTAACAATCGCGTAGTCACACCCTTTTATTGTATTTAAGCACACGCGCCTGTTCTCCTATAAGGATAGGCAGCGATGACGGATTTCCATTTGGCATGACACAGCGTAATCTTGCAGGCTTACACAATCACCTTTTCGCGTCTTCCAGATATAAAAGGTGACGGTTGTCGAGCCTCGTCACCGGGTTTGACGCCATGAAATTTAAATCAGACACGGGTTTGATTTTAGGTTCAGATTAGAGAAGAGATTAGACTTATTCCGCAACCACTGGGTGCTATCAAGGATAATTGTTATTAAATGAACTGTATAAAATGTAAGTTACAACATCAGTAAAAGTTTCTTTTGTATATTGTGAGAACTAAAAGTACGATCTACTGAAGGAGCGTTGGGCATACCAAGAAATGTACTATTAAAGCGCATAATAACGTCGTTTCTAAAGCATTTTAATGCACTGCGAGGTACTTTGAGTCCTTATTGTTAGACTCTTTATTGTGTATAGTCTACTTAAGCCTCCGTTACAGGCTTATAAAAGTAACGACCAATGAAATGCTACAGGCCTACTCTCCGTTTTAATGGATGAAAATAGAATAAGTCATGCTTCTTCAGCTATTAGCCAACTTAAAAAGTGCTAGAAATATTCTCATGTCTCCGACACGCAGACAAGTTTCCTTACGAATTTTTTCTTCCTCACTAAATTTACCACTTGCAAAATTTAATTCTGAAAACGATCTTAAAATGATCAGTGCTGATCCCCGGCAATAAACTTAATAATAATTCATCCTAATATCAAAAACCCCTTGTAATGTGTAACATTAAGATGTGTTTCCGTGTGCCTGACCGTCGTAAAGATGTTGCGTAGTATATCTTCTAGTATACTAGAACGTGAATACCAGGGAGTACAGTTGTCAATATTTATATACTACTATTAATGCCTTTTGGCATTCTTTACCAGTCAACTTGAGACGTGGAAAAATATTGTTTAATTTCGTTGAGAAATGTGGTTAAGAAAGAGAGGGATTTAGTATTGTTTTAACACGTTAGCAAAAGCCGTCGCTTGGCTCTTTCACGCACAGAGGTATATTCCTCCTTACACCTTATATTTTATTATTATTAACTAAACAAAAAACCAAAAAAAAAATATTTTTATTAATTAATAATTCATGTTCTTTTCTGATTTTGACTACGACGAAAACTTCCCAATAGTAACCATTTGAATTTGTCCAGTCCTTTCTAAAGTACTAAGCGTGATGTAGCGACAAACATAAAAATAAAAGCACTAGATAAATAGATTATTTTTTTAATGTTAACTTGCATTTATGCTTAAATATTTATGTAGCCATGCATGTGATACATTTGTCCTCAGGACTGTTCCTGGATTGCGTTTTGAATGATATTTTTTTAGTTGTTTACTCTTAGAAGGTAGAGATTAAAGATTGAAATGGCTGAAAAAATTAATGGCTTCCGCAAGCCACCTTTCTCCTCCCCCAAGGCTTCCCTTTTTAGAACTTCACATGTGGCGAGTCTTAACAAAGAGTTTGCCTGAATATTGTTATGAGATTTGCAAGGATCTTCCCTTAATGGCCATTAACGTCTTACGACACCCACGGGAGTAAATTAGTGGGCAGGTTCTTACGCAACTACCACACGCCCTTTAAATAAATATCTTGTTTTACTTGTTGCATGATCTTCCCATTTGTCTCCTTCCATTATGGTGATTTTATCGGGTGGGCTGCCTAAAACCTAAGTATTTCCTTTATTAATTTATTTTAACACAAAATGATTGTTACAAATGCTTCGCCCACAAGAAGATTAAACTTTACTTATCAAAGGGGTAGCCAGGATTTTTCTTTGACTTTTTTAAAACATGGGGAAATACCTTGTGCACATCCTTCCTCGCTCAGATTCTGCTTTTAGACAGAGCCACGGGAACGCTCGCTCGATGTTGAATTTTGGAGATTATGGTGTATTACACCCCAATAGTTTATAATTTATAAAAGTTTACCATTAATATTTCCTTACTTCTTGCAACGTGTTAAAACAATAGAAATTCGATTTTTATGGAACGTGGAAGGTTAGGTAATTTCACACACACGGTTTTCGTATAAACGGCCGTAAATCGTTTACACAAGCGTAGATATTTCACGCGCACACGGTTTCTGCTGCCCGTGTCGCCCGTGCGTTCGTTGAATATCATTTTTAACCAGCGAAATCACGATGACCGTGCCGTTCTTCTGTCCGTGTAAACGGTTTACCGTCGCTGTATCGTGTGAAACATTGTATATTACCTTGTCACGTAACTTAGGCAACCTACAATAAAAGATATAAATAAATATAAAAAAAATCCAAAAACTGTGCAATATTTAATAGTCACTATATATAGTCACTGTCTCTGTATTCATCAATCTGTCACGTTCTTATGGTCAACGGATAATAAAAACGCCAGTAGCAGATAGAATGATGAGGCAGTCGGTTCCTCGTAGGAAGAGCGTGGGAGAGGCCCTCGTGTACAAATAGCGAGACGGCTTTTCAGCAGCCGCCTCCAAGATTGTAGGAGAGAGCTTGTGGCACTCCGGCTACCTCAGTTTCTTATTTTTCGACTTCTTAGCAATCGTATTTAGCAAATGCGATTTTCCACCAACACAACTCGAATTTTCTCCCGTTCTTTAATTTTTCATCCTTTGAAGTAAATGTAAATAAATATTTTTAATTTCGGACAGCCTTATTATTTTAGTAATAGATGGTAATAAATATATATAAAACTAGGAAACGACAACTTTAGAAATATGTAAATGAAGATTGAAATATAAAATAAAATATAAGACCGAACTATTTAGAAAATTGAGAAATATATTTATAATAATATACGTTATAAATAATTATAAATATATTATAAACATAATTCAATAATAATATGAAAAGGACGAACAGAATGATAACAGATAGAAAACAAGGTGCTGCAACTGACTAAGTAAAAGACACAAGACAAACTACAACGTTACTAGACCGTCACGGTACCGTTTATGTGAAAACGCTGTATGTGTAAGAGGGCCTTTAATAATTATTAATTGCAATTTCTGGGTTGAGCACCGGGTATTACGGGAGGACCCATGCCCACCCCTGCTTCTATCAAACTACACTAATTGTCCTGACATAGGTTAGCAAGGTCAATGTCCTGTGAAACGTAATATTGGTGTGTCATTGAATTATATATTTTCATTTAGTTTACTACGATGTCGTAGTCTGTGCTCAATTGAAAATATCATAGTCGAACTGAAACAGACACGTTAATCAATCCTGCATGAATAATAATAGAAATAGCATGAAAGTTTTCTATCAGTTAGTGCTGTGAAATAATACACGCAAACTGAGGCTCAAAAGTATCAGGGCTCCTTATGAAAATTGAAAAGAAAAGCTTCCGATTGCGCATTTTTTTGTCGTAACTTTTATTGACCTTTAGAATATCTACTCCACTACTATGAAGTATTCATTGAGGGTACCAATAAACTAGTAAAAAAAAATCATATGTTGTACTATTTGTATCAACTTGTAAACTACAGTCGACGATGCCTATACGCGTCCGTCCGCTCGAGTTGCTCTCTTTACTTCCTGAAGTCCCGTTCACCGCTCACCTTCCGGAACCAGAAATATTTCCACTCACCTCGCTTTAAGTAAGCGCGTAACAACACGTAAACCGTAACATTTCACAGCAAAATGTAAATTGTTGTAAGGAGGTGTAGAATAATCGTTGTGCAAAGTTAGAGTTCCTCTCCCACACATAGTATTTTGCTACGATTAATTCTTGTCGTGTAATTCATCATATGTTCAAACAATACAATTTATATTGTTATGACATGTCAGGAGTTAAGCAAACGTTGTGTCCACGTAACATTAACCACCAACAAGCCACCATGCCTACATAAAATAGTAAATAAGAAAAAAGCTCTTTTAACCCACCAGTGCTTATTTGGTGTAACGTGACAGGTGGATGAGCCTGTCGCCGTCTCTGTGTCCAATGCAACGATGCAAATCGTACGAAGGTTACGATAAACTCGTAATAAATTATTCGTCATTGTTTATTTAAAACCAGCACGTTTTTTGACTCGCCAGGCCTTTCTTTTGACACTCATATCGAATGTTTGAAAGAAATTTGTAAAATCCATTAACCACAGATTAGCGTGTTTGGCTTTTTAATTTAACATTCTCCCAGTTAAGACGAATCAATCGGTACCCCTTTTGTTACACTAAATCAATCCGTTCAAAAGATATGAAGGCATATCGAATCCGACATTCATAGAGAGACTTATTACGTGTGTTGTGTACTCGTATGTTCAGTAAACTTATGCATGGATGTAGCAATGATGGCGAGGAAAGAGTAGGAGATTACAAATCGTCGGGAATGATAAATACTTATTACATGTAAATACTTTCATAAGTCTTATCTGTTCGTTGCTTGGAACTTTAACGCATATGACGCAATAGAAAAATAATTTAAAACGATCCCGTATGCGATTACAGTTGTAATTAGCACATACTAATGACACAGGCACATTCAGTTACATTCAGGCAAGCACCGTAAGGCGCGAAACGGATAGAACGCCGCACTGCGGATAGACGAGTATTTGTACCGAAAAATAGAGCTTATTGGAACTGGGTGCATTTCATTTAAGTTAATACTAACGTGACAGCCTTGTGATCAAGGCGCTCGTTTTAATTTCACAGTACGCGAGTGACCTGAGTTCGAACGAGTCACCACTAAAATTGTAAATATATCAGCACTGAAAATTGCTATTTTTGGAACGTGCACGGAAAATTCTTAAAAAGGAAAACATCGTAAATATTATTTCGTGAACGCGTGAATTTCTTTCTGAGTGGTAAATTCCTACCTAACATCTGTCTGGATATGTACCACCCTTTCACCCGTCAACCAGCAGTATAACCACTGTTGTGTTCTGGTTAGAAAGTTGTATAGAGCCAGTATAATTACATGCATCCAGTTCGGCATCCGTACGTCCCCAGGGGTGACAACGCATCTGTAACCTTCTGCGATTGAAGTTGTTTGCTATAGAAGATATCCATGGGCTGCTGTAGACAGTTACCAGTTAAACAACCCAATTCAATTAAAAATAATTTCCGATGAACCTCACTGGAGCAGCGCGGGAAGCCCTTCTCGGCTCCGAAACTGTCAAAAATATAAGGTTGTACAGACTGCAACCGCCATTTAATTTTTGATGTGGCTAACTAACTCTATCTCTTGGAGAGGCGAACTGGTTATCAGAAGCCTGCATGACTACGCAGAGTCCTGTCTATGGGTATATATGAGATAAGCATGTGAACGTACACGGTGGGAGTTATGTCCACGGCTGATCATAGGCCTCTCCAAGAAATCACCAGCAAAAATCAGCACACATGTCTCGGAAGATTTACCCCATACTAACCACGCCGGGCCAGTTGTTTCGACAAATTCGGTTGCTCGTTTGTTTTCTAGCAGAGTAAACCTCGTGCAGGCACGGTATATTACTACAACTACATATAATAATTCACATCCAAACTAGGACCTCCAACATCCTCCAGTTCCAAAGTAGAGTTCCCTCTTATATAGCCACTGGTTGAAATACGCGTGCTTTAATGGTTGGCAGAGTAACAGAGCGTAACAAAAGCGAATTTCGGAATAGACCAGTACGGGATTTTTACGCGAAAAATACTGGACCAGTTTGATAAAGGCTTACACAGTTCGAAAGCGCACAACTCTAATTAAAAATACCGATACTGTTAATTCCGAAAAATACCGGGATTGACCAGAACGGGATTAATATAAGCAGTGGTCGGAATGGGCTCATACACAAAAACCGCGAAACGATTTAAATGTTACATTCACTATGCAGAAGCCCATGAATAATTTATGTGCATATTTATTGACTTAATGTAGTACAAGTACAAGCTAGTTTGAAATATAAATATGTCGTATTCATAGATTATACGCGGATACGAAAACTGGTTTTTTATATAACCCACGCTGTAAGATTTTCTCCTGAGTTGTGGAGGCATTTTCTGACATAAATTGCACATAAGCGATGGTCCGGCACTGTAACAATATTTGAAAGCCATACAATATTTTCCATGCGGGAATCGAACCTGAGACCTACGTCGTCACCGCCAAACGTTTAGTAATGATATTGTAGTTTAGCTATATTATAGCTATACCTATATAATCTAGCTAATGAAAAAACTGAAGTATATGAAATATATCATAAGTATTTCTATGACACATTATAATGAAAGTCTCATTTACATCGAGGCTTTCGTTTCTCTGCTATATTAATTTGCTACTTGAATATTGTGCACATCTACTAAGTTACGAGTATACGCTTGACACTTATTAGAAAACTTTTACATATAAATTTTAATAATAAAGTTCATAATATCTATATCCATATTCAGATGAAAATAGCATTGCGAGTAAATCAGATTTGAATCGATCCTGTCACAAACATTTTTAAAATGAAATACATTATTACGGATTTACTATAAATTAAACCTTCTTTTAACCAAATTAAGATTTACTTTTAACGACCAACTTTTAACTGATGCAAGGTTTTTTCATAACTTCATTCTAAAGAAGTATTTCGTAAAGTTATATGGCTCCCTCGTACACATTTATACATTCGAGAAAGCGCCAGCCAGCATATACTGTATTTCTTGAAGTGAACGTGCGCCCAGTACACTAATAATGTTGCTCCTCATCACAATCACGTTTTGAGTTTGGCAAATTCAATGGATGAGTTATGATAAATTTTCTGCATTACTTGGTTTGACGGTAATTCCACCAGTAAGATGGAATTTCGAAACCAAGTTGACATATACCTCCTTACACCGTTATACATAATATTATTTATAAGCAGGTGAAGTGAGTATGAGTTTATCGGTAACAAGAAAGACGTGCCGCTAGCCGTGTACTTTTTCGTTAGAATCTACCATCTCCTTGCTTCCCGTCGATGACGCAAGAGGCGACTAAGAATAATAGCAATGGCTTCGGACAGACGAAATGTCAACCATACCAAAAATAAGTAAACCGAGGACGGGCAGCAGAGAATAAGGTGCGAGGTGCCTGATACTACTATCGCCAATCCGCTTGCCAAGCGGGTTGATTATGGCAAATCCTCCATTTGGCAGAGGCTTAGGTCTTGCAGACTACAGGATGTTAAGGTAAGGTAAAGTAAGAAAGACCTAAGCCAAGAAGTGTATAGAAAATTTTGTCATTAATCACCTCTCTGCGCAAGTGGTTTGGCGATCGTACCTGTCACCTATAACGCTGTTAATCACCAATTCTGTCAACACTTATGCCCGGGGCCTTTGTTGCTGCACGAATGGGCCTGCTCAAACGGGGTAGTTTCATCGGCCTCGCAGAATACCGACTTGAAGTAGAGGCATCATGTGCTTCTGCGTTTCATTCAGTAACCGAGGTAACCGGAGACCCACTGTCCCTTCCCCTGCCCCTCTCTTTTTCCCAACCCAAATGTCTTTAAAGGCCGGCAACGCACTTGCAACTCCTCTGGTGTTCAAAATAATTATATTTTTCCGCCCTATCGCATGTCATAGACCGCCCCGATAACACATACCTCAGCCGTTTCCTTCGACAACCTGGAGAAAGAAGCAACAAACATTGTATAAGAATTAAAGAAGAATAAAACGATTAAATTGTGTTAGTTCGACGTCTTATAACAAAAGAATTTCTATTATTGCACGACGTCAAGAGATAAGGGAAATTCCTACAAAATTACATAGTAACCGACATAGGACGCGAGACACCATTAGTGAATTATTTATATATAAGCAGTCTGAGATCATTCTTGATCGCTCCAACCATTACATCAGATTTGATAGATCACAAGTACTCGTAAAAGTACACCGATTCCTGCCAAGGATGATTAGTGAAGCTATTGAAATTAAAAAAACGTCCTAATTTCAATAGATAAAATGGCTGGGTGCTACCAACCGGTTTGGGATCCAGTAATAAATAAGCATACCACTGCACGACCTCAAGATACTGTGAGCACATTCTGCGCAGATCGGACCAAAAATTAGTAAATAACAGCTGAAGGAAGTCTCAGTCTCCCTGTGATCATGGGTGCTGTAAAGCACTCGAAACGCCGGGAAGATAAACATAATAAAATCCGTAAATAATAGTTTAATTTCAAAAGTGTAGTGTTCGCGTAAATACAAGAAAAAAAAAAGAATAAGTTCTAAAATATTGGCAAAATGAATACAACATTTTGTGCCAGCGTCTTGTTATACTTTTTCAAGGGTTCGGTGTTCAAGGGAATAAGTATTTCTATATATAAATTTTTTAGAAGTTACCTAACTGATTACAGACGGGTTCGTGTCTATATCTCATCTTCGACTGGGTGTTAAAGAGGTGATTGAGATCGAACGCTAACGACTGCTACTAGCTTAGTGATTGGCGTCATCAGGATTTATCATACAGTAATAATCCGTGTTGACCCCACCGTTGCGCAGTGGCTGCCTCGCTGTGGGTCGCGGGTTCGTTTCTCGCATGATGAAAGAAGTGTTTGTATGGACTGCGAATAGTAGAATTGTAGGATTGTATCTACGTGCGTAAATTTCTAAAGTGAGATTAACTTAACGATTAACAAACTCCAACGATTTCATGACTAAAGTGAGGTTAACTTTTTAATTAAAAGAAGTAAATAAAAATAAATCTTTCTTGTCCGTTAATGTTAATAGCACACGGGAATTGCTGAATCTAAAGCTAAGCTTTGCAGATCAGCGAAGTAGAATCTTTAATATAAAAACGATAAAAAAATAAATTTTCTTCTAAATTACATAATTATTTAATATGTCAATCAAGAAGAAAGTCTTCAAAAGATATTTCTTTTGAAAATACTGTAAGAAACTTTGTAATTATGTTAACGAATCGACTAACGAACAGAAATAAATCAAATCGCTTCAGAAATTTAATTACTATTTTGATGAAATCAACAGGGCTTTTGTTTCTACTCCCTCTGTTTTAGAGGCTTTCGGATTTTTTTCGGATATATGCGTGCTGCAAGCACTTTGAATGCTTTTTCATACACGAGTGTTTCATTCGAAGAGTATCTAAACCAAGGGTTATTTGTACGTGTAGTTTAGTATCTCAAATGCAAAAATAGCATATAAATCTCTGAAACTCTACATTAATCAGCTGATTTCATTTAAAGATAGTTTCTTTACTTTAAATATTATTATAACTGTACCTACAATTAGGTTCTATGACCGATAGATAACCTTCTGATAGTAAGAGATCTAGTAAAAGAGATTATATTGTCGGCTCTGTGGCGCAGTGGCTAAGTGTTTATCCGCGTCTTTGCGGGTCGCGGGTTACGAGAAAAGTATTTGTGTAGGGCATAAATAATCGTTCCGAGTCTGGGTGTGTCCATGTGCAATTTATTTATGTAAACTGCCTCCAAAACTCAGGAACAGGAACTTTTCCGAAGTTCCTTTTTTAAGATATAAGCATAGTAAACCCTAATGTAAACTGAGGTCTATAATGAAATAGATTTGTTTCTCAAAAAGTTAAGTAACTTTTTATGTTTAGCACAGGAAAATAATGTAACACACTTCTTATTACTAAATTGGTATATTAATAAAAATTATAATTTTCATTGTCTGTGCTCTCTGGCTCATACAGCATCTGTTTCATGTGCGATCCCTACATTATCCAATACATTGCCTTTATTGATCGCACACAATGGACCCCGACCTGAGTGCGGTTTCGAAATTGGCAACCCCTAATCTATAGAGTACTTATATTTATACCGAGAATTATACACTGACATGTATAGAAAGGATCACATTTTCGTTTGGAATTAACTTGCGCGTTTTTACTTGATGAGAGAAAAATTAAAAAAGAAGCCAACAATCAAAGCCATTGCTGTTTTCGATCTAAAACTAAATACTAAGTATGTCAAACGTACAATACTAAATATGACACTGCTTAACATTTTAGCTCCTAAAACCTAGACAAGTTATAACCATATTAGTGATAATAGCTTCAAAGGATTTACGTGTTTTCAATCGCTAACCATCAGCATCATTTGAGTTATAATATATATAATATTACCTTGTTCCTTTTCTTAAAATCAATTTGACTATGACGAACCCAAATGCTGCAGATCCATGACGAGGTGTGCGGTGTGGTATCGGCCGTACCCTATGGTATCAGCGCTAGAATCTGCCATCAGATTCTTACAGTGGATGTCGTAAGAGGCAAAGAAGAGAAAAACGATCCCGTCAGATGGCGGGATAACGTCTCGAATAATAGACCGAATTGAAGCAGACCACAGCGTCTAAGGTGTGAGGAGTCCCCTAATACGATCGCCAATCCGCTGGCCAAGCTAAGCGATTATGACAAATCATCCATATGGAAGAGGCCGATGTCCTGCAGTTGACTATCAGGCTAATAAGAAAAGGGGAGCAGCATATCTAGCAAGCCTAACCAGCGTAGTGAGTATGAGAAAAATATGCGCCATGTCATGCCAGGTTTTGATGGCGCTTTCATGGAAAGACCTATTCACAGCAGTGAAAAGCAGAGGTGACAAATATCTATAAACTTCTTCAACTGAATTTTATTGCTGGTGTGAAGCCCACTCACCATCAGATGAACTGTAAAGGCATATGTTACTCCATTGCAAATAAAAAAATCAGGTCTCTTCAGGTTTGACCACAAATTTGTAATCTTCTTCGATTGAAGTTGTTTGCAGGTATCCATGTCAACAAACCATCAAGTGAACTGATTGCTCTTTTGTCATTTTAGTGTTATAGAAAATATAATATGTTTCATCAATGCACATATTATTTTTATCAGATAAGAATATCCACAGCTCCAATTTTAAAATATAATTTTAAAATCTTCTGACGCACTGTATATGAATAGCGATGTTATTCTCCACGTGTTTTTCTTCGGGTCGGGGAGGCAATCTCCCGCAATAATGCAATAGCGAAGATAAAGCCCCCGTATATTACAAGGCGTCGTCGCATATCCGCGCTGTTAGTAGAAATATTGTGAGTAGGAAACGTATTTTTTGCCAAATTTAGATGTGGGACTAATTAAAAATGGCACGATACCATTCGAGAGCATTCTATCAAAAGTGTAGTGCTGGCTACCACTTAGGTACTAACTTTTTAATAATTCCACATACTCGTAAATATACCTTCATTCTCCCGCATAATCGCATACGGTATAACAAAAAAAAAACCCGGTAAGGTCACGGTGTATTTTAACTACAGCACGAATGATTCGGCTAAACCGGGTCTGGATCGTATTTTCATAGAATACCAACGTAAAATAGCAGTATAATATTGTTGTTTATGGTAAGGTGTATGATAGAATCGGTGACTCATTTAGTGGTAACGAGACATTCCATTTTAGTCATCAGAGGTAAAACGTTGTAATATTTGACAGTCTGTAAATAGTTCACTGCAAGACAGACCTCTCATATAAGGAGGATGCGTCTTTAATTAAGAAATTAGTCTCTTCTCTGGTCTCAGGATGTGATTAATTTTAGCAACCAAAGAGTCAGCCACCCCCTTTCTTCCCCTGTGTTCGAGGCTATTAAGAAAAAACCTAGGGAATAGTAAATTCTACCGAGATATTTCTAAATTAAGCAGACCCATCTCGAGTAGCAACATCTAAAGTTCGAGGTGTTTGGTACTGCGATCGCCAATCAGTCAGTAGTAGCAACAGTCAACGACAGCGTGGCTATGTGGTTAATGTATCTTGCTCTATGGGTTCTGGGTTCGAATCCCAGCCGGAGTATATATTTACGTAACACACCAATAATTCGTTTTTTGTTCTGATTGCATTATGTTGTTTCTGACACTGCTTCTAACCTTTCTTCCTATTTCATCGCATTTGTATGTATAGGTATGTAAAATGGTGTAATATTTTATATATCATTTCATAATGCACACACTTACTTGCGATACTTTGATATAACTTACACAGAGGTCAGCTACCGACACTACTGGGATGTTGACTTCATCGTTGAAATTGGACAGTAGGGTAAGACAGTTGCATATAATAAAATCTCTTACTGTCTCTGTCTCACACCCGTATACCAGATACTGGGTGGTTAGGTTATCAACAGAGCTCTTTTAGGACAACGTGACAGATAGCGAATCTGGCGCTGTCTTAGATATAAATAGTACCTACGTAAGTTTAGAAAAAATCATTGGTACCAGCCCTCGACATAAGGAATCGAGCTCGAATCTCCTGATTCGTAGACAGATTCCCTAACCACTAGGTTATCATGACTCGTAAAACAGTAGTGTTGATATAATAGTTCTAGATACACTACACTACATTTATATATATTGCATCTATGCGACACCGTATTCTCGTTCTTTCTCAACCATAAATATTATATGTTACTGCAGACAAGACTGAGCGGAGTGTGTCTAGATGGAACATATGTAATAGTTCTATGCCAGGAAAATGACTGTTTTAAAATGTAACAGTAACCGAGTTCTAGTAGATACTTTTAAAGCATGTACGTGCTTTATTAAAATGTACTACTCACTAGCTTATTGTGCACGAGGAAAATTTTCACGAGATTTTTCCGGGATTAAAAGTAAAAAAGTATATATTGTACTCGGCCAGTTTCAACCACAGCGAGATATATTATAGAGTCTACGCGAATACACGCGGTACTCTTAAGTTAACACCTTCCCACCCATGGAAAGCCTATAATCATTTACCTTGCAAACTTACAGTACATCCTTAAATATTATCGGCGATTAGTCTCGAATTTATGTTCGGAGCAGGCCGTAGCAAGTTATTTTAAGCGGTTTCGTTCGAAATTATACGGGTATACTTTCTGCATGGCCGCTTCTAAAAAAAAAAAGAAGTTTAACATACTCTGTATGTCCAGATTTTTATAAAGTAGGCCAGCTGTTGCCGCTTTGTGTTCCTGTGCTCCGTTTCAAAAGTCCCCACGATCTGCTCATTTCCTTTATTTATGCCTAGTTATGCGTTAAAGATCTCATCATCATCGTCACTTGGATTGTTAGTATTATCTCACGTCGTACAGGAATCTTCTTCATGAGCCTATGATGTCCACAGCTGAAAATAAGCATCTGTCAATCGCAGTTTTACCTTTAATCGGTCTATATAAAAATTTCTATCTAGTAATTTTGAGATAGTTAATTCGACATCTGTTGAACGTCCACCCTTGCGAAATCTTAAGTAAGAATGATGGCAGATTTTCTTACGCCACGATCATGCGGCAAGTGTACTGATATAAACAGTACGTGTATATTGTTATACGAATATGTCCTTGGCTAACCATGCTCTCATAAAAGGCATACCGTATAACCATAGGTATTTTGAGCTGTTTTCTGGGCGAACCCGTTAAATTTTATAGTACCTACGCGATCAACTCAAGTGCTATCCTTAGTATCGAAAACACAAATGTTGTTAATTGCAAATTTTAGTTCCAGATTACGTGGTATGGTGTGCCGAGAAGTCGCCGGAAAATCTGCATGCTTTAGATATATTTATAATATTTCGTGGACATGTGACATCCGCCAACCTGTGATGCAGTAGCGTGGTAGATATTTCCCGCCTCCATATTGTCTCTCAAAAGTGAGAGAAGATCAAAGTTTATAGGATTTCGAGCATAGACAGTTTTGTACAAAGTCGAGGAGTTTTAAGTGGAACAAGATGGTGAATCCAAAAGTAAAAAAAAATTACTTTTTATGGAAATAATTACAATTACAATTATGGAACTAAATAATAATTTAGTTTCCATAATTGAATTACCCAAAGCAATTACTATTTTTGAAATAAGTTGATTCCACCACCAGTTTATATTTATGATTGTAATCACAGAATGGCGTGAGAGCGATAAATGAAAATCGGTTAGTTGTTATCATACTCGCCGTCTGTTGCATGCATGCATGCATTTGAATTGTAATTTGACATACTCTATACCAGTGACATATATTATACAGAGCATGTCACCTTTCATAAATGACGCTTTTATCTAAATTTATTTCGTTTGGCTTGTGCAAAATTAACAAATAGGTAACGTGTTTCAATCTTGATTACTGAATCAGTCACTAATTACGTAAGTTGAATAAGTAATTTGAAATTGGTGTTATATCTAAAAAAAACTATTATCTCTATTATCTATTAAAATCTATACTACTAATACCTTCCGTGTACTCATGGTTTATGTGTTTGCTTAATCTAATTGATATGTAATAAATAAAGAAAATATTACAAATATTTAAATAGAAATAAAAATTCGTTTTTTATTCCTTTATCTTCGGCCTATTATATCGTAAAACTTTCCTTTTAACGAACCAAAGCTGTAATTTATTCTATAAGCGGAGCGCGAAGGTGAGTTTGGGGTAAAATTTCTCTCCGGCTGGTGTGTGTACCCTAGTGTTATACTAGTGTTGCTGTTCCCCATAATCGGTATACAAAATTCGTGGTAACTTGGATGAATTTTACGCACAAAGACAGACGCATGTAAGGTTAGAATCATAGGATTACGGAGTTATATTCTCTATTGACCTGGTTTTTATTTTCTTTTTTCAATAGCTATTGTAAAAAATTAATGGCATTTAATGCTATTTAATATTAAATGACAAATTGGTAAAGTCGCGAACTTTTCACTTTTCAGTGTTCTTCTGGATAGCGTGCGTTATAAAAAAAATACATATGTACTCACCATGCGCCTTGATTGTACATTTACAACTTATCATAACTCTTGAATCTTCACTTGTTGCAACAATGTAAATTCTATTGTTAAATTAGATTATCACGCGTTAGACTGATCTGTTCACAAGCGGCAAATTTTTTATTTAATTATATATATACGGATATATACCCAATACTAGAGTGGTCAGAGAGGTCAGGACATTTTTTTAATCTTTTCAGTTAAATTTATACCTGAGCTTATTTCGAACAATACGACAACCGGTGAGCCTGTCGCTACCTTGGTGTTTCAAGCCTTCAAAATACAAATACAAAAAAAATACAAATTGTACAAAAGTTTTAAAAAATCATCGGTACAAGGCTTCAATGTATGGGACCGAACTCGATTCTTCGAATGAAGATCCTTTAGACAATTGGCTACGCTATAGCGTTAGTAGTATTTCACAGTAGGTGCGTTATTATATATAATAACGCCCCTTATTTATATTTTCTTACGGAAAATTATAATTGTATAATTCGCTAAAAATAAATGTTCGTACTCGAGATATGAATGTTTAATTAATAAATATTATTATGTGGGAGTGTGTGTCTGATACATAATCTTTATTTTATTTTAACTTTTTTTCTTTTGATGTTATAATATACATACATATATAATAACTTTGATGACTGATAAAAGATAAAACTTGATATTTAAATGAGTGAGTCGTTATGTGGTTTTAAAAATGATAAAAGTACTGCTTTTGTTTAACATCATCTTTTGTTTATCTGATGTACCGTGTAGGCAATCTAGCTGATTAGCCTTCTCAGAAAAGACAAATAATCTTTTAAAAATTCTCTTTTAACTTTTATTCGGTGTTTGAAAAAGTAATTTAATAAAAAGGTTTTTGATTTTAAGTGTATTACTGGCATGCAATGAAATTCCTATGTATATTGAAAATATGCGCTTTGCAGTTCATACTGTCAGCATATTTGATAAGATTACAAATTAAATATTAAATGTAAAGATTCGTAGTATTCCTACTGACGGGCAAAGGCACATTTGAGAAGGCTTCAGAGCCAGAAATGATTTACCACACTGCTCCAGTGTGGGTTAACGGTCTTTGCATTTTCTCGAAATATTAATTTCTCAATTATACAGTCTTACTATCGATGATTTTCCGTTATAAGTACTATTAACACATATTTGCGAAAAACGATCATATACTTGTAAACAGAACATCTCTTCATCTTCTCACACAGGCCACTCCAAGAAAGGGCCAGTCGAAGGCTATAAAAAGCCTTAGCTTACTTTCGGTAGTTCTCTACTATAATTATATCCTAGAACAGAGGTATCAAAAGCTCCATGAATCTATTTTAAAATAATGAAATGGAAAATAGTGTGTGTATCATGGAAAATGAGAGTACATTTTAATCCTTCTGATTTCTGTTTTAATATTTACATTATTCTGCGATGTTTAAGTGTTGTTACGACCCATGTGTTGCGGAGTTGAAGTGATAGGCCGGGAAGTTTTTATTTTATTGTAACTTTAATTAGAACTTCTGCAGTCAAAGACTTTAAATTATATAATATGTAATATAAATAAATTCATTTTCGTGCATATGCTCTCATTTTTTAACCACTAACCGAGTTAAAATTCATGATATCTGCCGTCTGTCATATGAGTAGGCAGGGATTAAGGAACTCTATTTGACACGACTTAAGTAGCCAAAAAGGCTTCGGCAACTCTCTCGTCTGGTGATGATGCCACATTGCAGATAGCTTCCTCCTGGAGATTGCATTGAGATTTTCAAAACTTTTCCCTTAGTGGCCTTCTTATCACTTAAACGTTTTTACGCTTCTGTCACAAATATCGGAAATTATACATTTACTAGTAAAAACTATTAACCTAACAAATTATTATCAAAAAATTAAAAAATCGCGTTTCTTCGTTCTTGCTATCACTGGTAGACCGTGTGCTTGTCGTTACTCTAATTAGTGTTACAAAAAAATTTCTCAGTAATTATTTAAGCAATAGCTGTTAAAAATAATAACATCATTCATATTATTTATACATTTGGACCATGGTGATAGTGATTTGAAGGCCAGTAGTCGTCTTAGTGCACAGGCCAACGATAAACATGGTGCATAAGTTTCGAAAAACTCATAGCTATGAGCCCTCCTTCAAAGAGTCCTCGATAAAATTAGGGTCTCCTAACCAATTGACTATCGAAGCTATTAAAAATAAAAATTGAACAATGTAATTGGCAATCCAATTAAAAGTAAAAAATATAACTGGAATTGATAAGTAAAAGTAATTTGCATTTGCAAGATAAGCCCGAACATAATATCGTACAAAATGTAAAAACAGGTTTTTCAGTTTTTGTAGCGTACAAAATAAGCAAAGGAAATAGGCGGTATTTTCCGAATAATATTTCAACAGTTATTAACTACGCAGTATATATGTAGTACCATATTTACATTCACCTCTCTGTCATAAAATCAGAAAAAGGTTGAGATGCAATATCAGAGACACGGGATGCTATAATAATGCATGAACAATGCAATTAATTGAAACTTTTTTGCATAGAAACCAGCAAGATTACAGCATTTACATTTTAAATTTTGGATAGCGCTTATTGCTAATACCACTTATATTTTTATAAGCTGTCTTCAATCAGCAAACTTAAGAGTATACTTCTCGCAGTGGTGAAATAGAGCTACTTAGAGTAAAGCGCTGGTGTGTTGCGTGGTCCCTAATGAAGCTCTTAAGTGTCACGACAAAGGAAGGGATAACGATACACTCTTAGGAGGAATCTTTTGCAACCCTACAGAGATTACCGGCGTAGAGTTAGATACTTATCTCTAAAAGATAGTTTTATGTAATGTTTCAATTCCTATTTTTCATATAAATTGTTTAATTTGTTAACCTTGAAATCAATTAAAGTTTTTTTTTTTTTTTTTTTTTATAGAAGAAGGGGGCAAACGAGCGTGCGGCTCACCTGATGGTAAGTGATCACCGACGCCCACGAACATCCACAACACCAGAGGAGCTACAGATGCGCTGCCGGCCTTTAAAGTTTACTATAATAATAACATGGTGGCTCTACGGTCAGGGCGTGTGTTTTTATGTCATGCATAGTACGAGAGTTAGTTGGGTTCGAATCCCGATGCCGGCGTCTTTAAAATTGTTAATGTAAAGGAAAAATTGTTAATTTGAATCATGAATCAAATTGACAATTTATAAATTAATAATTAAGAGCTGAAGGAAGCCCGAGTTAACTATGATATCAGGACGTCTAACACCTTAGTCCCTCACAACCTCAAGAGCTTTAAAGCACTCGCAACGTCGGAAACATAAAAATAAAAATTAAGCGCAATTAAATACGTAAATAAACGATTCCTTACAAATGTGTAATGTTCGTGTAAATACAAGAAATCATTATACAACTGAATATTTAGAATTAACTGCCTTGTTTCTATAATTAAGGTAATTTCGTTCAGTATTTCTAATTAAGTTCTGTTTAACCTTTAAATTAAGTTTGTTGGTTTCCTTAAGTTTTTTCTTCATTTCCATCTTACAGAGTCAATTAGAAATAAATTAGTTCGCCGCAATGTTCCGTTTCGTATGTCCATACGAACTCAATCAGTTGAAAAGTAATAGTATTGTATGTATTTTTGTAACTTTTGCTGCTGTTCGAATCGGCCGTCTCGACCGGGGTAGTCCATGGCCTCGCTGAATATCAGGGTGAAGTAGAGGCATCTCGTGCTTCTGTGTTTCATTCGGTTCGAGAGGTAACCGGAGGCCCACATTCTAAACTATTTTTTAAGCAGGGTATTTACGATTCACTGGCAAGTAAGAATGTAAGATTATATAATAAAAACAGAGGTTAAATATGAATAATACTTGCTGATGAGATGTCCTAGATTTTCATCCTTAAATCTCTTAAATAGTTTTATGTATGTCGCCAGGTAATTGTCAAAGCTGTGATAATGTATATTCACCAGTTTAATATTACGGGCCAATTTTAGTTATATTGTAACTTCAAGTTAAGTTATAAATAAATTAGAACAAGCCCTTGTTATATTATCAGTAGTACTTAGATAGATAGGAGGGGTGGCCCAAGGTGGCCGCTCCGAGTGGGCTTGGTGAGCCCACTTTGGATGCGGGTCGGTGGACTGTGGGAGGAGTGTATGCGTTGTTAGAACAGAACCTCGTCGTCTAGTTCTGAAAGAAGAACAAACACTTTTTTAAATCGTTTCATATCTATAACTACCTATATCAGATTGTAAAAGTCCACTGTTGGAGATAGGGCTCGTCATGAAAGCGCCAAAAAAAGCTGGCATTTCATCAACGGAAGATTTGCTCATACCCACCACGCTTGACAGGCGGGTTGGTGAGCACATTGCCGGTATCCTCGCAAAAGAGACGCCGCTCTCCACCACTAGCTTGTGGTATTTGGGTTCGATATATTCGGATGGATTTTCTGCCATCAGTCGGTCACCGCAGCCTTATTTGTTAATTAGCAGGTTAATTATTTAGGTTGTAGAATTAGCAGAGATGATATATTCCCCCTTACATTTCATTTATAAATCAAAAATCATTTTCTTTGCAAATTTTATTATTCGATACGATATTATGTTCATCTGTATTGAGGCACATTCGCTTGTATCAAATATAAATCAAAGTTTGCATCGTTTAAACCGAATAGGAAGATTGAATTGTAAAGGTAATGTTTTAACGTAATAAAAGTAGCTAGTGCTCAGCCGCGCTTTGTTCTGTAAAATATAGAAGAAAGCAAATGCATCTCCCTCGTGACCGTATTCGAAGCTCCAAAGTCATTCGGCTCGAAATGCGAAGTCGTCTTCCAAGGCTATGCATTTTTCTTATTAAGATATAAATAGGATGAGATGGGTTGATAGATTAAAAATTGCCAACTCGTGACATATATATAAGGTAATAAACTTCTAATACAATTTTAATGCCCTCTGCGTCAGTGTAGAAGGGCATTCGTTTTTAATCTATGAGCATGTAAGACTTACATTGTTTGTAATATATAAATATTGAAATAAAACTAATTAATATATAGACATTAATTAGTTGGTTCGCGTACATGAAATAATTATGAACTTGAACTTACACATTTTTGTAATCTTAGTAGAAAAGAGTATAATAAAAATAATTTGAAAAACATTAAAACATAAATGTAATTATAATATTTTTTCCCTTAAAGCAGTAAGTTCCAGTCAATTTCAGCATTACGCTTTGATAAGTTATAATTTATTATAAGTTCTTAAAAGGTAAAAATTTAAATATTTTATGTAAAAATGTAATGTAATCAAGCTTTATATCACTCTTGAAATTATTATACTGCGACGATACGGTATTAAATTAAACTTAATATTCTACATGCCATTTCTAGCTCGTACACCGAATATCGAATGAATAAATACAGTAGTGACGTCACAAGATACTTTTACGACGTTTTCATTGTCTTTTTCTTGTCCGACTGTTATCTATTATTTGTATTATTATATGTAACCTTGCAATCTATTTCAAAATAACTTTCCGATGAGCTAGAGACTTGTAACTTTGAACATAGCTCGGAACTGGATGACAAATAATAATAAATAATAGATTTGTTTTATTCAGTCTTGGTAACGTTGCATAAATATATATTGGACTAATAGTCGGGACCTTATGCTCTCACCGGGAGTTCATGGTGGCAGGCCTCGTATGCCAGCGATGGCCAAAAGATTTTGAAAGCTATTTCCTTTGTCCCTTTTGTTGACACCAGGAGGAAGAAAGGAAATGAAAGGCAGATTGTTACGCCGCTGCCACACGGCAACCGCTGCCCCCATGGGTAACAGGCGTGAGTGCTTAATTTTTAACAAACCTTTTTTAGCAATGCTGCTATTACATTATTAATATACATGTTAACCACTCCAAATTAGCATTAGAGCTTGTATCTGAAGTGGTTCACGACAATAGTCGAGTGGCGGGCTCGAACCTGCGACGTCAGATTTCGCAGTCCGTACCCTAAGCCATTAGACAATTGCTACAATCGTCAGGTTTAGGGTAACATGGATAAAACATTCTTCCGCTGAGATAATACAAAATTAAGTTATTAGATATTATTAAAGAAGATCATCATATCTTATGTACCGAAGTTGCATTTTTAGTGCAGTGCGCGAATCTTTTGGGACGAATTCCTACCTATGCTCTTTGTATTAACTGGTGAGTGTATACTGTATTGGCGGTGTGTTTAATATTTACTCCTGCACTCGTATTATCGAGAGCTTCTCCGTTTTATATATAAAATTCACTTAATCAGCCTATTAATGGGCTTGTTCCAATGGGAGTGATGGCTCTAATCATCATTATATTTAACAAGCGATAACCTTATTGTGACTATAGTGCAAACTTTGAAGTAAAACTGGCCAAATGTGAATCGGACTCCTGAGCTCAATACAAGAAAAGAATTTTTTTTAACACAGATATTTTGTGTGGTTGTACGGAAACCCTGGGGGTGCGGTTCGTCTCGCACTGTGCCGGTTTTTTTAATTATAACTTACTTAACCTCTTGCAAGTTACGATAATGGAATTTTCTTTGACTTTGCAACCAATAATGAGATAATCGCGTCGGCTTAAGGCGCTTCTAAAACAGAAACTTTTGGATATTTGCCGAGAGGAGTGTGATTTGACAAATAGTTTTTAAATGTCATTTATATTTTAGATCTAAACTACGTTCAGTCCGTCAAAGCTGTTTCGTACAAGGGTTGTGACTATGTAAGCCTACGCAAAGGAATAAATATAATAACGCAGATTATATTTACTCCTTTACGTAGGCGAGGAGTAAACTACCTACGCAATAGAGTCTTGAGTTTAAGTCAACTAGAAACATATTACTTACATTAGTTATATTTTTAACGTTCGTTATTTTCTAGTTCCTAGTCTATAATAAGGCTTTTGATTCAACCTTATTTTAAGTAACCACCTTTTAGTTCAGGAATATTCTATATTTTCTATATAATTATTCTAACAGCGAACATTAACGAAGCTTTTTCATTTGAACACATTTTGTTCACTCGCAATAAAGTTTCTTTATGTAGATAATTTTGTTTTTATAATTATCGTATAAAACAGTCTGCCTCCCGCATCATATTATCTACTAACTCTTCAGGTTTTATAACCTACCTGTATTTGTTTCATGGTTTTCACTTCTTTGGCTCGGGGAAATAGCCACGCTAAAACTGTACTTCCGTATTCACCTTGCGAGTCGGAGAACGCCAGGTGTTGCCACCTCTCGGCTACATTACCCAATAGTGTGTGGATACGTACGAACAATGTGTTGAATTAAATCAAAAATTACAATCACAACCCAATATTTGTAGCGCCATACAAATATTCGGTTGAACACATATCTGTCAATAGTCAAACACACTATTAGTCAAAATTTATGAATAATTTTTTTTTTCAAAATAATATTCTTTGCGCGGGGTAACGTTCGCCTCTTCTGCAAGATACATAGCGCATATATTCACACATTTTTGGTGATTTTACCAGGGACCCGGCTGCGTTGAATCTGTTAGAGAGGATCACCTTTCATTCGATGATACTATTCTGTGAGTTTAAGATTCGGCTAGATTTTTCGCAATTATTCAATCACCAAAGCCTCGTTTGTTGAACGCGTATTAACGAGGCATTTGAAAAAAGATTAGTTATATTCCCCTTACACCCAGTCATATTATATCTCCATATTTTTAACTATATGAATAGTTAAAATGAGCTTTTTGAACAAATGTTACAAAGTAAATGTAAATAATGATTGACATGCCCATTAGCTGGGTGCTCTTCATCTGAGCTTAAACAGAACAAGTGTTGATAATGTACTTCAGATGCATGACCGAACATTAATTGGAATCATGTAGTATCAGTTATTGATTTATACCGTATAATTGGCTAGTTTCGAATAAGACAACACAGTGCACGAATTATTATCTTTAGGACAATCATATACAAAGAGTGACTCGTCCTTGTAATGCCACACCCGATTATATTCCTGCCCTGTGTGATATGGTCAAAGGGAGTGATGGTAACCAACCATGACGTTATCCTTCTGGCCAATTTCGGCAATTTCCAAATACTATGTGCAGCTGTCAACCCGACTAAATGTTTTCCTGTGAACGCTCACTCGTCTTTTGACATGTCTCGTCCCGATAAGATCGGAAGAAGGACAGAGACACTACTTCATTGATACGGGACGCGACATAACACAACCAGACCCAAAAACATACAATTTGTCCGAAACCAATTCATGTATTGCTTATACAATGCTGATATTCCAATCCAGTACCCATGATTCGACAGTCTAAGGCGACAGTTACGCTAACTGTTAAGCCCCGCGGTCGTCTTTGTGGCTTATTAATAACGTTTGCATTAGGCAGTTGGTAAAACGTAACTTGGATGCTTCTACCTGTTACTTACAGTATTTTAGTTAGTATTATATAGAAGTTATTATTTTGCCATAATGTGTTGTAAGCTACGAGATTTTTCTGGAATTTCCTTAAGTAGAGCCGTGGTACTCTAGTGGTCAGAGCGCTCGGTTTAGTTTCATAGAGCGCGAGTAATTTGGGTCCAATCCCCAGTGCCGGCACCATAAAAATTGTTAATAGTGATTTTAAGTGCTGAACTTAGCACGTGCTAGACGGTGAAGGTAAACATCGTGAGGAAGCTTGCGTGACTCAGAAATAATAGTAAAAAAAAATACTTCGCCAACATGTGAAGTCCGCCAACCCGCACTGGAGCATCCTTGCCGGCGCCAAAACCCTCTCCGACTTTTGAGAAGGAGACCTTTGCCCTGCAGTATGCATTTACAGGCTGCTTTTTCACTTTATTTTTAGAGTTGTACGTTGTGACTAAAAGTAACAACGGGTCGGTGAGCTCAGTGCCCGTAGCCTCGCACTTGTGATGCTGCTCTCCATCGTTAGCTTGTGGGATTTGGGTTCGGCAAATGCGAACGTCTTCGCCTTGTTTGGTGGTTAGCGGGGTACAGCCCCGTATAGGTGAAGTTGGCATTTGGAGTGAGAGAGACCACCTCTTATATTCCCCCTCATACCCCAAACCTGAAAACTATTTTTTTTCTCTTTATTTATTCAAGGGCTTTACTTTAGCAAGTTAAATTTGTGCGCTCGAAATTTACTAAAAAAGGATAGTTTAGAATTCAACTTTAAAGTGATTTATCTAAAGCCGTATAATATGCAAACATACGAACCGCCGAATGCGTAAAGTATTGTGTATATTTGTAAGTGTCAAAGAATAATTAAACTTTATAAAAGAACTCAACTAAACTAAGGAAGGAATTACCAACAATCTAATAGAAACGAACTGTCTACTCGTATAGCGACGGCTACATCGAATTCTGTAGGTTAGTTTAAATGTACAAAATTTACATCTCTACCAAATAGAATTGCAGGAAAATTATAGCCATAAACATAATATTAAAAATTACTGGTGCAGTAGGAACTCAAAATGGGTACGAAGTTAAAAAAAATCCTCGTGAAGGCACAAGTTTCGTCCCCAAAACTACTGCTTTAAGAAAAGTAGACGTGTAAATAAAGATCCGTGGTAACATAGTGTTCCGAGTGCAAGCTTTTATTTCGTGAAACCAATGCGAGTAGCCTGGGTTAGATCACCGGTGCGGGCACCACTAAAATTGTTAATAGTAGTTATAACTGCTGAATTTGTCACGTGCTCGGCGGTCAAAGAAATAAAATATAATTTCGAGAAGATGTAAATTTCGCCTACCAGCATTGCGAACCATTACGGCTCCAAAACGTTTAAATATTGAGGGCCAGCATTGGACCATTTACAGGCTGCTGCTATAAAGTAGCTTTCTTCACTTTCTATCAATAAAACAATTAAGAAAATAGGAACTTGTTTATTTACATAAATTCAATCCAACTATTTACATCAAAACTTCTCAGAACCTATTTAATCATCCTTAACACGAAATGGCAACTTGAGCGAATCTTAAGTAGAATAATAGGTGTGTATCCTCATAAGTAATGTAACAATCCTATTATTATCTTCATTGTTAAGAACATTACAACATAAAATATGCTAAAATACATCACTGTCATGTAGTTCACTGCCAGTTTTGAGTCTACTGTTATTACTTGAATTTTTGGTTATACATTATTCTTGCGCGTATCAATACATTCGTAGAATTAATATGTAGGAAATAGGTACTTTTCAACGCAATATACTGAAGAAAAAAAATTTTATATTTTAAATTTAGTTTCTTATATTTTCCTATCAATAAAAAGGAATGTTCTGTTACATCTTTGGAATGAATAAAAAGGAAACTTTAATGCCAAAAGATCAAGTCTCAAATACTAAACAGCTTTTAACGTCAACTACATTTTCAAAAAAATTGTGACATAACCGTTTAATATATCACAATTCTAGCTCTGCATTTTCAACATTATTTCGAGTTCATATTCACTTCACTATTGTTCGAAAAACAATACTCGTTAAGAAATCGCTACAAACGTAAATCGTCATCCGATTCACTCTCACTTGAATACTTGATAGCTTTATGAATTTCTTCTTCAATCTCCATGGCACTTTGATGCTTTTCATCGACGGCTAATTTATTGTAAGCAACTTTTATGTTAGAATTATAATTACTATATATGCTACATTTTTTTATCAAAATGTACAGGGCTCCTAAACATAAAACGAACAAAACAATGGAGAAGGCAACATTCAGTTTGTAATGCCATTGAGCATTAGTTATCTGTGGCACAACTGTTAAAGGATAACAGTAGTACTTTGACTCGATGTCGTTCAAATTGAACAGTTGAGCGTCATCCAGACAGGACAAACATTGACTATTGTGAGGTCCTGAACAAGTAGCGCATGTGTAATGGCATGGTAGACAAATGAGCGGGGCTTTGTTCGTCGCATTAGATAAAGGCTCCATATCAAGGGCCTCTGTGGCAACTGGAGCTCTGGCGCCCTGTCTTTTGATAACGCCTCTAGCTTGTTCAGAAAAGTACGTAAGATTTCGCCTTCTTGAGCTTCTTTCCATTAATACCTCGCTTGCGTACGTACCTTCCGGACAACGATCATAGCACCGACCGTCGTATAAGTGCAACCCCTTCTCGCATTCTAATGGGGGAGAGAACAAATTCTTTTAATTACAACAATAAACAAGAGATAGTCCGACACCACCCAACACCGTATTCAGCATCCATGCAAGTTGCTATCTCTTGCCAGCAGACCAAATGATGCAGAAGATGCGCTCCGGAGACACGTAGCCAAAACGTAGTTTTTTAAAGATTCAAAGGTTTAGGAAAATTAAGGTATGGCAAGTAGAATCTCGTCACTGATCTTAAATAATTTTGAAGGTGAGTTAAATACAGCTGATGTTTTGTCATACGATCGTGAATATACATGCAATGAAGGGGAGCCACAAAATCAAATGGTATCAGAAATTTGTAATGAAAAAGCATACCAAGTAAGGAGTGATGTTAAATGAAAGTATTGCAAAATGTTAAGAATTATAAACAAATGTGCAAAGAAATAAATAATTTGGAAAGAATTAGTCATAACTAAAAATAACAAAATTAGCGTTAATAAGCAGTAAAAAGCGTAGCTGTCATGCAATAAACAAAACGACATAACATCAAAGAGTGATCTGTTGTTTCTTAAGTACACAAACGCCGACTTGCTTACAAATCTACGATTCAAATTATGATTGTTCATTTAGATAATTAACTATAATATACCGTGGCCGAAGCTATGATCAGAGACAAGACTCAACATCCATTATTAATAAAATAGACTTTGTAGGAAACATTTTTATTACTTTCCTTTCACATCAAGTTCGATATATACAAATTATACTTTAACATTTACAGTAATAAATACAATTCACCGATTAGCTGTTCAACGTCGTTCTCGACTAACAATTTTACACTTACGTTAATAGTAAAACTGTTATAAAAATGAGCCTTATGATTTCTTACCCATCGAGTTGCAGTTCAAATCAATAAATTTTGACAAAATTTTAGCATATCTTACTCGACGGCATTACTAATTTTAAGAAACACACTCTATATCAATTCACATACAGTAGAAATTAGTTTACCTACCAGTCAATAAGAAATCATGATCGTTCAGTCGTTTCGAACATGTTTGTGAGCAAATTTGTACAAGTCTCCAAATTTTTTTATACTCATATATAATAGATCTACTTAATTATATATACACATTTACTTTATTTTAATGGATTGGCAATCACCGCTATGATCACAACCACAATATATAAAAAAATTATATACAGATCCTTTGGCACTTTTTCTCAAGATCTAAGTGACAACCTACGCTGTTTTATTATTACTTACATTAATGAAATTATTTAACTTTACTTAAATTACAGTTTTAAAAACGCTTTATCTAATTTGTTCCAATTATAACCTGTGGTTTAATATTTACTTAGTTTATTTCTGTTATTACTATAATGCTAAAACAATTGTGTATTTCTTTTCCATTTAATATGGCAAAGTTATTTCTTGCGGCAATGATTCCATAGCACTTGCAGAGAGCTGATGCTTTGATAAGCTGTCACAGAGATAATCCAGAAAAAGTATATATATTACAATGAGTTATGGACCCCTATATAACTAAAATCTTGTAACTTTAAATAACCGATATGTGTACCATTATGACTATACTTAGAAGCATGTAGTGGCGAATTTTCTATAGCGGATATAATAATATTTCTGTATTGTTAGTAATTTATTTATGTATGTAATTAAAAAAACTATGTCAACATTTGTTAAGTACATCAAAAATGTGTGGCTTTTTCTAAATCATTAAAGCAAACGTATCGAAAAAATCGCCAAAACATGTCATCAAACAAATCTTATTTAAACTAAATAATTACCTATTATTTATATTCCCTTTAATTAATCTCGGATAAATAATAAATTAACGAAACCAAATAACAAATAAATGCGTAGATATTTGGTATGCGATTAAAATCTGGCTGCTCTATTTATTTACGATAAATTAAAACAAACGTTATAGATATTCAAACAAGTCTATTGCTTTAAAATATTTTACTATTTCGAGCTTAACAATGAACAACAATAAATAATAGGTTTAAGTACTGAAAACAGATAAGTTATGTAATTCACAAAGTATTTCATCTTTCTAAATTATTATGCTTTTATGCAATCAAGACTCTCACATCAAACACTCGTGTGATCACACCCATTCTACCGTTATCGATTTAACGATGCAATTACTTCATTAAAATGGACGTTTTCGATTTTTAAACATTTTATTATTTATGTAATTGCACTTGTTATTTAGCTCGTCAATCTGTCAATTGATAGAATTATTACAAACTATATAAGGGCTGTTAAACATTGAGCTAATTATGTCGCTATAGTTAAACACTTTACAGTTTACAGCTATCAGTGTATCAGGCGAACACGACCTTTACTAATAGTATAAAAGTACAGAACAGAGTCCGAATGTTGTGCACGTCTGTCAATGCGCTATAGAAAGAACACTCTAAAATTACGTACATACATTTATTCGTATCTAACAAACTGAAGGTCCAGAATTTTCATATTTATTTAGTTAACTATTATGCAGTGCAGTAATTTATTATGCAGTTTAATCTCAGAACACAGAACTAGGATCTACAGTATTGTAGACATTTTCTGGACCTTTTAATTATTATGATTTAAAAACCTAACACTCATCGTTATTACTACATTCCACTAAATTATGACTCCTTAGTAAATCGGGTCACTGTATATGTTTGCCGGTATCTAAAATAACAATGTAATTCATCAGCAACATTAAAAATAAATATAATTAAATTAGGTCTATCATCGGTCATCGGCCGTAGTAAAATATATTTAAGTATCTATAACACTGACAAATACGTATTATTATATACTTAAAGACAAGTAAAGTAACGTGAATAGAGATGAATCATCAAAGCAACAAATAGTTTAACTGGTCAATACTGAGGCAGATTTTGTTAGTGCTTAAGATACGAAAAGAGTAATCAGTTTCGATTAGGTAAAATATAATTCATATCTTGTACTTATTAATAAAAGAGCGCTCAGGGAATTGAACTAAGATCACAATTTGATTGGCACTAACGCAACGACAACAGGGCGTGCTTGTATTTCAAGCACGGCGCCCGCGGGGGCCTATTGTTCGTTTCGACCGGTAGTTCCGTCACTTCTTGCCTGACCAAAGCGAATGCACGACCACACGCTCTAAGCTTACCAGGATGCCTGCTTCGCGGCGCTGAACCGGCCAGAAGCATACCTTCTGCCGCCCACAGTAGCAGCAGGAGCAATAGACACAAACCTAAACAACGGTGCGGAGGCTGAGGCGCTCGCGTGCTGCACCCGTTCGTTTTTCCCGTGCCGCCTGTTGAACCCGAAGATTTTGATGAGCCCAGCAATCCCTCCTCCCGAATCTGTGCAAGAAGAAAACCTTGTATATTAACCCATTAACATGAAACTGAGTAACCCACAAACACAGGATTTTTAGGTAACATCGTAAATGACAAACAAAGAAAGAAGATTAAAAGTAAACATCAATAGTTGAGTAGTTCTAGTTAATAATGGTAAAGAAAGTGCTGGGAATTGATAATTCCTATTAACTTCTACAAGGTTATGTAAGAAAATTGTAAAAACTTGTAAAGTCAAATAATGGATTAGAACCTACGATATTAACCCCCGTATTCACAAACAATACTCGTCCAAACCAGTGTACAAATTAATGTATGTCTCAATGAGTTTGTAAAGGTTTTTGTATCCCGCTGCGTTCGCGCCTACAGTGAGATCTCATATAAACGTTTGTAAATACGTATGTAAGCTTTGCAGACCATGCCTTAATCACTTAGGTATTGATACTTCATTATTTCAAAGTTATTATCCCATCTTGTGTCATAGTTACAAAATTTCGAAAGAAGCGTAATTAGTAAGTTATTACAAATAATATTTAGCAGGTTCTTCGTTTTTTTTAATCACATATAGGTAGAGTTAAATAAACAGCCCAAAAACGGGATAACAGAGTGGGTGCGCGTTTAATTTACTTAGACAGTGAACAGGAATTGTTATCAAAGCTGATTAAATTTTAATAACGTAGTACTGAATTTTAATATTTACGAATAGTTTTGAAACATTGGAAAACAAATTTCGTACCGCCATCATAATGCTTCTTTCGGCTTTTACTCAGGATAATTGGAAAATCTATGTCGAATAAAAATTCAAAATTAAACCCGTATAAATTTAAACATGCATGCACTCATAAACACACCATCGTATGACTATCCGTGAATGAAGGTACTTGTTTTAAATAATTATATAAAGGTTGATTTAAGAAATAGCTGTACCTATTTAAGTTTGAATTAATATCAATATTAACCAACTCACGCTTCGTGAATGTACATTTCAATGTGTAATACAACACTCGATGGTTAACAAACAGATATAAAGTACCTTTCATAAACTATACAATGATATCCCAAAAGTTATTAGCAATATTCAAATTTATAAATATATTTAATTTAACGTCGGCTAACTGATTGGCTGCCAGTCATACTAGTTACTACTTGCACTATTACGAAAATACTGTGAAGGTATTTTTGAATGTATTTTTGTTTTTAGCCCCTTAAAGTTTATGTTAAAACTAAGATAATTAATATAAATTATATCTAAAGTAGAATAAACTAAACGACATGGGATTGTTTTATTTATAAACAGTTCATTGTACTAATTCTACCTAACGGGTAACAGGTACCGGAGGTGTTCTCTACCAACCAACCAAAAATTGCCCAGTATGGTAAAAATCAATAGAATTTGAAACTCGGGTAAATACCGTATCAAATTCCTAAGTAAAATACCCGACTATTAAATTTACCCAAGTATTAGAAATGTAGTTTTGAATATCCAAACAAAATTAAAGCCTTTACTATTAGCCGTATAGGATTAAAAACGACACGTATTACTTGGCTCGAATGCTTTCATACGGATTACATGATTCGTGTGTGTAAAAGTGTCATTTTTCTTACCGCGTGAGAATCGTGCCAAACCAATGCGAGGTCGTCGTCAATGACATTCTGTCTCACTTCCTCCGAGTCGGGCACGTTCGCCCCGTTCCAAGCACCCTTTCCGGCTCCCGATCCCGCTCCTACTCCCGTCCCCGCTCCCGTGCCCAGTCCCGCACTGGTCCCCAGTGAGTTGCTCTCAGGAGACGCGTCATAGTCTTGTGCCGGTGTCTCTGTCCCGTAGAAAATCAACTCCCATTGAGTTAAAGGCCCAGCTGTATAAAAAAAAATAAGTTGGTTAAGAACTTTCTTAATTTAATAGAATTTGCGGTATATGTAAATTAAGTCAAGCTGAACATTGAATAGGTATTTATAAGACTTATACAAAATTAAAATAACTAGAGATCTACCGACTAGGGCCATCGCTAATTAGTCTACGCAATAATCTGTTTGCACCAGCAAATACGTATTTCTAACACCAGCCTAAATGTCTACCGGAATATTATTATTGGGATTTTATTGGAAAGGAGGCAAACGAGCAAGCGGCTCATCTGATGGTAAGTGATTAACGCAGAAGCACAAGATGCAACTACTTCACGCCGGTATTGTGAAAGGAACCACCCCGTCGAGCCAGCTCATTCCAGCAGCAGTAAAACCACTGCTTGGCTCTTTAACGTTTAAATTTAAAAAAATTCTCAAATACTTAAAATTTTATTTATAGTAGATAATACACTACTTTGAAATATAATCCAGAAACAACAGTCATAGCAAGGTTTTAGTAATTATTAGAATAGTCTAAAAGTAGGTTTACTCGGCTAGTAGTCGATATATCCCTAGAATAGTACTATATTTTAAGCAATCTAAGAAAAAAATAAACAAATGCAGCACGTATCACTATAAGAACAATGCATCGGTGTAAGTTGTGTATTTTGTAGAGATGCATGTTTACTAAATACATTGTTAGAATGTTTAGTAATTTAATGCAACACAGTATTCAATAAACATAAAACATTTTTTTTAATTCCCTACCAATGTTATGAATATTGTCAGTATTATTCTCAAGCACTAGCACAGAGCATTGGTTTTCGACGACTTAGCCGAACTACAAAGACTATTGGCGCTTGAAATTAATTTCATTGTGCTAAATACAGCTACAGATATTACTAAAATTAGAGTACACATTGTAATGTTTATGTAGTTTTTTTAACAAATTCGTCGAAAAATAAAAAAAACTGAGATTAATTTGACAGCAAGCTCCTATTAAAATCTATATAGGTAAAACAAAAGTCAACATAAATTGCACACTATTGAGACTACAAACTACTTTTGAAGTTAAAAGCGATAAACTGAAAAAATTATTTAATCAAACATAATTGTTTTACTAATAATAATTCACACATTTAAAAAAAAACGTGTTGCTAACACAGGACATGCACAAAACGGCTGATATCGAAATAAAAATGACAGACGTGCAGACTCGGATTAGGCGACGAAATGAGTCGACGCACACATTGCATGCAGTAGGTACCGTTGGCTTGAAGTGGAGCTGGGTATATACGTTGTATTTTCGGATACTGTTCGAAAAGATTGGACATCTTGCGCTCTCTGGCGTCCGCCAGAGGATCACTTAGATCTCCTTGCAAGTTGAGGCTCAGGTTCGGTGCAGTCGTAGTTGTCGCGCGCGTTGTAATCTCTACAGGAGACCGCGTTGCAGGATGGCTCTGTTTCATCTTCTGAGAACTCCCTTTGGGGTTCTTTGAATTCTTGTTCTTCTTTCTCTTTACCAACCCAACCGTGTAAGTAGGAGTAATGCCGATGGTCTTTCCTCTATTATTCTTTCGTCCTGCTTGTAGCACAACGGGGCGCGTTGCATTACTCTTATTGCGCGCTATAATCGGACTGCGAAACGGTATAGGGTCGTTTTTAGCGGCTGGGGAGCTGGTTCCGTACAATGTCAAAGACCAATCTTGCAAGGTCGCCCGACCTACACGATATTCAAATATGTTGAACAGAAACGATTGTGCCCTTTAAAACAACTAAAACTCTTTGCTAATTATCGAAACCAGATTTTCTTTATACGTTTTATTTACACGTAGAGATTATTACAAGTTTGTACATTTTTCATTTTTTGCCTTTATTTCGTTAACAAATATGTGACAAATAACATCTTTTATATATTCCAGTGTTGAGCAAAACCAGGACCCATGCTCACCACGCTGCTTCAATCGATTTTTGGTGGTTTCCTATAAGACTGTCCTTTTAATGAACGATTTAATAAAATACGTACATTATAAATAATATGTAAAATAATAAAAACAGTTTCTAATTAATTACTATTAAAATTGAATCCTAATTTCATGTTTCCAAGTAAAAGTATTCTCTACTCCAATGTGTTTTAATAATAAATACGGCAAAATCTTTCTCATGTAGAATACAACATTTCCTCGCGAATCATTATCATAAGTTGTAAGTTTTGATTGTAAATCAATTTAGGCGTAACACATTTCTCTTTATCAAACTAAGTTACTCTAAAGGCGAATTGATTTTGCATGACTTCGTAGATGTAACTATTTTATCTAATAAGATTGAACAAACTTAAGCCCTGTTTCACTATAGTGTTTCTGGCTGCTTATCTATCCGAACTTCTGTAATATTACATGATAAACTTTCGAATGCATTTATAACATCTTATAGTCACATTATTTCAAGACAAATTCATGTAATTTATCATAAACCCGTACGGCGAGTGTGTACTTTTTCATCGTTCGATTTGTGTCGCAAAAGGCAACGAAATATGGCAAATGCCGGGAATTATCTCCGACCCCAACATAATAAATATGACAGACGCAGAGTACTAAAACGGATGACGGGAAGCAGTTAAGGGGTTAACGCGTCTGTTTTTATGTTATCCTTGAGCTTGGGCAATGCCCAGCGATGGAAGGATTAGAGATAATTTTTCTGAAAGGCCTAGGTTAGCAAAGACAATGTCTTCCGAATTTAGTCAGTGAGTAGATGTACTTGCATAACATTTCTCAGTTTTTCAGAGATTCTATTCACCAGTTAATTTCTTCTATTACGTTTTAATTTTACACGTATTATTGTTGTTCTGTTCTTACGCTATTCATTGTAATCGTATGCTATGATCCGATTTAGACCACAATGATAAAAGTAAATCAGAAGCTGTAAGTCATCTTTGCCGGATATATTATAGTGTCGTAAATATAAGCACAAATACATAGAATCCCTCACTCATGTTTCACCTTCCTGTTACCAACATTAGCGTATGACAATGATGATGATAATTTCCATTCTGGCAAATTCGACCTCGGCGAAAACTTTCAAATATTATCGGCCATAAGTGTCCTCGCATACACAGACGCACTCACTCGTCTTTACTTTCATATATCCAATGCAACACTTAAGCGATAAGTTCTGAGGAATGGTCAGATGTAATGTTCCTACACTCACGAGCACGAGACGCAACACAACACAACACAACCAAACCCGAAAACCAACAATTTGTGTTTGGTACAAATATTGGCCTTGACTGGAATTCAAAACTAGGACCCATAGCCCGTTAGTCAGGTACGCTAAACACCAATACACGCGGTCACATTAGCATCTAATAATTATACGTACCCATATATCGCCCTTCATTGGAGACCTCAAGCTGCCAAACGCCGAGTGGAGATTCACCCCACATATGCACAGACATGAAAGGCCACGAGTTGAAACCCGCACGGGAGGAGTCATGCGCCCTGCCGGAAAGCGAAATCTGATTACAAATCTGATAGCAAGATATTGAAGTAAACAGCGATTTATTTTGAAAATATTTATAACATTTCATGGTACAGGAAACAATATTGCTTTTTAATTTAATTGAATAAAATAAACAATTCTATTAATAATAATCCCGCTATTCACTATTATAGATAACCACGACAGCTCCGAAAAGAGGATAAGCTTTAAAAAAAACAGAATGTTATTAACGTACTTGTATTAGTCTAACCTTATTCACAATGGTATTCGGGCTTCGGTAATAAAAGTTAGAAGTCTCTGGGCCTCCTTGGCGAAAATAATGTCATCGAGCGTCTGACAGGCGAAAAAACGAACTGGTTTTCTTGTATTTGCTTTGTGTAATTAATATTGTTTCCTGTTACATGCTCAGCAGCCCAATAATTAAACGTTAGATATGCGATAAACCTAGCCATTAGATAACTAAAGGTCATTTACTATGTTTCATAGTTTGGATTTTAAAATTAGATGAGTTAATTATTTCATATTACTTTTATACAGAGCAAATTTACTTTTCAAAGGTTCAAAGTAAGTTCTTATTCTTCGCTCCTAACGGTAGGTTATTAAAAAGTTATTATACGGATATGTATTGTTTGAAACTATTAACTCACTTCAAAAACATAGATTTAAGTTTATGTTAATTATAGTTCCTGATATTCGGTAGTTAGTAGATATTAGTGGTTGTTATATTTAATGTACGTATCTGTATATAATGTACATATTTATTTAATATTTATACAGTTATACAGTTTAAAGTACTGCCATTAAAAGGCAGTATTATAGCGAAGCAAAAACATTATGTCGTTAGAAAACTGCATGGTGCGATATTTTTTTAATACGACCGTCTTTATTTGTATTTCTAAATTATTTAATCTAGGTATACAGATGTATTTTATTAAAAGACATACCTGGGTGCTAGCAACGTGACTTTGGTACCGGCGGGTGAGGTGAGAGCGATCCGCAAGTCACCACGTCTCGCCGCCGAGAGCGACACACGTGCTTGAACGTGTTCCAGATAGTTTACACCCGGGCATGATCCCACGTCTAACTGTACCATGAATTTCATACATATTATAATATTAATTTGTTCCATAGTATGTACAATTTTGTAGTATTAGGTTAAAAAACCAGCAACATCCGGCTCGCAGGACCAAATTATGTGCAAGTCAATGCTAGAATAACACTATAATAATAACAATGTAATATTTAGACACAGCATGTAGATTTTAATATGAATGAGAAAACATGCGATCAAAAAAAAAAGAAAACACAAATTCTAAAATTTAATCTACTTACGAGTATTTATATAAGAACTTTATCACATAACATGCAGAAAACGAAGACAGTTTTTTTTGGGGTTAAATCTTAAGAACTATAGAAATACTACATATACTCTTTTAATTTTTTCACCTATGATAATAAAATAGCCGAAACTATTTGAAAAATAGTTTAATTACCATGACTGTTAAAATACCTGATATTTGCAGGCCGAATGTAAAATTGAATAACGCAATCAGTTAACTTCACAATCAATACACGCCTGTGCAGTTAGTGATTGCAAACTTACTAAACGAGTAATTTTGTCCCTTGTTAACCAGTACATACACGTAAAGTGAAAGATTTTTCGGATATTAATTTTACCTGTGTAACTTTGTTGTAACAAATACGATAAGGTATATTCCCATAAAAACGTAGGAGTAAATTACTAAAAATTACGTGACAGTTACATTATATTATGTAAGGAAATAGCTGGCTAGCGGTGTCCAAACTGGATGAAATGTGTCACGTGGGCGCTCAGTTGTATTTAAGTTGTGGTATTAACATATTTCTTAAAATGAAATGAAATAAGAAATCAAATGTTTCTTATTTCACTTCACTATTTTACCACGATTGTCCTCTGTCACTAACACTGGAATTACCGCGCGTACATTCTCTATTACCCTGATAAACAGTTGTGCTACTAAATGAGCCCCCCTTTTCTTTAAGTACAAATTTCTATATCCTGCACACATTCATCTACAGACAGGCCTCGCACAAATTCGTAGCCAATAATTACGCGTAACACATTTTCGACCACTTGGACAATTTTTATATATTAAAAATATGTTGATCAGCATAGATATAATGCATGCAGATTTATTGTATAAATAAAGACTAAATATGACTTGAACTGTATAAAATATTTTTACCTTCTCTATGAATTTTTGTACTGCAGAATTTATCTATTAACTTACGCAGTTATCTACGTTTTATCCATTTCACTAAATCTACATACAAAAAAGAAATTTCGTCTGAAGCTGCAAAGTTCTTTTAAACAATCTAAGAAACTTGTCCAAAGATTATAGATGACTGGTATTTTCTTTTGAAAAATTTTGACCGTACGTTTTCCCCTTTTACACCATATTTTTCTCCAAGTGCTAACCTCATCTACACATGGTAGCGCCACACAGGATAATAAGCGGTTAATTGCTGAAAATCTATCAAAACTGTACACTGTAAACTGTGTAATCCAATAGACCTCTAATGAAGATCGGCGTCACAAGAGTACAGAACTCATCACCCGCCTGCCCTGTGATTCGTGCCAACTTTTGCTGGCTCTTATACCGCGAAGATTTTGGGTAATCCCGTTAGGCTTTTCAAGTCCGTCAGTGGACTTGAAAAGCCTATGACAATAATGGTGATAGACTAGATTACACTCATTATAATTTCGTGAAAAAGAAAGATAACAAACACTTCCTAGTCGGCCGTAATGGTAAACCATCACATTACGGAACGAAATATGACGGAATAAGGGAGATGTTTTTTTAACCCCGTACGCAATAAAAGAGATGTTATAAGTTTGAAGTCGTTCTTTAACTAAGGTCTGGTCTAGCTGCGGCTTTCAATTCAATGCGTTTTTTTTATTAGAAATCGGTTTTTTGTTGGGATAGTTCTTAGCCGTATTTACAGAAAATCGATTAAAGATCATCACTTCTACTCCTATGGTGTCATCACAGCCATGCCATACAATAAATGTTTATTTCACTTCTTAGTAGAAGTGTCCGATCAACTTTAAATTTAGACTATGTAAACCTGATGACACTATAAAATATTGTAACCTGATACTGCCAATAAGATTAATAATTTGGTATCATTTCCATACTCTGCAGATGCAAACATAGACGCTACAAAAGAAATTGCGCTATAAATAATATTGCAATCAACCCGGACAAACCTGTAACGTGATGGAAGACCTCGGTGGTACGGGGCGCTGTGGTCTTGGAGCGGCCAGTTCACATCGACGCTGCGCCGGTACAGTTCGCCAGGAACGTGCTAATCGCACCATCCCCGCTGCGTCCAGTAGCCCGTAGCCAAATGAGTGGGAGACGTTGCGACCCACGCCGTTCACACGCCAGTTTCCCTCGAGACTTAGACGCTCAGGTCGAGCCGTCCGCACCACTATATAAATTAGTACTTATAATTCTGGTTAACTAGGTATTATTTCTGTGGTGAGTATCAGTTTTCGGAAAGGAAAGCCCTTCCCGAAAACCCAATGTTATTCAGAACGAGTCGTAAAAGTCTTTAAGGGGACAGTAATGGTGCATCGTGAACAAAATGAGGTTTTCTCAAATTGATCATCTAATTTTGCCTTGTTGACAATGAATAATGTCGTATTGTAAACAATGTGCTACGAATAGAATTAATAAAAAAAATGAACACGCATGATCAAGCAAATGGCACGTAAGATTTAATCAACAAACCGACGACCTCTCCTCCCCACACCAATCCTTCATAGTATCTCCGTGTGTTCACTATTTTGGTCAATTACTTTCGCATAAAATGAATGAAATTCCTTCGACTAACTATTTAACCTGTTACAATGACAAGGGATTGGAAGTGTGCATATTTGAAAGCAAAATCAAACCAATATGCTGCATGTCTCGCCAGGTGAGGTCCCGATTGGCCTGTAGTGCGAGGGCGCAGATGCCGGCTGCGAGCGGGGCTGACGCAGACGTGCCTGTGTGGGTCGACGTACATGAATGGTGAAGATCCGTTGTTACAACCTGCGTAAATGGTACAATATAAATATAATGATAAGTTTTATAGTTTGCCCAATAGGTGTCTTATCAACAGCGATAACGTATTTAGAAAAAAGAAGAAAAATGTTCAAGGCACTGCTAAAATTACGATGACTCTTCGCAGATGGAGTCTATGGAGGCTATCAAAATTTGTTAACATATAAACATAGTGTTTTTTTTGTTAACATATAAGACTTTATTTAGGATTTTGAATAAACTATAAACTTCTTTAAAAACCATTCAATTAGAATTCAGCATCAACACATCATCACGGACTTATTATATTTATTATAGACTTAGTAAAACTATAAAGGCATGAGATTACCTGTTTTTCGTTAATAGCACCGCTGCTGTAGGTAGCCGCTAAGGTGGAGCTGCACATTTCCGAGTACCAGGGAACTTCGCCTCGCTCCGTCGCCGACGATATCGACAGCGTCCATATGGAATTGGTGTAGCCGTCGCAGTTGCAGTTGTCGTGCTCACGTCCGCCGTTGCCAGATGCCCAAACAAATATAGAACCTTTACCGTTCCGACCCTAAAAGTAACATTGCAATTTAATATACTAAATATGCTTTTAAATTTATTTTATGGTTATTACAGCGCACATGCCATCCATTCATTGTGAAACCGTATTGAAGGTAAACTTAATAAATGTTCGAAAATTAGATGATGGATGATGATAGAATTTGATGAGAGAGATACCATCGCACTGTACTATGCAGGCGACGTTACTGAGGCTTAGTTATGGTGAACCTAAGAGGACTCAACGTGGCTGTATATTTATAGGCTATGAGTCATTCTATCTCAATGGTGACATCGAATCTGTAACCTCCTTAGATTGAAGTTGTTCGAGAGTGCCCATGGACTACAGTAGTCACTTACCATCAGATGAACGGTTATTTCGTTTATCAACCCAAGCCAATAAAAAAAAAAATACGAATAATACCAGAAATCTACAAAAGAAAGTACACTTAAATCATCTATTATAGGTACAGGAGAAAAACAATATTATGTGAATTGCTCTTTTGGCCGGACATGAAAACAAGAAAATTAATATATATTAACCATGATATAAATAGGTAGATAAAAATAAAATTAATATCAATTGAAGAAACTAGACCAAAATAGTTATTACCTGCATCAGTTATATTTTTATGATTTAACATAAATGTATTTATGTACTAAAAGTATTTAAGAGATGCGAAAGTATTTAAAAGATGATAAAGGCAAATATGCTTAAAATACGTAGACACTTTGTGCAGTATACAAAGAGCTACCGACTGACAAACTGGTCAAGTTGATTGCACTTCTGCCTACCCCTTTAGGGATTATAAGTAAGAGTTTATGTTGTTGTTTTAAAAAAAAGCAATTTTTGTAACACTTCTAAAGTATTTTAACAAGTTATAAAGAAATCGGTATTTTTCTTAAAAACAGGGTGTCATAAAGAATGTAAACTCGTTTAATATAATAATAGTGTAACTTAATTTCTGGTAGGTTGATTAAAATTTCCTAATAAACGAACTAGAACTTGAGTGGAGAAAAGGCCATTCTGAAACGGTTCGTTTCACTAGCCGGATCTACCGATTTACTGAACGAAGAATGATCTAATGCTTATTTTACCTATTGACTTGTCTAGTTTACTCGGAAATAACATTCGATTAATCTAAACAATGCCCTATGACGTGAGCTGTCAAATTGTCGAATCCGTTCTAATTTTGAAATTTAAATCGATAGCTACACAATACTAGTGACGGGACCTAGTGACGCAACGCTACAAACCGAGACGTATCTTGATGTACCGGGACGTATGACAGCCCTACGTTAGGTGGACTACTCGTATGTGCACATTTACAACAACATACCTTGGTGACACCTTCAATAAATGCCCTCGTCGCTAGGTCCCCAGGTCCGTCAACGGTTTTTCCATCGTCGTCTGGTCCCCAAGAAGCACTGTAGATGTCCACATGCTGAGGATTGAGACTTAGAGATCTTGCTTCTACAGCATCAGTTACATCACCATCTAACATGCGTACTCCTGCGCATAGAAAACATTATTAATTAACAATTAAACGATAAAAAAATGGAGTTTTATTTAGACTTATCCTTTCTTCCTTCCTTAACAGCCCGTATAGTGCTCTGCAGGACATAGCCTTCTCCCATAAGGAGGATAAGGTAACGTAGTCGCTTGGCAAGCGGATTGGCATCGCAGTACCGGACACCACGCACCTTAACTGAAGACCTTAAGAAACTGCTGGCCGTCATCGGTCCGCTTAATTTTAGTCTGGTTTTTTCGAGTTGGTTACCTCGCCATCAGTCGGTAGTCCATTTCCCATAGTTTTACGGCACCCTCGTATAACTGTCTTATACAATTAATTTAAAATTTACTATGAATATTAACGTGATTGCGTAAAGTACTTTTAGATATTTCTGAAAAACAACACATAGTAACATTTGAAAAATTTCAGAATTACAACACAAATGTAATTAAATCAATACAAAATTCACGGCTGATCACAGACATTTCCATGAAGACGCCAACAAAATCTGACTAGCTTTGACTTACTATTGATGTTGCTCTCCATCACAAGACTGTAAGATTTGGGTCCGGATTATATACGAACGGATTTTCCGCCATTAATCGTTTGCCTGAGTCTCGTCTCGCAGATTAGTTTGATATTTGAATAAAAGGTTGTATTCTCCGTTGCCAGATGTAAGTTTGTAAAGTAATGAAAGTGTCCCTCATATTTCTTCCGAACATGAGTTTCAAAATCTCGTATGCGTGCGTTACATCGCATGCCAGAAAGTAAAGACGACTGAGTGCCTTAATTTAAAACGTTTACGTACGCGTCAATAGTTGCGGCACTACAGCACATATGACACAGGTGATGAAGATCGTTCGTTCTTTGGTCGTAAGTAAGAATGGTAAAGTTTACCTCCAACGCTAGCGCCGTAGGCGACACCGACAGCGCACAGGGAGTTGTTGGCGCCAGCCGCCACCTCGCCCGCGCACCGCGTGCCGTGCCTGTTCGAATCGATCATGTCGTAGCGGGGCTGTGGGTCAGAGTCGTGCGCGTTCACATCATAAGATGCCATTGGATCCTGTGAACAAATGAGGTGTGCAAACATGAGAGTATTAAATAGTGAGCGACACAAACATATTGCGTAAATTAATAAAGAATAAAAATAAAAAACTAATATGCGTTTTCCTAACTTTTTATATGCTACACCTAAAACACTCATGCACGCACGTACACTAGAGCTGAACTGCAATACACACATGTATTTATCAAATATGTAGGATTCTCTTTCGAATCTTACTCGTATTTATTATTAAGCCGTTCGATTTGTGGGTGAGTTAATTTTTTCTAACGTATGTGTATGGCTTGGGTGTGTGTGTTACAAATAATTTTATTCAAACATAGTATGTGCCAAATAGTAACACAATATGCTCAGATCTTTTGCAATTTTGAATAAAAATTGCTCCGTGCAACAATTATTCACAGCGTTATTACCGCGGATTACACTCATCTTTTGCCGTATCAGTGGTTCGCGTAACCGCGCAGTATGTGAAAATACTTTTTTGAACATATTCTCAGCATATTAAACTGAAATAACTTGTTTTAGTCTTTAAATACCCCTCCGTAAACAGCCTTTTCAGATTTCAAACTTATATTTCAGCAATTGTGATACAAATTGAATATTACAGTGCATTTCGATTGCTCTCCTCTCTGGTTGCTCGTACTTCTTAAATCAACTATAATATATATAGTGAAGTTTAACACTCATATTTCGGTAACTAACACAAATATTATTTATGAGTTGTAAGTTAGCTATTATATTTTTTGACTCTACCATTTTAAAGAAGTTAGAACATGGGAGTATGGGACCATTAAATGGGAGTTATAAATAATAAAAAACGATGGTAACTGTGCGTTTTATTTTAGGAATTTTCTTGGACTCAAATATTGTATTATGAGAATATACAACAAAATAATTAATGAATTGTCAAAGCTGATTTATTTCATCATTAAAGAATGACACAACGTTAACGTTTTCATATTAAATATATATTTTACTTCCGTATATAGAAATACAGCCGCATACACAGTATTCACCTCCAATATAACTTCCTTCTCAACGAATTGCTTGGTTTTATATAATAAGTTATTAAGCCTTCTTAAACCTAGTTTTCTGCACAATTTTCTTAAACGCTCCCTCAGAAAGCTTTCTCATTTTCTAAATTTTTAAATATCTACTTTCTGCTATGTGCGTGTATACTATACTTTATGTATATTTGTTTTAATTTTTGTGGAACCCATTGCTACAAAAATTAAAACAAACGGACCTAATATTTTTTTTTGTTGATATTCGACGGGAATCTGATTTGTGTGCAATGGAGAAAATCGATGTTTGTGCATTAAGTATATGTCCTTTAAAAAATATTTAGCCTACTTTGGGTGATCGTGTTCAGCCTTTTTGACCCTGAGACGTAAAATCAAACTAAGCTCTCGTAAAGATCGTCCTACCCACAGCCTACTGTGATGAGGTCATGTTGATCGATTATTTAACTTGAGGACAGACAATAATCGGACGCATAATTGATCAATAAACTACGCGAAAAAAAAAAACGATGAGGAAACTTGTTTGACGGAGTGCTTTTTATTATGACAATGCACCTGCATAACGGTTTGATGTTGCGGGCACTTCCATCCAAACCGCTGGGTTAGAGTTGATGTTCCACCCGCCATATTCTTCAAACCTAGCTCCTAGTGATATTCACCTTTTTACAAATTTGAAAATGCCCTTGCGTGGTAAAAAATTTGATGGTAATGATGAGATACAGGATCAAGTCTTTGTGTCCAAGAGAATTGAGCAACTTTTAAAACTTTATTCAAGGTTATTAGAGTAGAAGGTGATTGTGTTGAAAAGTAAAGACAATGTAGAAATACTTTTCCTGAAGGTTCATTGCGTTTCCAAAAACTTATTGATGAACCTAGTAAATAATGTTGTCTTCTTAGCGGATTACGATCACATGAGCTTAATCTGTTTAACACAATCTACGCAGCTTCTGTAACTAGAACTATACAAAAAGGCACTAGCTTCTCTTCACCAATCCGTACCCGGTGTAACACTTATGCGATCGGAGAAACAATCAGGGAGAATCACAATGCGTCATCAAAATATTAGCCTTGTCTGTAACTTGGCGGGGATAACCAAGTACAAGCCACGCTATCAAAGTACAGTAATACACACGTACACAATACAGACTTACGTAATTAGCAATTAAATCAGGGTGATCAGTCTCCAAGCCGTCGTCCAAAATGGTTACCACGACGCCTCGACCGGTAATGCCTTCCCGCCATGCCGGAATCACGTTCATGTCTAGGCCCCCTCCTCGGTTCTGCATAAAATAAATAAATGTCATATTCGTTAATTTAAAAAAGTTAAAGGGAGATTGAATTTTTGCATCGGAAACACATTTCGCTTTTATTATATTTGGAATTGTGGTGACAGAGCAGTCTACGTGATGGTGGGTGACTAAGACTGTACTGAGGACTAAGATAAAATACCTGACAGCCTGTAATAATACCGGCACTCTATACCTTTCCAGCCGGAATACAACAGTGGTTACACTGCTGATTGGCGGCAGAAATAATCCTGAGGGAAACTACTCAGACGACTCCTAGGCAGAGAAAGAGCACCTAGCCTGTTCTTTATCCTTTTTTATTCGCCTCTAAATAGTTCACTTTAGGATACAGGCTGTCGATTTTCATCCACTTCTAACTGCCACATCGGTTTGAATCTGAAAATTTATGTATATCTTTTTTTTTTTAAAAGAATACTAGCAATGATATTTATGTAACATTACTAATATTCCAACAAAGTATTACAGCTTGTATCTGGAGTGGTTCACGACAATAGTCGAATGGCGGGCTCGAATTTATACGATATGTTTCGTAGTTCGCACCCTAACCCATTAGGCTATTGGCGCTTAATGATTTATCATGGCAATACGATATGGTACTATCAACCTCGTTAGATAAAGCTAGCAAGTTGCTACTGGAAGCTAGCAAATATTTATCGATACCCACCACGCTAGGCAAGTCCGAGATATTTGGGTTCGAAAGTTGGATTGAGTTCCCGCTATTATTTGGCCGCCTCGTTTTTTAGCTAGCCTGGTGCACCACATTTAGATGAGGTTGGTATTTGGAGAACTAGTTACTATTGGATACATCGTGTTAAGGATCGTTTGGTTTATTGTGATGAGATCTCTTCTATACTCATAGTGACAAAAGTTCGAAGCTAGTTTTTTAGTTTTTAATTATTTTTTTATTATTTTAAACCATGATTATAAAGAGTTTATTCAGCCTGAATACAATCTTGAGAACCGACAGAAACTTTCTTTTTAAAAAAAATAATATACGTTTACCAACCGGGAGAGTACAAAAGTAGCAAAAGTTGAGACAACGGAAACGTTTGACTGTCTCATGAAAACTATCAAACTTTTGTCATGTTCCGGTATGAACTAGAGAAGCAACTTTCTGGAGGAAGTCTATCGTAAGTACCTCGTTCAATTTACATTTTACTGCTATTTCTAAGATAAAGTACTGACCGTCTTATAATTTATTGCCGCTTTCTATCAAGTAATAAATATTGTGAAATTATGTCCACCGTTGGGACGTGTACTTCTGCCAAGTCGCGACTAGAACGTCAGCGGTCTTTATAAATTTTTTAGATGGAACCTGTCGAACACTATGAGATCTTGAGGCTTTCCCTTAGTCGAAATTTTCTTACGATATTGTGAGAAAACCTGGAAGTGGTTCCCCTACTTCACGTAGATAATGTCTCGTATTATGATTTATTATTAGATATATTAGCAGTACGATGCGGCTATAAATACGTGTTTTGACGTTATAAGCTTGACGTCATGCATTTATTGTTTTTAAAGGAACTATGAATCAATGAATATTTCAGATGAGAATACTTTATGGAACAATTTAATGCTTATGATGCAAAGTTTCTTATTTTTAAAAGCGCAAATTCAAGGTTAGCATTTTGGGTTGGCGGAATATACTAGCAATTGACAACGTTAGCAATGAATCTATTTCAGATGAGAATAATTTATAGAAAAATTTAATGCTTATGATGCAGTTTCTTATTTTTTAAAGCGCAAATTCAAGATCAACATGGGTTGGCGGAATATACTTGCAATTGACAACGTTAGCAATCAGGAATCGAACCCTGGTCACTAGCGTACTTCTTACTTCAAGTAAACGGTACCAAAGTTTCTAAGGTAAATCGTCAACCCAAAATAATTATTAAAGTAAATTTAAATTTGTATGCTAATTTTACTAAGCAAGATGTTTTATCTGTCATTATTCGGACTTACACTTGATAGCCCCGATGACCGAGTGGTAAAGGGATCTACCTGGGAATCAGAAGACTCGAAATCGATATTCGATGTAGAGGGCTCGTACCAAAGAGTTTTTCAAAACTTATGATTTGTATCGTTGGTTTGCACATTAAGACTGCGACGGGCTCACTACCTGTCACATTCTCCCAAATAAGCTGGATTGAAAGGACTTAAAATGAATCATCAATATTGGGAATACAGTCATGAGAGCTTACTTTTATTAAACTTTAAATTTTTTTTTATTAAGTAGTTTAGTGAAATAATATATACTGTTTCGAGAAGATACGAAGTCTACCAACGCAGTTTAGCACCGTGGGAAATCCTTGAACTCGAATCTCCCGATTCGGAGACAGATCCCCTAACCACTATAACTATCTTTAATTGAAGTTGTTTGTGTGGTGTCCATGGGCTATAGTCGCCACGTGGAGTGAAAAGTAGTCACACCATCAATTAAAAATAACCTCGAGGGCGTGAAAAACTAATAGTGAAAAATGGCTATAACAATTGTGTGCAGGTTAAACTTTAAAAAAAATCACTGTACTTACTAAATACCACATTTGAGGCCATTTCGGGTCATTCAGCAGGAACTTGGAGTCGATGGAACGTGTCCGTCCTTTAACTCGCGAATGTAAGTCACGCTTAGAGCCTGCCTCGCGTTTCGACGCTGACGATGACGCAGGAGGCTCCGATGATTTGGTTTCAGCTTTATAACAAACAAATCAGATGAATAACACAACCCGATCACATACCAAGTCGATGCGTCAGTCTTAATCTTAATAATATTTCGTCAGTTTCCATTCGAGCTGTTTTAAACAAAAGGGGTTTAAAAGAATACATTTTAATCGTATCTAGGAGTTTAATAACAAAAGTTTCCAAGACCTGGTCACACCACGCAAAGGTATATTAACAGGAATACAACTTGAACAGGAGAATTGATAGTTGTTTCATAATTTTTCAACATCAGAACAAATCGAAATAAAAACCTTTTATATCTGGCCTTTGGCTAAAATATACTCGTGGAATAAAACAAGTTTCGGAAAATCGGAGATTGTGAAATTTAAAATGGTTTTAAATGTATCCCAACAGTATCGAGTTAAAAAATAACTGAGTTACTACTACTATACGACGTAAAATATCAAAGCAATATAAAAGATAATTTTTTTCGTTTTGTAAAATGACTGGAATAATAAGTTCAAAGTAGACACTGTCATCCCGGAAGCCGTGATCCTTCATGATGATATTATTTACGTGGCAGAGCCAAGCTGCTATCCTGCTCGAATTCGCCGGCTCGACAAGGTTAGTACCACGGCCTTGCAGAATACCGGCGAGAAGTAGAGGTTTTTTGTGCTTCTGCGTTTCGTTCGGTGAGTGAGGTAATCGGAGGCCCACTACCCCTCCCCAGCTCCACCTGCCACCCATGTGCCAAATACCTTTAAAGGCCGACAACGCACCTGCAGCACCTCCGGTTTTGCAGATATACGTGAGCGACGATTATCACTTACCATCAGGTGAATCGCTTGCTTGTTTGTCGCCTTACCCATAAAATTAAATAACTTCTCAGAGGTCTAAAGCGCAGACAGCTAACAGGCTTAAGCCCATATACCGAAACTAAATAAAACAGTATTCTGATAGACATGGCCCCTAAGTTTGACGCATTAGATAAATCCTTGATATAGAGAGTGTAACAATATGAAATTTAATGTACTAACATAGGACTGCAAGCTTAAGTGGCAATGGGCCGGCAAATACCTCGCAAAATTGATAAGCGTTGATGAAGATAGGTTTTGGAGGAAAGGGACCACCTCGTAAAGGTAAACGCAATTTTGGAAGCCCATAACGATTGAAGTGACCACCTGTACAATGTTGCAAGAAGTCGATATATACCGGTGACTCAGGATTGTCCTATTTACAGCACTGTCATTATGACAGTCATTAAAGGTAATGATTATAAAAACATAAGAAACTGTAGACCGAAATAAATATATGTTAATTTATTAGTGATTTAATTACAAAGATTTTCTTTACCTGTAGTGGAATAATCGTGCAAAGCCAGTAGGTCTCTTTTCTTTCTCGACAGTGCGCGTTGTTGCTTCGCCCAATTGACTCTTGAGTCATTTTCCAACCGGCTATGGTGTTCTGATGCCAGATTAACCGACCTCCGTGCCACGGAGTTGTGAGAGAAGTGAAAGTGATTTTCAAATATCTGTAACAAAAAACATTGGATACTGTTATTAAAAGCAAAAAGTTCAAAGACATTAATTTCGACGGCAATATAAATGTTTCTCTACTAGATATTATTTTACGCAAGTTAAGACTTGAAGTTAAACTTTATATTCTAAAAAAGAATAAACAGTCCCTTAACAGACATAGGCCTTTTCCTAAGAGAGAATTTTCCGTTTTCGTCACGGGTTGGCGATCACAGTAGCACTACGCAGCTGTCCGTAAGAATATCTGTGACCCTCTTTCTTGCCGTAACCTCGAAAGTCTCACAGCATCCTCCGGGGAGGCGACGAGGTTCGGCACCTATCACGTTCCGTCCCCTAGAGTTGTGCCATATAGAAATCTGTAATCTCAAAGTTTCTTGCCGGTGCTTACCTAAGCAAGTCTCTAATTTAAACCGATTAAGGTTTTTAACATCGAATCTCGAAAAGGCACAACATCGCAAAAAGTAATCATGACGGTTAGTATTAAAGTCGCGAAGTAATCTGCCTGGCATGGAGTATGCGACCAATTGCAGGTGGGTCGGTCGTATTATGGAAGAGTTCAGTGATAGCAAACAATTTGGTGGTTAATGACGATTTCTGAGGCTACTAACTACTTTGTTCTTGAACTTGAACTATTTTTGTCGCATCGAGGTTAATTAATATTTTATTGGTACCCAATATAATATGAAGTTGTAGCAACTAAGAAATGGAAAGTAGGGTATTTGGGTATGTAGAGGTGTTTAAATATATACGAAGGGTATAGGGATGTCTACGTGAGATAATTTCAGAGAAGCAACTACTTTAAAAAATGTGATGTAATCATTTTCTCTCGATGATAATTAAAAAAAAGTAATTAAACGTAGATTAAACACAAAAGGGTCCAAGGAGCGATTCTCGTATTTCTATAAAACCTGTTCTTATCTGTCTGTCTTTCGTGTTATCAAATGGACTTTTCGTACACATAATATTTATGCGTTATTTTTTAATACATTAGTTTACTTAATTTGAACACTTTTAGTCAGAACTAGCTATAAATTAGTTTTTAGTCAAAGATTAAATTTATCCCTTAATCTCTAAAGAAAAATAAATCGGAAAATTTTGTCTACTACTTAATTTAGTCAGAATTTTTTTATCAAACTTATCTTCTAGCATCTTCATTTCCCAAAGATTTTTTCATTAGTATCTATTTCTTTAACTTCAATTTGTTTTTAGCATTACTATAATCGTTAAAGTAAATTATAAAAGTATTTTAAAAATTATTTATGTATGTAAACGGGGACAAGGAAAAGAAATAATAATATGGTAAAAAAAATAGGTATGAGGGGGAATTCCTTATACCTATTATGTTTTATTTTTAATCTCTTTCTCCAAATGCCAACTTCACCTGCACGAGGTAGCGAACAAGCGAGGCTCTGGCGACTGAATAATGGCGGGATATTCATTCGAATAAGCGAACCCAAATCCCACAGTCAGGTAATGGAGAGCAGCATCACTACCGCGAGGATACCGGCCCTGAGCTCACCGACCGACACTTGCACAGCGCGGTGAGTATGGGCAAAGCTAATAAAACTCAGTAAAAATTAAACTCTACATAAATATTTGTTATTATATAAGTAATCCCTCACTTCCTATACAGGATAAACGACCGCTAGGATTTATATAATATGTGAGCAACTTTAAAATATATAACTAATGTCTCAATATTGCGACAAAATCATCCGCAGCATCGTAATCGATGATTCAAATATTCTAACAGCCTTGACATAAAAGCCCGTTTGCCACACGCCTCCATTGGAACACTGGCTTCATTCCAAGCGTCTATCGATCCATTCCAGATCCCCATGTAATTTCAACTGCAATGATATTCATTATGTTTTGTATAAGTAATAAATTATCCATAGTAATAAATTACATTGTATTTGTGTTGGTAAAGGATATTTTTGTAAAGCTTATCGACATCCTTTATTATAAAAAGAGGTTTAATTTTAATTAAAATGTCAAAATGGTCCTAGGTTACTTTCATATCAAATGTTGTTGTTACCAGCACAGGACTTATTAGGGCATATTATCTTATCTAATAATATAAGATATTTTTTCTTTTTTCATTCTTAATATATATAAGAATGAAAAAAGGGTGAGTTAGTCTCACACACCGAGGGTTCCGTCAACCAAACACACAAAATATCTGTGTTATATATTTACCATATAAAATGTATTTTCTTTCATTGAGATGAGGTCGGCAACCCCCGTTACACACTAATATATCCAATGATTAAAACAAAGTATTCTCTATACGAATCCATGAATAGGCAACTATCGAGTGAATTAAAACTATTGACAATTTGGACACTTCGAAATTGTCTGTTTCTTTGGACATATCGCACACCGAATGATTTAAAATGGAATGAATGCTCTAGCAACGCCAATAAATATAAGGAACTGAAACCATGCTACAAGATTATAGTGAACTGCGAAACTAAAGCACAAGTGCACTGCAAACTCGAGTAGACCAGCCGCCACAAGTAGAACCTGTTCACAAGTTTGACGCATGTGGCAGCCATTGTCCTCCCCAAGCATATTAAAGGGACAGCGCCACAAGTAGAGTCTTCTGTGTAAGACAACGCATACACATCTACAAGAAACTGCTGATACCGCGGAAGACAAAAAACGAAGGCGATCTATTCTTTCTAAGGGCAGAAGAAACGTTTGGGTACATCTCTCCATATTCCGAATACTTAAAGGAAAACTTGCCCAATATTAGAAATATCCGCTGAGATAGATCGTGGGAGACATGCTAGATACTTTATCCAAATAGCGAATATGCCCTTTACCTTTAAATACTAGCTTTACCTTCCCCTGTCCTATGACATGCGTATGATGCGATAAGATCGGAGAAACGAATGAAACAAAAAAATATACTTATAATTTTTGAGCGGTACAAAACTTGATTTCGGCTGGCAGCCGAATGAAGAACCACCGACTCATTGGATAAGTACGCATTACCCTCAATATTAAATCCTTTCAATAGCATTTCACTAAAATAATAAATTAATAAACAGCGTCTGCTTCAGCGATCATCTTCTTAATTGGGGGTCCTTTTACATGCAAATTTTAATTTGGAATGAAATTCGCATAAATAGTATTCGAATATTTTGTATCACTGAAATTCAGGCATCAAATACCCTGTTAAGCGTATTACCTAAATGATTATTATTATTAATGGCCGAAATATAATGGATTTGGTTTCTGATTACCTCATAATATACAGAGTCCCCGAAGTTCTATTAGTGATAACACCAAGCTTTGCACATACCATGTAAATTAGTCTCTTTTCATATTTATTTTCTTATATAACCCTTTTTAGTGTTTCGTTCTAAAATAATAGCACCTTTAAAGGATCACTTGAAAGTTTGTGTGTTGCCAGTACTAACTGGCCAACAAAGGGACCTCACGCTTGACCATGTTCATTTATGTTAGTTTACACCTGTGTAACTGAAGGCAAACCTAATAGCAATGAGGCGTACCAGCTTTGTGCAGTCAGGTGCGCTAACCAATTAGCCACGTGGTCGTCGTGACTATCTGACTAACTAATGTTTAGACGATGGTCATCCTTAAAGTAGCATCCTCTCAATACTTGTGGGTTTTGAAGCTGGAATGGATCCGCTATGCGGTTGTTGGACTTCACATGTGTCACTCTAAATATTTCTATTATTTCTCAAATGTTCTGATTTCCTCATTATGATTTTAGCAGTATTCAGCACTTTGCGGTGCCGGCAGCGAGGATCGACCCAGGTCACTTGCGTACCATAAAACTACATAAAATACTCTTTCACTGATAACACTGTAATAGTGGTCCCATAAAAATCAGTCCTCATGGTTTTGAAGTCGTGTACTACAGGAATAAATTTAAAACTTATAGACGGATTTTGATAGGCTACTTTTAGTGTTATTAGAGGTTGAGCCGTCATAGTGTCAAAATAGTTTGATTATTACTTTGCCTATAATTATTTAGGTATACTTCACATTATCTCGTTGACATACCTACAGCCTACCTGATGGTAAGTGGCTACTACAGCCTGTGGACGTCCGATGCGTTTTCTACTAGCAAGCTACAGATGCGTTGATATCCCTGAGGTGAGGGCTAAGATTGAATGTAATTATACTGGGTCTGTAACGGGTGTGGAACCCACCAGATCGGAACACAGCACCAGATAAGCAGATACTTAATGGCAGAAATGGTTAAAAGCAACACTGTTACCTAATCAGGCGGACACCTAGGCACAAAAGGAGTCCTACCTAGTAATTACGTATTTAAAAACCGTAAATGTACAAAACAACAGCATATATTTCGTGAAAAAGTTACTACCTTTTGCAACTACCATTCTCGTGATGGTGCTGGGAATGGAAATGTTTTATTATTTTGCTTAAATCATTGTTTAATATTGAACTGTTTTTATAATCTGTTTTCTTTCGTAACGTTATTATCTAAATATTAGCTGTGCCCGTAATTTCGTTAACGATAATATTATACTCATCTTATCACAAAAATTCACATGTAATATTATAAATGTAAAAGTGGTTAGGTGATTAGGTCTTTGTTGCTCAATCACGCCAACAACTGAATGGATTTTAATGAAACTTGGTAAGTCGAATGGATATATGTACCTTTTACATACTTAAGTTTCAACTTCACTGAAATAAATAAGAAAATATATACAATATACAAGTACATGGAACAAAGATTAATGTTCAAAAGATCGCGGTCACCGCTTTTCAAATTATAAAACTGTGTATTGTAGTGACGGACCCGCTAACGACCCTTGAATAGCACAAGGGCCCTCGCGGGGAAAGCCGGAGGAAAGTAAAGCATTTCGCTCTCAACCACAAAAAGATAAAGTTAAATTCATCGGGCTAATAGTCAACTCGAGTGAAAAAGAAGAGATGAAAAAATGTCTTCTTGTGATAAAAACATAAATTTTATTTTGGTTTAATACAAGCTTAAATCAGATTGAAAGAGAAAATGTTTCGACTCTAAATAAAGTAAATACTACATTTTAAGATAACTTCATAGCTTCCTATTGCCTGTTTTAAGTCAAAGCAAATAATATTGTATAAAGTTATAAAATATTCTTCTGAGTTTGAACAACATTAATTTTTTTATTTTACTACATTTATAATATTATTCTATTTAATTAATGTTATTTTGCGTTAATTATTTAGATATTTAATGCAAGATTGTAAAACAAACTATTTAAATTTATTTTAGTTTACTTGAATGTAAATTATGCAGAACATAAAAATAAAAATGAGTTTTCACAACCGTGTACCCAATACACAAACATTTCTAGGAAGGCTTGCCCATACTCAATGCGCAGGCCATAGCGGGTTGGAGAACGCAGTCCCGGTACCTTCGCCCTCGTGACGTTGCTCCCTATCACTAGTCTGTGGGATTTGGGTGCGGCGAATTCGGATGGCTATTACGCCATCATTCTGGTGATACCAGAGCCTCGTTTGTTTGCTAGCAGGATGCACCACGGGCAGGTGAGGTTGAAAAATTCCAAAAGATTGCAATGATTTTTTTCATTTCAATTTAACCTCTCTCAAATATTTTTTTAACATTTTATGTACATGCAGATTATCGCGTGCATACATTACAATGTGTCATTGACTCCGTCCAATTAATTTTTACAGCGATAATTAATCGTTGCAAAAAGTTACAATATTTAATTGATGTTGATAATTTTTACCGATTTTTATATAGTAATGTAAAGTGCCTGTAAACGTCCACAGTTGGGCAACGGCCTCCTCTTAACGTTGGAGAGGTGAGCAGTACATCCGCCGCGCTGCTCCTAGTGTGGACTGACCAAATTCACATGGCCCCGTAATAATAATTTTTATTTTTTTACGTAGATTTCTTGGTTTTCACATGTTGCTTTCCATTACCGCTGAGCACGTGATGAATTCCGTACTCAAAATTGCTATTAACAATTTTTATAACGCAGGCTTCGGGATTCAAACATAAATAAAAAAAATATTACTTTTCTAAACTTTACAACTTTATCTATAGCCATTAAACTAGTCAGACAAAGCGGTGAAATGAATTTTATTTGATAAAAGAGATTATATATCAAGATAATTAAACTCTAGGAAAAAAACAACAAAGTCGTTGTTCTTAGCGGTAAGAACAAACTATAGGTAGAACTAGAAATTTTTTAAAACCGTAACCGTTAATCTAGGTATTGAAATGAATTGTTGCTCGACCAGTGGGCCGCACAAGGCAATGCGGAACCTATACCAAGTTACCAGTGACATTCAATTGACGGTCACCTTCACTTTTAAAAACAGTTGGATGATTACCGCTCGACATTTATAATGTTAAATAAGGAAGCAAAGGCAAATGTCTCTTGTCTGTATGCACATGTGTATGATCAGTTATCTGAAACTAATAAAATACCACTAGTTGTCAGGATCTAGAAATTTCAAGTAATAAGCCTGTTTATACAAAAGCCCAATATATTTTTTATTATTATTTTGTATGAGTCTGTGCAAGTGCGTGTTTCACTGCTGGAGACATAGAGTTTTTCATAAATGCGCTAATAAAAGTTAGCATGGCATTAATGGAAGATTTGCCCATACTGCGCGTTATTCAGCAAGGTGCAATGCATGCAAGTGAGGTTGATATTTGGAGAGAAAGTGAGTATATTCCCTCTTACACCCCAGATATACATACCTTGATATGAGACATTAAGATTTGAATATTGGTAGCTATAGGTTGACGATTAATATTGAACGTTTATTACGCTTCTCGTGGTTGAGAATTGTGTATTGATTGGTAAATTCAAATCCAATACAGAAGGCGAACAATTTTATCAATTTACTTTAATTAAAGATGTTAGTAAAAACTACCTGGCACAATTGCGCATGAAAAAAAAAACAATAAAATTAATGAAATAAGATAAGAGCATCGCCTCCTTCACCACACCTATTACCAACACAAGCACTACACTCGATGCCAAGTAACACACATCATCTTACATACACTTAATACGCGACACGTGTTTCGCCCTTCAACAAGGCATTATCAGATGACTCTGTGATATGCCGACGGTCGCCCTTTATGCATAAATGCCATATTATTGTTTTTTTTCTAGACTAATTGTGTAAGGTTGTTTTTTCCAACATCTTAAAATAATAGATTTTTACAAATTAACGGCTGATTCTATTTATTATATCAATTAACTGTCGATATTTCAAAAAACCTTCAAGCAAGCAATCTGAAAGAGCCTTATAATAATTTAATTATGTTTAATTAAATTAATGGTTTATAATAATTATATATAAATAATAATATTTTTTTTTAAAACAACTTACCGCTTACAAATAAAGTCCACCAGTTTTTAATTCAAATGTAAAAGAAAAAGTGACAGGAGCATTAATATAGTACCCAAAGCAATAGATGAGACTGACTAAGCACTTTGCGATCAACCAGCCAATCTCTTAAAACCGCGACTAATTTGCGACGGCACTTTGATGTAAGTAATAAAGGATCGTTCGAAAGGTCAAATTAACAATTTATCTCTTTTACAAATATTCGCCTGTTCGTCGTCGTATAAAACACGTACTTAACATTAATTAAGTTTATATAAATATGCGATAACGTAATGTAAAATATTTGGAATTGTTTTCTTTGCCAGTACAAATTTAACGACAGATGTGCAAACTCCGTGACACTGTTTTATTATTGACCCAATTAGCACTAGTAAAAACAAACTTTGTGATAATATGCAACACTAAAGTGAACTTAACACGTGACTGTGATATGAGAATTCAATTTGTGTGCACTCGAGATTCAAATAATGTAATCATAATGATTTTATTGAATGAAATAAAACTTATAGATTTCTTTGAACTGGTAAAATATTGATTATATATTAAACATGAGATTATTGAAACCAGAACTGACAGAACATTTAAAACGTGTATGATTTTATTTTATTTGAAATTATATTTACGAATGGAACATTGCTTAAAAAAAAACAACCGAAACTCTCTTTGTTACGAGACATTTGACTTTATTAATGATTCTCAAAAAGTATTAGATTTGTTTTATGCCCATTTACAGTCCAAGATGGAAGTCATATGTTCCTTAAACCAGATATTCCTTGCCTGATGCAGCCTCCGGTCACTGGCTGCCGGTTACCTTTTCTATACTTAGCTTATCACTGATCTCTAAAGAATAAATATTTTTGTAAAGTTTTCTAACGCATTTTGAATCACAGATGCGTGGTTTTCTGTAATTAAAGATCATTTTATTCGAAAAAATACCAAATTCGAGAAAAAATCTTTCGACCATAGCACAAACCACTTAGTTATAAACGATTACGAATTTATCAAATTATCTTTTCTACATTGACATCATTGTATGCCGTAGTAGTTGATATAATGCTTTAGAAAATAACTCTGTATCTTCCATTAAACAGGTTAACTCTTCAGGTTATTCAGGGTATCTCAAACATCGATGGACCCATAGTATTGCGCAAGTATGTTAACTCGTACACGTACAATCGTCTAAGGTCCTCTTACCTTTATATAGTATATGTAAAATTGTTAATGCTTGTGGTTGTTAAATTAGGAACGTCAGAGTTTGCCTAAAGCTTCGGCAATTTTCCGCTTCGTCGCACGGGATTAAGGACTAAACTAACCTTTCGTCAAAATAATAAAGCTTTTGCTAAATCATTCGTTAATATTTCGATATTTCTTCAAAGTCAAAGTGCTTACTTTTATTATTGAAGTGATCGTGCTTAGTCCAACCAAATGCGAAAAAGCTATACATATTGTTTTGTGTGTTTGTTCACGTAATGTTTTGACGTAAGTAAAGTAAAGTTATCGAAATCTGTATTAACAGTTATTATTATCAACAAAGGAAAGTAAATCTTGAAGTCTTGTGTCTTTGTGTCTGAAATATTTCTTAATGTCTATTAAAAAAAAATTAACATGTGCTGCATTTAAAGCAGAGTTGCAATACCGATTACACAAATACACATATTTCCCTTGCTTAAACTACACATCCAAGACTTCCTGGATATTCCATTTTTTACGTATTGAAGTATGCATTCACGTATATGTATTCACCTGCAAAATAAAAAAAAAAACAAGAGACGCGTTTTAGTATAAGCATGGTTGGTTAAGCGGATTTTGTTATGGTAGAAACTTCGTGGAAGGGGAATTTAAAGTACTATTAACCTTAGCATTCCTTTCCCCATTAGTTTCCATAGTTTGGTTTTTTCTTTTCCATTGGACGTAAATGGGATCAGAATAATTACATCAATGGAACATTCGACTAGAAATCTGACAAGGCTCAAAAGATCGCTGTCGGCCCAGTGAGTCGCGGAATGAATCGCTAATCTACTCGTGAATTATATCTGATATATAGCACCATCACAATTTATTTGAAATAATTCAATAATATGCGGCAATCATATGTTTTGGTACAAATAATTAGGCTCTTACAACCGTACACAGTAACAGCTCTAAACATTTTAGCCCGTCATCCCACTTTTCACTAGAGCTTTGGGACACCGTGACAGGCGGTGAGCCTTTCTTCTTCCATCGCTCCATTTTAGTATCGAAGCCAAAGATACAATTTTTTTCTAAGGGACACCGTGACAGGCGGTGAGCCTTTCTTCTTCTATCCCTCCATTTTAGTATCGAAGCCAAAGATACAAATTTTTTCTAAGGGACACCGTGACAGGCGGTGAGCCTTTCTTCTTCCATCGAGGGATGGAAGAAGAAATTTAGTATCCATTTTAGTATCGAAGCCTAAGATACAAATTGTTTCTAAGTTTCAAAATCTTATTGTTGCGAGCCCTCGACAAAGTGGATGGAACTCAAGTCTACTGATTCGGTGGTAGATCACTTAACCACTTGGATATCGATTGTATGTTGTGTATAGGGAAATATATCATCTTTTTCTCCAAATGACCGGCGTCTGATATCGGAAAATCTATTAAACTATGTCGAAGTAGTCCAGTAATGGGTAGCATGCTAGATTTTGATGGCACTGAGATGACTTTTTATAGGACTCTCCTATGTCCAGAAGTGGACTTGCACAAACTGATAAAATAGAAAGAATAAGTTGCATTAACACGCAGCCGCTGCCAGTCACTAACATTTTGAAGTTGAACTTAGATGTTACTTAATGCAGAAAAAAATTCAAGTTATAGTAGTATGGGGATCTTATCGCTAAATGCTTTTTCTTTTTGATTCCTTTGGATAGACAGGATTAGACTAACAGAAATCAGGTTCCGCAATTACAATACAAAACGTGCCAACGAACTTTTTCTTTATAAGCGACTTATCATACAATAAGATTCTTCTTTTAGATCATTTCCAGGAATTCGATAATCATCGTAATTCTCGAAATGTAACAATGCGAAAAAAATAATTTTTAAAAGTAGACTTTATAATGTGTGTACAAAGTGTGCATAAAGTGCAGTAGGTCACACTATTTCATGTGTATGTTATAGTATATTTATTTATTTTATTAATTTGTTAAGGATTACCAACAAGGTTAAAACAACATAACAAATTTTCTTTTTTTTTATAAAAATGTTTTTTAAAAAAAAGGCACGTGCCACCTTACTGAAAGGCAATCACGGAAAGCCAGTAGATACAGTCTAGTATAATTAAATGGATATTAATATTATTCAAATCTATTGCTTATCTAAAGTAACACGATATAAGAAACTACAACTTGATAACAATATTAGACGAAATAATACAAACAAAGAAAGATTATTAACAAAATTAAAGACAAATAAAACAATTAAGTAACCTACGATTTTCTTCTATAAATTATTGTGTAATACCTTCCGCATTTTAGTCCTAAGCTCAGAAATTTTAGTTGAGAGTATGTCCATGTGAGAGTACTCAGTAAATCAAATACTATCCATTAAAGACTCGACAATAATCACATTCCGGATAGAAGCCTCGCACAATTAAAATAGAAAGAACTAAGCGACCGGTTTTAATGTTTATTTAACTTCTTGCTCTGATAGAAAGATACTGAAATTTATTAACCTGTTTTACTTTAAAAGTATTTCCTAATAAAGTGTGATGTCGCATAAACATCCTTGCTAGTCCTTTTCAGGACATTCACATATTTACGTTGTCAAAATATGACTCTCCGCTTCATACAATAAGTTTAATAATGTTTAAAAAGTATTAAACAAAATCTTAACTTCTAAACTTCTAAGTGGATTTCAATGCGGTTTTCACCATAATTTATTTATTTTTGGGGAAATTTTGTATGTATAACACATTCACATTTTGTTTTTATAGTACAGGTCTGATCTGATAAACGAGAAGATTAATAATTATGCATTATTTAGAAGCATTCACATCAGTCTTCTACAGCGTACGAGCACAGCGTAGCTTAACGGGCTTCCATAAACTAAAAATTTTTGTAATGTAAAATGTAAGTAAAATGCCTTCTCGCAATATCTCAGAGGGTTTTGGAGCCGGGAAGAGTCCACCACGGTGCTCATGTTTTTTTTTTATGGGAAAGGTGGCTAACGAGCAAGCAGCTCGCCTGGTGTTAAGTTATTACCGTCACCCACGTGCATCCGCAACACCATGGAAGCTGCAAGTGTGCCGGCCTCACACACCGAATGAAACGCAGAATCACCAAATGCCTCTACTTCACGCCGATATTCTGCAAGTCGTGGTATGCCGGCCGAGCTGTCCAATTCGAGCGGCAGCAAAAGCCGTTTTAACGGGCTCAAACTACGTTTGAACGGGTTAGCGAATGTCTTTAAAATTTTGTTTTCTCAAAGTTAACTATTTTCCAGAAAATGCATGCTTGAATGTAAAAATCAGAAACCAATAATTGTGGAAGCTCAGGTGTTGCACCAATTGCACCCCCTGTTATATAAGCCTATATTTAAGACACAAAAAAAAAAGTTTTTAGGAATTTCTATGATCGATGATTATTGGTGGTAACCCTACCGGGATTTGAATTGTGCACTATCTGAAGCGCGAGATTAGAGCGTACGGTTTGCATCCGGACGGACACAATGGCCGCTGTGATTAGCATTGCAATACAACGGTACTGTGATTAGATCTATACCCGACGCAGAGACAGCTGTTTAATTAACGTGAAGCGATAGGAAATCAAAATCCAACGATGATGAAATTTCAACGTCTGTTACCGTATTGGTAATTATGGTCTTTACTAAATTTTTGAATAATCTTATATTATTTTTAAAACTTTGTAACTTGCGTTCTTTAGTAGAGAATAAAATATGAAATGCTTTGTTTACCTTTTTTTTTTTTTTTTTTTTATAGAAGAAGGGTGCAAACGAGCGTGCGGCTCGCCTGATGGTAAGTGATCACCGACGCCCACGAACATCCACAACACCAGAGGAGCTACAGATGCGCTGCCGGCCTTTAAGGAAGGAATAAGCTCTTTTCTTGAAGGTCCCTAAGTCGTAACTATTCGGAAATACTGCTGGCGACAGCTGATTCCACAAAGTCGAAGTGCGTGGCAGAAAACTTCGATTAAAACGCACTGTGGTGGAATGCCAACCATCTAGGTGGTATCGATGGAACTTCGAATTCAGTCGCGATGTACGATGGTGAAACTCAGCAGCTGGGATCAATCCGAACAGTTCCTCAGAACATTCCCCGTGGAAAATTTTGTAAAAATGCAAAGAGAAGCAACATCTCTTCGCAAGGCCAAAGGATCAAGCCGATCAGAGAGCTTGGTCGCCGACAATTCGAGCCGCTCGACGTTGGATGCGGTCAAATGGAAGGAGTTGGTACTGGGGTGCCCCTGCCCAGAGATGAGAACAGTATTCCATGTGGGGCCGAACTTGCGCCTTATAAAGTTGCAAACGGTGGACCGGCATGAAATACTGTCCCGCTCTACAGAGCACACCAAGCTTTTGGAGGCCAATTTGGCCTTTCCTCCAAGTGACCACGGAACTGAACGTCGCTCGATATGTCAACGCCAAGGATTCTGATACTGGCTGAGGCAATAAGGGAATGTTCTCAAAAGAGGAGAAACGACAAAGGGATTCTTTTAGCGGTGAACGCGCAAACCTGTGTCTTTTGGGGTTGAATAGGACCAAATTACGTCGACCCCAATCCGAGACTTTGAATAACAAGGTCTCGACTTCAGACACAAGTTTGTTCCGGCACTCGTCGACGTGTTCCCGAGAAATATTCGCACGGCCTGTATATAGGGCATCACCCGTGCTGTCGTCTGCATAGCAATGAATGCTACTGATTTGTAGCATGTCGTTGATATGCAGAAGGAACAGAGTGGGAGATAGCACACAGCCTTGTGGAACACCAGCATTCACGGGTTTGGGGTCCGAGCATGCACCGTCGACAACAACCTTGATGCTCCGATCCGTGAGGAAGCTGGTGACCCAGTTGCACAATCTCTCAGGAACCCCGTAAGATGAAAGCTTTGAAAGAAGCGCTTTATGCCAAACCCTATCAAATGCTTTCGCTACGTCCAGACTAACCGCCAAAGCCTCCCCCTTAGACTCAACTGCTTCTGCCCATCGGTGAGTCAGGTAAACTAGAAGATCACCAGCTGATCGTCCGCGACGGAAACCGTACTGTCGGTCACTGATCAGCTGGTGTTCCTCCAGGTACCTCAGGAGCTGGGTGTTGATGAGTGACTCCATTATTTTAGATAACAAGGGGGTGATGGCAATAGGCCTGTAGTTGGACGGATCGGAGCGGTCGCCTTTTTTGGGTATTGATGCACAAATGCTGTCTTCCAAGATTCCGGGACGACGCCTGAAGAGTAGGAGTGCCGGAAAAGACGCGTGAGAACCGGTGCCAACTCAGGGGCACACATCCTCAGCACAATTGGAGGGATTCCGTCCGGCCCACTCGACTTATGAATGTCCAGGGAGCGGAGTGCCTTTCGCACTGAGCTCTGCAGAAACTGAATTTCCGGCATGGAGCACTTACACCACGGGATGGTAGGTGGAGAGTTTCCCCGGTCATCAAGAGTCGAGTTGGATGCAAAAAGAGAGCCCAAGAGATCGGCTTTCTCTTTTGCAGTGTGGGCCAGCGAATCATCCTCCTTGTGTAGAGATGGGAGAGATGGCTGACAGAAATTCCCTGGACAGCCTTGGCGAGAGACCAGAATGCGCGGGATCCCGATGGGAGGCGAACTAGTCTCTCGCCAATTCTGCCAATGTGCTTTAACTTTGCCGCAGCGATAACTCTTTTGAAGGACCTGGAGGCAGAGTTGTACTCGTTTTAAGAGCACTGGTTTTGCATCCCGAGACGCCGATGCATCGGCCCAGGCCTGGTAGCACTTCCGCTTTCGGCGTGACGCTATTTTGCAGGTGCGACCAAACCAAGGCTGGGATTTACCTCCGACAGGCACTGCAGAGAACGGAATAAAAAGTTCCATTCCCTGAAGTACCACATCGGTGACAGAATCTGCAACGACGTTGGGATCATCCAGCGAGAAGCAAACCTGCCCCCATGGGTAGGAACCAAAGAAAGACCGCATTCCATCCCAATCTGCCGACCTATAGTGCCACACACGGCGGAACCCCGCAGATCGCGTTCGGGATCGGCGCGCGATAGGCACTACACTCCGGATCAGACCTGTAGTTTGAACACAAATATAAATTTATAACATCTTAAAAAAATAACTATGTTCTGTATGTTTTAGTTGGTATGCCTGATTAACTTAATAAAAAAAATGAATAGAATAAATATAAAAGCGACCTTATGAAATCTGCCGCCCACTTTCAAACAAAATTTCGTAATGAGGTTCCTCCGTTAGAGTTGGCTAAAGTAAAAGACATGGCGATGTCATTGCCTCCGACCCGAGAAATGCTGGATAAATCATCTCATAAAACGAGCAGCATTGTCTAACGTACTGCGATCGCCAGCCTGAAGATATAAGGGACTTGAATAGATTAAGAAAAGGTGGAATTGCGAGTATGTGGGTTGTGCTTGTCTGTAAGGCTTAATAAATTAAATCTCCTTTATTCCTTTGTTATTAGCGACTTGAACAAGGGGAAATACTCGCATATCAAATTCAAGATCAACACGCCTTTAATAAGAGCTTCTTACCTGTATTGAATCAAACAAACATATACCCTATTTATTTCAACAACAATGGTAGATAATATTTTAATGTGTTTAACACACTTTTGTTAATTACTCATTAAAAAAATCTCATGGGATAAGATATAGGGCTATCGCCGAATTGGAAGAATATTTGTCTATTTGTCGGTTTGCCTTTTCACGCAAAACAATCTTTTTTTACTAAAGATTTTGATGCGCTTTTTCACTTTTTGAAAGCTTTAAAACTACGAAACTTTTTTATCAGGTCCGTACGGATTTTTTACGCGAAAACTACTGAACCCCCTAAAAAAGCTATATACTGTAAGAAAGCGTATGACTGAAATTACTCTGGTATTTTTAATCCCGGAAAATACTGGGATCGACTGAAACGAGGTATACACCCAAAAAGTAATAAAGCGTTTGCGCAGTCGATTTCACGATGGGCATTTGAATACTGCGATTCATTTGTTCAGAAGCCTATAACTTAACGTGTGTTTTAATAAGAAACGACATTATGCTTAAAACCTATATACTAACATATGCGGGGATGAAATAGTGGGCAAAAGCTGTATTATATAAGTTATCTTAATATATAACCTTTAATAAGTAACCATTGCGGTAGGAGCTAATAAAAAAACCATTCCGTTATAATAATGCGCAATAATTTAAAGGGACGGCTAAAATAAATGCACGCTACTAATGCATGCAAATTTCAGCATAAATTATACCATTAGCATAATAATACATGCATTTAAAAGAAAACAACAAAATATCCGAAGAACTCACAAACAGTGGATCAATTTCGAATAAACGTGCCTTTCTAGTTTTCTTCTTCATAAGCTTACTTAATCCACTGCCGAAGATAAGCCTTTCGAACAAATGCACTACCCAAAACCGGTATGCCTCTCTTAAAAGGTTTGCAAATATTCACCACGCAGGGCATGCTGATCGGTACCCTCGCAATAGTGATGCTGCTTCTCATCACTATTCTGTCAGATTTGAACAGCATTGCATTTGGTCGCAAGAACCTCGTTTGTTAGCTAGCAGGAAGCATCACGTGCATATGAGGAAGAGAAATCGTTGTTAATATTATGCTGCTTGCATTGAATTAAAAAACAAAAAAACAATAATAACGTCGAGATAAAGTTCTTGCAATCTGCAAATTGTTTTAATTTTTTTTTACAAGACAGGAAGAATGCAATTGCATTACCGAACATTGTTTAGTTATCGATTCAGTAATGTAACGTCGGCACGTCGCTAGAACGAAACGTTTTGCGATTACCTGCCAGCCTAGCGTAACAATTAACATGGCCAGTTGAATGCACATCAGTATTATCCAAGATATTGTTGAATAAATTGCTAAGGTGAAAACCGATATGTGATCATTTTGTTACACGTTGTGATCGTTATGCCACAGATGTAACATTACGCAACCAAGTTTTATTTGAGTTGATAAACAAAATCCGTCCAGAGAAAGAAAATGTTATTTACATTTTATTTGATATATTTTTAATCGACTTCAAAAAGGAGAAGGATATCAATTCATCTATGTATTTTTTTATGTATGTTACGCGATATCTTAGCTGTTTGTAAACTTTTTGACGATACTTTAATATTCGATTATATTTATTTAACTTTTCAGAAAATATTAAAATGGAATATAATGAACAAAGTGAAAAATAGGGTTGAAGTCGGTTAATTCTCTAATACTCTGTTTTTAATTCACCTATTGTGGTCTGTATTTAAAAACATTACATATTACTTTTTGGGAATTTTAAGTTGAAAAACAAGACAATCAAATATTTTCTATTCCGAACAAGTGAGGTAGCGACTAAAGAACCTGGCTTCCTCTTTCTTCCTCAGTCTTGTAAGATATCTGTAAAAGTCTATTAATGGAATAACCTTGAAAAACTCAAGGCAATCTCCTAGAACAAACCCGGCTACCAGGAAAGTAGTTATTGAGTAGTTGGCTCTAGTGTGTTAAGTATTGTAACCATTGAATTTTTATTAAAATTTTATATTAATTTCGATAAAGCAAACATTGTAAGGGAACTTGGCTGTATGTGAAATAATAAAAGAGACCATTTCGAGAACATTTGAAGTTGTACATCTCGAATTAGAGCATCGTGTGCTACATATTATAAAGTTATTAGAAAAATTATATATACAATGATTTATAATAAAAGATGTTCCATTAACAGATGTTTCAGAAATTAATTAAATTATTGCCCATTCGACATTTGAATTGAAGTTTTTTTGAAGATGAAGTGATTTGAAGTTATGAAAATTTGAAGCGCGAAGAATCCTCAGACGTAATTTAAATCTTTGATTATATTCGACTTTTGTATAATTTTCAGATCATAAACTTATAATTGTGTAAAATTAGATCTGTGAAATTCAGATTAGATATTTAATGTAATCTGAATTTCACAGATCTAATTTATGAAAGTATTGCAAAGTAAAAAAAAGTAATCACGCTTGGTACCTATAGAAGATAGGTAGGGATCAGGGATTTCCATTCGGTATGACTTAATATAGCAAAACGGGCTTCCGCTACTCATTTTTCGCCTCTCTGGGAAATAAAACGTGACGAGTGGCGAGCCTAGTCATCGGATTTGATATTTATTTATTGGATTGGTATGACATATGAGCTAATATTCCACCTGATGGTAAGTGGCTATTGCAGCCCATGGACACCTGCAAACAACTTCAATCGAAGAAGGTTACAGGTGCATCGACACCCCTAAAAATTGAGATAGAATGCCATATAGCCTGTAGTTATACTACCTCTCTATACCGATCAAACTGGAACACACTGTCGATTGGCGGCAGAAATGGACAAGAGGATGGTACCTACCCAGACGACTTCTGGGCAGATAAGGAGCCTTCCATCTAGTAAAGATAAATAAAATCGCCGCTACCGTACCGCTAATTAATTTATTATAAAGGTTTCATAATGTAGGTGAAAAAATAATTCATATACTTAATTCAATATTTAAAAAAAAAAATTGTCATCGCTATTAGAACCGTGCAGACATCACACGGATGAATAAACATGCAAAAGAATTTGGATATATATATTTATATATAGCATAGTATTAACACACATCAGGATTATTTGTCCAATGCCTGTAAACATTTATAGGTCAAAGAAATATTTATTCAAAGCCGGAATGCGATGTCTGTATTGAACAAATATCGCCTTTGGCTATACGGACCATCAAAAATGTATATTTAAATCTGCACCATTTCTTTGCCCGTTTTTTTTATATATTCGTACAACGGAGGAAACATGGCTGCATTTTATTTAGAAAATCTTTCGGCGCAAAAATTTGCTTATTTCATAATATGTATGAGAGGTTCATGTCTTACCAATTCCAATCAGGTTCTTAATAAAGCCTGGTTTGTGTACGTAAAGACATTGATAAATGTAGATGGTGCTAAAGAGGTGTGTCGAGATCGTGCGAAGATATGTGTAGAAGATGTAGCAATAGAAAGGTTAACTGTTTTCTCCTTTTTAGCCTGTATAGATTTTTATCAGCTCTCTGCTGGACAAAATGGCATTCAATGAAATTTGGGAGATGGGAGGCAGGGTGAGGAAGGGGAAGGGGAGGGGAAGTGGGCTTCCGGTTACCTCACACGAAATGCAGAAGCACATAATGCCTCTACTTCACGCCGGTATTCCTCGAGGCCGTGGTACCATCGTGGTCGAGCCGGTCCATTCGAGCAGCAGCAAAAGCCGCCGCTGGGCTCTACCACGTTTAAATAAAAGGAAGGTTTGCTCATACTCTCAAAGCCGAGAAGGCGAATTGGTAAACGCAGTGCTCTAGAAGTACAGCTGCCAATCACAAGTCTGTGGAATTATGTCTATTTAGATGAATTTACTGACGTGTCTTTACGTTCGTTAGTCACCATGTGCTACTAGTTAACTAGACTGGCAGACAGGTGAGGTCTTCTTATGGAGAAGACGATGGTTTATACATTCCTCTTACACCATCTGCCTTGCCCAGGGGTCGGCAACCTTTTGACTCGGAAGAGTTAAAAATTACAATTTATAAAATTTAAAAAGCTACAAAAATTTTTCTTGCCAACAATAAATAGTACTTGCATAAAAAAAGTTTTTTGATACAAAAAAACTAACCGTATGGAACTAAAGAGCCGCTTTACATTCAAAGAGCCGCATGAGGCTAGTGAGCCGCAGGTTGCCGACCCCTGGCCTAGCCTAATGAAAAGCAGTTGTGATGATATGTATGAATGCAATATGTTAGCTTGTATGTATCAATTCACGCAATGACTTTGCTAAATGCAACCTTTAAAATCTAACGAAACACTTTCATATGAAAACGTTAATATGCATAACTTACTAGAATAACATCTCGCGTCGCATTCTATTTTAATGCTCGCACTGAAACAGACTTGCAATTGGATAGTGGGACAGGAAAATGTAAAACGTTTTATGTCATACGCAAATTATAAATTCTTCTCGTTCGTATTATCAAGATAATATTTAGTTAGTAGTCAGTCATAAAACACATTTTAGTGTGTTTTGTTTTTCTTAACTTAGTATTAGCCAGTCCCTTTTATCCGTGGACGCCATAAGAATCGAATAAGGGATGCATTAGAAAATCTCAGAGCGTTAGAATGATCACCGATTACCAATCAACATGCATATATCCCAGTACATGATCTTCGATCCTTTGAAGACTTATAAAAGCATGAAGAATTTAACAACAACAAATAAGTGAATCGTAAAAGTGGACCAATCAAAAGGCCGCGCCGTACAGTCGTGATATCTCTTTTAAATTAGTATGGTTGAAAGACACAGGAAACATCTTGTTACTATCTCCATTGATCATAGCAATAATAAACTGACGCAACAAGAATTCAAAAATAAATTGTAGAATAAAGATATTTTCTGTTTAAGGACCGTGGCAGCTGGGTTCGATCGCTGGCCTTCGAATGCCTCCTGCAATGAAATTGTTTACAGCATTTTAAAAGCTGATTTACCACGAGCTTGGTGAGGAGGAGGAGGAAAACGAAATGAAATTTAACAATTAAATAAAAACCAACCTATACCAAGCAGTGCAAGTGTTAAAATATAATTTGTATTCTATGTACTTACTTACTTTATGACGATCGATAAGCGCCTAAGGTACCTATCCTAATGTTAAGTTTTACGGTTAACGTGACGAGAATGATTTGTATAGAATGGCTATAGACATAAAATCCCAGATGTGTGTATTAATGATTTTAACCCGCATACTTGGCGGCGACGAGATTACACTATCCCTTTCCGTGGATGACGAAAAATAAAACGATAGATGCCAAAACAACTATCTTAAATATATCCGTTCAGTGATATGGAACATGGTCCATTGACTAAGGCTTTTATAAAAGACGTGTGGAAATATAATCATCTTATTTTTATTGGATTGGGGTGAAAAATTAACGATTGGTACTCCTAAGGGTTTGTGGATACTGTTGCCCATGGACACCTGCGAACAACTTCAATCGAAGAAGGTTACAGATGCGTTATCCGCAATTATACTGCCAAACATGGTGATTCCGGAAAGTCCTCTTAAATTGCTAAACATGTAAGTGGTGCGTGGCCGATTAAATAAATAGTTGTCCAAGATTGACCAAGACCCTAACGGAAAAGGGGGTAGTAAAATCTAAAATGGTAAGCACGAAAGTAATATAATAAAAAATGAAATCATAGTACAAATCAAAGTAAAAAAAAAAAAATTGGCAACAGTTAAGTAGGTCACTTCTCACTCACAATCGATGAATTCCTTTTTATATTGGCCGTATACAAATAAAAGAGCCCCGCACTGGCACTGACCCAACGCCGTTTCACTACTTACTTGTCATTTGCGAGCATGTATCTGAAGGTACTATCTCAACTTATTCCTTTAACGACAAAAGAAAGTTTCTCGTCTGTGAATTTATTACCCAAACTTGCTAAATCGGCCGCTCGAACTTTAACTTTGAGTCTACTATTTGAAAAGAGTTGTACATATTTATTTGCTTCAAATTTAAGACTGATTTTTAATTTTACATCATTTGCGGGCTATAGCAAACTACGTCTTTGTTTTAAAAAAACGCTATTAATGAAATCGAAATTTGACATTAATTTTTAGTTATGCTTCTATGTATCTCATATATTTAACGGATAGATAGATGAGGAAAATCTGTCACAAAAATCTGGTATGTCATCAGATTTTGTCTTTATCAGGAAGGTGAAGACGAGTGAGTGCCTGTGCGTTTGAGAATCTGCCACTACCTTCCTTCCCGTTGGTGTCATAAGAGGCGACTAAGGAAAGAGCTTCGAACATCAGTCGCAGTGGCTACCGACAGATGGCGAGATAACCATTTCGCAAATTACCAGACCAAAATTAAGCAGACCGATGACGACCAGCAGCGTCTAAGTTACGAGGTAGCTCACCTGATGATAAGTGATTACCGTCGCCTACGTGCATCTACAAAACTAGAGGCACTGCAGGTGCTTTGCCGGCCTTTAACGGGTATTTGGGGGACGCGAGTGAGGATGAGGAGGGGGATGGGAGGGGGTAGTGGACCTCCGGTTACATCACTCACCGAACGAAACGCAGAAGAACAAGATGCCTCTACTTCTCGCTGGTATTTAGCAAGATCGTGATACGTCAAATCAATTTTGGGGGAGAGGCCCATGTCCTGCAACGGACTATTTACAGGCCGGTAAAATACGTTAATCATTATTTATCACGCAGAAAGTAGTCAGTTGGGAGTTCCGTACACAGAACTGGAATAAAACTGCGAACCTTATTTTTTCGCCTCTGTACTTTATAGCCCTTGACAGAATTCTATAAATTGTAAATCCCTCATCTGTGACAAAAAAGATGCTCAAATCCCCTTAAATATGTGTACTCTTATTGCTAACATTGACGATATAACGAAACAAAACATTTAAAAATGAACTAAAATTTTACTTCTAAATCGACATGCCCCCATGTATTTTAGGCTGCCACCGCTAGTGAAGATGTATATTACAAGAAATATCGCGGAGCATATCGAAACAGAGAGAAACCCAAGAAAACAAAAGAAGCAAAATTTATTTTTTTAGATATATATTAGATAAATTTTGCTTCTCTCCGTACACTTTTACCGAGTTTTATAGTGATTTCCGATACTTCGACATCGAATATAACTAGTTTAACGTAAAGTGTCTAAACTGATAATCGATGCCTTGTAAGCTTGTCTACACTTCAGCGATGCAACTATGGTAAGCTATCTACGGAGGCAACAAAATAATTTTGCATCTCATAAACAAATGGCATGGAGAGCCAGTATAATTACATGCTATGAGGCATTCCATGTTCGTCCTCAGAGATGACAACAGACCTGTAACCTTCTTTGTTTAAAGTTTGTTGCATGGGGTCCATGGGCTGGTGTAACTATTTACTACTAGTTGGACTATTAGCTCCTTTGTTATTCTCCTCTTCTCCTCATTTAAATTTGTTACTTTAGTGTAACAGTTACGAAAAAAAAAAACACCGAATTGCGAGTCTGATCCTTACACCGAAGGCTCCGTACCAGCACTATTTTTGGTAAATATATATATTTGTATTATATATTTACCAAAATTATTGTGATTTCTTTCAATCTGTTCGGGATCCATAACGCGAGCACTACTCACAGTTGGCCGGTTATTATTATTTTTTGTCGTACTTTAGAGTTTGCACTATAATCACACCCAGTTTAACGCTTTTTTGTATTACCGTTTCAACGTAAGAGCATAAACAAAGGAAAACGTTGGAAAAACACTTGTTTTGTACTTGTATGTATGGGGTTTATGTAGGGGTCCCCTATAATGTAATTACATTTTGTTTTTTTGTTCATTATGTGTTAGGATCATTTTAACCGGCTACCTATTACGGTTCAAAAGGCACATCCCTTGAAATGAAGGACAGACGTTAGGCTTATGAATAGTGATCTGTATGGAACTCTAAAAAAACTGATATGTGTTATATACTTCATTTAACAGATCCTTCGCTTCTATACATATAGATGATGGAATGATGTGGGAAATATTAGCTAAAAATGTATTTGCTTATTACGAATAATAAATACCTTATTATTTATCTTTCTTTAAATCGGTGACCACTAATTACCTAATCGAGTTGGCAGTGCTCTTATTTTCCATGCAATTTTAATTTAGAGTGTGCTTGCATTTGTCTATACGACAACTATATTTTATCTTGTATTATTGTATGAGTAAACTGGGTATTGACGACAGATGGTGGAATAACCAAAATTTTTATGAACAAACCGATGATGGGCAGCAGCGTCGAAGGTACGAGGTGTCTGGTACTACGATCGTCAACCCGCTAGCACTGCGCTGCACTACTTATGGCTAATCCTCATTATAGGACCTGTTAAGGTTTTGTATGAATTAAGATCAATGATTAAGAAAGTTGACAAAAATAGGATGCCTGCGTAATTTCTTTAGTCATTTTCTTCCCCGTTCAGGAAGACCCTCAAATAACGGTGAAGTGCAATTTAAATTCATTACGTCGATGAAATAAGAAATCATTATTGATGATTTCATTAAATTTTGAAATTTTTTTAGTTATAAAAATTTCTATAATTATCATTTTTAATGTCGGCCAACATTTTTCGTATTCAACATATAATTGCTTTAGACATGATAATCGACTACTTAAGTCAGTGCAAGTGAAGATAACGAGTGGTTAAGTTGTCGAAGACGTGACTGGCGATCACAAAATACTTTTACAAACAACTGTCGCGATAGGGTGCCGACGTACTCATGTATACTATAATACCAAGGAAACATATCAAACACTTTTGACACAACTGATCCGGTTGAGACCATCTTTGCAGGTCCTAGATTATCTTCAATAACTAAAAGGGGTTTAAGAATGACTAATACATCAATAATAATATAATATGAATCTATGGAATTGGTAATGGTATAGGCGGTTAGTATTCCTCGCTAAGGTAAACGTTGTTTGTTATGCGGACGTCTTCAAAAGGACGAATGAGCTCGGTGAGCTGGAGGCGACAATAGTTGTCTCAAGATCCCTAAGTTGGGGAGTATAGTAGTAGCTAGGGTATCGAATACCAGATCGAGCACCAAGTTCCCCGGATTAAGAGAATAGTGGCTGCCTTACTTGTGGATCTAAAATATACAGTATACAGCGGCGGATGCCCATACGGATCAAACGGGGATATAAGACTATATCATTCGAGGCCCAAATCGCTCCTGGTTCGCTTTTCATCTCTGGGCATACTAGCGGAAACGGATTCGGGTATACAATCGGATCCGCTTTCCCAGAGCGATGGTAACATGGCATAAGATGCGTTCGAGTCCATCAAACGTCAGGAACGTTAGAATCCATTGGAGCTCTGAAGAGCGATATGCGTGCAAACGCGTTGTAGAAGCTTTCACGTCTTCGAAGCCTGGATACAGCGATGCTGAGTGGGAATATGGCGTGATAGGTCGGTGCCACCTTCTGTAAGACCGGGATGGTTCAGAAGGACGCTACTGCGCGGGCTGATCGAGGACATATCCCACTCGTAAACGAGTCCGGACGGGGCAATCACAGCAAAGTAGCGGAGGGGCCACGGTTGCGTTCCGAACAAAGATCCCTTGACCGCCCGTCTTTGGTGATGGCGACCACCGTGGGCTTTTAGCTGGTGAGAGTCCGACATAATACGGCTGTACTTCGATAGAGGACCAAGTATCCATAAAATATTACCCTACGATAAAGGCGGTTAGTGTTGTTAATTCTATAGGGTAAGGTAATTCTGCTTTTTCTGAATCTTTTTTCGAATATTCAATAAAGGAATTAGGTTATTTTGGTTATTGTTTGACTAGGAAGGAAGCTATTAAGAGGAATTCCTAATTAAATACCATGTGAGATAGTTATATCACCTGTATACGAGTACCTACCAAACGTGGCAATTACGAAATTGTCAATGACGATAATCTTTTTATATATTTGTATTACTTATGTTTTTTACGTTTTGAACGTTTATTTATAACATTACTTAATGTTTCATGTTCAACTATTATAGCTTTTTATTATACGTTTTACTTGGCATAAAGTCCGCCCATTATAAACTTTAGCGTGCAATAAATAATAAATAAATAACTTATTGAATGAAATAAGTTGTCATCATCAACACATTGTTAGAAGAGATAATGACATTCATCAATGTCACTTCTAACAATTTTATATCTCAATTTGTAAATAACTCCTCGAAGATTTCTGGGATCCTTTTCTTTTATAATAGAGAGAACACGCACATTCGTTATTATAAGGACGCATCGATGGAAATGTAACGAGCTTTTGGGGAACGAAGGGCGGGAGTAAGTTATGTGTTAGACCCTCTGTAAATATTCACCTTTTTGCGCCCTGAGAATAGGGATTTCGCTAGAGTTATATAACGAGCAAAAAAATATTATAAGCTTATTTTAAATTGGATCCTATATTTTATGATATAATTTCAAATCCTACAAAAGTTTAATGATATATTTTGTACTTTGCATTTATTCAAAATGAAAAGACTAGTCTAAATTAACTAATTAGTCATTCTAATATTTTTAACTATTAAAAATACTTCAATTCACAATTATAATCGCAAAAAAAACTAGTGAGAAAGATTTGTGTCAAGTGAAATCATGAGTATTATGTATTTTGTGCCTAAACGTAACTTTATCATAAGTCATCGTCAGAGCGCCCGTCACAAAGTTTAGTCTTAATAATCTGTGCTACAGAAATATATACAAAATATCTAATTATAACGAAATGGTACAAAAGGTCCGATGTTCGACCTTTGATCTAAATAAGCCTTAACTAATAATCAAGTTTAAATTAATTATAATTAATTATATTAAAAACATCGAGCTCAAAGACGTGATAAGGGCAGTACCTACTGTTACTTTATAAGTAAGAACGTAATTACATGTAAAAGAAATGTAAATAAAGTAGCAGCCTGTAAATTCCCACAGCTGGGCAAAGACATCTCATCGAATATCTTTCAAATATTTGGGAGACTGTTGGAGCCGGGGAGGGTCCGTCACGCCAGTGCGGATTGGCGGTCTTCACACGTGCACGAAATAATACTTTTTAATATTTCTTATACATGCAACCTGCATGAGCACTTAACGATGTTTTCCTACACCACCGAGCACATGGTAAATTCAGCACAGTCGGTTACCCCTGTTCTATCGCAGATATCTTCGTTGCAAATTCTATGACATCGAGTATAGCCCTTTCATAGACCGCTAAGCAACAGTGAGATTCCTTATACGGCCTGCAGTGAAAAACCACGTCTGAATTCCGTAGATGACTTATAGAATTCAGACGTGATATATATATTAGCAGCACTCACTGGTTGCACTCACAAATAGTCACTCGGCGAGAAGATATAACGCTGCCCAGCCGAGTTGAATCCTTCAATTGACCTCTGAGGCGAAGTCCCAGACAATTTGTCCCAGGTACGTATACTCATCGACAACTTCGATCGCATTGTTCCCAACAACAACCGGTAAGTCACACCTATACGAGTATCATGGACGTTGGGCATGTTCATGCAAATGCATTGTTAAGGTTTTAAGACGTTTACGAACAAAGTTTATATGTATTCTGTAACAAAAATTGTTATAAATAGACAATTTATAATTTCTTATGCATATACATATAGCATTCATTATATAGCACAGCATCGCTAACAACTATTTAAGGGCTCAATTTCTCTGTCAACATTCGTTTAATTTCAAAACAGCCGTTCGACACTAGTTATCGTATGGTAAAATATATAACATTGTTTATGTTACGCATGTCACACATTAGAGAGGGCAGACATTACAGACTTCTTTATTGAACTGGGTTGACAAACGAACAAACACTCCACCTGATGATGTGGCTACTGAATTCCATGGGCATCTGCAAGTAACTTTAAGTCGTAGAAGGTTATAGATGCGTTGTCACCCTTGAGGACTCAGATAGAATGGCTTACAGGCTGTAGCTAAACTGGCTCAGTATACTTTTCAAATCGGAGCTCAACAATGATTGCACTGCTGATGGGCGGCAGAAACAGGTAAGTGGTACCTATCCAGACTCCTAGACAAACATGACTCCTAGACATGACTCAACGTAGCTAAACTGGCTTACCACATTTGCTCTCGGTTGCTCCCGGAGACTGCCAAGAGATATCAAAGTTTTCCCTTCCTGACGACACGCATGGGAAGAAAGGAGGTAGCACTGGCAGGTTGGGATACCGCTTGCACACACGTAAAACAGTTGATTGTATAAAAATTTAAACGGTCGATGACGGCTCTGTGACACAGTGGATTAGTGTTTGGCTGTGACGCTGAAGGCCGGTTTCCACCCCTCATGCGGTGATTATGGACTATAAATAATTACCGGACTTAGATCTTTGACTGTGTGCAATTTATGTATATAAATTGCCTTCGCAGCACAGGAGCAATTCGTACAGAAATGTTTTACAAAAAAAAATGTAAATCAACGGTATATAAATTAGTCGGTGAACTCATGCCACAGAGAAACTTAAACCAGACAGCAATTTCTGTGATAAAACCACAATGAACACAACATACAAAGTTCATTTGAGGTTACAAATACAAACAACAAACTTTGTAGGCTATTCATTATTAAAATGAATGAACAAAATTCGCTAGAGTGAGTCGACATAGTACTATAAATAAACAATTACATTAATTATGAAATGATATAACCAATATCATCATCCTCATACACGTTCTCAGACATAATCACCCAGAAGGACATAGGATTTTTTTTTGAAAACGGAGGCAAACGAGCTTGTGTTTCACCTACAGTAAGTGTTTACCGTCGCCCACTTATATCTGCAATACCTGAGGAGCTAAACACTGGCAAGACAACCGCCATAGTCTCGCCGTGTGCGCTTACCTCTCCCACTCCAGCTCTTAGCTCGGGACATAAGCGGAGTATCACTGTGAAGTACCTAGGATGCCAGATACGATGATGTGGAGGATTTTTGACCGCACTTCCAACGCCCACACGAACACTTACACAACCTGGCATCACTGCAGGACATACTTCCGCAACACGCTCGACCGCCAGAGTGGCGACCCCTCCCACGGGACCTTATTAAATCGCCGCTCGGCCACAGGGGGGCCGAGGACGCGCGACAAGTCCCGACGTAAGACCTCAATTACGTACACGTCAACCCATAAACCACAGAGAGTAGCCCCCCGAGATTATGCTCGAGATATGAGGATAACCTCTATGCTCGAACCCTGCGGGGGCTACTTACTTTACACCCCCAGCAGACGACCCACACTGCACTGAGGAGCTGCAGGTACATTACCAGCCTTTAAGGATATTTGGAGAGAGGAAAGGGGAGGGGAGAGAGGAGGAGTGGGCCTCCGGTTACCTCATTTACCGAACGGAACGCAGAAGCACAAGATGCCGTCCCCGCCGGTATCCTGGGAGGCCACGGTACTACCCCGGTCGAGTCGGCCCATTCGAGCAGCAGCGAAAGCCGCCGCTTGAATCTATCACGTAACGAAATATATTACTAACACACAATAACATCAATTCCCGTTCTTTCTTATAGTCCAAGAATAACCGGAGATTTAACCACGACGTCAGCGGCCGTTTAAATCATAATTGTAAGTTTTCAATTCCTGGCCTAAAGCTTTCGCGGCTGTAAAACATCGCAACATTAGACAACCTGCATGCCATGCGATTTCTAATGTTTCATGTATAAGAAGAGAGGTTAAGCACTGGATTGGACAGTTTGGCGGATATCTTCCACTGCAGTCTTCTTAAAATAAATTTATGAAAATGATCAGAATGTTGACAAAATAAAACCAACTAAGAACAATGAACGCGCTGTTATTATGTTGCTATCATGTTTTATTTTAATATTAGAAACGTGAAAGTTTGTATATTTGTTTGAATTGACCGTAAGCGCTTAAGGGACTGAACGACCGTGACCAAAATTAAGCAGAGTTGTAGATTATGCCATGCATTTAGAATATTTTTTATCTCATTCAAGATTTCTCTTCCGACAATATTTGTGACCACGAGGGTAAAGCCACGGACAGACGCTAGTCAAAATACACTCATAGTATTGTTCCGAATTAATTTTTGCAAATTCCCTTGTCTACCTCATATTTTGATTATTCAAAACGCTCCTTCACTCCAGAAAACTACCTGTATGAACAAAAATGAAGTTAACAATTATTTGCGTTCCAGTCAATAAAAAGCATACAAAACAATTATAACATAAAAAAATTAAAGACGAGTCAGTGGGCCGTGCGGAAAGGACTTGAAAATGAGATAACCGAACACGGTATTAAAGTGTTGGAAGGAGATAGACATACATTGTTTCAAATGAATTTATTATTTAACCGGAGCGCAACCCACCGCGAGCGCACGAGCGGTCTGTAAAGTCACGCAGTAATTCTTGTTTAGGCGTTTTTTTCTATCTGTGTTTTGTATTATTACAAAATAAATAAAACATGTTACGTGCCTATAAAAGTGTGTATCTTAATTGTACTATGCTGTTGCTGACTGTTAGGTAAATAATAAAACGTTCACGTTTTATGAAAATAAATGTTCCTTTATATACCTTCTGCTGTACACCACCGAGAATGAGATTGATTTAATATCACATATTTGGCATAGAAAAGTAAAGTATAAATGTCCCACAGCTGGACTATATTAGAAAGTGTTTTGGAGCCTGGAAATGTCCACCCCGCTGCTTCATTGCATGTTGGCGGATTTCACATGTCTTCGAAATAATATTGCTTATTAGTTCTCCGACACGGATGCTTCCTTACGACGTTCTCCGTTACTGTCGACCACGTGGTAAATTCAGCACCACCAACTTTTGCGTGGTGCCGGCACTGTGACTTAATTTATTTACGGCTTCATATTTCGCTGTCGCTTATAAACAGAATATATTTGATAAAGTAAAAATGCAAAACATAGGAAATAAGAATATAGATAGACTTATTAATGTACCGTTCTTTTACTTTTTAATTATTTATTGATACATCAATAGGTCCCAACCAGAAATAGGTATATGAACTAATGTCGTAAAATTGGCTGCTACCCATCATTTGTATCCAACTAAAATTCAAAATAATTTCTTTAAATAACATGAACAATTTTTAAGATTATTTTCACATTAGTTGTATAACTGTAATTATTACATCAGAGGGCGAAATTAAAATATCAAATTAACCATTCACGTGTATATAACAATTAGAATTTATATTGTGTCAACATAAAGAATTTGGAGCTAGCATTCGAAATAAAGCTTTTTCAATATACTGTATTAAAGTCTACTGTCGAACATTCTTCTCCTTATCATTGGAAGGTGGTTCAATCCATAGCCTAAAATTTTCTACCATACAGCACTATGCATATCTTTTATCATATTTTTTTACATTTCATGTCACTTTGACGCTTCTTCCGTCGACTCGTGTTGGATTCAATTGCGATATCTTAAGGCCCTTTAAATTCTTCCTTCCTTCTTATACAAGGAACGTTAACTACGTTAACTAAACTCTTTAGCAGATTTTGCTTCAAGGTTGAATTCCGATATATTTTTATAGTATCCCAGCTAGTTCCAAGCTTTCAGTCCCAAGTTATCAACCAGGCCATTGTTAGGGTCAGAACCGCAGATTTTCCCCGGTGATAAAAGCTCATAATCAACGATACCTTTCCAATCCTACTACTGTTGTTTCGCGTAAAGCCGGATTTTCCCACTGTTCATGTAGCATGGCTGTGCGTCGATCACGTTCTTGTCGTAAGTGATCTCTTTTTCGTCACACGTGATCAATCGTTTCGGAAATGGTTCGATTCTGTTGAGATTTAACAGCGAATCGCAAATGGCAACACGGTTCATCTGGTTTTTTCCTGTAATATCATGCGAATTACAAAAATTATTAATTATGTATTATCATAATTAAGGATTAAGATTTTGTAAAAAAAAATACTTGAAATCCTTAGTTCAAAGATTATTTAACTTTCTGTATATTTTCTGCATACGAAAAGACGTTTGATTTACAAAAAAACTAATAATAATAATTATCAGGACACCATAATATTAAGACATAAGGTATCAACCGATCGTGAAAATTTTTCGAATTTTTCCTTGTAATAATACGCACAGTAACGACAGCAAATAATAGGGCGTCCCCGGAAGCGTAGGTCGAAATAACACATGCGCATTAAAGATATCCACTTAGAGATTGGTTCAATGACGAGCTGAAGAGACAGTTTAAGATCCTCGAAAAAAATACACCTCCTCTCTTAATTAATAAATTGGAACAGAAGTTAATAATAATATAAACAAGATATAATACTCAATAAACTAGAACTTAATTTTTCTTAATGTTTTTATATGCATTAATGCGAAAACAATATGTAATAAATACATTTTATTTATCACTTCGACAAGCAGCGTCTCGTTACTGTTGCATCTAGCAGGGAGTGAAACATGACTACAAATTACTTTTCGATAAACACATAAATGATATCGTAAACAAAGCCTGGGGCTTGGGATTTGTTGTACGTGCATCTAAAGATTTTAAAAATATGAAAACAATTTTGTACTGCGCTTATATGCGAAGCCATCTTGAGTATGCTAACCAAGTTGCGAATCCTTGCTATGAAGAGTTCTCAGTTAGTATAGAGAATATTCAAAAGTTTACCCGTTTCATGATACCATACCCAACAAAATTAAAATTAACGAATTTACAATACTACTTTTCTACGTAGTAGAGCCAAGCGGCGGCTTTTGCTGCTGCTCGAACGGGCCGGCTCTACTGTGGTAGTACCACGGCCTCGCAGAATACCGAAGTAAAGTAGAGGCACCTTGTGGTTTTGCGTTTCGTTCGGTGAGTGAGGTAACCGGAGGCCCACACCGCCTTCCCCTACTCCGCTCCCTACCATCCCACCCTCATCAAAATATCCTCTGGTGTTGCTGATGTACGTGGGTGACGGCAATCACTTACCATAAGGTGAGCCATTTGCTCGTTTGCCCACTTTTACCAAAACTATGAATGAGGTTTTCAATGCCATCTGCTACCTCTAAATCATAGAAGGGAACTGGCCGATATTGGCTTTGTGATTAAAATCGCCCAAGGTTACCCAATAAAATTAAAACTCAATGCGAATTCTGCGGAAGCTCAATTTACTTCATGCCCCACATTTAAGCATAAGCTTTAGAAGGAACAGCTTTTTACCGCGTTGCTTTAGATTGTTTTATAAGATTAACGAACATATTTTAACTATTTGTAGAAAATATTAACTTTTTTTAAATTTATATTTCTTACTTGCATTGTATTAATTTGGTATAGCTTAAGTTTCAATACTTCATTTAGAAGCTTCTTATTGGCTTGTAATGTATCTGTAAGTTCCCAAAATAAAAAAAATAAAAGAAGAACCTACTTCAGATAACTCTGTGGCACACAGAGTTATCTGAAGTAGGTTCGAGTTTGAGTGTTTAGTAGCTAGTAGTAGTAGTTTTTCAGCAGCGCAACCACTGAGGTGTTCCGGTTTTAAAGGTATATGAGACAGTATAATGACAGACTGTGTGGCATTCCATCATAGTCCTCAGGGGTGACAACGCATCTGTAACATTCTTCGATTGAAATTGTTTGCAGATGTCCATGGGCTGCAGTAGCCACTTGCCATCAGGTGGACCATTAGCTCGTTTGTCATTCCAAATTCAACAAATATAAATATACTTAGGTACGTATATAAATATGAAGTATATATAAACCGCTCACGCCTGTCAAAAGTTATTAACTTTGATGATATTAATCCAGACCTAAAGCGCATGTGCTTATTTTTAATATTTTATATTCATATTTTTATTTAGCCTAGTATAATATAATAAGGAGAATTAGCCTGCAGCCAAACAAAAGCTGTGATTTGTCCAATAATGATATAATAAAAAAACTATTTATTATTAACTCATTCTCTAATGAAGCCTATAGTAATATTAAAGTAAATTAGCACCCTGTAAATACCAACAGCTGGGCAAAGGCTTCCTTCTTAAATATATCTAAGAGGATTTCGGAGCCGGGATGGGTCCGCCACGCTGCTCCAGTGCGAGGTGGCGGACTTCACAAGTCCACGATTGAATATTATTTCTCCATCATGAAGGTTTTCTTTCCCCCGAGAACTTGGTAAATACAGCTCTTAAAATTGCTATTATCAATTTCAGTGGTACCGGCGACGGGTATCGAACCCAGGTCACTCGCGCTCTAATGAAACTAAAGCGAGCGCCCTGACCTCTAGCTACCACGGCCTTCTAGGCAACCAAGTCTTTATCTCTGTATAATGTGTCTAGACATATATATGGAGTTATATTCGGAGCGTAGAGACATAAAAAGCTACCCGCGGATCTTAATAAAAAAAAACCTAAAACGAGCTTATTAAGATCTAATTATAGTTTAGGTAAAACCGGTTCAAAGACCAGGTATCTTACGAACATATAAACTATTGTTGATATTTAAAACCTACTCTTTGCATATTTTTAAAAGCGACACATTATTATCATAGACTGCATTACGAATAGCTGCCTAAGGATCAAATTATGCATGTACCGAATAATTGTGATTATCATTTTATGGCTAATAATAAATGACCGTTTTTACAAGGCTACCTCCATTAGACCAGTGCCAGGTACAAGTTTTTTGTGCCGTTTCCAATCTGGGATCACATTTGTTGTCTCGAACAAATGCTAATCGCTTCCTACCAATGTAATAATAAGACAAACTTGTGAGAATACAGATGAAACGGGTATAGAGTGATCATCATCATCATCATGATGACTCTATATAGAGTACTTTTATAAAAATAATAATAAAGTTTTTTATATATGTATACGTATTTATATATACCACCCAACCAGACGAGAACATACGTAAATAACCCAACATAATAATTGAAAGGAGCCCATTATGTTCTGTGTATTGGCCCCATCCCGTCTGTTCCCATGGTCTAAGAAGCGACTGACGGGAATGCTATCAAATATCTGTGGCATCTGAAGAGATGGTATATAACCGTGACAGAACTAAAATTATAAGACCGATGACGGGCAGGAGGGTCACAGAAGCCAGGTATCTGACATTGCGATCGCCAACCCTTTCGCCTACCGCGGCGATAAAGACCCTCTTAACACACCGCTAGCAAGGCATTCTGGGTGGTGGCATATGTCCAGATATGGCCGTTCGAAGCTAAAGATAATGGAATTATGACTGTGTAAGTAAACTAAACTAACTTCCATCTCATTGATTTTCGAGAAGGTTCAAGTTTACCTCTACTCTAGTGCACGTTAGTAACCTGAACGTGAATCCAAATTTTTGTTTTTGTTTATTAAAGTTTTTCATTAATTATTAAATTATGACTTCGCTAACTTTTAACGAGAAAGTCAGTTTATAAATCTAATGTATTTTCTAAGTTACTAATGAGTTTCCATTAAAAATGCTTGTGGCTTTCGAGCGATTACACAGATTTGCTTGAAATTGTCGGTTTCTTAAAACTTTACAAACTTTGCCCGGTTTCACGAAGGCTCATTCAAAATAATTACATAAATTAGGGGCTATCAATAAAAACTTCTAAATGAACTGCAGCATTATTAAAATATACATCATACTTGAACCTACCATAATTTTCAAAAACTGAGCGAAATTTATAATAAATTATAGGATCTCTATTAATTACGTGGTTACACCAAGATCGAAATAACTATATAAATATTATATCTGAATTTCTAAACCACAATATTCTCAAGAGGGCTTAACCATTTAATATGGTATGACGGCATATACAATATTACGTTCAATAAATTACCCTTTACATAGTAATAAGGTAGTAGGGCTAAGGTAATCACAAAGTATTATTAAACTAGGTCAACGGGCAGTACCCTACAGGATTTGATGAGAGAGATTGCGCATATCAAAATTAGTGTTTGAATTTCAGTGTAATTTTAAAAAGGTTTCACTTTTTTCAGGCTATGTAAGTCCTCTGCTAGACAGAGGCCTTGCCAAGAAAACGATAACAAATCCGGCATGCCATGCACGGACGTTTTACCCAAATTCTCGCACTATAGATAATGCTTCCTATCACTTGTCTGCGGGAATTGAGTTCGGCATCATTCAGATGGATGGCGGTAAGTCGGTCGCAAACAGTAGCACTAACTCGTCTTTTCCTTCTCGTATCCTATGTAACGCTTATGCGATAAAATCGGAGGAAGGGTCAGATTCAAAGCTAGACACAGTACGCAACATAACACAACCATACTCAAAAATCAATCATCATCATCATCATCATTTCAGCCTATAACAAGTCCACCAAGTCCACAGAACATAAGCCGCTCCTAAATATTGCCTCAAATCACGGTCCTGAGCCATCACCATCTATCGAATTCCCGCTACACAGAGTATGTGCAGATCCTCACTTCTATGTGGGGGGTCGTCGCATACTGAGTTTGCCTGTACGTAGCTGCCACTAGAGAACCGTTCTACCCTAGCGGTTGTCAGTTCTGCGAGCTATGTGGTCGTCCCATTTCCACTTCAGCTTGATGATTCTAACGGCTACGTCGGTAACGCCAGTTCTACTGCGGATATCGCCTTTGCAGACTCTATCGCGCAGAGAAACACCGAACAAAGCCCTGTCTATAGCCTGCTGTGGAACTTTGAGCTTCCTCCTACGGTCTGCAGTGAAAGACCACTTCTCGATGTCATGATTTATCATTGGCAACATGCACTGGTTGTGTTATTCTAATAAGAGAGGACAGCTATACGGAATTGTCAGAACAGAGGCAGGGATCTTGTTAAACAACCTACACCAAGTGCAAGTGAGATTGGCATTACGAGACAATGATGGCTTTTTTCCTATAACGCCCACTAATATTAACTTTTAAATAATACATTGCCATGATAGTGGTTTGGGGATCTGCCTCCGAATCTGTTTCACCAAGTGCTGAACCCAAGTTCGATCCCCTGCTTTGTATGTACGAACTTCATCGTAAGCCTGAACACTAAGATAGCGACAAAGTCACCACCCATCACGCTGTTCCAAATAAGCTTTTGTGAAAAATGGATTATAACGACAAAAAAGTCTTCTGTGCCTGTAGTCTCTCGATACCTCCTGGGCGTGAGATTATTTTTTTTTATAATTTAATACTTCTGATGATTGTACAAAGACGATTTTTTCAATAATAACTCATAATTTATTTTGTTCGGATTCAAGTTAAATTTAATCAAAGATATTAATGATATACTTTTATAGTTTTTATTATTATTATTCGATGTTTGTGCAAAATTGGTAAAGTTTTAATAAAATTTTGAAATGCTTCTGACTGAAGATACAGCCAATTTTCGTTCTACATAAAAATTGACGCGGACATAAAATAAATCTTGCTATCGTGAATAATCGAATTTCTTCAACAAGTGTGCTTTAGTACCGACCCAATTCTTTTACGTAAAAAAATATATTACCCAACTACAGCAAATATTAAAAAAAGCTATGTTTTTGAATTTTTCTATGAATGTACGTATAAACATAATATTCAAAATTTGTATTTAACATTAGATGCATTATGTTAGTGCTGAAATGTACGCAATCATGTGCCACTCTGGAAAAAAATATTGTTACGCTAGAAAGGTTCATAAACATTTAGCCACGTTATTTAATATTTAGATAATACAGATATTGTCCAGTTCTGTGTTGATTATGTAAATAAGTGTTTTCTTACTTATTCAAAAATACAGACAATGTAAACACGTACCGTGCTGGCATGGGCAGACTTTAAGGCATCTAATGGTCATCGATTTCCCTTACTCTTAATATCTATTCGAAATGATCGGAGTGAGGGTCAAATGCAGTATTAGACGCACCGGGATTATTCTTACGGTTGTCAAGGCAACCATGGCTATTACTCACACTCTCCCCTGCCTATTAGGCGAGCGGCGTCCCCGTACGTAACTCAGTCAGTCAGTCAGTAGTCAGCTTACCTGATCACTTAGTAGGTCCAGCTTTCGAATACCAGCTTAAGCCTGAATAGGCAATGTTTCATAAAACAATTTAAAAGCTTCCCATTTATACACTACTACACAAGCTGCAAACTCTTAGTAGTCGGTACAATGTCAAGAAAACACTAATACACTCATTCTTGAAGCGGCCCTTACGATGTACTATTATTTTCTGAACTCGGTACTAATAACAATAAGGAATATTTACATTTCTTACTTAAGCATTTCCGATACGTACACAAATTTTATTAATCTAAAGAAAATACTGTAGTCGCTGAACGAACTACATAATTTCTTTTACCCAATTAAACATGCTTATAGTTATAGCCAATGAACACGTTCTAAATAGAATGAATACGATCATTGTAATGAAAAACGGCCTCTATCCGTTCGCTGAAAGACAAAGATACCGTTCAACAAAGCAGATATCCCTCCGTCTTGCATTCCCTCCTTCTCCCTCGCCTGGGTGTCCCGAATATTCGTGGACCCCGCCTCTCACCCGCCAATACTCCACCCCGCGAACAGCGGAAAGATTCTCGAAATAAAACGTAATCTCCTGCAAACGAATTCCTTAAACAATATGCAAGGGTTCGTAAACCACGTATTGTTATTAGGAATGCAGACAATAGACTTCAAATTTAACGTATATTGCTACTAGTCATCGCTTGGTAAATTTTAATATTATGGAGAAAAGAATTAATTTGTTAATTCTTTTCCATTTGTTTCTTAATTAAATCAAATCAAATCATTTATTCAACGTAAGAAACATTTCACTTGTCGAACGTCATTTTTATTTAAAAGCTACCACCGTTTCGTAATGAGGTTCCTCTGACGGCGAAGAAATCGGCGAAAGAAACTCCGTAGGTATTCTCATTTTTGGATTTTTTTTCAAAACGTACAATACGTTTTAATAATCTAATATAACAACATTTTTTCTAGAAAGTTTTTTTTGGGAGCATCTACAACTCATTCCCAGTATCATCCATTAGCATATCATCCCAAGGAATACCCTTTATATCAAAATAACCCTTTTTATAAAGTCTTCGTTTAACAAATTTTTTTGCATTAAAAATATCCTATATCCTACTCCATGGAATGATGACTCTCTGCCAAACTTCTTTCACATCAGCTCAGTCCTTTGAGAGTGAACGAACGACTAACATAGTCACTATCCCACTTGTAATACTAAGACGCGCACGTATCTCAGAATGTGACCTTACTAACCACAACCATAACCTATAGCACTTCTAGAGTCATAAGGAACATTTGATAATAATCCATCATGATGACACCGCCTTTAGGTTAAACCCGTTCAAACTACACGCGTATATATTTTTTATATTAGTATAGATGAAGATTACAAAATATATTTTTCGTTATTGTTACATAATGGTTAAAATAATTTGCCAAATACAAACGCCTCTGGTAAATTACTGCGGCAGATTTTCCCTATCGAGCGCACACAAAATTTGGCAGCAAGCCGAAATTTTTGATCAGTGCACGTCCTACACTGTACTTTTATGTATCCGACCAAGGGAAATATATTATTAAAATAACACGGGATTATATTTTACTTACTATAATATATTTTAAGCGTGTGTTGGCTTAGTATTGAAATTAAAATTCAAACATAATCATTCGACCATAATGCAAAATAATTCGATTTAATGAAATGTAAATAACTTTCAAACTAATCTACTACGATAACTACTGTAATGGCTCTTAATACTATGAGTTAAATATTTTAGGTTTGAAATAAAGAATAATCGAGTGTGAAACGCGCATATTATCGCAAGTAAAATTTTGTTTAAAAAATTACATTTATAGCAATCTCTAACCTTGAACTTTAAAATTTTCTTTTAAATTTTAAGTTAAGTAGTTTTAGAACTGAATCTCTTTTTCTCTATTCCCTCCCTGGGGCAATAAATAAAAAAAATGGATATTCCTCATAAAATATCTCAAAAATCGAGATCCTACTTAAGTTTAGACCTTTTCAATTCTTATACGAGAGTATTTTACGTACCTTTGCAAAATATAAATAATTTTTATTATATTATGCCAAGTTGCAAGGCTTACAAAGGATAAATGAGTCTTTCGTTTTTTCCCTACTTCTAAAACCAAATCAACCCGAACATAGAAAAGAGCAGTCAGTATCATAATATATGTCAGAATTAAATTTAGTACAAAAGATAATAACACTCGTACATCGTAACTTTAAGTCGAGAAATTCTAAAGTGACAGATTCGTGAAACCATTTTCCAAATAACTAGAATTTCAATATTCTTCCTTATCCTCCAATGAAGTCTAAGCAATGTTAAAAATCATTCTACAATTATATTTAAAAAAAAAGGAAATATATCTTTTTCCCGTAAGTATTTATTTCACTCGGTTGCTAGAATTATACTCTAAAAACAGTCTTCGACAAATTATTACAAGTCCTCAATTTAAGCAGGCTCTTTCATATGTAAAAAAGAAATACCCAAGTAATCGAAAACAGATGTTAAAAAAATCTTTCGAATCGAGGAAACCTTCTTATTTGAAATCGGCAAGCAGCAGTGCAACTACTGTTGTGTATTGGTTTGAAAGGTAGAGAGCGAATATAATTACGGGCTGTGAGGCATTCCATGTCACTCCTCAGGGGTGACAACGCATCTGTGATCTTTTCGATTGTGGTTGTCTGCAGGTGTCCACGGGATGCAGTAGCCGCTGGCCATCAGGAGAACTGATAGCTACTTTTTCACCCCAATGTATTAAAAAAACGTGTATGTGTGAGCGTGCGAGAGGGAAAACAGACACAGCGAGAAAGTGAAATATTATATTAAAATGCGAGAAATGGATACAGTACAGCACGCAGATATTATATTATTGTACACACACACGCGAACTATAATGGACACACGCGAACGCAGTTACATTTAATGTTCTTGGCAGATGATCAACTAACATTGACACACATTATCTTCGCAGTGCAACGAGCTGAAAAGATTCAGCTTGAAAGACTGAAATATAAACGCTGAAAGAATACTTCCTTCAGTGATTGATGATACTAATTTGATCGTTTATCTCTGACACAAAAAAAACACTTATTAATCAAGAAAGTTATTTTAATTTTTTATTACACAGTAATCAGAGGCCCTGGCTGCTAATTTATGGATTGGTACAGTGAAAGCAATATATATGTATAACATAAATTATTGATTTTCAAGTCTATTGTAATGCATTTAGAGTTGATAATATACAAGGTTTTCTCCGATGTTATCACAGTTGCGTTACATTGGGTTCGGAAAGGTGAAGATGCGGGTGCGTGCTATAAAATATCCTGCTTAAAGACAACAATCTCTGTTTATTTACCGGAAGATGTCGCTGTAGTCATAATGCGCCACGACAATCCTTATTATTATCAGCGCCTATAAATAGTCCACAACTGGACAAAGAACTGTCCCAAATTGGGAAGACCTACCGTAACGCTGTATTTTTGGTAGGCTGCCAACCACCGGTCTGGGTATTCCTTTATTAACAAGTTCAAATTTAATTTTTATTTATGTGTTTTGTTCACGTTAAATACATTTAGCAGTATGGTAACAGATTAAGAATCTGACAAGCCCTTGGGATATTTATAGGCTGCTACGTAAAATAGGTAACAAATCGGACAAGTGGAGATTTTCAATAAAAATAAAATATGTAGCAAATACTTCGAATAAGGAGGGAGCAGTATAAAAAAAAGCGAGCACAATTTCGCTAGAATATTCTTCAAAAGCTAAGAGTTTGTCAATTAGCGAGCATTTTCTTTGAATAATTTCAACGAATAGTTTTTGAAATTAAAGGTCCTCGAATAAGTGAAAGAGTATGCAAATGAAGTTTTAAATAAAGTTGATTGTAAAAGTACGATTTTATTTAATATATTATACATATTTATCTTTAAATAAAACAAAGTCGAAATCCGCGTTTGTATGTATTCGCTTATTACTTCGAAACTTCTAAGTGGATTTCGATGCGGTTTATTTATTCGCTATCATTTAGAACATTTCATGGAAGGTACATATAGAATACTAGTATCATTTGTGATCAAAATTCGTCCTTTCTTACCTGGACACTATGAGGAAAGAGTGGGACGGTGTTAGAGGAGCAACACGTTTTGTATGGAATAATAATGTGTCATATACACATACATATTCACTTTATTTTACCTGCCTTTACGATAACATCGTAACATGATTTCTGCACATATATAGCACAGTAATTTTTAAAGTATGCAAGTTTCATTACTCTCTGTAATGAATACTAGAAAAAGGTACCACAATTTCGAAGTGCATATATTAATATAATGATAACCATTCCATTTAGTTTACGATCGAAGCCGACGCGGTTCGCTAGTTTTATATAAAAGTGAAGTCTAGACATATACTTTACTAGTTGCAACACAACATTGAAGGCAACAACTGAACCGATGAGCCTGTAGCCGCCTTATTGTCCAGGCTAACAATACAAATCGTAGACTAGTTTCGAAAAACTCATTGGTACGAGACCTCTACGTAGGGGATCGAACCCGGGTCTCTTGATTCGGAGGCAAATCCCTTTACCACTCGGTTTCTATGGCTTACTTTTATTAATGACATTATAATTCACTTTTTATTTTTATATCACAAGAAACATATAAAATAAGTAAGCTGCGACTAGAGTAAATTAAAAATCTTTGACTCGCACAGCGTAAACAACCAGCGAGAATTCTTTAATACACATAAGTGCTTAATAGTCTTTTTTTTTAATCCAAAACGGGTTGATTAATATTATGATGATATAAAATTACTACGAATATGCAAAGGTAGTCTCGCTTTAATTTAATTGTGAGCGTATAACCATTTTTTTTTATGGGAAAGGCAGCAAACGTGCAAGAGGTTTACCTGATGGTAAGTGATTATCGTCACCCACGGCCGGCCTTTAAGCATATTTGGGAGATGGGAGGGAGGATGAGGGGGAGGGGATGGGGAGGGGATGGGAAGGGGTATTGGGCCTCCGGTTAACTCACTGCGGCGTGCCGGCCCTTTCGAGCAGCAGCAAAAGCCGCCGCTTGGCTCTACCACGTATAAAAAACTGGGGTCGACTGTTTTGAATCCCAGTGCCGACACCACTTTTTGCAATTTTAAATGCAGTATTTACCAGGTGCTTATCGGTGAAGAAACCTATCTGAGAAATAATAAAAATATGTTTCGAAAACCTACCAATCTCAGTGTAGCAGCATGGCGGACTCTTCCCGGCTATTAAACCATCTTAAATATTGAGAGGAGACGTGGCTATTATGACAAATAGGACATACTCTCCCAATAGTAAGCATTGGGAGAGGATGTCAAGTGAGGGTAAATATACCATCGCTTTCTCTAAATGCAAACCCCACCTGCACGTGCAACCTCCACCAACAAACAAGGATCTGGCGATCCGAATATACCAAACCCAAATCCCACAGACTAATGATGAGGAGTAGCTTCACACGAGGGTAAACCCAATTGCCCAGCGTCGTGAGTATGGGAAAACTTTCCAAGAAATAAATGCCGGCTTTTGATAGCGCTTTTTTGAAGAAACCTCTGTCCAGCAGAGGACTGTTTAGAAAAGTAAGTAAGTAGGTTTAGTAAGTAAGTAGGTAGCGAAGCTTTTATTAACCATCTGAGTTCCTTATCGTTTGTGTCATAAAAAAAGAACATTTCAATTGTTGCAACACGTCAATAATTCAATATTTTCCTTTAATTAATTAATATCTTAAAATAAAACAAAGTCGCAATCCGCGTATGACTGTGCTTTTTTTACTTATAACTTCTAAATTTCTGATCATTAAAAACGGGTGGAGTTCAATGCGGATTTGACGATCATTCAGAACATTTCGAAAAAGGGCGAAAAATGTTTTAGTATAAAACAGTCTCATTTAGTTCATTGATCAAGTTTATAGTATGATTTTTTATTTAATATAATTCATGAAAAAAAAACATAAAACCCCTTCTCAAAACGGTAGTAGACGTTTGTCTTCGTGATAGGAATTTATTAGGGTACCGCATGAACAGTGAACACACCCCAACATAAACTCTTGCTGTCAAATATCTTGGCATTAGTACAATCCTTAGGGGTGCGGAAATTGCCAGCTACGCAGCTGTGTTTTGTTTTGATTGAAATTTTCAGTGAATTATTTTCTGATTCGGACCACAGGGTTCTACTAACTGTTGTACTGATTGTAGTTGGAGAATAAAGGTTTTCAAGAGGCAACTTCTTACCGAAGATTGTAGTGAAGGGTTTTTTTAGATTAGATTGGGGTGAAAAATTGTCTAACAGTCCACCTGATGGTAAGTGGCTACTGCAGCCAATGGATACCTGCAAGCAACTTCAATCGAAGAAGGTTACCGATGCGTTATCATGCCAGAGAACAAAGAGGGAATGGCAAACAGCCCTTAATTATACTGGATCACTTTACCTTTTCAAAGTAAACCCAACATCTGTTTCACTGTTGCACACATATGGTATGAGCATCCATTCTCTACTATGGTTAGAGGTTTCTCGGGTCCCTAGACACCCATTCTATCTAGGATACAAATCAAGATATTATCGCCAATGGAGACTGAGATTGTTATGATTTATTTATTTATTTATTAATGACGAATAATGGCAGAAGCCGCGAGGAGGCGTATTTCAACTTCCCTTTGTCTTAAACCAAAGGCAAGAATTGCGATAGACAGTCCTGAGGCTTAGATAAACTTTTTCAAGGCCCAAGGAATTAAATTGGGCAATTAGCATATTCATAATTTACTAGTAAGACATTTGACAAGTTATCTGGTTATTCTTGTAAATACAAAATTTTCTTAATATTATATATCAGACACTCACTTCATTTAATCCCAAAGTAGGATTTCCTGTGTATTGAGAACTGAGTAGTGATTTAGAGAGATACTAGGTAATATACAGATAAAAAATATATATACTTCTATAGATAAGGGCTGTAAACTATCTCTTTCTGCAATTTCCAACCACAACGGCGCGGCACCGACGGTTAAACATTTTTGTATTCATCGTAATATCCTATTTAGTTTTACAGGGTCACTTCGAATAACTAGACCTTCGGTGTAAAATATCGGAATTTCTTTAAAATTTTACCTGTACACTACAAGTAAGCCGTTAAGTTTCCAGATGGTTTTGGATATAAAACATTTTAATTTAAAGTTATGTGTCTGTAATATATATATATAAAGTGGATGCGACGTTACGACATTAAAATTAACCATTATATATTCTTAAGTAATTTCTAGGTCATAGACTAAATATTAATTATTTAGCTTAGTTACAGGATACGTTTTATGTTTTTGTTACTTTGAGATATACTTGCGCTAATAGTTAACTAGGTCAACGAAATTCAGTTCAACGACCTTATCGACGGTCCGTGCCGTTCTTGCCGAGGTCAGTAAATCCATGACGAATGGCGCTTGCGTTTTGTTTGGATTATAAGGCTGTTTAAGATGTTTAAAAAAGTTTTCGTTTGTTTCTATAGTAATTTTTTTTTCACTATTTCATAATAATTATGACACTAGTACTAACCTATTTATTTATTTATCTTTTTACGTTAACCAACAGTAATAACAATGTTATTTACATTATCACAGGTAAAGGCTTATAGTAAAGATTCGATCTTTTATTTGACTATTTTATTTTATGTGTTTAAACTTATTACATCAATTTTGAAATCCCAGTTGAAAGCAATAGTAACGCGCAAATTGTTATCGGTTTTCGGATATCGTGTCTCTGACACTGCATCTTACCTTTCTTCCGATCTCATAACATAAGCGAGACATTGAATATGGGAAGATGAAGATTAGCGAGTTCGCTTATATAAACTCACTTGCTGCACCATAAGAAGATTATAACTTATGGAGAATTATATAATTATATTTAAGAAGATAATAATAATATATTATAATATGTATTTAAGAACATATATTATAATATATAATTAAGAAGATTATAATTATAAATTATTATATTATAACGATAAAAGTAGTTTGCGAAACGTATGTGTAATATATTTTTTTCTTTTTCGTTTTCAAACACTCCTTGATTATGAGACAGAAAATTTTAGACAATTGCTGCGTAAAATAATAACTGTGCTGAAACTCATTAACTTGTATTTACGTAACATTAACGAGGTGTGCGGTTGGATATTTAAACTCGGATTTACTTAGTACAGAATCCAGTTTCTGAGAAACTTTTAATGTATAATTCTCATGTTCTCATGTTCAGTATGTGTGTTAAGTGTTGTAAATGTATCTGTATTTCTAGTAGTTCCTGGAATACGAAATGGTTAAATATATTTTTACTTACTTTACTTTTAAGCAACTGTTTTAATTTTTTGGATAAAATTACTCTCCACAATATCCTCTGGCCGATCAAAATTAGCAGGACCTACTAACAAAAATGATTAAACATGGATTTTTTTTGGTGTCGCGAAAATAGATAAACTTAGGAAAAGGTAGTTATTTCGTAATGACTGATAGTCCATGTTTATATGAATACACTAGTCGGTCGCGAGAGTCATCTTGGCATCTTATGGAAAGCAGACAGACACAAAAAAAAATGATTTTCATTGTCTTAAAAGTGTCCGAAAGATAATTTGTGGTCGTTATAAACGGCAACATCATCGTCGAAAATATGTGTAATTAAAAAAAAATGCTTTTTATGAAACTGAAGTGAAAATATTTTGAAAGCGGGCCCAATTGAATACGAACATACCTACCTCACGCAATTTTACAACACCATTTCAGCAAACGATTTGACTTCAAACGGTTAGAAATTTCTAATCTATTTTCTGCAGTTTTTCTTTCAGTGTTACTGATTTTTATAGAAACAGTTAACTGAAAGAAATCGATTGTAGAGATAAAACTAGAATAAAAAAAATTGTGAAATTAAAGTTTAAATAAACAAAATAAAACTACCAATACACTAATGGCACCAATACAATTCTTGTTACATAATCTATATCGAAAACGCACAAACCAGTAACGGTAACTAGCCTCTGAAATTATACACATCTGGTATTGTTACCGCTAATACGCCTGATGAGATGTAAATAGACTCGTATATTCGTATATTCTCGTATCGATATACTCGTATTTTGTCTATGAACTACATACATAGTCCACTGAAAGATGATAGCCGTCAATGATGATGATTAATTGGAATCTAAGCTTTTGCAGGCAGTATGCCGTCCATTTAATCTGTTATTTGATTTACATGATTTTTAATTTTTATTGAATGGACAGGTTAGAATTTCGTTCAGTCGTTATCACATAACTCTCCTGCAATTAATCATCAGCCAGTCCACTGCTGAATAAAAGACTCTCTCAATAGGAGGATTGGTCGCACCTTAGACACTGCTGCCGGACATCGCCAGACCAAATTAACGAGGCGTTAATATAGGCTGGCGTTTTAGAGATGGTTGTTCTATCATATCTCGGAGGCCAAGAAATGTATCTGAGTCTTCTCATACCCACCTACGGCGTCACCTTACTACAGTGTTATAATTGACGCGAAACAAAAATACAACTTTAAAATAGTTTACAACATCATTCTGTTTTGCAACACTACACTTACCTTACCAGCCTGCTATCCACAGCAGGTCATCCTCTCTTCTATGTGAAGGATTTGCCATAATCGTTACGCAAGCGTATTGAACCTCAGTTGCTGTTGCTTGTCATCAGTCTACTTAATGGGTGTGGCCTGATGTTTTTCGAGATGATTATTCCTCCATATGGCGATAGCTATTAAGCGATTTTCAAAGCATTCCCTTAGTCATTTCTTACAACAGCCTCGGGAAGAATGGGGGAGGGAGATATTTACACCGATACTACAAGGTTAATGCAACGCTATACTGCCTGTATATTTAAGAGGTATCAAAAAAGGTGGAAGGGGAATGCGAACTACCATGAAAAGTAGATCGGTGGACTATTAACTGCTCTGCGCTCGTTGATGTTCTAACAGTACTGTACCGTTTCGGAAAGTACTGAAATAATTTAAGTCAACTGCTCGAGTTGTTTCCTTGATAGCGTCAGCAAAAACTGGCTGCTTTCCAATAGAAGGTCACACTTCACATCGCAACGCTTGGCGAGCGGATTGGTAAATGCAATCCCGGCAATGAGGCTGCTACGCATCTTTAATCTATGGGATTCGAATTCGACCGAGAAACCCGAGAGATGAATATTTTGCAACCTACGAGTATCTATGTCAAGTCACGTCTTCTACTAAATTATATTGGAGATTAGCTCGTTACGTACCTTTACAGCTAATGGGCAAATCCTACTAATATAATAAATGAGAAAGTATGTTTGTTTGGATGAAGGTCTTTCAATCACGCATAAATTCCTAAACCGATTTTTTAATTATGAAGATACCTAGAAAAGGACATAGGTTACTTTTTATATTAGGAAAGCCGCGAGAAGAATCTCCAAGGCGGCGATTAAAATCAAATCAAAAATATATGTTCCAATTTTGGTTTATATTACGTTTTTTTAATGACTAATATTTACTCACCATTTTAAAAAAACTCGATTTCCTGAAAAACCAGTAACTACCCCCAGTTGTTTTACCTTTTTTTTAGTTTAATTACAATTCCATTATTACTATTTAATTATTAAATGTTATATCAGAAATGTAAACTAAGAACATATAATTCTTAACAAAGTAACGTCGAGAATATCACACCACTGTTTTGTTTTTTATTTTACCGTGCAATAATAAAAAGAATCCATCACGCTATCTCGTCCCCTGAGCGCCGTAAGAGGCAATAGAGGAAATAATTAAACGGGGACAACCATCGTCCTCTTGAAGAAAAAAACATTACGTAGAGGTCTGCCTTCCCCTAAGTGATTCAACCGTGTCAATTGCCTCCCAAATGAGCAATTTACTAGGAAAGCCCGTACCCTTGCGCCTTTTGCAAAATAATGTTTATAATTTAAAAAAAAATCAAATTTGACCAAATATTTATAAATACTTTTAGGCAAACACAAACATGCGGCTGTCACCTATTGGGATAGGTACGGATTACGGATTTCCTACTTTTGACCTCTCCGGGAGAAAGAAACGTGACCTGGGTCGCCGAATATACTTCCGGAGAATATCATGAGATTTTCCCTTAGTCGCGTCTTGCAACACCCACCGGGAGAAAAGTGGTGGCAGATTCTGACGCCGCTACCATACGCAATGATTGATCCCACGGCCCAGCATATATAAACCTATATATATAATCTTAAAAGGTAAAAATGTTAACAAACCCGTGCAACTCTTATTTTTACCCTTGCGATCCCTTCTTGATACACAGCGTATATACGAGTATTATACGAAATCGAAATTTTACCTTTTCCTCAAACATTTCGCCCCAGATTCATGAATAAGATATTCAAAGGACTTAAGTACATAATTTACCTTTTAGGAGAATTATCGAAATCTCTTGTATGTTCGTAACAAGAATAATATATGAAGGTTACAATGTGTCTGATAATAAATATAAATCTTAAAGGTTAATTTAGTTGTATTAAATTGAATTTATAACATATTATGATGTAGGTATTATTGTAGGTATTATATAATATTTTGATGTTAACTTCTACTTGCTTCGACAACAGTTTTAACAACATGACTTTGTCCACAGCTTGACATAGATTTTCGAGAACATTCCAATGAAAACTGGTATACCTTTTTACATTGACTATTTCCCCTTACTCACCTTTAATTTAGACTAAACTGACGTATTTTTATGGCTGCTACGCTACAATTATAATGCTGCAATAGCTATATGTCGCCTAGACCTGTTGACAGATAACATTGTAAAGATTTGTTTGCGCGGAAACAGTATTCGATGTTTCTACACGCGTGTGATCTGGCAATGTGTCCAGTTTGGTGTATCTTCCAATTGAAATTGATTGCTATTACGATTACCAACATTACACAATAGGGAGGCTGGAACTGATCATTCTCTCACATAGAACGTGTGGTGAGTCTCGTCACGACGATTTGCATTTTTAAAGGTTCAAGGTTTACGGTCATCTCTTAAATCCACGGAAATAGAGTGACCGATTTACATACGCCATCGCCACACGGCAAACTGTACATGTCAAGTTTAGTGCCGTAAATCGCTAGCTTGCCCTATGCCGATTATTTAAAGCTTCGTTTAAAGTTAATATTTTCCCTTCTTAACCCATTTAATATTATAATTTCTGTATATTAATTATATTATAACTGAAATGACAGTTCCGGGTCCTTTAATTCTAAATTAAATTAGATTCGACTAGTTCCGTTGTAGAAAACAGATTCTCGAGTGGCAACCGTGTTCTGGCGGACGCAATATGGGACGACCTCTTACAAAATAAAGTACCACTACACGAAAAGTAAATACATTAATGTGTACAAAGGACTATGTACAGAATACTATCGAAGAGGTCTGTGATCATAGTGAACGTTATGACTATAATGATGTTGACGTCACATTGATACAAATATCTGCGGAAGAACAGTCATTGTGTTATTACTATATGGTTATACGGCTAGAGTTTCTGCTCGCGATTGTCTTCCGCCGAAGCTGTTAAGGCCGCCGGGCCAAGAGCGTATCTCTTTTCTTTACCGTGGCTATTTTGATGGTTAGCACTTGTTGCTGTTCCCCACATAACCGGTCACTACCTTCAGTGACAGGTAGGTGCGAGCACCTTTTCCTGCGAAACAATACATTTTTTTTATCACGAATCACGTATAAGGAGTTCGTTGTTTTAGCATGTAGGTTCTTGGGTTTATTTAGTTTTTAGTGGGATGTAATCGCGCGCCGTTCAGTTCATTCGCTTTTATCAGTTATACTGCTGTATATAGGTAAAACGTACTTATACGAAGCGCTGATAAGGAAATGATAATGAACGAAAATCATAAAACCACACAACAAGTGACGTGATATATGCATATTGTTTGTGCAAACACAGTACGGTATTCTATTAGTAGGAATGGAAAAACATGTTCAAAAACTTCGAAAATTAGTACAAATAATAGGTATAGTATGATTCTGTCACACAATGCACGTATTTAATGAAAATTATTCTAATTTTATTAGTACAATCAAAGAATCACCTGTCACCTAAAAGAGTGAGCATATATTACGAATTTTACGATTTTTAATTTCGCAACTCTTCGGTAAACGCGACAGGAGGCCACGTCGCCGGCAATGCTCCCAGAGATTACCTTGCGAGGCCCTTACTTGCCTTATATGACATGACACCCACAGGTCGAAAGGGGGTGGGGGACAGATTCTAAAACGACAACCATAAGACTAATCAGTCTATTTACAATAAGATTGTTAATAAAACATAAATAATGAAACTCTCTCTCATGAAGTACTTTAAATAGATTTACAATAACTCTTTAGTAGTTTTCTATACGAAATATTCACCTAAAGTGTTAAGATATTCCCTCAATACTCTGCTTACCCCATATGGGATAATATACGTGGCTTTGTATTGTGTTGTTTATTAAATTAAATTAAATTTATCAGATTTCTTCCAACACACAATTGAAGAAGTCTATATCTTAAAGTAAATATAAGAGAAAAGCAACGCTGAAATATATCAAATATCTCCGCTAACAGAATATCCATTTGACCGTTATAATATAAATGGAAAATTTATCAATGTATTAAGATTACTAAATTATTTCCAAATAAATTCTTATCGTCCTGAAGAATTTAGTAATTAAGTTGTAAAGAAGTAGGGCCGTGACTCATTTCCTTCTAACCTTCAACGAATTGTGACACTTGTTCTATCTCAACTTACCACTCAATGTGGATTGAAGATCTCTTCCAATTTAGAAAATTAATTACTTATAATAATATTGATTAAAACAAAGTTACTGAAGGAAAAGTCGGAGAAATCTTGTGGCCTCTGATAGACAACTGAATAACTATTTCAAATATGTTAGATATACATTATTTCGATCGGTGACTTGCTGTAACTAATGTAGGAGGTATCTGGGATAGCGTTTGCCAATGCGCCTGTCAAGCGTCCATTATATTTTAGTTTTTATATTTAAGAGCATTACGCTTAAAGCAATCATTGTTATATTTTATTATCAAAACTATTGTCAACAAAGCACACGCCATCATAGCGTGCCGCTAGTATAAGTGTCGATTAATGATGAATTTCGAAGTCAGAAAATAAGATGAAATATGCTTGAAACAGAATAAGCATCTACGATAAGTAAGTATTAATAACTATAGATAATGGACTATGTCGTTCTAGCGGATGTCGGGTCTGGCAGCAATTATACCCGTTGTACTGTACTCGTATGTCAGTAATTGCTATTTATATCTACCGCTATTCTCTAACAACATTGGCACAGAAGGCTTGAAATACACATCCTTAACCAAGTAACATAAATAAGGATTTTAAAATTTCACCAAGAATAAGATTAGAAACTAGAAATTTAATAAGATTTAACTCGTATCTAAATACAACATTAATTTATATCGCGGCCGCTGTCCTATTTTTAATACTTTAAGCGAGTCATTCTTGTATTTGTAATTGGTTTCTCGGAAACGACTTAACTGTTTGGATGTAATTTTGTATTCAGATATAGTTTTATATTCAAAGTTTATCTAGATAGGTGTCAATCGTGAGAAAATTAATTTTCGCACATATAATTAAAATGTTGTTTTTCAGAACATTGATTACGTTAACTACTCAACAACAGATAGCACTGCTCTACATCGTCATCGTGGTTGTAATAGAAGGCTGAACAAGCGAAGCGCAGACAACCAGGTGCTTTGTAAGTTAATTAAGAAGTACATGTAATTTGTTTTTAAATCTGCTTGTAATATAACTACCCCGGTACTACGTGTACCCTAATACGAGTATGCGTATGCTTCACATATAACGGCTTCTGATTTATAACAGCAAAATATCGCCGAGGTCGAACACGGAGGTAATGATGAAGTTGGGACAGCTTTTTGATAATATAAACTACCATTAGTCTAATTAATGAAGAAATGTGCAAATAGTCGTCGTTACCCGTTTCCTATCTACTAATTGGTTTCTTGACCACTTATAAAGTTAAACTTAATTTACCTAATAAATTAATTTAGTTATTCAACTTGATTAATTCAAATTACTTACTAGTTCCACCTTCTACATGTGACTGATTTTTGCGTTAATCTATCTAAAAAGAAAGTATGAATATTAAATAAACAAACATTAAATGTGTTCAAATATTGAAACCAATTGTCTGCAAAGGCACTACGGTTATTAATAACGCATAATCAACGACAAGGTTATCAATAATTTCTTGTGAGATAATGTTCCAGGTTCGACGAAGATGCATGAAAAGTTCACTTTATTTACACTAGATTTAAGCCCGAGACTGGAGGGCCAGGCCCGGCTCGCCGCATTACGTTGCTGTAGCCGTCTGAGTTGCCACTCGTACCGTATGTGGGCGGGGCCTTATCACACATAAGCATAAAATCTTGATTCAGTTCTGACCAGTGTGGTCGGACAACAGGTTCCAGGACCTCATCATGGCTTTAAATTGCCGTGTACCCCAACGAGGTCAGTCCCCCCGCCAAGGCTTATTTCTGCCTGTAACATGATTGTGGTTGGCGCTCTCATGAAAAGGCCTATATCCAGTAGTGGACTCATACAGACTGCTAAAGAAGAAAACAAGAATTGAAATTAAACCATTATTTATGGATTTTATCGCGTTCAATGTTACTTTTTAATCCCGTCATTCGGGTGCTTTACATCACCCGTAGTCACGAGGAGACTGAGGTGTTTGTTGTCCTGATGTCACTGTTACCTCGGCACCTTTCATCGTTCTAATTATTAAATTTTGGATATTTTGTTTTATCACTTCATTTACTAACAATCTGACTCCCCATTCCTTGCCATAAACTCAAGCAGTAGCAGAAACATTTATATTCATCATATATTTTTTTTCTCCTAGCGTGATTCGAACCACCGTCTCTCAGCTTCGAAGGCAGGGTCACTCCCAACTAGGCTATTAGGTCAGCAAAATTATACTTAAATATTTTTAATATTTGTTAGAGATATTATGCGTCTATATAATATGGCATTTATCGAAACTATTTTTATCGCGTATGCAAGTACGTAGGCGGTATATTATTAATTGTTTATTGGAAACGAGCCGTGCCCGCCATTTTATCCGGATGATCTTTAATGAACTAAACCTTAGATTGATCTTAGATAAACTATCCACAATCAGTGCAAGTTGCATCTAAAAAACACCAGCAGATTTTAAGTTAAATTCCGTCGGACTGACTGAAACATAGACTAAGATCTTTTCAAATATTACATTAGGTTCAGAAGTGAATATACTACAGGAAAAGCTATTTGGAATGTTAAATTCGAATATAATATACCGACTACTATTTTATTGTACGTATGTATAATGATTTTACCCCCAAACCAAACAAGTGCCCATCCATTAGTAAAGAGTGCAAATGGTGTTTGTCAAAGTTCTATTTAATTTTCCATTAACAATGGCACTATAATTAAAGTACTTTACGACACTTTCATCTATTCCAAATTTAATCGAAAACAACATTTTACATTAAGTTGTATTTAGAATGTTATAGGAGAAAATTGAAATAGTTTTATTTTCGTAGGTGAAACCGGCCAGGTACCAAAATAGCAACTTAAGTTTGTACAGTAAGTACAAGTATTAAGTTAAAAAATCATCAACCAATTTGTAAAATTTTTTAAAAGAAAAAATATTTAAATATCAATCAAATCTTACAATTATAATTTACGAGGTAGAGACAGTGCGCATGAGTGGCCATGCGATGAAAATTATTGTCTTCCCGCAAACAATAATAACCTAAGAATTTTATAAACTTCCTGTTTTTATGAATCGACATTTTGTGAGTAAACACAACAACATCAGGTTGTGACACTTTCGAGGTTTAACCAACTTCAAAAACGGAGAAAGTTGTCAATTCGGCTCTATTATTTTCTCTGATTACTCTGCCTTTTCTAAACCTATTTATATGATTATTTTTTCCTTCAGGAATTTAAATTTGGGGACAATCATCTGATGCACTTCGGAAATAATTCCATTTTTTATTAATTAATTATATCTTATCAAGTCTGTGGCATCTAAAGTACAATACCGAACTAGTACATTCTGTCTCTGTTCATCTGTATATACTACAATATATAGCACTACAATATACTATAAATTGCGATGAACGCCTCTAAGTATTGACTTTACCGTTCTCTCACTTTTCTATTTTCTTTAATTCTTCGATCGTATTCATTCATGTCGCCGAGTAAAGTGACATACGCGTACTCTGTGTTTATTTAGGTTTAGTGAAGCAAAATATTCAACAAGATTTTCTCATAATGTTTGTACTAATATACTATTTTAATTCTATTCAAATCTTTTCACTATGCAAATGTGTTGTTAATATTAATAACATAAGTGAATCTAAGAAGTTATTAAAGTACTTGATCATTGTAAATTATGTTAAAGCACAGTCAATATGGGATTACTAAAATATATGTTACATGCTTTCTGATAACCTTCGGAATAGTTACCAACCTCAAAAAATTATCTCCCACAGCCAATTTCTACCACGGAGACAACTTACAAATACTTTGGGTTGTCTCCTGTAGTCAACTGCGCAAGATATGTTGTACGATAAGAACAGAGGAATGGTCGAATGCAGACCCTGAAAACAATATTTGGTTTGTTTCACCAATACGAGTATATACCTCAAGCTGGAATTACAATCAAGGATTCAAAAATGCAAATAAATCGCAAATTTAAATAAATGGTAGAAATATAAGGTAGGTATTAATCATTGAGTGCAAAGTAATTCATTTCAAAGGAATTCTATCCACCCGTTTGATGTAAGCGACAGATTAAGGACAATGGTCGCATAGTAGCGGTTTCATGGCTACAACTATCAAAGTTAGGAGATACTCTGCACCATTAAGAATGAAATAGATGACCGCGTTGCTATTTATTATCAAAAGCTTCCTTATTTCCAAACTATATAGGAGTTTTATTCAGATATTTATAATGTGATGTAAAAGATAAGCTTCCTTCAACACGCGGAGTATTTATCATAACATGTACAAGTACTTACTTGCAATACTTGGGAGCAAACGCCCCTGATTTATCTATTCACATAGTTTCTTCCCACAACAGTCATAGTATAGAGGACATTAAAGCCGCCGCAGCTGAAAGTCAACCTGGGTCCAGGAGTACGAATGTTAAACGCACCCAATATTTGTGGAACATGCAAATTTCTGTTAATTATGAACAATATATGAATAGTCTCCTGTATTTGACAAAGCAGCGGACTATTCCCCAGATTATATCATAAGCGTTACGACAAACACGGGAAGGTAAAGACGAGTGAGTGTCTCCATTTATAAATACTATTTGTACTAACTGACGTTCCAACATATACATATTGGTTGTGCAGTAGATATCATTATGCAGCGATAAGGCCACTAAATGGTACCTTCTAATTGACTTGTTTTTACAATAAAAGTATATTCATTCATTATATTCAAAGAAACTGTAATACTTTCAACAGCCTATTAATGACTATCTAGGTAAAAGGTTAGTTTCTATCCGGGATATCTGGGTTAGTTGAGCTAGAAATAGTCGGAAACGTGTAACTAGTATCGATTTCAACCACAGAAACATTTACCATCTAAAATCAAGACTGACTGATCGCAGTAAATACCGCGGCACTCACCTTCTACTCTTCAGTTTGGAAATCTTAACCCCGAATCATCATTAACCAATAGTTACTACGTAAGTTTTACATTTAATATTGGACAAAACGGTCAATACGCTAAGATAATACAAAAATGAAACGGTATATATTACATAACTTGAAGAGTAGAAGAAGCACCACTGTTTCTTCCACAACTGCATGGTCTTACCAATAACCACCAGAACAAGATTTGAAAAAATTAATAAATAACAAACAAAAACAATTTGAATTATTCTATTATTTATTCAGGTCGTAAATCCCTTCTCTGTATAGTACTCCTAATCGGGGTTAGTACCACACTCACGAGTAATTCTGTCGCAAAACAGCAGTGCAATTACTGTTGTGTTCCGTGTAACAATGGGACTGCGAGGCAACCCATCTTAGTCCTCACGGGTGACAACCCATCGACCTTCTTCGATTGAAGTTGATAGCAGACGTCCATGGGCTGCAGTAGCTATTTACCATCAGATGGACTGATAACTCATTTTTACTGCAAGCGAAAAAAAATATCGGGTGAAAGGGGGAATAAACCACTCTTTCTCTTAAGGTCGACCTCCTGCACGTCGTGCACCGACTTCCTGACTTACAGATAAGCCTCTGGGGACCGGCAGAAAATCCATTCGAATATGCTGAACAAAACCCCACAGACTACTGATGGGGAGGAGTAGTAGTTACCTAGTCCTTTAGTCCTCTACAGAACATAGGTTTCTCCGAGAAAGCGCTAGCAAAAGTCGTCATACATTTCTAGAAAGGTGATCAGACGAAAGATGATGGGACGATGGCGATGACAGTGATAATTCGACATTAAATAATTAACCTGTACAATTTACAGGCGTTCCGCAATGTAAAGGTTGACTCTATCAAGTATGATGGTAGGGCACAAGCGTGTCAAAGATTTAGAAATAGCTACAACTAATATGCAATCAACAAAAAAAAATTCTCTGTTCCAACGTGTCTCACTAAAGCGCGTTTAATTTCCAATACACCGCGAAGCCTCCACGCGCTCAATGCTCTCCTGGTTGCTGCACCTTATTGCGATCTGTTTCCGGATGAATGGGAGGGTATAAATAATTGTCGGAATGCTTGCGGTATTGCGAACGCATGACAGTGCCTGGCATATTTATTACGATTAAATAACTTGGCTTTATTAATTCTATCAGAAATAGTATTTATTTCGAATTTTATTAGATATGTGTTTTATTTTATTTACATAACAATTAAACTTTAAATGGATTGTAATTGGCGAATGATATGCGTGATAATGTAATTGGCGACCCCTATTTATTACATGAAATAAATATTATAAATTAATATATAAATAAATATACATATATATGCTGTTTTAATAGGTAAACATGAATACTATTTTATGAGCGCAATATTTATTTCTATGCCTCAAACTCACACCTGCTATTCCAGACGGTGTAAGCAGAAGTCAATTCTTTCAACTGTCAACGCTCAGATTAACTTAATATTCGTTGCCAATTCTAATACCCACTCTTCTCAAAAAGCGTACTGCATGAACGTTGCAATGTTTGTCAATAAAAAATGCAGCTGTTCCCTTTGCTAGTAACAAACCAGAAGACAAAGCAATGTACTCGTAAATAAATAAGATTTTACAATGAACAAAGCAATGCAATAGCGCTACGATTTATTTTTTAACCTTATGTCGTTGAGTTAAGGTTCAAACTTTCGAAACCGTAGACGCGCTACGTACCAAAAATTCCGTTTTTATCGTTACATCGTATCGTACCGACCTATTGACGTCAAAAACTCCTATTGCATATACATACGTGTAGTTTGAATGTAGTACAATATTCACAGTTACGCTTTTTTCACTAAATACGCTACCACACACAAGTTTTATATAGACTCATGGACATATTGAGAGGAACGAAAAAAATTTTGAACTTATTAGCACTGGAACAGCTATATTCGTTTTTATTGAGGAATTGATAGAGATTAATTAGTGCAAGATATCTTCCTCTCAGGGAGTGTTATTTATTTATATCAATAAAGGACCGTAGTTTCGAAGGCGCACACTTATGTATTTCAAAAGTATTAGAGAAACTATTATTCAAATTTATTAAAAGAATAAAATTCTACGCGGGTGACAGAGCTCGTTATTCACTGACAAGTTTTTTTCTAATAATCATTTATGTCCAATGACAATTATAGTATAACCACGTTCGTATAGTCTCGTTAAATTGGAAAAAATAACATTGTTGAACAAAACTTAACTAACACTTATAATAATTACAAAGTATGGGATTAATATTTACGGATTTCAATAGTAATAATAGTTTCATTTCAAGTGTATAGTATTCGCGTAAATGCAAGAAATCTTTATTAAGTAGACTAATTAATAATTACGACCTGTAAAATAAAATAATCCTTACAGTCCTGTTTTTCGTGGCAGTGTCAAGAACGTTAGCTGCATTTCAATTCCATTGGGTAACCGAGAATAACGGTGTTTTGTTTCATTAATATGTCAACTAGATTTACATAAATTAAAAAGTACACGCAAAAAAGTCGCAAGTACAGTTTTAAAACAAAATTAAACTGTTGTAATTTGTCGCGAATGAATTATACACAGAAAAATTAAGAAAGTTTTCAATAAATTTAAAGTTTTTATACTGAAAAAGATATTTAACTGGTCATTTTGCATAGTCCACAAAATAACAAGAATGCCATGCAATGAGACATTAATACGTGGTTCAGTTCAGGTGGCTCGGTGGGGTAGCAGCTCAGTTTGGGCTGAGGCGCTGCGGATTCGATTCACGCATGGGACACGTATTTGTATGGTATGGGTTGGGTGTTTGTACATGGGAATATAAATATGTATACTGTAATGTAAATATAAATATTTATGTACGAAGACTTCCTTCGCTACGTAGGACAAATTCTACAGTAGAGGGAAAGGTTTGTTTAAAAAAAAATTGTAAAGTACTACTTACATCTCAACGGTGGCTTATGCTACCTGTATCCAATTAGATCAATACCATAAGACTAGTTCAAGGTATTGTCAGTGACATGGTTACAATAGAACTAAACTGAAATAATGATAATTAAGTGTGGCTCAAACATTGCAGCCTATAGGCAGAGATTACGGATTTCCATTTGACATGACAAAGGGACTTCCGTAACTGAGTTTTCGCCTCCCCGAGAAAAAGAACGTGACTGGCTCCCGGAGTTTGCTATGAGCAAGGCGCTTAGTCGCCTCTTACAACACCCATGGGGTAAAAGGGTTGACATATTCTAACGTCGATACCACACGCCATGTATTTTGCTGTGACTCTGGACACATTATCTTCACATTCGTGGTCAACGATCCCTTTAGTAAGTACAGTTAACGCTATGCTAGGAATATTTGTCCAATGCTCACCACGCGGGCGGGTTGGCGAGATCAGTGCCGGTGCCCTCGCAACAGTGATGCTGCTCCCCGTTGTTAGTCTGTTGTATATAGATTCGGTTTATTCGGATGGTGTTTCCGCCATCTGTCGGTCGCCAAAGCCTCGTACGTTAATCAGCAGGGTACACCATGTTCAGGTGAGGGTAACATTTGGAAACCAAAGTTAGTATATTCCTCATTACAACCTTTAGAATACTAAAAGTCTATAAGTGCATGCGCACACAATCGATATGAATGTTATAATATTTTCAATCTTAAACTCATAGACATCGTCACCCAGTCAGACACTGAGGTGCGGGCGCCCCTTGCTCACGAAAATAGTGCGCCATAAACGGACGAAATCCCGATGTCACTTTAAATAAATAAGTGCTCCCCGTAAAATTTCCCCGTTTATTTCCGTCCCCTACTTCGCACGGCGAGAGTTTCTGAAAGTGGACCCGACCACGTTTATGGAATTAATCTTACGTTCGTTTTTTAAAAAACGTTCCACTCTCAAAGTTTTAAGACTAAAATAGGTTTAAGTTCTATAAAAACAGAAATTAAATTGTATTTGGCAGCAGACAAGAAAAAAGTTAAAAAGAAAAGCGATTGGAAATTAAAAAGTTTAATTAAAATAGCGGCTGCCTACATTTTTTTATCTAAGAAGAAATAACGAAGGTTACTTACAAAAGAAAACTGTTAGAAATAGAGAATGACTCGATAGAACTAAAAAATTATATACAAGCATCGAATGCCCTTGGTCTAGATTCCAAGAACATAATTTTAATCATTTCAAATTTTCAATCAATCACAGCAATTATTAAATAAGTCGCGTAACCGTAAGTAGCAGACCAAAAATTGCTTAAAATATCTAATAATTAAAAAATGTTCATATTCGCATAACTAGAAACTTCTTAAAATTCTAAACCACAAATTTTTGTTTCTATTTATATATATATAATACTATGTATATTTGTATATAATTTGAACAGGGTACTGTATTTTAAATCAGCTTAATTTAAATCATGATCTAAATCACGACAATTTTTTTTAGTCCAAAAAATCGTGATTTTTTATACCCTGGTGATTTCCATAATAGTTAAAAAAAATACAAAAAATTTTAATACTGTCAGGCAAAAACAAACCTCTCAAAAGTATAAGCACTTCAATTTATCTAGAGAGTATCTCTTCATTGCCTCTACAGCATGACAACTATTTTTAGTTGTCCTATTTTTCACTATTTTTATACAAATCTCTTCAAAATGTATTTAAATAAAAAACTAATGAAAATCAAAAATGTTCATGAAATAACAGTAAAATTACAAAAAAATTTTTAAACTATGTAAGATGAGCCGTAGTTGCACAGTTATCAGCGCGCTTGCTTTATTTTATTGTACGCGAGTGAATATGAGAATACGAATCCCTGTGCCGGCATCACTAGAATTGTTAATAGCGATTTTAATTGCTGACTCTACAGCGGTGAAAGAAAACATCGTAAGGAAACTAGCAATTTTTAGATTTAAACAAAAAAAAAGAAGAATTGAGAATTCGAATCCCTGTGCCGGCATCACTAGAATTGTTAATAGCGATTATATTTGCTGAATCTACGGTGAAAGAAAACATCGTAAGGAAACTAGCAATTTTGAAAATGTCAACCCGCACTGAACTTGCGGACCTCTCAAATATTGAGAGGAGACAATTCCCAGCCAAATGGGACATTTGCTATGTGAGTTATCAAATTGTATGCACGTTTCATAGGTTATGTATAGGCTGTTACATATTTTCGCCTAGCGCTTTAGTCAATAATAAATAGCTAAGCTATCCACTAAAGAGCTGAGAACCAAATAACCTAATAAGTTATTATACGCTTAGAGCTAATATTAAAACTGTTTTGGAAGCTCAAAGGCTTATTGGATTGGGGTGACAAACGAGCTAACAATCCACATTAAACCACTGAAGCCCATGGACACATACAAACAACTACTAACGATGGTGGTTACCGACGCTTTCTCACCCCTGAGAACTAAGATAGAATGCCACATCTACTTTAACAGTCTGTAAATAGTCCCCTGTCCCATAAGGAGGATTTGCCATAAACACCACGCTCGGAAACCGGATTGGCACTTAGAAAATGTCATACTGTTCTCTGAGATGTGGCAATTAACTCTGTCCAGTGCAGTGGGCGGTGACCTATTAATGCAATCGGTAGAGATGTTAGAGTAAACGTTTCCTGAAATCCAGTACTACGCCGCAAGTTCGCAGTGATACGTTTAACTCGAAATAGCGCTCTAATTTTATCTCGGCATTTTGTTAACGATGCGGTTCACTTGACACGAGATTCCGCCATATTCACGCGAATTTGTTTTGGTACGCCCTTATTGTTTGCTTGTAATTTAACATATCATACATACCGCCTTAACTATTATTACAAGTATTATGTTATATTTTACAGAGTTGATACCACCAAAGGCAAAGATTCTTGTTTTTTTTTAATTCTTCGAAAATTGTTATGTTATTCTCGTTATATTATGGCCAACTACACACTCGCATACACAAACTCGATGGAACGAACCTCTACTTAGCAAAAACCCCTACTTGGAGATTTATACTTAGTGCATTAGACATCGACCTAACTCTCTCAGATTGCGATGCTAATCGTGTAAGAAATAACTCTATTGTGAAAGTTAAATGTTATTCTAGCAGGTAAGTGAGTCACTGTCTCTTCATATCTAAAAAAACTAGTTGAAGGAAATAAGAAGGGCAGGTACATGACTTTTTTATTTTTTACTCGGCCACGGATTTTAAGCGGAGCATTACAAAAAATTATACTACTTCGTATCGTATACTAATAAAAAGGAAGGGAATTAAAACACGAAATATCCAGATAAACAGCGTGGTAACCAAATATTAGGTATAGTTTTTTTTTTAATTTATATGAAAGAATGAGTTTTTTTTATTTCGTATGTACTGTGCGTATGTGGTGGTATTTATGCACACTTACATCCCATAGATAATTTAAGGAACCAACGTCAACCGAATGCCAACGCAAATCAATTTTTTTTTTAGAAAAAGGTTATGTCTCGTGATCGCAAAGGTTGTTAGGGGATTATGTTTTCACCAAATGAGTGATGACTAGTGCCAGAAATTTAAAGATATAAAGCTATAGCGACGAAGCGAAAGGACTCCTTTATTACGAAGCTCGATGTGAACTCACCCATCTCGGCCTTATCAATGAAACGAATAATCGATAGGAGAGAGTTGACGGCAGTATGATGTAACTATATAACAGAGGACTTAATTTTTTTCTTAATTACGTGATCCGGCTAAAATAGTAATTCTATTTTAGATTACTACGATATTTTTTTATTAGAGCGTAGCTCCTGCCCTCGTGTTGTTATATATGCAAATCAATGAGAGACACCAACACTTAGTCATTCTATTCATTTGCAAATACAAACAAGTATACAAAACATTAAATGAGAACTTGACACCAATTGTAGAAAACGAACAATTAGTTTGGTTTTAATTTCACCTCGGCATAATTAATCCTTCCGTCACGTATTAATTGTTCAAAATAAAACTCCAAGGTTGGTTCATTAAGTTCTGCATAATTATATACGTCTCTTTAAAGGGTTTTATTTCGAGTTGTTATTTTTTTAAAGCGAAATATATGATGGCCATTTGCAAAATTTGTTATAAAATCTGAAATTTAATGATTCTGTAAAAGATCTTACTCATAAATAATAATCGTATATTATTTCAAATAACAGAGAGCAAAGGAAGAAATTCCTCTTATTTTCTAAACAATCTGATGGTTGACAACTATATCTATCAGCTGTTTTGAAATGGTGTTGTAGTTTTGTTAGACGTAAAATAGTAAAATACTTTATTTTTGGAATACATGGTGCACATGCTAACATAACTACTTAGACTAATAACGTTTGATTTTGAAACACTTTCTTTTTCATCAGCCTATTCAAGCCCACTGCTGAACATAAGTATCTCCAAGAGAGCATTTCTTGAAAGGTTTACCCATGCACACCGCGCTGGGCAAGCGGGCAGGTGAGCGCAGCGCCGGTAGTCGCGCACTAGCGATGTAGCTCCTTGTCTCTAGTGCTACTCCACGTTAGTGAAATATAAAACCATCAGTGTAATGATAATTAATTTAAAGGATGAACTGCTCGAGATGTCTCCGTACATATACATCTATATATTATAAATTACTACACATTTTATGTGAAGAAGGTTAGTGTAACTATGGACCTGATGACACCAGACTGTATCATTGCAGCACATAAATATTTGTTATATACATGTATTAGAAATCAAGATGTGGTAGGTGAAATTTTTTGTCTCTGAATATTAAGACTGAAATCTATAAATCCGACTTGTACAAGTGGGATTTATAGAGTAGTGTTTCAGCATTTAAGGTTTACTCATGGTCTTGTTCATACTCGGAAAAAAAAAATAGAATTCGAATTTTATCGTAGTCGTTAATTTTCACATTAGACTAAGCTTATGTATATGTCGTGATAAACTGTGGTACTTAGACTACATAGCCATTTTAAATACTGCCTGACTAGTATTTAACACACCTATTTTTTTACTTTACACCGGTGTTCTGTGAGCGACTGGACCTTTGTCTGTTAGACTCATGTACCGTAAATTAATATTGAATCAAAGCTTTTCTCGGCTCCAATACCTTTTCAGTAATGAGAGAGAGTCTTTGTCCAGCAGAAGAACATTCATAGGCCGCTACTTAATGTAAGTATAGAGAGTTGAAACCTTCTTATACATTGTTTTTTTTTAATTATTTATAATTTTATTTATTTAGTTATTTTACGTTCGCTTAACTGTTTAAACAGTTTGTTGGTGAAACGATATTAAAGATGTTGAATTATTTCCTTTCCAGGAATCGTTCATGACAGAATGCCGGAGTTTATATGCCCAGGTTACGTCTCAAATTAGACAACGCCGCGTATCCCATGATAGCCGGTGTGTCTGATTTCAGAAGTAGCTCAGTCAAATACAAATATTCTAAATTTATTATTCACATATTTAACACACATATTTAGCATCTGCTCGCAGCTTCGATCAAGATAATAATTATACTGCCTTATTTTCGTCCTCCTCCTGAATGAGAATAACTCTAATCATCCTCTCGTCTGAAGTTCATTTAAATCCATTAATTACTTTAGTTGTGATTAAGCGACAAACATCTAAACATAACATCTAAGCAAATTTTCATGTATATAATATTAAACTTTAGTTACAGAAAAAAAAATATACCGTCTACGACTTTTAATTGTGATAAAAAGTATATGTATATGTATCCTATTCCAATGTACAATTTACATCTGTGTTATATTTTGTTCATATCAGATCAGTCATCTAAGCTTGATTAACATACAAACTTTCTCATTTGTAGTATTCATTCTTGACGTGTTCGCACCTAAGGAAATTATATTGTTGTGAGACTTGAAAGGTTAAGGAATTAAATAGAGCATATATAGAATATTAAACCACATCTATCAATTTCCTGTTAAATCAGAATCCCTTATTAAAGTAAACGAAGGTCGATCCAAGGTTAGGTTGTTACTTCAGTACATAAAATCACTCGTAAGTAAATATTTTAAGCTCGTTTACTCTGATACATGATTGAACAAACACTCGATCTCCCTTTGAATGAAAAAAGAATAGAATTCCAATGACTTTTTTAATGGAAAGTTGACGAACGAGCAAGCGGCTTACCTGTTGGTAAGTAATCACTTACGTAATAAGCCGCTTACGTACATCTGCAACACCAGAGGAGCTGCAGGTTTTTAAGGATATTTGGGAGATGAGAGGGAGGATGGGGAGGAACGATTAGTAGAAAGAGTGTGCCTCCGGTTACTTCATTCTTCGAAACGCAGATGCACAAGATGCCTCTAAGTCACGCCGGTATTCTGCAAGGTCGTGGTACCACCCCGGTCGAGCCGGCCCAAGCTAAACCCGCTGCTTGGCTCAACAACGTCAAAAAACTGCAACAAAACTTAATTTTCCTTTAATGAAAATCTGCTCCCAATAAAAGATAACGAAGGTCATTGGCGGTGGGCCTACCACAACCTACCAGTGACAAAAAAAAACTTGGTTCAAATTTCAATTAAGACCAGCTCACATGTCATTAAATTGACAGAATTGGGTTGGAGTTTGCGGAAATCCATTACAGTAATGGATCTCTTCTAAAACTTTGTACACAATTATTAACTTTGGTATTTTAGCAAATTAACTTTCCTATCAAACTTTGTGCTTCCTTAATAAGATCTTAAAATGTAACTCGTGATATTAATAATAATTCGAAACGGATTTTCCATTACTCAGTTTGCTACTCCATTCATCAAAAATATTGATTCTTCATCTAAATGAATTGATAATTTAGGTAAGTGCCAATAACAAATGAATCCTTTCTTACCTTCCTTATTGTCACATACGTCAATTATCGTTTTAGTATTTGGGATTTTATACTGCAGAAGTTTACAAAAAGGCTCGTTATAGGTTATCTAAACCTAGCCATAACCGTTTCCGCAACGCGGTGAAGGTGATGGGTGAGGAGCCTCATTGCTGGGTTTGCTCCCAGAGACTGCCATAATCATCATCATCATCATTTCAGCCTATCACAAGTCCACTGCTGAACATAGGCCTCCCCCAAAGATTGCCACGAAGCTCGGTCCTGAGCCACCTGCATCCATCGACTTCCCGCAACACTGCGCAGGTCGTCACTCCATCTTGTGGGGGGTCGTCCCACACTGCGTTTGCCTGTATGTGGCTGCCACTCGCGAACCTTTTTTCCCCAACGGTTGTCAGTTCTGCGAGCTATGTGGCCGGCCCATTGCCACTTCAGCTTGCTGATCTTTACAGCTATGTCGGTTACCTTAGTTCTGCTGCGGATATCATCGTTGCAGACTTTATCACGCAGATAAACACCGAGCATAGCCCTTTCCATAGCGCGCTGAGCGACTTTGAGCTTCCTCATACGGCCTGCAGTGAAGGACCAAGTCTCGGATCCGTATGTGATCAGTGGCCATAATACTTCTTGGCTTCTGTCTTTCACTTAGGCGCCTCTTACCTCTTAAACCTCCGCCACACAGCAACTTCCGCGGCTACCACACGGAAGCGTGTATGTCAATGTCTACGAGTATATGTCCTTGCGGTAGCGGCGTAAGAATCAAAAAAAGTGAAAAGGGAAAAGCCTTTAAAATCATAATGGCTACTGATAGATGACGGGATAAAAATATTGAAATATACCAGACCGAAATTAATCAGACCAATAACGCGCAGCAGCGTCTAAAGTGCAAGGCATCTGACACAGTGATCGCCAACCCGCTTGCCGAGCGTGGTGATAATGGCAAATCTCTATACAGGAGAGGTCTTTGTCCTACAGTGAACTATTTACAGGCTGGTATAGAGCCATCATCAGTGAAGAAAATGCGTTAACACCAGGGAGTACTGAGATAGATTGCTTATTTGCGTGACTTCTGATTTCCTCAACACTCACTATGTGAAACATTGCAGTGTTATGAGTTATGACGATATTGTTAATAAGTGTACTTTTCCCGGTTGATCCGACTCATTTATATTTAACATAGATTCTGCAAGCATATTAAAGGGACGTGTCGTAACAAAATTTGGGGCCCTGTTTTACGACGTAGGGATTACGATTTAGGGAAATGCCTAGAAAACTTAATAAATGCAAGACCGAAAATACATGAACAAATGACGATAGTGTCTAAGATGCAAGGCATCTGCTCCTGCCAGCCCGGGTAACAGGGCTTTTGTCCAGCAGTAAATTATTTAAATGCTGAAGGAAAAGAAGATTAAAGATTGTTGTGAAAAGAGACTGTGGCGTGACTCGTCCATACATAAAGTGATTGAGCATTACCTTGATTAATGGTAATAAACCAATGAAATAAATATATAAAATGAAAAGGAATCATTTACGTGACTACAATATATATAAAAATAAAATTTATTGACACTTCAATAAGTAAAAATACAATGTGTAAAACCGGAAATAATAGTGTCGTTTAGTTGCGAAGGCCAACATCCCTTTGAGGTCACTGAGCTTAAATCACAAACGAATTATCTGTCGACGAATTTGCTTGTGGCTTAAATTAAACAATGAACAAAAGGTCAATACAAAAATTTCATGTGGCCATTTAATTACACGGACTAGGATGGGGACTATCGCTTTTCACTTACATTAGAATTATTAAATAATTATATATAATACAACAAAACATTCGAATTTTTTTCATACATGTGATTTTACAGCACTCAATTATGGTTATTTATTCATCGGCTATGTTTCTATTATTAATTTATGGGTAGAACACAGAATGGAAAAACATTGATATGATACGATAGTTAAAAACGAAACTGAAGTAAGTCTCACCTCTCCAAGGTTGATGAATCCATGTTCCGCAGCGACGGCATCAGCAGCCGCCTTCCCTCCTGGCACGTGGACTGCCCATGTCGGCGTGTAGTGCGCAAACGCAACATTAAACAGCAATGTCACGTAAACGAAGATGGCCAGATATGATAACGCACACAGCGCCATCTCACACACACACGCTCACTAGCTAGTACTTATCAGCATTGCACATTCAACTGTTTTTACCCGGCCAGGTGGTGAGCAAGCTCAGGTCAGCTAGCTCAAACAAAGAGTTCCTACAGGTACTCTTCGACAACAAAGACCTGTGTATCGCGGTCAAAAACTTCCGCAATACACATAAATAATTACTATCAATAATTAAAACACTAACACTCGCGATCTCAGTTCGCATCCGCGGAGGCTTAACCTCCAAGTCAAGCACACGCGAAAAACCCCCTAAACCTAAAATGGACAACGTCCTAAAAAAGGTAAAACCCAAATCTCTGGCTGTCGGTTTCTTTAATGCATTCGGCCTTAAAAAACAGCTGGACGAAGTGAGAGAATTTCTCACCGTCCATCAAACAGATGTTCTGCTAGTACAAGAGACCTTACTCACGTCTAGCATCCGAGACCCCAAGATAGCTAACTATCGCATAGTTAGGAATGACCGCCCCACTCGCGGGGGCGGTACATTGATCTACTATAAAACTTCTCTTCACTGTGTGTCGATAGAAGTACCTCCCCTAGAAAACATAGAGGCATCAGCCTGCAGAATCGCTATGACCGGCCATCAGCCCATCACAGTGATATCTGCATATCTCCCTCCGCGCAAAAGATAGTAAAGGGCGACATCGAGGCACTGCTAAAATTGAGCGACTCGGTGATCATTGCAGGAGATTTAAATAGCAAGCACTCTGCTTGGAATTCAAACATAGAAAATGGTAACGGACGCGCCCTCCTTACCCATAGCCTTAACCTCAATATAGATATTATAGGTCCCCAGAAGCGACTAGGATACCTATGCAGGGTAATCACACCCCAGACATCTTAGACATTGCGCTACTAAAGAACGTAACATTACCGTTGCATTCTATAGAAGTGCACCACGAACTCCATTCTGACCATCGTCCGGTCATCATGTTGCTAGGACAGCCTCACGCTGAAGTCACTAGGACTAAAATCGTTACGGACTGGCGTAAGCTCGAGAAGCATCTCGAGTCTACGAACTCTCCGGAGCTAGCCCACATCCCCGATGAAATAGATAGCAAAGAAACGGCCTTAGCAGCCGTAGATCATCTTACCTCTCACATCAAAGCTGCCGTCAGAGCATCCTCAAGGCAGATCAGAATAACGAACGATCGCCGTTTCGAACTGCCGGAGGAACTCAGACGACTACTGAGAGAGAAGAATGCCGCCACTAGAGCGTTCGACCGACACAGGTCTGACGATAACAGAGTCAGATTGCGCCACCTCCAAAGAGAGGTCAAAGAGCGCATGGCTGATCTCAGGGGCCAAAGATGGGACCACCTGATGGAAGACATCTCGCCATCTCACACCGCCTACTGGCGGCTGGCGAGGTGCCTAAAATCCGAAACGGTCGCGTCAATGCCTCCTCTGATCAGCTCCAATGGTCAGACAGCATTCGATGACAAGGAAAAGGCTGAATGCTTAGCCGACAGCCTAGAGCTTCAGTGCTCACCGAGCTCTCAGCCGACCGACCCAGTCCACCTTCAAAAGGTGGATGATGAAGTCAGGAGAAAAACCACGCTGCCACCGACAGGTGATCCACTGCCGCCAAGCTCAATAAAAGAGGTCAAGGAAATTATCCGCGACCTTAGACTCCGTAAGGCTCCAGGAGCCGACGGCATTTCAAACCAAATATTAAAAGCTCTTCCTAGCCCGCTACTATACTTAATAGTGGCGATATTCAACGCCCTCCTTGACAGCTGCTCCTTCCCGGACGCCTGGAAGGAGGCCCACGTTATAGGAATTCCCAAAATAGGAAAACCTACAAACCTAGCCTCCAGCTATCGCCCTATCAGTCTCCTCAGCTCTCTGGGAAAATCTATGAACGCATAGTTCTCAATCGATTAAAGGACAATATTCAGTCCTTAAATCTACTTCCAAACGAGCAGTTTGGCTTTCGAGCCAAACACTCTTGTGTTCAGCAAGTGCACCGCTTCACGGAGCACGTACTCGAGCGCTTTCAAGAAAACCCGAAAAATCGGGTAGGAGCTCTATTCTTCGATGTCGCGAAGGCATTCGACAAAGTTTGGCACAACGGCTTGCTATACAAGCTGTACACACTAGAAGTGCCAGACAGGCTTGTGCACATCATTCAAGCCTATTTGTCAAATCGCACTTTTCGCTATCGAGTCGAGGGGACCCTCTCGGACAGCAGGCCCATAAGGGCCGGCGTTCCGCAGGGCTCGGTTCTCTCGCCTACCTCTACACGCTCTACACGAGCGACATCCCAAAAACCAATAAAGTCGAAACGGCTCTTTTCGCCGACGACACCACCCTATACGCCTCCGATACTAACGTATCGCGGGTTCACATTCGCCTCCAGGCCGCAGCCAACGCACTTAGCGATTGGTTCAGGACATGGAGAATCGATGTCAACCCGGAAAAAAGCAAGGCAGTCCTGTTCGCAAAATACCCCGTTTCCAAACGCAAGGTATCAAGCAAATTCTCTTCGATATCACTATTCGGCAAACCCGTACCATGGGTGTCGGAAGTGAAATATCTAGGTGTCACCCTAGACAACAGACTTAGCTTCACTAAGCACATCCGAAACGTAAGAAATAAGGCGGCCTTTGTGTCCGGTCGCCTATATTACCTTACGAACAAAACTAACAAAATGTCACTAAGACATAAATTACTACTATACAAAACTTGCATACGACCTATAATGTCTTACGCAAGCGTAGTATTTGCCCACGTCCCGAAACAGCGACTGAAACCACTCCAAGTGATTCAGAACCGCTTCATGCGCCGAGCAACCGGCGCACCTTACTACATGCGGAATGCAGACCTGCACCGCGACTTAAATCTGCCCACTCTGGCGGCCCTCTTTAAAGAAATATCCACAAGATATTTCGCAAAGTTGAAGGATCATCCTAATCCGTTAGTAGCAGCGCTAGGAAATTACACTCCTGCGCTTAACGACCCGCCTGACAAGAGGCGTTTCAAGAACGTCCTCATCGACGAGGACGACCTTATCACAAGACACAACAATGCGTTCGCGGACACAACACCCGTTCACATTACCACACAGACTACACAGACAGCTCACATGTCTCACACACACCGCGCTGTTCCCCGTCGAACGCGCGGTCACAGATTCACGCCATACACGAGGATAACTCGTGTGCAAAGGCGTTTTTAACATCAAAGTTTTGCCCAAATTAGATTGCAACCCAAGCCGAGGTTTTACCTCCCTAAGAGGGCCCTTGGGTTGTCGTCAGCCCCCCCCTAGTTTTTGTCGAGAGTCTCTCTTTCGTTAACAGGGGTCCGAGCGCGACACAGCGTCAGCAGCGTCGTCGTTCCTTTTTTTGTTTATTAAACTTGCGGGCCTCCTGCTCGCGAGTCTTATCGATATAGCTGTAAAGGCCACTGGGCCAACAGCAGATCTACCGTGGGGGTTTTAGTCGGTCCGGCATCTTCAATGCTGATCCCGACATAACCAGTCACCGGAAACGGTGACGGGTAGGTGCGAGCACCTTTCCCCCACGTTAAACTAAAAAAAAAAAAACTGTTTTTACCTAAAAAATATTAGAAACCTATAATAACGTAGTGGTTGTTACTAAAGTCTGGGTAAAAGTCAATTTTTTACTGTTTATTTAAAGCAGGAATAATTTAGGCAGGAGGAATCACTTTTAACGTGCTAAGACCGCCTGTTGTAGCAACTTTTATGATATACTTTTGTTTATTAAACTTGCGGGCCTCCTGCTCGCGAGTCTTATCGATATAGCTGTAAAGGCCACTGGGCCAACAGCAGATCTACCGTGGGGGTTTTAGTCGGTCCGGCATCTTCAATGCTGATCCCGACATAACCAGTCACCGGAAACGGTGACGGGTAGGTGCGAGCACCTTTCCCCCACGTTAAACTAAAAAAAAAAAAAAAAAAAAAACTGTTTTTACCTAAAAAATATTAGAAACCTATAATAACGTAGTGGTTGTTACTAAAGTCTGGGTAAAAGTCAATTTTTTACTGTTTATTTAAAGCAGGAATAATTTAGGCAGGAGGAATCACTTTTAACGTGCTAAGACCGCCTGTTGTAGCAACTTTTATGATATACTTTTGTTTATTCTTGTATTGTTAAACAAAGAATATGTAGCATTGTTACTTATCAAATACAAGAATAACCTTGTGCTATTTCTCATTCAAATTAGCAAATTTGGTTTTCAAGTTTACCGAAAATCTGACCTCCGGTTTTATAATATATCAATTGCTTTACTCTTAAATGAACTTTACTCTTTTATTATTATTATTTGATATGTATAGCGAGATGTCTTTGAGCACTTATCGGAATTGTTGGTCCTTCCATCGTCGCATTGTAGGTCTTATCATGAACCGGACGTACCGATGACGTTTACTCTAATACTAATTTAAATAATAGTAAATTCATCGTATCTTGGGTAATTTTTGAAACTTATTACTATTAGTTAATCCTAGAAAGGTGTATCACTTCACTTGCATAAATTCACGATATAATGTTCAATTCGAATCGCCACAATTTCAAAAAAATATTTTAAAGAAGAAGAAGAATAAATTATTCTTTAAAATATTGTTTTGAAATTACTATAATACTAAACTATACTATAAATAACTAAAGCCTCATGAATAATTTTTGAAACATCATTCCTCGGTGTGTTGTTTGCATAAATTCACTTTTTAATGAGTATTTCAATTTAGATCGCCATAATGTGAATGACTCTACTTCGTTCCTAAGTTAAAACTGACTTGATAACTTCGTGTATATATCACATCGTGGGGTAATACATCATCACTTTCTCCAAATGCCAATCCTCTTCTGCTAGTAAACAAACAAGACTCTGGCGACAGAATGATGGCGGTATATCGCTATAAACGGGGGAATATAATCGTTATCAGCATCTCTATTGCGAAAGTACCGGCAATGCGCTCACCAGCACCACCCACTTACCCATACGAGAGTATTAGCAAACTTTCCGAACAATTTAAAAGGCTTTTGCTAGCGCTATGTTGGACAAGCCTATGTTCATCGGTGAATTGAAATAGGCTGATGCAGTACGAAGTAGGTACCTATTTTTTAAAATAATATCGAGAGACCAGATTAATCATTAACAATTGCTCTTAGTTTTAAAGTCTAACAGCGTAAATTTTTAATTTTAAATAAATAAAATACTCTTTGAATAATTTAAATAGAAGCATAATTACTACCAGTTTAATTATCAAACTGTTTACCAAAATTAAAAGTCAATAATTAAACTGTAATTATTAAAATTCAAATACGATGAGCTTCTTGCTAATACGATTTTATAGTAGCAAGAATAGAATATTTGAATTGAATATTTCGATTTGTATTTACAATTCACTTAAAGACTGAGTTTATACGAAATCTTTCTAAATAAAAATCTTTTTCGGCAATTACACTAAAAAACTTTCTTGAAACTGGGATGTCTATTTTATAAAATAATAAATGAATACAATAACAATAAAAGTTACTATATAACTACAAATTTCCTGTATTTACACTCTATCTAGTAAAAACTATATTTGACCAAAAAAAAACGGGTAGAGGTCGACGTTATATCACTTCTACGATAAGTAGGTCAAGTATACATCAAGGACAATGCTCTAGCACTCGGCAGGGGCGAGCTTAACAACACTTTATTAACGTATCACTTTTTTATCATTAATCACTTTTGCCCTTCGACGGGCTTTGGTCTCCTTTTTTGCAAAAAAGAATAAGCAAGAAATATGTAACGTTTAGAAAGGTTGTCGAGTGGGAGCCACATACAGGCAAACGCAGTGTGGGACGACGCCCCACAAGACGGAGTGACGACCTGCTCAGTGTTGCGGGAAGTCGATGGATGCAGGTGGCACAGGCCCAAGCTTTATGGCAATCTTTGGAGGAGGCCTATGTTCAGCAGCGGACTTGTGGTAGGTTAAATGATGGATGGTGATGTAACGTTCAGAAGTTTAAAAACTAAAATCAAATAAAGAGACGGTTTGCTTCTATTCTCACCAAACACACCGAATCACCAAAGCGTGACAAGATGTCGGTCCATCGCTGCACTGTCGCATTTCCATTTATAAGCACATTTGCCATTAGCCGCTTTCTGTACCTATTATCACAGGGAGCCATTTTTTATTCCCGACAGCTACACGGAGTTACCAGAGCTTCGTTTGTCAAACAGTTCAGGGTGTTTAGTGAAAAATATATATCCCGAAACCTTTTGCATTTGTGTATGAATACGGGATACGTTTCTGCTACGCCACAAAGATTTTCACAAAAATTCCCTGTGATATCATCCTACTACAGGATCATACATTGTCATATTTTTAATATGGTGACGTTTATCCAAGACATGTTTAACAATAAAGGAAATATGGGTTATTATAAGTTATCGTGGTAGAACTAAGTGGCGGCTTTTGCTGCTGCTCGAATGGCCCGGCTCGACCGGGTTGGTACCACAGTTTCACGGAATACCGTGCTTCTGCGTTTCGTACCGGAGGCCCACGCCCCTTCCCATCACCATCCTTCCTCCCTTCTCCCAAATATCCTTAAAGGCCGACAACGCACCTGCAGCACCTCTGGTGTTGCAGATGAACGTAGGCGATGGTAATGACTTACCACTAGGTAAGCCGCTAGCTCGTTTGCCGCTTTTCCTATTTTTCAGATGTGGAAAACGACGCGACATAATTTTATCGGGGAATAACTTCACAGGGATATTGTTGTGAAATATTGTAATAGTATAGCGGATAACGCCACAGAGCACCCGCAGTTCGCACAATAAAATATTTTGTCGCATTAAACGATGCACGAGCCGTCATACATTTATACAATGGATATTAGTGTTGCTTGCAATACAAAACAAAAACCGCACTTCAATGGCATTATTTCAATTATTGTAGTTGCAACTGAGTCGTCATCGTTTGAGAGATTGTAGCAGAACAGAAAGTTATCATTATCGACAGCATAAAATTAAAACAAGTTTGTGTCCTTTTCAATTAATTGTTTTTAATGCGGTAATGAGTTCGTTTAACTTAATATAAACTGTTCTAAGTAAAATTAAATACTAGTATAAGTTTTGAGTAAGCATTTACAGAAGATTCAGATTCGATGCATTTTATTTATGACTATGTAAATATCTTTTAACAACTAACTATTCTAGCTTAGCCCTTCTCTTGTTATAAAAATACCATTTCAATTGTTTCAAAACGTCAAGACCTTTTTATAGACTATGCAACGGTGCACAAACTTAAGATTTTACTTGCGGGCCTTCCGCTCGAGAGTCAAATTGTGAAGACCACCGGCCCAACAGCGTATATCTAATTCCGCGGGGGTTCCGTGGTCCGGCACTTATTGCTGATCCCGACATAACCTGTCACACCTTTCATGGACAGTTAGGTGTTTGCGCCTTTCCCCCACGAGACACAAGAATAAGAAATTTAAGATTCGAACCGTGTATGTACTCGTATCATAGGGTGGAAATTTGCACAAGAATTGTTTTGCATCTTTTAAAAAAAAAAAATTTGCCAAAGGAACCGTCTTAGCTCAATATTTCTAAGGAAAATAGAAATACTAGGGCACAAGACTGACGAACTGACGAAATGAAAACTTCTTTTTTTAAAGTTAAAAACATTTAGGTACTGCTGATAAAGGAACCTTACAATGCCTTAAATTTACAAAGACGTCAATATCGTATAGAGATAAGATAAACTATCTGCACCAAACGTTTTATAGTATGTATTTGGAATTACCAGTTTAAAAGATATTTTTGGTAGATAAAGTCTTCTTAATTCATCAATTATATTATTAATGTTAATAAATAATTAGGTTAGGTTATAATACTTGTAGTACTGACTATATCGAGTTTACTCGGCTGTATTGTATTTTTTCACAGCCTTCAATTTCCTTTTATTTTAATGTAACCTTTCAATTGTTAATCTGTGAGCCGGCCTCTGAGTTAATATAGTGTATTCTTAAATATTATGTTTTATGTGTATGTGTATGTATACTTTATTGCGTTTACGTTCATTTTAAAGATAACAAAGGGCGGACTTAAACATACGTCTTAATAATATCTCTTTCAGTAAATGCCCTGGTAGCACGAGAGACCGATAATGGCGGAATACCTATCCGAATTTGCTGAACCCAAACCTCACAGTTAACCCGACTAGTGATTGGCAACAGCATCACTAGAGCATGGGCAATGCACTCACCAACCCACTCGTCCAGCGTGGTGAGTATGGGCAAACCTTTCAAGAAATGTTGCTGGCTTTTGCTGGCGTTTTCTTGGAGAGTCCTATCAGAGGCTCAGCTGTGGACTAAAATAAGCTGATATAGTGTTCGTAGTAAATATTATATTCAATCACGTTATTGTGTGTAGTGATATAAATAGTCCATGTTTAATAATAATAATAACTTGGGTGCAACGCATCAAATCGAGTGTATTTGTAATCTTTGCATTTACTGAAATATTCATTGTCGCTGTAGTTCAGTGGCCTGGCGTAGATTTTATAGTACGCCAGTGACCGAGGTTCGATTCTGATAGCTCATAATAAAGTTAATTGCAAATCTTAAGGTTTGCTTTATAACGGCGGAAGTGTTGGTTGGAAATCATGTCTGATAAATAGAAATTATTTCCGATATGAAAACGTTCCCAAAAATGAGAGGAGACCTGTGCTATGCTTTGGAGCATTTAACCTACTTTACCTTATATTACATAGATGGTATTGACGTTAAAATGATACCTATTTCCCTTTAAATAGATTTTAGGGAGGTTAAGTTTCCCAATGGCAACAGTTTACTTTGCGACTCTACATTTAAAAATATGTCTTTGTGTATAACTTACTGTCTATTTGTTCAATCTTAGCTTTACTGTTATTGGGTGCTCTTGACCATTGATAGTTACGTGGGCTGGTCGTTAATACTGATAGAAAAAAAATACACGAAACTACTAATATTTTGTTTTCTATATGGTGTGAATTTATTGTATTGTATTTTAACAGCTGATTATTTAGGTATCTGTATAACTATTTTCCACGCGTTGAATTTACCATAATTGTTGCATTGATTGCATATTAATTATTTTCAAATATAAAATGTTATTTTAGTAGTACGTTCTTTAGAAATATAATGCCGTGCTACTAAGCACTTTTTCCACAGAATATAAGCAAAACGCATCCCTGCGTCACCGCACTGCTTCATAAGTCAACAAAATTAATAAAAACTGTGTGTATATAAATGTTATCTGTGTTCACTGCATTGCTATGCAAACAATCCACTTTTGTGACTAATCGTCATTGTAAGAATTTTGCATGGTGCCCATATTAAAAGGCGGATGTTTCATCGATAGAATCCGATGGGAAGGACCAAGATTCCGTGGCACTTAGACAATAGTAGCCGGTGAGAGTCGGCGCCGCTGTGACGAGCGTTCACCTCTCGCATCCAGCTTTACTGTTATTAAAACTTCGCCTTCCGTGGCCGACGATTTGTCTTAAAATCTTCACGTACACGCAAATAGCAACATTCACTACGTTACACCGTGACACACTAAAGTCATAATAGACTGCGACGTGACTGTTAAGTAGCGCGTGAATTTCACTGCGGAACGGTGTGCGACGCACCCTCCGCACTCGCGCACGTGATGCTGACTGATTCGTTTTGCTTGCTCTCGGTCGCTCGTCGCGATTAAAGTGCGAGACTGTGCCTGGCTTGCCAGTTACGAAATATTTCCACAAAACTCGGCAACTTTATTTATACATACTAAGCTGTGTCAATAAAAACTGGTGAATACATAAGTTGCTTAAAGAATATTAGATAGTTTTTATGTTTACCAAGTCGGAATAAAAACGATAATCATAAAATATAATTTCTTAGTTAGGAACCAAAATAGTTTGCCAATATTTAAAAAAATCATTAAAATACTTTATGCGAACATAATGTGCTTTGTATATAATATATTTGATCATTCATAGCTTTACTATGAATGGTCAAATACATTTTTAGTGTATGTTGTTAATTTCTTTATATTATGTACGTGTCACGATGTTAACTGTATATTTGGCAAGTTTATGTTAATTGCAGGTCAAAGCCCGGGAGTGTATTTCGTTCTACAAATTAAAGAAGTGTAGCGTGATTTACAATTTCTGCAGTGTTTAACACCTAGCGGTAGTCTAGGCTCGGTAAACGGTCGGTGGTTTACATTTTGAAATCCGAATTTTCCATCTACAAGAAAATTTAGGAACGATTTGCTCGAATCTTAAATATTGAATAATGTCGAAACATTAATAATTGAAAAGTTGGTTATGTAAAAAATTGTTTTATAAATAAAAATAACAACGAAGCCTATACTACAG